>BTHS01000014.1:39352513-39952513 GCA_036184385.1 Tokudaia muenninki | reverse complement strand
AATGGCTAGCAGCCAAACATTGGACTGGGCGTGAGTTTTCCAATGGAGGATTTGGAGGGTGGACTGGAGGAGCTGAAGGGGTTTTACAACCCCATGGGAAGAACAACCATGTGGCCACCCAGACTTACCCAGGACTCCCAGGGACTAAACCATCAATCAAGGGGTACTCATGTTTCCAGCCAAAAATGTGACAGAGGAATGCCTTTTCTGGCTTCAGTGGGAGGAGTGGTCCTTGGTCAGGTTAAGGCTCAATATATGCCCCAACAAAGGAAAATAGAGTGGGGGGAGGTGGGAGTGGGTCGGGTAGAGGGGCATATACTTGGAGGCAGAGGGTGGGAGGAGGGGTTGGGGGCTTTCAGGGAGGGGGGAAACTGGGAAAGGTTTTAGCTTGTGAAATGTAAATGAAGATTATATTCAATAAAAAAAGAAAAAGAAAGAAAATTAAAAAGAACAAACAAACAAAACACTCTGGAAATCAGTTTGGCTACATAGAACTCAGATCTACATATGTCTACTTACCAACAGGAAAGGGCACCAGTGGGAGGTGCAAGGCAAAGCACTGCAAGGTAAGGACAATGTTTTCTGCCTGAGTCCCCTCTGAAGCAATCCTGGTTGCATAGAGGTTGGTGTTTAAAGGTGTTCCTTAGAATAACAAACAACAAGGAAGCCTAGACCCTCTCCTCCACAAAAGACACCATAAAGTATTTAGGAGGACCAGGTCAATGCTTCACTCCCTGGTTAACGCCCACCGTCCTTTGACAGATGACTGTCCACTTGGTTGTTACCTTCTCGTCTTAAAACTAATGAAAAGGGAGGAATTGTGCCCTCCCCTCAACCTTTGAGTGGGAAGTTCATACCTCGATGTTAGCCACTACTTCCCACCTAGGGTGGATCTTTAGCCCATTGTTCTTCAAGGACCTGCAGTTTCATGAGAGGCACTGGCCACCTGCTGACCAGGTTCTGCGAATGAGTTTCCAGCCTTGGGGGAAGGGTTACCCCTCCCCCCCTGCCTATATATTTGGAGACCCCCACTAAACTTTGAGCCTTGATCAGAAAACTTGTCTTGGCTCCTTATTCTCTCTTGCAGGCCCATTCTATTTCATCCCCAGCTTTCCTTCCAGGTAACCTGTTCAAAGTAACTGAGGGCAGTTACAAGACATCAATAAGAGGAGAGGCCATTGGTCCTGTGAAAACTTGATGCTCCATAGTAGGGGAATGACAGTCAGGAAAGTAGGGGGGAGGGGTTTGTGAACAGGGGGAAGGGGGATGATATAGGGGTTTTTCAGAGGGGTAAGTAGGAAAGGGGATACCATTTGAAATGTAAATAAAGCAAATATCTTATAATAAAAAAGACTACTTATCTAATGAAATGTTCATTATCTACCTGCTCAACAGGTTCATTAATCATTTGATACAATAATTTTTATATCATAAATTAACATGGTTTTGTGTCTTACTAGTATTGAAGTTTTATATATATAAACCAGACAATATTTTCTCCTGTCCTTGTACCTACAATAAATTTATTTTCCAAGTTTATAGCCTTTACTGATCAGATAATGGTTTCACAGTCAGTCCAGAAAGAATGTTTTCCTTGATAGAAAATCTTTATCAAGCCTGCTTTCTATCTTAGTGTAATTAGCCTGTGACACATGAAGGCTTGCAGAGCCTTAATTGCAACATTATATTATAGAGGGTTCAATATTTACTTGTATAATATCAGAAATTCTATAGAATCAATATTAGGAATTATGAAATCATCAGTTTGTCTACATAGCATTGCTACAAGGGAATACATCTTTACTTACTTGCAGAAAATCTGCCCAATTGGTTGGGTTAATGCCCAGGGATTATCATATTAATTTAATAATGACATCACATTAGCTGCAAGAAATAATCCTGAGTTGAGGTTTTTGAAAGCCTGGCAGTTTATAATTATACATCACAGACCAAGGAATACCATGTGTCATTTCCGCATCACTTGTATACTTTTAGGCTTTCCTACAAGGCTCCTGACAGATATGAGTGATTGAGAACAATCACAACCTGTGCCCGTTGTCTAAAATCAGACCATTACCAGGACTGAATTTCCAAATTTATAAAAAGGGCAACTGCTGACATACCAACAGCCTTGCCCCTACAAGGGTTATCAAACAAACCTGAATGGCAAGAGTAATGGTCTATAACAAAGGAAAAATTGCAGGCACTTCAACAATTGGTAAAGGAGCAGCTAGAGGCTTAATATATAGAAGAGTCTACCAGTCCATGAAATTCCCCTGTATTTGTTGTAAAAAAAAAGAAATCAGGAAAATGGAGGATGATAACAAATTTAATAGCAGTTAACAAAATAATTCAACCATTGGGTCCTTTACAACCTGGACTTCCTTTACCATCTTTGTTACTGATGTCATGGCCAATAACAACAGCAACAACAACAACAACAACAACAACAATAATAATAATAATAATAATAATAATTAACTTGAAAGATTGCTTTTTCACAATATCCTTGCATGAACAGGATGGGGAAAGGTTTGCTCTCTCTCTGTACCTACTTTGAATATTTGTCATCCAATAAAGAGATACCACTGGACAGTACTTCCATAAGGAATGTCAAATAGTCCAACTTTATGTCAGTATTTTGTGAAACAGCCATTGAAATCATTCATAAGCAATTCCCTCATTCTATCATTTTTCATTATATGGATGACATTCTGTTGGCTCATTCTGAAAAATATCTTTAAGGTAACACAAAGAATTCTGTCATGATGGGAGTTACAGATTGCTCCAGAAAAAAATATCAAAGAGAAGACTCACTTAGTTATTTGGGTTATAAAATAAATCAACAAAAATTGAACCACAAAAGGTACAGATCCATACAGACCAATTTAAAACACTTAACGATTATCAAAAATTAATGGGAGATTGTGGCAGGATTTTCCCTGTCCAATCTGTTTAAATATTAGTGAAGCAGGAGGCCTGTGATTGGACAGGGAAAAGGGAGGCAGAGCTAAGAGTCTCATAGAGAGAAAGAGAGAGCAGGGAAGGAAGCAAGATGGAGGATGGACAGGAACAAGATCCTGATCTTGCATGGTTTTAAATAGCCACAGGTAGTTATAAATATCATATAGGGATATAATAATTGGGATAACTTTTCCAACCTAGGTGGCTGTCTTGTACCATTATCAATTGACCCTGAAATTGTTGTGTGGGTATTTTGTGAATTGAGAATTTATTGATATATAAATATGACTGATATATTATAAATTTCTAGAGTTTTGTTTTACTGGGTTACTGGAAAGTGGGACCACTGACCACAAGAGGATTATGACTCAGAGGGTAAGGATGGCACAGAGGTAGTGATCTGGAGCTTGGAAGACTGCAATTAGTCACTGCATGAGGCTAGGCACAGAGGCAGTGAAGTTGGCAGGCTAAGTCCAGCTGGATGGAGTGCAGGAACTTGACGGTTCTTTTATAATATTTCCCACAACAGGAGATATTAACTGGCTAAGGCCTACAATTGAATTAAGTATATATGAGTCAAGAAATTTGTTTCAAACATTACAAGGAGATTCAAATTTGAACAGTCCAATATGTCTAACAGCTGAAGCAGAAAAAGATTTAATTCTTGTAAAACAAAGCCTCCAAGATGTATATATGGATCTACTTGATCCTAAACTTGCTTTTATTTTGATCATTTTGCCCTCAATTCATTCCCCTACTGGGCTCTTTATGCAAAGGGAAAATAATATTGTGGAATGGGTTATATTTCTGAGTTAATTATAAAAAGTAGAATAAGATCACATCAATTGTCAGGAACAGATCCAGCCGAAATTGTAGTACTTCTTACAAATGCTGAGATTATGTCATTATGAATGATCAATGAAGATTGTAAATAGCTTGCAGTAACTACTTGCGTGAAATTAACAACAAATATATGAAAAGTAAATGAATACAGTTTATAAAAATAACTAATTGGATTCCTCCATGTATCATAAGGAGAACACCAATTCTAGAGGCAACAGCATTCTAAACAAATGCAAATAAGATGGGTATTCAAGATTATAAATCAGACAAGATAAACTAGTTGCTCAAAAGTCCATATACCTCAGTTCAGTATTATTTGTAATCCTTATGGTATTAGTAGATAATCCTGAATCTCTTAATATAATTACTGATTCATTATATGTAGAAAGAATTGTTTTGCATATAGAGACCACTGGATTTATACCTGATAACTCAGAATTAACCATATTATTCATACCATTGCAATAGGCCATCAGAATTAGTGACCATCCATTATATATTACTCACATTTGGTCTCATAGAGGTTTACCAGGTCCATTAGCTCAAGGAAATGATGAAATTAACCAATTACAAAGAGGGAATGTGTGAGAAACCTCAATGTTTCATGAAACGCATCATACTAATAATAAGGAACAACATTTCCATCATTTGGCAACAAGCCAAAGAAATAACTTTTAAAAATGTGTTATATGTTCTCTGTATGACCAAAATCTATTACCTGCTGGTAGTAATCCTAGGGGTACAAAAAGAAATGATGCCTGGCAGATGAGTCTTTCCCATTTTTGCAGAATTTAGAAAACAAAGATATATACACCATATCATTGACCCATACTCAGGGTTTCAATGGGCAACAGCTTTAAGTTTTGAATAGATTGTTTTACTACACACTTATTGGAAGTAATGACAATTATGGGTATACCTGCACAAATTAAAATCCAATAATGCTTCCTGATATGTACCCAGTAAAATAAAACAATTCTTTACATACTATACTATAAAGCATGTTACTGGTATGTCACACAATCCTACAGGACAAGCAGTTATAGAAAGAGTCAATTGTACCTGAAAAGAGATGCTTATTAAACAAAAATGGAGATTAAAAATCCCCAAGGACAGATTAAATAATGCCTTATTAACTCTAAATTTTCTTAGTGTTGGTGAAAAGGGAACAGCAGCATTTCAGAGACACTGGGTTATCAAAAAACCTGAAGAATTAGGCCAATCAATATACTATAAGAATATATTGACATTAGAATGGGAACCTGCAGTAGTTTTAAGATGGGGATGTGATTATGCTTATGTATCTACAAAGAATGAGAAAAAATGTTTACCAAGAAAATTTATAAATATTACATCTTTCCAGGTAAATCTCCTATCAGATGAGATATGAATGTTTTCACAAATCAAATAAGGTCAATTGATTCTTATAAGTTACTGATAACCCCAAAATATGCATGCTTGACAACTTCAAAAGGGCTACCAAAATGATTGATCACACAAAGACTGGACAACACATAGACTTGACAGACAACACATAAAATGGAACAACAACACACAGACTAAACAGAAAAGATCCAAATCTAAGCCTACAAATGACTCTCTGGCATTGGTTCACCTTGCTTTCTTTTCTGATCTTCACTCGTTATGTTATAAAGACAAATATTCTAGCTGCTTCTTGCCACTTCAGCAGACACCAGTTAATTGGCGGAGCCTTGAGTTTTCTTCTGGATTGAGCTGCTGCTGCTGATTTGTATTTGGTGTTTTGCTAGTAAACTGGACTGCTGGCAACAAAGTTTGGAATCACCCCAAAGAACAACTTCTAAACACGTTTAAGTCCTCCTTGTCCTATTAGCTCTCTTCCTCCCCTACCTTAGGTCATTGGGCTATAAGAGATTTTGAAATATTTAAGAACACTTATTAAAATATGTTTTGAAAACTATAAAACTACATAAAATTATTACACAAACTGATTGCTAACAATTTTTTGTGCAACTGAACAAAAAATGAATATTTACTATTGTAAAGTAGAACCATGATGTACCCAGATATTTACAAGGGTCTTTGAGAGATGTGATAGAAATATTGTTTTAAAGTAAGGTACAAATATGTCTCCAATAATTACTACATTTGGAATAATCATTAGTTACTTAGTGGCCAGAATCTATAGAAATCCCTAAAATCTTTTCACCTCTCTTCCTGATGGAAAATATTGAATTTGTTTGTCTAGGAATTCCTAACTTTCTAACTCTCTTCTTCAAACATTGAAGGTCTAAATCCTATTTGAGGTCAGCTTTTAGGACATCTCAGACATGATTTCTTTTTTCTAATTGAAGTGAAGAATCAAAGGAAGGCAGAGATAGCTCATTCTTGTGAAATGCTTTAAAAAACTAGTTTAAAAGACGTTATTTCTATTTACACAGACAAGAGTAACACATGGATCTTTAATCCCAGGAGCTGAGGTACAGTAGTGATATTGTGCATGCCAGTAACTACGGAGAACTGAGCTCACCCGGAAGGAGTGCTGCAGATAGAACAGAAAGAACAGGTGGGCAAGAGAAATAATGAGCCAAGAAAAAGTTTTCTGTTTAAGGCTCAAAGTTTAATTTTCAGTTCTGAGTTTATATAGGCAAAGAGCAATCCTTTCTTTCAGCTGAGTTCTGTTGCTTTGTTTCTGCTGGATTCTTTTGCAAAGTTTGCTCAGTAGGTGGTCAACTCCTCAAGGCTCTGGCAGGAAAATGCAAATGTGGTGAGGCCAGAAGTTAGCTCCAGTAAGGTGTAAAAACAGTCTTGGATTTTGCCAACTCAAGGCTAGGGGCAAGAGCACATGATATATTCTATACCAACTAAAAAAAATAAAATTATTGCTCTTTGTTGTTTGAACTATTGGGATAAAATTATGATGAGGTATTTCATGATGTAACAGTTCACAGCCTGAATTCTTCACTGAAGGATTTCTCAAGACAGAAAAGGTAATGCCTTTATTGTTTATATGTCCCCTTAACCACCAGGCATACATGATTAAATATTATTTACAATTGTGTGTAACATTATGTTTTGGAACCAAGAAACTTTAACAAAAACTGTCCAGCTCATCATAAATGTGTGTAGCATCTGAAGGGGGTCTGGTAAACCAAGGATGGCAAACATGAGTTTGTTCTTTCCCTATTCTCTCTTCCTTGTTACAAACAAACAAACAAACCAAAATATTAGATTATATTCCTAAAGCTAGCCAACAAGGTCCATTCCATTATTTGGCCACTTCCTCCTGCTAAGGCTGACTACCAAGGTCCAACTATTAAAAAAGTCCAGCAATCAATATCCCCACCCCCCTTTGACCACTCTAATTAACCTGCCCAATCAAAATTAAACACATTATCCTAACAACAGATTTCCCCTTTTATCTTTATAAACTGGCATTGAACAACGGGTGAAGTCTGTCTCCTCTCTAACCAGAGGCAGATCTCTGTCCCTACAGGTCAAATATCCATTTCCACTTCTCTCTTCTTTGTTCCTTTCCCCTTTCCCCTGGTCTTCTATCTCTTGTATTTGTCTCTTATTTCCTGTTCTTTGTCCTTCTGGGGTAAGTACATTTCCTTTGTGCTAAGAACTTTGTCTTGGGGTTTCTTGTGCCAATATCAGTTCTTTCACCAATATGCTGTTAAAGAAAATACTTGTCAGTATTTGAAATGCACCAAAAAGGAAAAGTACAAATTTTATAATCACTGATGATAATGATAAGTCATAGTCAAAAGCAGGTATATCTGGAGACCGAAAACCTACAGTGTTTTGTTTTCATTTTCTCTTGCAGTTTCTGACACAAGATCTTCCTATGAAACCCAGTTGCCCTTCAACATGAAATATTCCTGACCCATTTCCCTAGTGCTAATATCACAGAAGTGCATCATCCTGCCTGTCTCAAATGGTTTTTGTTTGTTTTACAAATTTCATGTGTATGTGTGTTTTGTACAAATGTATGTCTGTGTATCACACACATGTGATGCCTGTAAAGGCAAGAAGAACATATCCAATCCCATAGAACTATAGGTTCAAATGATTATAAGGAATAATGCAAGTGCTGGGAGAAACCTGGGCTCTGTGTTAGAATAGCAAGTGCTCTTAACCATTGAGTTGACTCTCTAGACACTATCTAAAAGTTTGATAGACTCTTAATATGTGAACCTATAATTTTTTATTTTTTTTTAAAAAAAGGCAAGATGATAACCTTAGGCAAAGACATACCCAGAGCTCTGTCATGACTCCAGCCTGAGGCTCAGCATTCCTGTCCTATTTCTGTATCTTTAGGAATTTGTCTCCTTTTATCTTTCTGGAGCCAGAGACCTGACTTGTCAGGGTTAGAAGGAGAGTGGAGGACCCAAGGTTCACAGAGCTTCTTAACTACTCTCTTGCTTAGTCAGAGAAAGACTTCAGCTTTAATAAATCTCTCCTGGCACAGCTGAAGGGATAAAGTTCTTACCTCCATATACTCCTCTGGACCTCTGTGGTGCAGACAGGCTCTGGAGCAGCTCTGAGAAGGTGTGTGGGGTTCATGGCTGCCATCATATACAGCAGACTTCAGGTTTCATGTTGTCACAGTGTCAGGGGGAATGAATGCACTACAAGGCCTGAAGTAAAGGTTCTTTCTCTTCCACAGTTACTACATTTATTTTGCTCAGCAGATATTTCCAGGTTAATTAGTGTTTAATTATTTTGAGAGGGAGGACGAGAGGTGAGAAAATGAACAACTAACCAAGATTCTATGTACTGAGCTTCCCGCATCTCCAGTCTGAGTTTTACCTTCCCAAAGTGGCAGGTTCTGAACTGTCAGGGGACCAGCTTTTCATAGGTTCAGTCCCTTTCTCCTCTTTCTTAAATCCCTTATTAGAGAGGAATAGAATAAATGACACTCAGCACTTGGGATTCTGTTCCCTATGCATTTTACAAACAGGATATATTTATGATACCTTATTTTACCTGTGTCCATCAATAGTGAAAGTCTTTGCTGTCACTGATTTTTTTCATTCCTGTAAATTAATTATCTTAAGGAACTTGAAATATCAATGTTCCTCTTGCAACTTTGTGTTTATTCCAAAAGCAATCTTTACCCATTGTAAAATTCCATGGATACTTCTAAAACTTGTGTGTGCCCAAGAATTGTCTTATGTAGTTTTCATTCTAGTCCCTAGAGGACCTTCTTATGCCAAATGTAAATGTAGGCTGAGATTAGAAGTTATGAAATCATTGTTTTGTTCTTGAATAGAAAAAAACACTGGATTGCCTTGGGAGACGAGTTCAAGGTCACTCTGTGACCTGCTTTATGGTTTCTCCATACATGAAGTTGCAGCTGACACATGACAGAAGCTAAAAATGCTTCTCATTATATGAAAAGACATCTTTTGAGAAAACCAGGATTTTCATACTCTCTATTGAATGAGCAATCCAGGCTCAGAGAAACTAAGTTTTATGTTACATATGTCAGGGTCGGTAAAAATTGAAAATAAAATAATTGATTATGGTGTAACAATGATTGACGTCTATTGATTTGTTTTCTGTTTAGAAATTTTCTAAATATCTTTTATCTTTGAAATATAAAGAAAAATAAAACAGTTTAAAACTTGTAGTATTCTAACTGATTTATTCAATAAAAGAGAAGAAACTATCAGGAAGGGAGCCCTTCATGCAGCTTCTGGGAAGACTTCAGTAGAGAGAATTGGTCATCTGTAGACAGAGGGCACAATTGTGGGGAGCCAAACAAGGTCATTCAGCCATGGCTGTCTTATGACCATGAGACTGTCGAACAAAGACCTGCCCAGGAACTGCCGGTACAAAAGGATTCTGAGTGTAATTACGGATCGCTCCACCCTTAACCGCGGAATGTCCCTACGTGCGCAGATACCAGATATCTTCACCAAATGCCCTTTGCTCTTCCTGCTGTCAAGAACACCTTGACCCCTCCCTCCTTTGCATTTTGCAAAGGTCACTTCCCCCTAGCTCCGCCTCCCAACTTCCTCATTCAGGGCTTGGCCCATAGCTCACTTCTCCCTAGCTCCCCTTCCCAATCTCCTCATCCCCACTGCTTAAAATGTGCTGCCTGTGTGACAATAAACGAGACCTTGACAATGGGACCTTGCTTGGTCTCCTTTCTTTCTCCCCCCCCCCCCCCCCCCCCCGTGACCCTCAGGTAGTGCCTCTTCAGGACCCTGAATAACTAGACCTGCTGGACGGGTCAAGTGGCACCTGAACAGGGACCCGAAGCACGGCCAACTACTGGATGATGGAGGAACCCTGGGAAAAGGAATCGAGGACCTTTCACGCTGCATCGCTCGTGCGTCGCTGGAAAGGGAGGTGAGTTTGGCCAAATAATTGTCGTCCGATTGTCACGATTGTCACGGGGAAACAATTGTCTAAGGAAGCTTGTTTTATAGGAGAAATCAAGTGTTTGCTCAGGGAGAGAGGAATAAGAGTCAAGAAAAAAGATTTAATTAAGTTCTTTTGTTGATGAAAAATATCCTTGGCTGTTTTATGCGGCCCTGATATACACCCACTTACGTGGAATAAGGTTGGTAAAGATATTAATAAGCTTTTAAAAGCTGGTGACCCAGTGTCCGCTGCATTTTTTAGTTATTGAGACATTATAAGAGACATAATCAAAGATGCTGAGAAAGGGGGCGAGAGTGCCCGTCTCTTAACTATTGCAGAGGTCTTCTTGCAGGCTTCACGGCCGCTGTCATGTAAAAACGAAAGTAAGAGTGGTGAGCCTCATTCTCCTTGCCCCTCCATTATTATCGATATTCCGGGAGAGGGGGGAAGTCCCCCGCCCAAGACGCTATACACCCTGGAAGATCCCAGTGCGTCCAAAGACCCAAAGACCATCGCTCCCTCTCTTAAAGAGATTTCCAACAATCGAAAAAGAGGCAAGAACAAACGATATCAATCTCGCCGTTTTTCTGATTCGGACCTCAATCCAGCCTCTGAGGCTGAATTAGAGGAGGAGGCTGCTAGATATGAGGAAGAGAGATATGGTCCTGGACCTCGACATTTCCAGATTTTTTTCACTCAAAATTCCAGACCCAATCGCCCCCCACCCTACTTGCCCCCATTACCGTCAGCTCCCCCTGCGCCCCTGCCGATCGGATCGCAGTGGTAGAGGGACTAACCCAAACTAAGGCTGCACTTCAGGCACAAATTACTGACCTTAGACAAGTTTTACAATTACAGCAGGAATTAGGAGATCTTACTTTAGATATTCAAAATTTACAAGAGACCATGAGAAAGGGACAAAATGCCCCAAAAAGACCATCTAACGCCATAAAAAGATCCCAGCCAAAGCTAACTTTTCCTCTTATGACCAGGGCACGTGCCAGACAAGCAAGGGAGGAGTCCGAGTTAGATAGCCCAAGGTCACGAACTAGGCCTGCCCGAGATGGGCCCAAGCCAGATAGTACCTATCCTAACCAAGGGGAGGAGATTGAAGAAGAGACAGACTATGATGAGGTAGCTATAGATTCCGAAGAGGAGGACTCCGATCAAGGTGAATACGAGACCTCGCTTCCCGTATACAAGAAACTCAAACTTAAACATATCAAAGAATTACACTCAGCTGTTAAAAATTATGGTTTAACTGCACCCTTTACCTTGTCCGTTTTAGAAGGACTCGCGGGGTCCCGATAACTGACTCCTAGTGAATGAACTAAGGTGGTGCAGTCTGTCCTCACTAGAGGACAATACTTAACTTGGAAATCTGAATTCATAGATAGGGCCGAGAGTCTGGCCGCTAGGAACAGAAAAAACCCTCTAGGCAGGACCGCCTCTTGGACGGCGGGCGAACAAGTTGTGTGGGAGGGGCCCATTTGCCTCCGAGGAAAAACAATTAGGATCATTCCCTGGCGTACTCGCTCAAACATCGCAGACTGCCTTATCTGCCTGGAGAGAGGTTCCTGCTACAGGGCCCCTTACCACCCCCTTAACTAAAATAATCCAGGGGGCCCAGGACCCCTACGCTCAATTTGTGGGGAGGTTACAAGAAGCAGCAGAGAGAATCCTAGGTCAAAGTGAAAGTGAGGGGCTCCTCATTAAGCAGCTTGCTCTTGAAAACGCTAACTCGGCGTGCAGAGCCTCGTTACAAGGCAAGACCAAAGATCTTGATATTACGGGAATGATTAAACTTTGCAATGATGTTGACTCCTTCTCACATCAGGTGTCCAAGTCTATCAGTTTAGCTATCGGAGCTGTGTTCCAAAAGCCTGGAGATTCTGGCCGCCCTAGAGGCAAAACATGCTTTAGATGTGGGCAGCCTGGTCACTTTGCTAGAGAATGTAGCGCTCTCAACCCCAGCCAGCCATTTAATCCCCTCATTGGCCAAGGGGCCCCTAAACCTACTGTGCTGGGAGTTTGTCCTCTCTGTAGGAAAGGCCATCATTGGGCCAAGGAATGTCAGTCTAGAACTGATGCTAATGGGCAAGCCCTTCCTGCGGTCCAGGGAAACGGCCAAGGGGCCCCGCATCGGGGCCCGCATCGGGGCCCCACACATCCCCAAGTATAGCACCAAGCTCCTGCGGCACCAGCTTATCTAGGGCAACCACAGGGAGCGCAGGACTGGACCTGTGTGCCTCTTCCCACACAATTTTGAACCCCCAAGATGCTGTTTAGGTTCTCTCCACAGGAATTTTTGGACCCCCACCATCTGGCACATTTTTTCTCATTATAGGGCATGCCTCAGCTACCATGCAGGGTCTCAGTGTCCACCTGTCGCTTGTGGATGCAAACTGTACTGGAGAGATAAAAGTTTTAAGGTAGAAAAGGGCCCGGTCACCATTCTCCCTGGTCAGAGAGTAGCCCAGGCATTCCCTCTCCTGCTTGATTCCTCTGATGCTCACATGGGAGGGCTCAGAGGAGATAGCCAACCTAGTTCCTCTGATGTCTACTGGGTCCAGCAACTCTCTAAGGAGCACCCCTCCTTGTGCCTTACATTGGATGGGAGAAAGTTTGACGGCATTATAGATATGGGAGGTGACACCACAGTTCTTAGTTTGAGCTCCTGGCCTTCTGACTGGCCTCTCCAGCCCTCGATGACTCATTTACAAGGCATTGGCCAGTCTAAAAATACCTTACAAAATTCAAAGTTGTTGACATGGAAAGATTCAGAGGGCAATTTGGCCACTGTGCAGCCTTTTATTGCTGAGGGCCTCCCTGTCAATCTTTGGGGGAGAGACATTCTCTCTCAAATGGGGATGATGATGTGTAGCCCCAATGAGGTGATTGCTCACCAGCCTGCTCGGGGAGCTAGTGCGGATTGGGGTACCCCTGACACCTTTGTCCCTCAAAAAAGCACGCCCGACCTTTCGGATTCTAACTGGTCCCCCCGGGTGCTCCACTGAAGGCAGGCGAAAACACTTAAGGTTCCTTCCCTGGGAACTTTATGTCTGCCCAGGAGGTCATCGTGACCGTTTCATTGCCTGAGCATAGGAATGTTGGGTCTGTTATTCACCCTCCCCGCCCTTTTAACTATTGTAATTAATGCTTCCTGTTGCTGTTTCTAATGATTCCTATCTTGCTTGCTCCTCGGGACTGACCACTTTTATAGTTTCAGCTGCCTTTTTAGAGAATAGAGAATATTGTGTGTTTGTCAAGCTCCTCCCTCGATTGACCCTTCATGATTCTGATGAGCTCCTTAATTTTTGGGAAAGGGGAACTCATTTGTCCAGACAAAAGAGAGAACCTATAACAGCAGTCACCCTGGCTATACTCCTTGGTTTGGGAGCCACAGGGGCCGGAACAGGAATTGCCTCCTTGGTCACTTCCAGTCAGCAGTATGCGCAGCTCAGCTCAGTGGTCGATAGAGGCCTACAAGAGCTACAGTTAGGACTAAAGAATCTTAAAGATTCTGTTACAACCCTCTCTGAGGTAGTGTTACAAAACAGAAGAGGTTTAGATTTGCTCTTTTTACAAGGTGGGTTATGTACTGCCCTTAAAGAAGGATGCTGCTTTTATACAGATAAGACAGGATTGGTTGAAGATAGCCTGAAAAAGGTCAGGGAAAGTCTAGAAAACCACAAGAAAGAAAGAGAGAAACAAGAATCATGGTATCAAAACTGGTTCTCTACATCCCCTTGGCTCTCTACTCTGTTACCTAGTCTTTTGTGATCTTTGGTGGGCCTTCTCATGCTCATTTCTTTTGGGCTGTGGGCCTTCCAAAAATTAACTCTTTTTGTCAAGTCACAGGTGGATGCCGCTTTCACCAACAAGCCGGTTTCAGTGCATTACCATCATCTAGAGGTCAGAGATAATGACCCGGGTGCCTACGAGGAGCCCTTGGGCACCCCCTCTGCTGGCCTCAATTTCTTGATCCTGGCCACAGGCTGCTGAAACCCTTGGTATAAAAAGCTATGGAGACGTCCATGACGGGAGTATCATGATGCCACATGCCACACCTGAGAGCCTGACTAACTCAGTTAGTAGAGCATGATCCCATGGCTACTCCATGACAGGAGTAGCGTGAGGCCATTGCCCAGGGAGCAAACTCCTATTGGAGGTTCTGGGCATGGAGGCACCTCACATAGCCTAAGACAGAGGCTCTACCCCTCTCTCTAGGTGCTGGCTGTGAGTGCACATCATGTAGCCTAAGACAGACTCTCCATTAATTATACAAAGAAGGGGGATATGTGGGGAGCCAAACAAGGTCATTTAGCCATGGTTGTCTTATGACCATGAGATTGTTGAACAAAGACCTGCCAGTACAAAAGGATTCCGGATCGCTCCACCCTTAACCGCAGAATGTCCCTACGTACGCAGATACCAGGTGTCTTCCCCAGATGCCTATTGTGCTTCCTGCTGCCAAGAACACCTTGACCCCTCCCTCCTTTGCATTTTGCAAAGGTCACTTCCCCCTAGCTCCCCCTCCCAACTTCCTCATTCAGGGCTTGGCCCATAGCTCACTTCCCCCTAGCTCCCCTTCCCAACTTCCTCATTCCCACTGCTTAAAACGTGCTGCCTGTGTGACAATAAACAAGACCTTGACAAATGGAATCTCACTTGGTCTCCTTTCTTTCTCTCCCATGACCCTTAGGTAGCGCCTCTTCGGGACCCTGAATAACTAGACCTGCTGGACGGGTCACATTAAACAAAAGAAAGAAAACTCTGAGAATCTACTGTCATGCCCTCCATGTGAATGTGAAATGTGTGTGATTCAGCATTTAATGTTATTAAGAGACCATTTTGGAAGGAGTGGAGTGAATGTATGGGCCAGGGGAGTAGTGGAGTTTGGTGGTGAATCTATTTCCTTCAAGAGTGGCATGGCCTGCTTTGGTTAGGGTTACCATTGCTGTGATGAAACACTATGAGCAAAACAACTTGGAGAGGAAAGGGTTTACTTGACTTACACTTACACTTCATCAAAGGAAGTCAGAACAGGAACTCAAATAGAGCAGGAACCAGGAGGCAGAGCTGATGCTGAGGTGCCTTAATTGGTTTGCTCATCATAGCTGCTCAGCCTGTTTTGTATAGGACCCAGGACTATCTCTCCAAGGATATCACCACACAAAATGGGCTGTGTGGCCAAATCAATCACTATTTAAGGAAATCCTTTACAGCAGGACTGGATGGCGGTATTTTCTCAATTCTGCTCCCCTTCTTTCAGATAACTCTATCTCATGTCAAGTTGAACTAGCCTGCACATGGCCACTGGCTACCATAAAGTAGTGACTATATGTCCCTTCTTCCTATGGGTGGTTGGTCTCTAGCCCTTGAGGACAAAGGGCCGGAGGCCTTCGACCTGGGAGTTGGGGGTGGGGCAGTATTCAGACATGAAGAACTTTTATACCCTACTACGAGACAAATATTTTGCTCCAGGGCATTTTAGAGGTTCAGATGAAAATGGCTAATTCATCATAACATCATGTAGGTAGGAAGGGCTGATTGGATATAATACAGCATCTGTTTGTCATGCAGGTAGGGAGCCATAGCAGGATGTGTGTGATGAGTTATGCAGCTTTGCAGAGAGCTCTATACAAGGTCATTGTCCAGACAAGGCTAACTACCTGTGTTCAGTGACATTCTACAGATAAAGTCAGGCAGAGAAAGGGAGCCCTCCATTTTACACCAAGCTCAGAGAGGCATTCTGTCATAGTGGACTGTGACCTTAGTAGCAGGATTCTCCAACAGGCTATAGTTACAGCAATGAAGTAAGGGGATCATTGATTGTTAGCTTGCCTTATGGTACTGGTAATGAGACAGTTACAGTCTCATGATATGGGCAGTTTGTTTTTAGAGCTTCACCACAGATTCCAGTCTTCGTTTCTTCCTGCCATAGCTGCCTATTATTTTGGGACATACATAGGAGGCAGCATCTTGATTGAGGGTTTTATTCCCTCTGTGCTGGACAGATGTTTTTAAGTCAGGAAAAAATTTGAGGTAAAAGATGACAGTCTCCAAGTAGTCACAGCTTCATATTTCTGTACCTGGAGGAAAAAGCCACAGGCAGAGTTCATGAATAAAGGTAGTTATAGTAACTGGGGACAAATAAAGAGACCCATACCCATACATAATGCAGGGGATCATAGATCCTGGAATAGTCAGCCCTAAATGAGATATCCCCATGAAATCCCTCCCCTCAGAACTCAGGGAGCCTTGAAGAGGAGACAGAGTGGACAGAGGACACCAAAATACAAGGCCATCTACATCAACATGAGCAAATCTTTCCTGAGCTCACAGAGACAGAAGATGCATGGGGTCTGCATAGGTTTGTACCAGGTCTTCTGGGTTTATATTATAGCTTCCAGTTTAGTGTGTTTATAGGATTGGAGTGTGTGAACAAGTGGGTCTCTGACTCTTCTGTTTTCCTTTGGGCTTTATTTTGTCTGTTGCTTTGTCTTGTCCAAATTTGATGTGATAGTTTTTTGGCTTATTTTTTTATGTTTGAAAATGAATGAATGAAAGGATGTATGGATGTATGGATGTATGTATGTATGGATGGATGGATGGATGGATGGATGGATGGATGGATGAAGGGGAGTCTAGCCACAGTGGTAAGGGCTAACAGAGAAACTGTTGTTTGTACCTGGTGGGAAAGGGGGAATCCATTTTCTTCTTTGGGATGGCATGAGGTAAGTCAGCCACTTCAAGGTGGTGATTTAAATGAATCAGATTAATTCTCTGCTCTTTGGTGATATGAACTATGCTGGTGTGGATGCACGGAGCTGTGGAGAACATCCAAGCTGTAACAAAGGGTAGCTGCAAACTGTGCTTGCTCAGCTTAAGTCACATTCATTGAATATTTCAAAAAAGACAAATCCACATTTTTTTAATCAAAATAGAAACCATAGATGAACATAAATAAAACTTTACTGTGTATTCATTACCTAATTTATCCCATATATCCAGTGTTTATTCCTGCAGAGAACTTGCACAAATTTAACACCAATAAAATAATTCAGAGCATTTAAATTCTTTGACTAGTGCATTGAGCTTCTATTCACTGAATTCATAGTATGTATCATTCTTTCATAATTCTATAAAGTATTTTCTATAGATGGATACTTAGAGACACACTGAAGTTGTCCAAGATATCGTTGTGATACTAGTATTTAGAAAGCACATCATCAAGTAAAGGAAATGGAAATTCATGAACTAACATGATAAAATCCCTATGAATTTTGATAAAATTTACAAAATCCATCTGCATACTTTCAGTCACTGTAGTAGTAAAACATAATTAAAAACATTTTCTTAGTGTTGGAGAGATGGCTCAGCACTTAAGAGCACTGACTGGTCTTTAAAAGAAGCCAGGTTTAATTTCTACCAACCATACACTGCATAAAAAGAATCCCTGTAACTCTAGTCAGTCACTGGATGTTTGATGATCTCTTCCAGGTTCTACAGGCAGAGGGCATGCACATGTTACACAGTTATAAATGCAGGCAAAATATTTATACAAAGCAAACTAATACATAGAAAAGTTTAAAAAGTCACTTCAAGAGTAGCAAATGGAGAAAGAGATTTCTTTTCTTTCTTTTTTATTGTATATTTTATGTATATACATTGAAAAAATTATCCCCTTTCCCAGTTTACACTCCAGATTCCCCCTTTCACATCCCCCTACCCCTGCTTCTCTGAGGATGCTCTCCCTCCCATGCACTCACTCCCACTTTACCACCTGGGCATTCCCCTACACTGGGGAATGCAGCCTTCACAAAACAAAGGTTTCTTATCCCATTGATGGCAGACAATGTCAGCCTCTACTACATATGTGGCTGGAACACCCGGTCCCTCCAAGCATACACTTTAGTTGGTGTTTTAGTTCCTGGGAGCTCTGGGGGTGGACTGGTTGATTGATATTGTTGTTCTTCCAATGTGGTTACAAACACCTTCAACTCCTTTAGTCCATAATCTAACTCCTCCCTTGGGGACACCATGTTTGCTAAGGTCTTTCTTTTTCAGTTCTGCTCAAGGCTTTGACTCATGAGTGACTGAAGACAAAATTACATCCTTAAACTACTTTGAGGAATTTTGCCTTACACACATTATTACAGGACTGAGATTTATTTGACACTTATTGGACATATAAATGAGAGAGACATTTTCTCAATTTCTCCCACTGAGCATGCCAACATTCAAGCAGAAGCCCATCCCTGTGAATCAGCACCAGGGGGCTAAAAGTTGCATAACCAAGGGTCAGAAATTCTCGAGTATTTAACATCAAGGCATTGTCCAATGAAGAGAGATTTAAAATGAGAGAAAAGGCACAATCTGTCCAGTAGAAGAAAACAAAACAGAGCATCAGAAGGAGGACACTCTGGGCAGCTCTCAGCTCAGGGGGAGTTCTGTAGAGAAGCTTGGTGTTCTGAAGGTAGAGGACTTGCTGGTGGTGCTTGTGGAGAAGAAATACCATGTAGCCACTGGCCCCTCCCATGGCACCCTGAAACACTGCATCTCTCAGGACCATGAGAGGGAGAAAAATCTGTTTTATTTTCTGACTTTCTAGCATAAAATAGCAATAGTTGTCACTGTTCATAAGTTGTGATATATTCAGACCTGTACTTGTGATGGAATGGATTAGGTTCATGCTTATTAAACCATTGATTATCCAAAAGAGTGGAAAGAATGGAAGGATGTGCCATGCATACTTTGGCCTGAGCATCCTCCACCGAGATCCTCTGGGACTAATGATGATGGCCTGGACCACAGTGAGGAGACTGCTGGTGCAGATGGAGAGGCCGCGGGCCACCCTCTCCAGGTAAACAATGACCTTACAGCCTATGTCATCTAGGAAGTTTCTCAAACCAAAGGCTACTATTGTCTTTGGCAATCCTTTTGTAAGAAGGATTATGATGTTTGTATAAGCCAAGTGGGTGAGAATGAGGTGTATGTGTTTCTTCTCAGTGCTTCCCCACAAACTGAACATATAATTCACAGAAACAGACACATTCCCCAGAGTGCCAACCACAGTCATAAAGAGAAAAATTATTTTATTAATATACTTCAAAACCATTTCTTCCTTTTTTGGGTAGAAAAACTCATATCCAGGATATAAACACTTTTTGACGAAAGCCTCAGTAATTCTAGACATGGATCTGAACAGCACATTTTGCATAACAGCACTTTCTGGAGTTCATGAAACAGCCATGGACACAAGTAATGTTGCAGACTAGGTTTCTGAAATCTCTCCTTTTTCCTGTGGCCTCTGTGATATTTTCTGTCCTCTGACAGGTGATATTGGTAACTGGTATTCAACGCTAAAATTTAAAGGAGATTATTTTTGAGCTTTACACTAGAAAAATTGACTTGCTCAAGTTCCGTAGTGTGTGTGTGTGTGTGTGTGTGTGTGTGTGTCTCTGTTTGTCTGTCTGCATACATACATGCATTATCCTTGTTATCTCTCACTATAGTTGAATTAAATTCAAATTTCTCTAAACAGAAATTCTTCCTCTGTTTTTCATACATTTCCTTCATGTTTTCCCACCCAATTCCCAAAGCCTGAGGCCTATGCTAAACCTGTCTACCTTCCCCACATTACTCAGAGACACATGGAAACCCTGCTGATCATTACCTGCAGACTCTCTCCAATTTAGCAACTTTACCTTATAAGTCTATCCTCCTTTTTTGATATTCCTTTCTTATTTGCATCTTGAATAGTACAATTTCTAGAATTGCATTTGACATCAAACTTTATAACATCAATTTCTACATCTTCTTATGTTATGTTTTTGCAGTGACTATTATTCAATTTCACGCTGTATAAATGTTTTCTAGATACTATTTTGGGTGCAGCAAACTTTAATTGATGGTATTCAAGAGAGTAGGGAGGGCTCCCTAAGACCCTCCTGTTATGGGGGTCTGGGATTTAAGATAGCCCTTTGTGCCAAGTCAAACTGTTTAACCTTCCCAGATAAAGTGCCACAATTAAAGCTGAATCACCAAAGGATATCCTGAAAAAGAATTTGCATCAAAAATTCTTGTATCCACAAGGTTGCAGCCAGGGACTGTGCTCTGTAGAATCCTGGGATACTTCCTAGGAGAGTGGCTATCAGGGGTCTGTGATTTTATTGGATGACCCAAGGCATCTGTGACCCAACTGATGGACCTCAGCACATCTAAGGGAGCATGGAGCAGCCATGGAACCTCAGACCTACTTAGTCATGGACCAACTGTTGCTGGTGAGGGGGAAGGAAGAAGGAGATTAATGATTTGTTAACTGCAGCCCTGAAGTTTTTATGTTATGTGTTCTCAATAAGGCTGCATGAAGAAGCAACAGTAGGTTGGGGTCTCTTTTGTGAACAGGAGCAATTCCATCTAAGAGGTCTTGGTATCATTTTCCTCTGTGGCGCCTTGTGAGCAGCAGTTAACATACTATACAGCCTGCTTCTTTTTCTTTTTCTTTTCCAACATATTTGATAGGCAGGCTACTTTGTACTACATCACTCTGAGATAATTCCAGGACTTAGACCTCAGTTGGATGTTATTATGTACACTCAGGGGCTCCATTTTCATTTCTCTGGATTTATGGTAAACTCTGTGTACACTTCCTAGAAAAAGAGGAATCTGGACATGTCAATGTCTCCATGGATTTTTGCATTCTGAGTATTTGGAATAGCTCTGTTCCCTGCTCTCCTTCCTGCTAAACTCACAGGATTGCCTTAAATGACTTTGTCCTTATGATCTCATATGTGACCTGTAGGAACCTAGGCTTGTTGTCAGGTTTGTGCCAGGTGGCTTCATGTCTCTAGAAATGTCAGTAATTACCTTTCAACTGCCTTATGACAAATGGATAAGTTCTGCCTATATCAGTGAATCTTTAACTTCACAATACCATCCTCAATATCTGCATATATAGAAGTATACTCCAGACATCAATGGGAAGCTTATCAGCATTTGTTATCTTCCTTAGAATAAATACTAAGCATTCATTCAAAGACTAGAGTCTGTAAAAATTCCTGCAATCAATAACTCCAAGTTCTGGTGGAAAATATTAACTTTTTTCTGTTTGTTTAATGCTAGTTTTCCTGGGGAATCCTCCATTTCAAGTCCTCTATTCCCGTTTCCAAATTTTAAATCACACTTGAGACCAGCCTCTGGCATTTCTAGTTTTTCTTTTCTACTGAAGTGGACTGTCAGAGGAGAGAGATGACTCATCTCCCACATTGTTTGGGAAATGTTAAAGGAAATTAATTGAAAAGACAGGATGGATTTGTGTTTCGATAGATGGATGCTCCCATGAAAAGTTTAACTCCGAAGAGCCTGAGTTATACTCTACATTATTCATTCTGAGTTTCTAAAAGCAAGCCAGCCAGCAATCAAACAAACCAGAAAAGATTGTGGCTCTTTGCTGCTTCGTTGTGGGATAAAGTTAAGATGAGCTGTTCAGGATGTGCTAGTTCACAGCCTGGATCCTTATAGCAGGAATTCTCAAGATGGTCTTCATAACTGCTACTCTTTGTGGTTTGCAGTTCTCCACATGCACCAGGCATAAAATGTCTGAAGTTGAAATAAGTATTCATAATATTAGGTGATGGAATCTAGAGACTATTAGGATGATTCTATGAGAAAAACCTTCAGATGAGGAATTATAAAGCTGTTGTAAAAGAAAACATGTGCCCACACTTGAAAAATGGAAATGCGTCAGAAATAAAAATGCACCAGAAGTGAAAAGTACAACCTTTACAAACACCAGTGAGTCTGTTTAAGTCACAATGCTGGCAAACTTGGAAGATAAAAAATTTATATTTGTAATTTTTCTTGTGGTTTTTGAGACAGAATGTCCCCATGTAAACCAATGAAAAACAATTATCTTGCCTCTGTCTCTCTAGTACTGTTGTTATTGCAGTTTCTTTATTGTCTCAAATTTTTGATAGACATTTGAAAATCTTTTCTACCTTACTGATTCCTTAGAAAAAACAAACAAATAAACAAACACACACACAAAAGTTAGAAACCTTAGGCAATGACCCTCAGAACTCTGTGCTGACTTCAGCCTGAGGATGGACAGTGATGCCTTAGCATTTCTGTTCCATTTCTATATCTCCAAGAACTCATGTTCTTTGATCTTTCTGTACAGAAAGGTGAGCCTTGTCAGAGTCAGAAGGAATGTGAAGAACCCATAGCTCACACAGCCTTTCAATTCCTCTCTGTCATAGAGGAGACTTCAGCTTCAATGGAACTCCATGGCACAGCTGAATACATCTAAGGTCTTACCTCCATCTACTCACCTGGACCTCTGTGGTGCAGACAGGCTCCTGAGCAGTTCTGGGAAGGTGATACTTGCCAGGTCATATTTGTACTGTCTGGATCAGAAAGCTCCTGGCTGCCATCAGATACTGCAAATTTTAGTTTTCATGTTGTCACAGTGTCAGAGGGAAGGAAGGTCACTGCAGAGCCTCAGTCCCTGAAGTACATCTTTCCTCTCTCCCACAGATACATCTGTTTTGCTCAGAAGTTATTTCCAGCTTAATTAGTGTTCAATTATTTTGAGAGGAATGACGTGAGGTGTGGAAACGAACAACTAACCAAGTGTCTGTGTACTGAGCTTCCTGTATCTCCAGAGGACCTCCTGCATACTCACTTAAGACCTGTGCTTGCTGCTTCAGTCTCTGTGAGCCTGGAGTCAAAGGACCTTGTTCCACTGGTGACCTCCATCCCTCCTGGCTCTTACAATCTTTCTGCCTCCTCTTCCAAAGGATCCCCTGTGCTATGAGGGGAGGGTTTTGGTGGAGACTGCACAGATAGATTCCCTTTCTGCCTAATACCTTCCTCTGGCTCACTGCTTCTGGTCAATCTGTTGCTGTAGAAAGCTCAAAGATGACTGGATAATCTATGAGTATAGAAGAATATCATTAGGAATCATTTTATTGATAATTTTTTTTTAAAGACTGTAGTCATCCATTGGCCATAGAGAACCGGGTACACCTGGAAGGAGAGCTGGGATGAAATAGGATGGTTGGGCTAGAGAAATAACAAGCCAAGGCAAAGGTTCTCTGTTCAAGGCTAAATGTTTAATATCTTGACTCTGAAAATGTAGGGGGAAACCAAGGACCCATCCCCTGTTCCAGTTCAATTCTGTTGCAAAACAAGCTTAATAGGCAGTTTGCTTCTGCAGGAAACTGAGGAAGTGGCAAAACAATAGGCTTCCACCTAAATCGGAAGGCTCCACCCAGGTCAGCAGAAGACAATTCACCTAGGTTGGAAAATTCCACCCTAGGTGGGCTAGGTCAGCAGAAGACAGACTGGAGCAAACAATTAAGGTCTGGTTAGCCCACTAAAGGCTGGGGGAAGGGCACAAAAGACCAGTAGTGTTTGGTTTTACCCTATGTCTCTGGGCTGTCTATTCTCTGGTTCTTGGCTACCCAAGCAGTGTTGAGAATGGGTACCTTCTTGTGGAGTGGAGCTCTAAGTAAAACCAGACATTGGTAGGCTGGTCCCGTAAGTTCTGTGCCACTATTGTCCTGACATATTTTCTGGCAGGACAGATTGAAGGCCAAAGGTTTTGTGGGTGGGTCAGTGTCCACATTTCTCTTTCTGAAGCCGGCAAGAATTTCTTTCTACACCAGAGTTTAGAATGTAGAGGTTAAGACACCAGATAGTCACCAACTAAATGTGCTCATGTTCAATGAGTTGTGTGGATATTGTCTGCAGCAATGGGGCTCTGACGTCAGTTTTCAGAGAACAATCCTTTGCTTTTTGGATTTTTATGGGACACTCTTGGAAAACACCTCAATGAAATGGAACCTAGTCTGACCACTGGAAGCCTCAGCTGTCTATGAGAGATGGCCAATTGAGACTGTGCATTCCCTATTACAAGGAGTCATCATTAGGATGAACTTCATAGATTCCCAGGAAGTTATTACTGCACTGGATTTCCATATTAGAACTCAAATACTCTCCAATTCTAGTCATCTTTATCCACACTCTCTCACTCCACCCCCATTTCCCATCCAACCTGATCCTCCTTGTTTCTGTCATTCATCCATAAAACCCACTGTTTTTTAAACATTTAGTTAATTCTTTTACAGTGTTCTGCTTGCATGTATGCCTGCATGCCTGAAGAGGGCACCAGATCTCATTGTAGATGGTTATCAACCACCATGTGGTTGCTGGGAATTGAACTAAGGACCTCTGGAATAGCAGCCAGTGCTCCTAAGGAATTTCTCCAGCACAGACCCCTCCAAATCTATTCTATTTGATCCATCCAGGGAGATCCCATGTCCTTCCTAGAACCTTCCATTTTTCCCAGCCTCTTTGAGTCTATAGGTCATAGCTTGGTTGTCATTTACTTACAGGTCAATATTCACTTATAAGTAAATACATGCCATATTTATTTTTCTGTGTCTGAGTTACCTTATTCAGCATGATTTTTTTGTTCTGGCCATTTTCCTGAAAATTTTGTAATGTCATTTTTTAAATTAACAGCTGAATAATATTCCATTGTGTAAATATACCAGAGTTTCTTTATCTATTCTGTTGAGGGACATCTGGGTTGTTCTGACTTCTGAGGTAGATCAGTTCTCAACTCTCTGAGGAACTGCTATTTTGATTTTCAAAGTGTCTGTAAAAGTTAGCACTTTCACCAGCAATGGAGGAAAGTTCCCTTTGCTTTACATCCTTGCCAGCATGAGTTGTCACTTGTGTTATTGATCTTAGCCATTCCAACATGAATAAGATTGAATCCCTTATTTTGGTTTTGATTAACATTTCCATGATAGCTAAGGATGTTGAACTTTTCCTGAACTGTTTCTCAGCCATTTAAAAATCCTCTATTGAGAATTTTATATTTAGATTTGTACCCCATTTTAAAATTGGATCATTTGTTTTTGTGGTATCTAATTTCTTGAGTTCTTTATATATTTTGGATATTAGTCCTTATCGGATATGGAGCTGGTAAAAAAAAAAAATCTTTTCCCAATCTGTAAGCTTCTGCTTTGGTTGACTGACTATGTCCTTTGCATTACAGAAGCTTTTCAGTTTCAGAAGATCCCATTTATTAATTGTTGGTCTTAGTGTCTGTGCTATTGCTGTTTTGCTCAGGATGTTGCCTTCTGCCTTAATGAATCCAAGACTATTCATCACTTCCTCTATCAGGTTCAGTGTATCTAGTTTTATGTTGAGGTCTTTGATCCACTTGAACTTGAGTTTTGTGCGGGGTGATAAGTATGGATCTATTTGTCTTCAACTATGTGCAGACATTCAGTTAGACTCACACCATTTGTTGAAGATTCTTTCCTTCTCCATTGTACAGTTTTGCTTTTCTTTTTTTCAAAATTTAAGTGGCCATAGTGTGTGGATTTATATCAGGGTCTTAATTTGAGTCCATTGATCAACTTGTATGTCCTTATACCAATACAGTGAAGTTTTTATTTTTATTGCTCTGTAAGTAAGCTTGAGATCAAGAGTGGTGATACCTCCACAAGTTCTATTATTGTTTAGGATTTTTTTAGCTGTCCTTGGATTTTTGTTTTTCCTTATGAGGTTAAGAATTGCTCTTTGAAGTCTGTAAATAATTGTGTTGGAATTTTGATGGGGATTGCAATGTATCTGCAACTTGCTTTTGGTAAGATGGCCATTTTCACTATGTTAATCGTACTGATCCATGAACTTGGAAGACCTTTCTATTTTCTGATATCTTCCTCAATTACGTTCTTGAGAGACTTGAAATTCTTGTCATACAGACCTATCATTGACTTGGTTAGAGTTGCATACACCAAGACATTTACGTTATTTGTTGCTATTGTAAAGGATGTTCTTTCTCTAAGTTTTTAGCCTATTTATCGTTTGTTTAAAGAGGGATACTGATTTCTTTGAGATAATTTTGTGTCCAGCCAAACTTTCTGAAGATGTTTATCATCTGTAGGGGTTCTCTGGTAGAACTGATTGGAGAACTTATGTATACTATCATATCATCCATTAACATCAATACTTTGACTTCTTCCTTTCCAATCTGTATCCCCTAGATCTTCTTTAGTTATCTTAGTACTCTAGCTACTTCAAGTACTATACAGAACAGGTGTGTGTGTGTATGTGTGTGTGTGTGTGTGTATTTGTGTGTGTGTGTATTTGTGTGTGTGTGTCTGTGTGTGTGTGAGTATGTGTGTGTGCTGTGATTAAGTGTGTGATTGTGTGTTTCTCTTCTTTTGATTTTGTGTGTATGAGATCATTTATTTCTGGTGTTCTTATGGGTGTAGATAGTCTACTTAGATTGGTGTTGTCCTTTTCATACCTTCTGTATGGCTGAGTTTATAGGTAGGTATTGTTTAAATCTTACTTTGTCATGGATTAGCTTGTTTTCTTCATCTACAGTGATTGAAAGTTTTGGAGGGTATAGTTGTCTGGGCTGGTATCTGTGGTCTTTCAGAGTATGCAGGACATCTGTCCAGACTCTTCTGGCTATTAGAGTCCCTAATGGGAAGTCATGTATAATTCTAATACATCTGCCTTTATATGTTACTTGCTTTTTTCCCCCATATAATGTATCTAATACCCTTTCTTATATATTTCTAATGTTTTTCTTATTATGAGTAAAGTTTTTATTTTTCTTAGTCCAATCTATTCAATGGTTGGTATGCATCTTGTACCTTTATATGCATCTCCTTCTTTAGGTTAGAAAAAATTTCTTCTGTAATTTTTAGAAACTCTTTTCTAGGCATTTGAGCTGGGGTTTTATCTTCCGATAATCCCCTTATTCTTAGATTTAGTTTTTTCATAGTATTCTGGATTTCCTGAATGTTTTGTGTCATAAGTTTTTGAGATTTAGCATTTTTTTGACCAATGTATTCATTTCTTCCTTTGTGTCTTTAATACCTGATATTATTTCTTCCATGTCTTATATTTTGCTGGTAAACCTTTCCTCTGTAGTTGTGGTTCACATTCCTAAATTTTTTGTTTGCCGCATTCTCTCAGTTTGTGTTTTCATTGTTGCGTTTATTTTCATTTTTGTGTCTAGAACTCTTTTATGCATTTCCTTCAATGGTTTTTGGTTTCTTGGATTCTTTGTGTGTGTGTGTGTGTATGTGTGTGTGTGTAAACATTGTGTTATTTTTTTTACTGAAAGTTTGCTTTTACTTTTTTTATTTTTATTTTCTAAGTTTTTTTTTATTTACATTCAAAATCATTTCCCCTTTCCCATTTCCTCATTCCCCGAAAGTCCCATTAGCCTCCTTCCCTCCTTCTTTTCCCCATTCAACATCCTCTTGCTTCTCTGTCCTGGCATTCCTCTACATCCAGTCTTTCTAGGACCAGGAGTCTCTCCTTCCATCTTCTTAGAAATCTATTAATATGCGAATTGTGTCTAGGGTATTCCGAGATTCTGGGTTAATACCCCCTTATCAGTGACTGCATACCATGTGTGTTCGTTTGTGATTGGGTTACCTCACTAAGGATGATATTTTCCAATTCTGACCATTTGCCTAGGAATTTCGATAATTCATTGTTTTTAATTGCAAAGTAGTATTCCATTGTGTAAATATACCACATTTTCTGAATCCATTCCTCCATTGAGGGACATCTGGGTTCTTTCCAGCTTCTGGCTATTATAAATAAGACTGCTATGAACATAGTGGAGCATGTGTCCTTATTGCATGCAGGTAAAGCCTCTGGGTATATGCCCAGGAGTGGTATAGCCAGATCCTCCGGGAGTGCCATGCCCAGTTTTCTGAGGAACCACCAGACTGCTTTCCAGAGTGGTTTTACCAGCTTGCAATCCCACCAGCAGTGGAGGAGTGTTCCTCTTTCTCCACATCCTCGAAAACAACTGCTGTCTCCTGTGTTTTTGATCTTAGCCATTCTGACTGGTGTGAGATGGAATCTCAGGGTTGTTTTGATTTGCATTTCCCTAATGACTAAGGATGATGAAAATCTCTTTAGGTGCTTCTCAGCCATTAGATATTCTTCAGGTGAGAACTCTTTGTTTAGCTCTGTACCCCATTTTTTAATAGGGTTACTTGCCTCTCTGGAGTTTACCTTCTTGAGTTCTTTGATATATTGGATATTAGCCCTCTGTCAGATGTAGGGTTGGTAAAGATCATTTCCCAGTTAGTTGGTTGCCGCTTTGTCTTTTTGACAGTGTCTTTTGCCTTGCAAAAATTTTGTAATTTAATAAGGTCCCATTTGTCAATTCTTGATCTTAGAGCATAAGCTATTTGAGTTCTATTCAGGAAATTCTCCCCTGTGCCCATATGTTCAAGGTTCTTCCCTAGTTTCCTTTCTATTACTTTCAGTGTGTCTGGCTTTATGTGGAGGTCCTTGATCCATTTGGAATTGAGCTTATTGCAAGATGGGTCAATTTGCATTCTTCTGCATATTGACCTCCAGTTGAACCAGCACCATTTGTTGAAAAGGCTATCTTTTTTCCACTGGATGCTTTTAGCTCTTTGTCAAAGATCAAGTGACCATAGGAGTGTGGATTCATTTCTGGGTCTTCAATTTTGTTCCATTGATCTACATGCCTGTCACTGTACCAATATCATACAGTTTTTAACACTGTTCCTCTGTAGTACAGCTTGAGGTCCGGGATACTGATTCCTCCAGAGGTTCTGTTACTCTTGAGAATAGTTTTAGCTATCCTGGTTTTTCTGCTATTCCAGATGAATTTTTGAATTGCTCTTTCTAACTCTATGAAGAAGTGAGTTGGGATTTTGATGGGGATTGCATTGAATCTGTATATTGTTTTGGCAAAATGGTCATTTTTACTATATTAATCCTGCCAATCCATGAGCATGGAAGATTTTTCCATCTTCTGAGGTCTTCTTTAATTTCTTTCTTCAGAGACTTGAAGTTCTTGTCATACAGATCTTTCACTTGTTTGGTTAGAGTCACACCAAGATACTTTATTCGTTTGTGGCTATCGTGAAGGTTATCATTTCTCTTACTTCTTTCTCAGCCTGCTTGTCCTTTGAGTATAGGAAGGCTACTGACTTGCTTGAGTTGATGTTATATCCGGCCACATTGCTGAAGTTGTTTATCAGCTGTAGGAGTTCTCTGGTGGAGTTCTTTGGGTCGCTTAAGTATACTATCATATCGTCTGCAAATAGTGATGGTTTGACTTCTTTCTTTCCAATTTGTATCCCTTTGACCTCCTTTTGTTGTCGAATTGCTCTAACTAGAACTTCAAGTACTATATTGAAAAGATATGGATAGAGAGGGCAGTCTTGTCTAGTCCCTGATTTTAGTGGGATTGCTTCAAATTTCTCTCCATTTAGATTGATGTTGGCTACTGGTTGGCTATAAATTGCTTTTACTATGTTTAGATATGGGCCTAGAATCCCTGATCTTTCCAAGACCTTTAGCATGAAAGGATGCTGAATTTTGTCAAATGCTTTCTCAGCATCTAATGAGATGACCATGTGGTTTTTTCTTTGAGATTGTTTATATAGTGGATTACATTGATGGATTTCCTTATATTGAACGATCCCTGCATCCCTGGGATGAAGCCTACTTGATCGTAGTGAATGATCGTTTTGATGTGTTCTTGGATTTGGTTGACAAGGATTTTATTGAGTATTTTTGCACCGATATCCATAGGAGAGATTGGCCTGAGAGTCTCTTTCTTTGTCAGATCTTTGTGTGGTTTTGGTATTAGCTTAATTGTGGCTTTATAGAACGAGTTGGGCAGTGTTCCTTCTGTTTCTATTTTGTAGAATAGTTTGAAGAATATTGGTGTTAGGTCTTCTTTGAAGGTCTGATAGAATTCTGCACTAAAACCATCTGGACCTGTGCTTTTTTTGGTTGGAAGACTTCCAATGACGACTTCTATTTCTTCAAGGGTTACAGGATGGTTTAGATGGTATATTTGATCCTGATTTAATTTTGGTATTTGGTATCTGTCAAGGAAATTGTCCATTTCCTCCAGATTTTCTAGTTGTGTTGAATACAGGCTTTTGTAGTAAGATCTGATGATTTTTTGAATTTCCTCAGTTTCTGTTGTTATCTCTCCCATTTCCTTTCTGATTTTGTTAATTTGGATACTGTCTTTGTGCCCTCTGTATATTCTGGCTAAGGGTTCCTCTATCTTGTTGATTTTCACAAAGAACCAACTCCCAGTTTTGTTGATTCTTTGTATGGTTTTATTTGTTTATACTTGATTGATTTCAGCCCCGAGTTTGATAATTTCCTGTCTTCTACTCCTCTTGGGTGTATTTGCTTCTTTCTATTCCAGGGCTTTCATGTGTTCCATTAAGCTTCTAGTGTATGCTGTCTCCCGTTTCTTTTTGTCAGCACTCAGGGTTATGAATTTTCCTCTTAGGACCGCTTTCATTGTGTCCCATAGATTAGGGTATGCTGTGCCTTCATTTTCATTAAATTTTAAAAAGTCTTTGATTTCTTTCTTTATTTCCTCCTTGACCAAGTTATCATTGAGTAGAGAATTGTTCAGCCTCCATGTGTATGTGGGTTTTCTGTTGTTTTTGTTGCCATTGAAGACCACCCTTATTCCATAGTGATCTGATAGGAGGCATGGGATTAGTTTGATCTTCTTATATCTGTTGAGGTCTGATTTGTGACCAATTATATGGTCGGTTTTGGAGAAGGTACCTTGAGGTGCTCAGAAGAAGGTGTATTCTTTTGCGCTAGGACAAAATGTCCTCAATATATATGTTATTTCCATTTGGTCTAAGGTTTCAATTACATTCACTGTGTCCCTGTTTAGTTTTTGCTTTCCTGAACGATCCATTTCAGAGAGTGGGGTATTGAAGTCACCCAATATTATTGTGTGAGGTATGATGTGTGGTTTGACCTTTAGCAAAGTTTCTTTTTTGAATGAGGGTTCCCTTGCATTTGGAGCATAGATATTCAGAATTGAGAGTTCTTCTTGGTGGATTTTTCCTTTGAACAATATGTATTGTCCTTCTTGTCTTTTTTGATGACTTTAGGTTGAAAGTTATTTTTATCTGATATTAGAATGGCTACTCCAGCTCATTTCCTGGGACCATTTGCTTGTAAAATTGTTTTCCAGCCTTTTACTCTGAGGTAGTGTTTGTCTCATGACACTGAAGTGCATTTCCTGCACACAGCAAAATGCTGGTTCCTGTTTACATATTCAGACTGTTAGGCTATGTCTTTTTATTGGGGAATTGAGACCACTGATATTAAGAGAGATTAAGGAATAGTGATTATTGCCACCTGCTATTCTTGACGCTATCTTTATGTTTGAGTAGTTATCTACTTTTGTGTTTGATGCAAGAAGGTTACTATCTCGTTTTTTCCAGGGTGTTGTTTCTCTCCTTGTATTGGCGGTTTCCACCTATTATCCTTTGCAGGGCTGGGTTTGTGGAAAGATATTGTGAAAATTTGGTTTTATCATGGAATATCTTGGTCTCTCCATCTATGGTGATTGAGAGTTTTGCTGGGTAGAGTAGTCTAGGCTGACATTTGTGCTCTCTTAGTGTCTGCATGAGATCTGCCCAGGATCTTCTGGCTTTCATAGTCTCTGGAGAGAAGTCTGATGTGATTCGGATAGGTCTTCCTTTGTATGTTACTTGGCCCTTTTCTCTTACTGCTTTTAATATTCTTTCTTTATTTAGTACATTTTATGTTTTGATTATTATGTGACGGGAGGTATTTCTGTGCTGGTCCAGGCTGTTTGGAGTTCTGTAGGCTTCTTGTATGTCCATCGGCATCTCTCTCTTTAGGTTAGGGAAGTTTTCCTCCATAGTTTTGTTGAAGATGTTTACTGGCCCTTTAATTTGCAAATCTTCACTCTCATCTATACCTATCATCCTTAGGTTTGGTCTTCTCATTGTGTCCTGGATTTCCTGGATGTTTTGGGTTACACGTTTTTTGCATTTTGCATTTTCTTTGACTGTTGAGTCACTTCTTTCTATGGTATCTTCAGCACCTGAGATTCTTTCTTCCATCTCTTGTATTCTACTGTTGATGTTTGCATCTGTGACTCCTGATTTCTTCCCAAGGTTTTCTATCTCCAAAATTGTCTCCCTTTGTGATTTCTTAGTTGTTTCTACTTCCTTTTTTAGATCCTGGATGGATTTGCTGAGATCTTTCACTTGTTTGCTTGTATTTTCCTGTATTACTTTAAGGTATTTTTGCATTTCCTCTTTCAGGATTTCTGCCTGTTGACCCAAGTTCTCCTGTATTTCTCTAAGCGATTTTTGTATTTCCTCCTCATGGGCTTCCATCTGTTGATCCATCGCCTCCTTCATTTCTTTAAGCAGTTCTTGTGTTTCCTTTGTAAGGGCATCTATCTGTTGATTCATTTCTTTAAGCACTTTTTGTGTTGTCTCCCTATGGGCATCCATCTGTTGACCCATATTCTTCTGCATTTCTTTATGCAATTTTTGTGATTTCTTTGAAATTGCATCTACCCGTTGAATCATTTCTTTAAGCGATTTTTCTGTTGTCTCCTTGTGGGCCTCCATCTTTTGATCCATGTTCTCCTGCATTTCTCTAAGCGATTTTTTGTGTTTACTTTGTAAGGGCTTCTAACCCTTGATTCTGGTCTCCTATAATTCTTTATTAGATTTATTTGTGTCCTTCTTGTGATCCTCTAATAGCATCATGAGAAGTGATTTTAAATCCAGATCTTGACTTTCGGGGGTGGTGGGGTATCCAGGACTTGCTGCTGTTGGAGAGTTGGGTTCGGATGGTGCCATATTACTATGATTTCTGTTAATAACGTTCCTACATTTGCCTTTTGCCATCTGGTTACCTCTGGGGTTAGTTGGTCCTGCTGTCACTAGTTGGTTGGACCTCCTGTGAGCCTGCAAAGCTATTTCTGGCCCCCCTGGATTACCAGGATTCCCCTGGCACCGATTTCTGGGGCCTTCCCTGCTCCTGAGTGACTTTGGAGCCCTGATGTGCCTTGCCCCAAGTGATGTTATATTGGGGAGTCCCTGCACATCCAAAGGCTCAGCGTAGTGGATTCCCAGAGCAGAGGTCACCAAATGGTAGGCTCCCGCCCTTTGCAGGGGTGTGTGATCTCTCCCATAGGGGGGAAGAGGGGGGGGTCCCTCTCCAGGGCAGAAGTCCCATGGCAGAGCTTGCGAGTAGGTTACTGCAGCCCTGCCCAGCTCTTGGGAGCCGGGTACACACAAGCTGCCTGAGACCCAAGCGATATTATGCCTGTCTGTCTCTGAGTCTGGTGGTCCCAACTGCCCTGATGCAGGAGCAAAGATGTCAGAGTGCACTCTGCATTCTCAGCAGTGCAGGTCACTCTGTAGGGGAGATGGCCCACAGCAGAGCTGGCGCCCAGACGACTGCAGCTCTGTCCCACTCTTGGGTGCAGATGGAAGCCCCAACAGGCCATGTCCCAAGCGATGTTATATTGGGGGAAACCTGGGTACCTGTCTCCTCAGTGCAGTCGATCCAAGAACAGAGGTTGCCAAAGGGAAGCTGGTAGTCTCCCGCCCAGTGTGGAGGACCCTCTGCAAGACAGAAGTCCCACAGCAGAGCTGGTGTGCTGGTTACTGCCAATCTTCCCAGCTCTTGGGGGCAGGGTACACACAAGCTGCCTGAGACCCAAGCGATATTATGCCTGTCTGTCTCTGAGCCTGGCATTCTCAACTGCCCTGATGCTGGAGCAAAGATGGTGGAGTGCACTCTGCACTCTCTCGGCGGTGCAGGTCACTCTGCAGGGGAGATGGCCCACAGCAGTGCTGGTGCCCAGACGACCGCAGAGCTGTCCCGCTCTTGGGAGCAAATGGAAGCCCCAATAGGCCGTGTCCCAAGTGATGTTATATTGGGGGGAACCTGGGTACCTGTCTCCTCTGTGCAGTCGATCCAGGAACAGCAGTTTCTTGGATTCTTAAGGGATTTACTTACTTTTATTTTTCTCCTCTGGGTTTCTTTAAGGAATATATACATTTTCTCTTTAAGCATCTCCATCATGTTTATATTGGTGGATATAAGGTCTATTTCTTCCACTTTAGCTATGTGTGCTGCCACAGTCTTTAGATTCATATGCACATCAGTCCTGTTGTATCACAAAGACTCTCTTTTCCTTGGTATCATCTGTCACCTCTGTCTTCTATGGGAACTCTATCCACCCAAGTAGCTATTGTAAATGAAACTCACTTAAAAATAGCTTTCTCCAGTTGTTCTAAATGGGTATGACACCCCACACTTAAGGATAGGCCCAATGTCCATAAGTAGATTGCTAACACAGAACAAAAATGTAGTGGATGTTTATTTTTTAACTTTTTGGTTCATATTCCTGTATTTGGCCATTTTATTTTTTACTGAGCTGTTGCCTGTTTATTATGGTTTCCAAGCTTGAGTGTGTCCATGTTTTAAAAATTATAAAACTGCCTCTACCATTTTTGATCCAGTGATGAACCAGACAGGGACAATCAGGTACACAAAGATATCCCAAGTATAACATCGCTTGGGACACAGCTAGCTAGGGTTCCACCTGAGCCCAAGAGCTGGGAAGCTCTGTGGTTGCCTGTGCGCCAACCCTGCCAAGGGACATTTGCCCTGCAGGGTGATCCACACTTGGAGGGGGTTCCTGCAGCCTCCGCCATCTTTGCTTGGGTGATGGACCAGACAGGGACAACAAGTTACACAGAGATGTCCCAAGTATAACAGCACTTGGGACACAGCCAGCTAGGGTTCCACCTGTGCCCATGATCTGGGCAGCTCTGCAGTCCTCTATGTGCTAGCCCTGCCAAGGGATGTTTGCTCTGCAACATGACCCATGCTAGGAAGGTGTCCCACAGCCTCAGCCATCTTTGCTCCAGAGAGACTAGACAGGGACAACCAGGTAAACAGAGATATCTCGAGTATAACATCACTTGGGGCAAAGCACACCAGGGCTCCAACAGCACCCATAAGCAGGGCAGCCCCTCAGCAATCTGTGCCAGGGGAAACCTTGTCATCCAGGGGTGTGGAAATAGCCTTGAAGGCTCACAGGAAGTTCAAGCACCAGCCAGTGACAGCAGGACCAACTAATGCCAGAGATAATAAGATGGCAAAAGGCAAACATAGGAACTTTACTAACAGAAATCAAGGCAATATGGCACCATCCAAAACCAATTCTCTGACAACAACAAGTCCTGGATACCCAAAAACACCAGAAAGGCAAAATTAGGATTTAAAATACATCTCATGATGCTATTACAGGATTTCAAGAAGGACATAAATAAATCTCTGAAAGAAGTACAGGAGAACATGAATCAACAGGTAGAAGTCCTTACAAAGGAAACACAAAAATCACTTAAAGAAATACAGAAGAATTTGGGTCAACAGGCAGAGGTTCTGAAAGAGAAAACACAAAAATATCTTAAAGAATTATATGAAAACACAAGCAAAAAAAAAGAAGGAACTGAGCAAAACTATCCAGGATCTAAAAAAGGAAGCAAAAACAACTAAGAAATCACATAGGGAGACTACTTTGGAGATATAAAAACATGGGAAGAAATCAGGGGTCATAGATACAAGCATCAACAACAGAATATCAAAGATAGAAGAAAGAATATCAGACGGCGAAGATACCAGAGAAGGCATTGACTCAACAGTCAAAGGAAATGAAAATTAAAAAAGCCTGTAACCCAATACATCCAGGAAATCCAGGACACAATGAGAAGAACAAACCTAAGGATTATAGGTATAGATGAGAGTAAAGATTTACAACTTAAAGGGCCGGTAAATATCTTCAAAAAATTATGGAAGAAAACTTCCCTAACCTAAAGAGAGAGATGTCCATAAACAAACCAGAAGCCTACAGAACTCCAAACAGACTGGACCAGAACAGAAATACGTCATTCACCACGATCAAGTAGACTTCATCCCAGGGATGCAGGGATGGTTCAATATAAGGATATCCATCAATGTAATCCACTACATAAACAATCTCAAAGGAAACAAACCACATGGTCATTTCATTAGATATTGAAACAGCATTTGACAAAATTCAGCATCCTTTAATGCTAAAAGTCTTGGAAAGATCAGGAATTCAAGGCCCATATCTAAACATAGTAAAAGCAATTTACAGCAAACCGGTAGCCAACATCAAACTAAATGGAGAGAAACTTGAAGCAATCCCACTAAAATCAGGGACTAGAAAAGACTGCCCTCTCTCTCCATATCTTTCAATATAATACTTGAAGTTCTAGCTAGAGCAATTAGACAACATAAGGAGGTCGAAGGGATACAAATTGGTAAGAAAGAAGTCAAACTATCACTATTTGCCGATGATATGATAGTATATGTAACTGACCCAAAGAACTCCACCAGAGAACTCCTACAGCTGATAAACACCTTCTGCAAAGTGGCTGGATAGAAATTCAAATAAAGCAAATGAGTAGACTTCCTATACTCAAAAGATAAGGAGACTGAGAAAAAAATTAGGGAAATAGCACCCTTCATAATAGCCACAAACAATATAAAGTATCTTAGTGTGACTCTAACCAAACAAGTGAAAGATCTGTATGACAAGAACTTCAAGTCTCTGAAGAAAGAAATTGAAGAAGACCTCAGAATATGGAAAAATCTTCCATGCACATGGATTGGCAGGATTAATAGAGTAAAAATGGCCATCTTGCAAAAAAATATACAGATTCAATGGAATCCCCCATCAAAATCCAAATTCAATTCTTCAGAGTTATGGCAATTCTCAAATTCACCTGGAATAACAGAAAACCCAGGATAAGTAAAGCTATTCTCAACAGTAAAAGAAGTTCTGGGGGAATGAGTATTCCAGATCTCATGCAGTATTCCAGAACAATAATGCTAAAAAGTGCATGGTATTGGTATAGTGCCAGGCATGTGGACTAATGGAATAGCATTGGAGACCCAGAAATGAACCCACATACTTTTGGTCACTTGATCTTTGACAAAGGAGATAAAACAATCCAGCGGAAAAAAGATAGTCTTTTCAACAAATGGTGCTGGTTCAACTGGAAGTCAGCTTGCAGAAGAATGCAAATCCATCCATTCTTATTTCCTTGTACTAAGCTCAAGTCCAAGTGGATCAAGGACCTCCACATAAATCCAGACACATTAAAACTACTAGAAAAGAAACTGGGGAAGAGCCTTGAGCACATGGGCACAGAGGTAAATGTCCTGAAGAGAACAACAATAGTTTATGCTTTAAGATCCAGAATTGACAAATGGGACCTCATACAATTACAAAGTTTCTGTAAGGCAAAAGACACTGTCAAAAAGACAAAGCGGCAACCAACTAACTGGGAAATGATCTTTACCAACCCTACAACCGACAGAAGGCTAATATCCAATATATACAAAGAACTCAAGAAGTTAGACTCCAGAGAGCCAAGTAACCCTATTAAAAAATGGGGTACACACTCCTGGGCATATACCCAGAGGCTTTACCTGCATGCAATAAGGACACATGCTCCACTATGTTCATAGCAGCCTTATTTGTAATAGCCAGAAGTTAGAAAGAACCCAGAAGTCCCTCAACGGAGGAATGGATTCAGAAAATGTGGTATATTTACACAATGGAATTCTACTCTGCAATTAAAAACAATGAATTCACGAAATTCCTAGGCAAATAGTCAGAACTTGAAATTATCATCCTTAGTGAGGTAACCCAATCACAAAAGAACACACTTGGAATGCAGTCACTGATAAGGGGGTATTAACCCAGAATCTCGGAATACCCTAGACACAATTCGCATATCAATAGATTTCTAAGAAGATGGAAGGAGAGACCCCTGGTCCTGGAAAGACTGGATGTAGGGGAAAGCCAGGACAGAGAAGTGAGAGGGGATTGAATGGGGAAAAGAGGGAAAGGGGACTTATGGGACTTTTGGGGAGGGAGAAAATGGGAAAGGGGAAATGATTTTGAATGTATATAAAAAAAACTTAGAAAATAAAATTTAAAAAAAACAAAAATAAATAAATAAAAAAATGGGGTACAGAGATAAACAAAGAGTTCTCACCTGAAGAATATCTAATGGCTGAGAAGCACCTAAAGAGATGTTCATCATCCTTAGTCATTAGGGAAATGCAAATAAAACATTCCTGAGATTCCATCTCACACCAGTCAGAATGGCTAAGATCAAAAACACAGGAAACAGCAGGTGTTGGCAAGGATGGGGAGATAGAGGAACACTCCTCCACTGCTGGTGGGATTGCAAGCTGGTATAACCACTCTGGAAAGCAGTCTGGCAGTTTCTCAGAAAACTGGACATGACACTCCCGGAGGATCCAGCTATACCACCCTGGGCATACACCCAGAGGCTTTCCCTGCATGCAATAAGGACACATGCTCCACTATGTTCACAGCAGACTTATTTATAATAGCCAGAAGCTGGAAAGGAGCCAGATGTCCCTCAACAGAGGAATGGATTCAGAAGATGTGGTATATTTACACAATGGAATACTACTTTGCAATTAAAAACAATGAACTCAAGAAATTCTTAAGCAAATGGTCAGAACTTGAAAATATCAACCTTAGTGAGGTAACCCAATCACAAAAGAACACACATGGTATGCAGTCACTGATTAGGGGATATTAACCCAGAACCTCAGCATACCCTAGACACAATTCGCATATCAATAGATTTCCAAGAAGATGGAAGGAGAGACCTCTTGTCCTGGAACGAATGGATGTAAGGGAATGCCAGGACAGAGAAGGGAGAGGGGGTTGAATGGGGAAAAGAGGGAGAGAAGGGGGCTTATGGGACTTTCGGGGAAGGAGGAAACAGGAAGGGGAAATGATTTGGAATGTAAATAAAAAACTCAGAAAATAAAAAAAAAAAGAAAGAGTATCTCAGACCAATTTCTCTTATGAATATTGATGTAAAAATGCTCAATAAAATTCCTGCCAACCAAATTCAAGAACACATTGAAACAACCATTCACCCCGATCAAGTAGGCTTCATCCCAGGGATTCAGGGATGGTTCACTATAAGGAAGTCCAACAATGTAATCCACTACATAAACAATCTCAAAGTAAAAAACCACATGGTCATTTCATTAGATGCTGAAAAAGCATTTGACAATATTCAGCATCCTCTCATGCTAAAAGTCTTGGAAAGATCAGGATTTCGATGCCCATATCTAAACATAGTAAAAGCAATTTACAGCAAACTGGTAGCCAACATCAATCTAAATGGAGAGAAAACTTGAAGCAATCCCACTAAAATCAGGGACTAGACAAAGCTGCCCTCTCTCTCCATATCTTTTCAATATAATACTTGAAGTTCTAGCTAGAGCAATTAGACAACAAAAGGAGGTCATAGGGATACAAATTGGAAAGGAAGAAGTCAAACTATCACTATTTGCAGACGATAAGATAGTATGCTTAAGTGACCCGAAGAACTCCACCAGAGAACTCCTACAGCTGATAAACAACTTCAGCTAAGTGGCCGGATATAAAATCAACTCAGGCAAATCAGTAGCCTTCCTACACTCAAAGGATAAGCAGGCTGAGAAAGAAAAAAGGAAATGATACCCTTCACGATAACCACAAGCAATATAAAGTATCTTGGTATGACAATAACCAAACAAGTGAAAGATCTGTATGACAAGAACTTCAAGTCTCTGAAGAAAGAAATTGAAGAAGACCTCAGAAGATGGAAAAATCTGCCATGCTCATGGATTGGCAGGATTAATATAGTAAAAATGACCATCTTGCCAAAAGTAATATACAGATTCAATGCAATCCCCATCAAAATCCCAACTCAATTCTTCATAGAGTTAGAAAGAGCAATTCAAAAATTCATCTGGAATAGCAGAAAACCCAGGATAGCTAAAACTATTCTCAAGAGTAAAAAAACTCTGGGGGAATCAATATCCTGGACCTCAAGCTGTACTACAGAGCAATAGTGTTAAAAACTTCATGGTATTGGTACAGTGACAGGCATGTAGATCAATGGAACAGAATTGAAGACCCAAAAATGAATCCACATTCCTATGGTCACTTGATCTTTGACAAATAAGTTAAAACCATCCAGTGGAAAAAAAGATAGCCTTTTCAACAAATGGTGCTGCTTCAACTGGAGGTCAGCTTGCAGAAGAATGCAAATCCATCCATGCTTATCTCCTTGTACTAAGCTCAATTCCAAGTGGATCAAGGACCTCCATATAAAACCAGACACACTGAAACTATTAGAAAAGAAACTAGAGAAGAGCCTTGAACATATTGGCACAGGGGAAAATTTCCTGAACAGAACACCAATAGCTTTTGCTTTAAGATCAAGAATTGACAAGTGGGACCTTATAAAATTGTGAAGTTTCTGTAAGGCAAAGGATACTGTCAAAAGGCCAAAGCAGCAGCCATCAACCTGGGAAAAGATCTTTACGAACCCTACATCCGACAGAGGGCTAATATCCAATATATACAAAGAACTAAAGAAGTTAGACCCCAGAGAGCCATACAATCCTTTTAAAAAATGAGGTACAGAGCTAAGCAAAGAGTTCTCACCTGAAGAATATTGAATGGCTGAGAAGCACCTAAATAAATGTTCAACATCCTTAGTTGTTATGGAAATGCAAGCCAAAACAACCCTGAGATTCCACCTCACACCAGCCAGAATGGCTAAGATCAAAAACTTAGGAGACAGCAGGTGTTGATGAGGATGTGGAGAAAGAGGAACACTCCTCCACTGCTGGTGGGAATGCAAACTGGTACAACCACTTTGGAAAGCAGTCAGGCAGTTCCTCAGAAAACTGGGCATGACACTCCCAGAGGATCCTGTTATACCACTCTTGGGCATATACCCAGAGGCTTTCCCTGCATGCAATAAGGACACATGCTCCACTATGTTCATAGAAGCCTTATTTATAATAGCCAGAAGCTGGAAAGAACCCAGATGTCCCTCAATGGAGGAATGGATACAGAAGAAGTTGTATACTTACACAATGGAATACCACTCTGCAATTAAAAACAATGAATTCACAAAATTCTTATGCAAATGTTCAGAACTGGAAAAAATCATCCTTAGTGAGGTAACACATTCACAAAAGAATGTACATGGTGTGCAGTTACTGATAAGGGGATATTAACCCAGAAACTCAGAATACCCAAGACACAATTCACATATCAATTGTTTTCCAAGAAGATGGAAGTAGAGACCCCTGGTCCTGGAAAGACTGGATGTAGGGGAATACCAGGACAGAGAAGTGAGAGTGTGTTCAATGGGGAACAGGGGAAGGCAGAGGGCTAATGGGACTTTGCGGGAGGGAGGAACCAGGAAAGGGGAAAAATTGGGAATGTAAATAAAAAAAATAGGAAAAAAAGAAATAAAGATTTCTTAATATTAAAAAAAAGAAAATAAAAAAAGAAATGTTCAAAGTCCTTAGTCATCAGGGAAATGCAAATCAAAATGACTCTGAGATTCTACCTATACCTGAAAGAATGACTAAGAGTAAGAACTGAAGGGACAACACATGTTGGCAAAATGTGGAGACAGGGTAACATTCCTACATTGCTGGTGGGTTTGAAAACTTGTACAACTACTTTGGAAATCAATTTGGGGTGGGGGTGTTTCTCATAAAATTAGGAATAATTTTACCTCAAGTCTCAAATATACCATTCCTGGTCATATACCCAAAAGATGCTCCATCTTACCACAAATACACTTGCTCAACTATGTTAATAGCAGCTTTATTTGTAATACCACAAACTGGAAACAACCTATATGTTCCTCAACTTAAGAATGGATGAAGTGAATGTGGTTCATTCATATATGATATACTACACAGCTACTAAAATCAATGACAGTATGAATTTTGCAGGCAAATGGATGGAACTAGAAAATATCATCCTGAGTAAGATAACCAAGACCCAAAAAGATATACATGGTATGCACTCACTTCTAAGCATTATAAGCAGGTATTAGCCATAAAGTATAGGATAACCATGCTATATAATCAACAGACCTATTGAAGCCAATTGACAACTGCAACTTCAGAGTCATTTTGATTTCCATTTCCCTGATGACTAAGAACTTTGAAATTTTCTTTAAGTGTTTCTTAGACATTCATGGTTCCTCTGTTTTGTGTTGTTGGTGCATCTAACAAAGAGAACTGAAAGGAGGATAGTTTTTCTCAGAAGGGGAAATAAAATAGCTATCCGGGGTGGATGGTGGGAGAGAACTGGATTGGAGAAAGGATTGTGAAGAGAGTGGGGTGGGAAGGCAGGATCAAATGCAGGGAGTGCAGGACAGAGAAAATGAAAATTGGTGGTGGAGGGAGTAATCTGTAGGATATGCCAGAAACCTACAATAGGGCGTGGTCCCAAGGTATCTATGGGGGTGACTCGAGCTAAGACTCCTCAAAGTGGGAAATATGGCCACTTTCTTTAATCAGGCAGGATTCTCAGTAGAGGGATAAGGACAGCAACCCACCCACAAAACCTTTGACCCAAAATGTCTTCTATCTACAAGATGTGCAGGAACAAAGATCAGAAATGGAGGGAATGACCAACCAATGACTACTCCAAATTGAGACCCATCCTGCAGGCAAGTACCAATTCCTGAGGCTATTAATGATACTCTGTTACTCTTGCAGAACGGAGCCTAGCATAGCTGTCCTCTGAGAGATTCTACCCAGCAGCCAGTGTAAAGAGATGCAAAGACCTCTCCCACCCCCCAGCCAAACATGAGATGGAGCTTAGGGAGTCTTATGGAAGAGTTGGGGAATGGATTGTGGGGCCTGAAGAGGACAGGGATTCCAAGGGAAGACCAACAGAAACAACTAACCTGAATCTTGGGTCCTCCCAGAGAGTGAACCACCAAAGAGTGAGCTTGGGCTAGACATGTGTGAGCAGGCACATATGCAGCAGATGTGGAGCTTGGTCTTCATGTGGGTCTCCCAACAACTAGAGTGGGGTCTGTCCCAGAATGAGTTGCCTGACTGCCTAACTGGGATGCCTTGTCTGGCCTAAGTGGGAGAGGAAGCACCTATCCTTCAGTGACTTGAGGAAGGACTGGAGGTAATGTGTGTGGGAGGTGATCCTCAGAGAGGGACTCACATTCTTAAAGGAGAAGGGGAAAGATATATGGAAGAGGATCTGTATGAGGGGTTACTGGAAGAAGAGGGGGAGCTGTTATTGAGATGTAAATGAATAAATAAATTAACTAAAATAAAAGAGGCAAGGAGCACACAGAGCAGATGATCAGTAGGAGCCTTTGAGTGGCCATTTTCACCAGGGAGTCAGGCATCTCCACTGCCTTCTGTGCACAGACCCTACCAGAAGAGAGTTGGTCTGTTGCAAGATATTTCCTATCCATTTACATTGAAGCAGTGAGTGGCCACTGAGGTTAGAGTAGGAGGAGCTAAGAGAATGAAGGGAGGAGAGAGAGAAAAGCGAGGTGGACGAGTCAAGAGGAACAGAGAAGGAGGCACAGATATCCAGATGTATTCCTGGTGTTTTGGAGAGGTTAGAAATATCAGGATAAGACTTTATCATTGTAAATTGGCTTTATGTAATTGGGAGTTTTATATATATGTAAATATATTTGCTTAATTAAGTTTAAGAGTCATGCTTTGCCAGATATTTGGGTGCAGGGCGGGAGCACAAGACTCCCACCATTTACAGAGTCTACAGCAGAGAGGAAACACAGCTGGGATGCTGTGAGAGTTAGCTGGGAAAAATTGGCTTGGCTGTGACAGTGAGAGCTTCCCTGAGTGGGACACACTGGGACTTGGTGCAGAGGCCTGGTGGGTTGGTACTCATTCTTAATTGCTACCTACTACATTAGTCTCCCAGGAGTGTCTTCACTTCTGAGAGTGGACATGAGATCTCCACCTTCTCTCCAATATTTCTCTGGTTGGGAACAGCTAGGAGCACACAGGGCATACAATCAGGGGAGCAGCTGGGACAGGAGCTTTCCATGAACCATTTACACCAGGGAACCAGACAGCTCCATAGCCTTCTGTGCACAGACCCTGCCAGAAGAGAGTTTGTCTCCCAGGAGTACAGACACAGGCTTACAGACACACAGGAGAGACAAGCTCTAGCCAGAGACAGCAAGACCAACTAACACCAGAGATAACCAGATGGCAAAAGGCAAGATCAAGATCCCTATCAACAGAAACCAAGGCTACATGGCAACATGAGAACCAGTTCTCCCACCACAGCACGTCCCAAAACTTCTTGTATGTCCATGGGCATCTTTTTGGATACCCCAACACACTGGAAAAGCAAGAATCGGATTTAAAATCTCATATCATGATGCTGATATCGGACTTCAAGAAGGACATAAATAACTCACTTAAAGAAATACAGGAGAATATTTGTCAACAGCTAAAAGTCCTTAACAAAGAAACACAAAAATCCCTTAAAGAAATACAGGAGAACATGGGTCAACAGGTAGAAGCCCTTAAAGAGGAAACACACACACACACACACACACACACACACACACAAATCCCTTAAAGAATTACAGGAAAACACAAACAAACAAGTGAAGGAACTGAATAAAAACATCCAGGATCTTAAAATGGAAGTAGAAACAAAGAAGAAATCACAAAGGAAGAAAACTCTGGAGATAGAAAACCTTAGAAAGAAATCAGGAGTCATAGATGCAAGTATCAACAACAGAATACAAGAGATAGAAGAAAACAATCTCAGATGCTGAAGATACCATAAAAAACATTGACTCAACAGTCAAAGAAAATGCAAAATTCGAAAAGCTTGTAACCCAAAAACATCCAGGAAATCTAGGACACAATGAAAAAACCAAACCTAAGGATTGTAGGTATAGAAGAGAGCAAAGATTTACAACTTAAAGCACCAGTAAATATCTTCAACAAAATTATAGAAGAAAACTTCCCTAACCTAAAGAAAGAGATGCCCATGGACATAAAAGAAGCCTATGGAACTCCAAGCATACTGGACCAGAACAGAAATTTCTATTGACACATAATAATCAAAACACCAAATGCACAGAACAAAGAAAAATTATTAAAAGCAGTAAGGGAAAAAGGTCAAGTAACTTATTAAGGTAGACTTATCAGAATTACACCAGACTTCCCACTAGAAACTATGAAAGCTAGACGATCCTGGGCAGATCTCATACAGATCCTAAGAGAACACAAATGCCAGCCCAGACTACCATATCCAGTGAAACGCTCAATCACCATAGATGGAGAAACCAAGATATTCCATGATAAAACCAAATGTATACAATATCTTTCCACAAATCCAGACCTAAGAAGGATAATAGATGGAAAACACAAGGATGGAAACTACAACCTAGAAAAAGCAAGAAAGTAATCTTCTTCCAACAAACCCAAAAGAATGTAACCACACAAACATAAAAATAACATCAAAAATAACAGGAAGCAAAAATCACTATCCCTTAATATCTCTTAACATCGATGGATTCAATTCCCCAATAAAAAGACATAGACTAACAGACTGGATATGTAAACAGGACCCAGCATTTTGATGCATACAAGAAATGCACCTCAGTGTTAAAGACAAACACTACTTCATAGTAAAAGGCTGGAAAATTTTTTCCAAGCAAATGGTCTCAGGAAACAAGCTGGAGTTGCCATTCTAATATCGGATAAAATCGACTTTCAAACAAAAGTCATCAACACAGACACGGAAGGACACTTCATAATCATCAATAGAAATTTTTTCTATGTCTACAATTTTATCTGTATTATTTTTCTGTCAAATTTTTAATTTTAACATTTCTGTATATTTCTTCAATTTTATCAGAAATATTTTACATGTAATTCTTCAGTTTTTGCACAAAATGTATCCACTTCCCTCATCAATTAGTTTAGAAATGTTTTTCTATTTCTACAGTTTTATCTATAATTTTCCATGAAAATCTTCAATATTAACACTTTTTTCTATATATTCATTTAATTTTATCAGAAATATTTTTCATGAAAATCTGCAATTTTATAAGAAAATATTTCTACTTCCTTCTTCAATTATTTTAGTAATGTTTTTATGTCTAAAATTTTATCTGTAAGATTTTCATGAAAATCTTCAAACAACACTTTTTCTATATATTAATTCAATTTTATCAGGAATATTTTCCACGTTATTCTTCAGTTTTTTTCACAAATATTTATAATTCCCTCTTCAATTAGTTGAGAAATGTTCTCTATTACTACTTTTTTAGCTATAATGTTGTATGAAAATCTTCAATTTTAACACTTCTTTATATTTTTCAATTTTTTAGAAATATTTTACATTAATTCTTCAGTTTTTTCACAAAATACTTCCACTTCATTCTTTAATTAGTTTAGAAATATTGTTTCTACCATTTATTCTATAATTTTCTATGAAAACCTTCAATTTTAGCACATTTTCTATATATTTCTTCAATATTTTCAGAAATATTTTCTTGTATATATACAGTTTTATCAGAAAATATTTCTACTTACCTCTTTAATAAGTTTAGATATTTTTTCTATATCTACCATTTTACCATTAATTTTCCATGAAAATGTTCAATTTTCACATTTCTTCATATATGTTTCTTGAATTTTATCTACACTATTTTCCATGAAAATTTTCAATTTTATCAGAAAATGTTTCTATTTAACTCTTTAATTAGTTTAGATTTTTTTCTGTCTACCATATTACCTCTATTATTTTCCATGAAAATCTTCATTTTTAACACATTTTCTATATATTTCTTCAATTTTATGAGAAATACATTAATAAAAATCTTCAAATTTTTGAAGAAATTCTTTATGTGCCTGGTCATTTTGTAAAGATAAATTTTCTATGGTTACCTTTTTACTATTACTATTTTCCAACAAATTCTTCAATTTTTATACTTTTTCCCTATATTTCTTCAATTCTATCAGTAATATTTTTCATGAAATTTTTCAATATGTTCAAAAGATTTTTCAACATGCTTGGTCAATTAGTTAAAAAAATGTTTCTCATGTCTCCCATTTTATCTGTAGTAATTTCCATGAAATATTTCAATTTCAACACTTTTTATATTTATTTATTCAATTTTATCAGAAATATTTTCCATATAAATCTTCAATTTTATCAGAAAATATTTCTACTTACCTCTTCAATTAGTTTAGAAATGTTTTCTATGTATACCATTTTATCTGTATTATTTTCCATGAAATGTTCAATTTTCAAAATTTTGAAAGAATTATTTTTCTTGAAAAACGTCAATTTTATTAGAAAATTTCTTTATGTGCTTGGTCAATTAGTATAGATACATTTTCTATGTTTACCAATTTATCATTATTATTTTCCATAAAACTATCCTATTTTAACACTTTTTTCTATATATTTCTTCAATTTTATCAGGTCATTGTGTGTAGACCCTCTATATTTCCTAAGAGTGGACTTTAATGTAATAATCACATGTACCAGTTAGCTTTTATGTAACAATCATTTTACTTAAGTTGTCATATAAATAAAATGATTTTTATTATTAAAATAAATAAAAGGTAAATGGTGTATATATTGATGAAATCAAAAATAAAATAAAAAATAAAAGAGGCAATCATGACTGAAATTTTACAGATATTTGACAAATGAATCGAGCTTTTATTCTGTGGAGCTTTTGTAAGTTGTTCTGCAGTCTCCTATGTTTTCTAGATTACTACTACTCAAACATCTATTTTCTTTTGAATTCAAAATGTTCATTAGCTTCATGTGCCTAGAGAAATATACTTATTCAAGACATTATATAGATAAGGGTGAGAGCCATGTCATTGAACTACAAGCTACATAATCTTTTTTTTTCTCTGTGAAGTTAATTCTCCTCATGTGTTGTCATAACAAAAGTAGGCTAATAACAGAATTATAGACTTTTTCTCTAGCACATTCCTTTTCCTTTATGGATCATTGTCTATGTTTGTTGATAAAGAAATTAACAAACACATGGATAAGTAAAAAATAAGGGATTAAAAATTAAAGAGAGTTGCTAAGAGTTTTGGTTTAGAAGAAATGAATTCTCCAGCAAGATAGGGACTAAGATGTTAAAAATACACCAGTAGTATGAATATATCAGAGATTAATAAAAAGTGAAAACATTTGTTAATTTCTATCAGAAAGCTGCATAATAAAACAGTTTTTATTATCGTGATTCTGAGAGATGTTTCAGTACATTGGAGCTGGCCCTTTGGCTACATGGTACTTCTGTTCCATGAATACTACCAGTGTGTCCTCTGTCTACAGACAACTAATTCTGTCTACAGAACTCGTCCCAAAAGGAAGCTGCATGAAGGATTCTCTTTCTGATATGTTCTTGTGTTTTACTGAATAAACCAGAGTGTACAAACTTGAAACTGTTCTATTTGTTTTTTATGTTTCAAAGGTAAACAAGATATTCAGAAATTTTCTAAACAAAGACAACAGAGGTTAATCATTGTTACACCAGAGATAATTATTTTATTTTTCTATTTTTAACTACCCTAACATGAGTAATGTATAACTTAGGTTTTCTGCACCTCGGTTCCCCATTCAATAGAGTACAAAAATCCTGGTTTCCTCAAAAGCTGTCCTCTATACACAGAAGAAGCGTTTTCAGCTTTTGTCATGTGTTAGCTGCACCTACATGTATGGAGACACCATCACACAGAGAACAGAGGGAGACAAGTGACCTAGAATTCATCTCTCAAGATAACCAATGGTGCTTTCTCTTCAAGAACAGAATGACAATTTTATCTCTTTTAGTCTTAGGCCTGAACACTTATTTACATCACTTTGCATGTAGGATAGGAAGAGATTCCTAGGAACCAGAATGAAAAGTACACATGACCATTCTTGGAGATGCACAAGTCTGAAGTGTACTTGAAGTTTTATAATGAGTAAAGATTACCTTAGAAATAAGGCCAAGGTGGGGTGGGGGGTGGTGAGGGGACATTGATATTTCAAATCAAATAACATACTTAATGTACAGGAATGAAAAATCAGGTAAAGCAAAGGCATTCACTACTGATGAACACAGGTAGAATAAGCTTATCTTGGTCCATGTTTGGGACTTGCTCAGGAAGCAGAATACCCAGTGCTGCACATCATTTTTCATACTTCTGTCTAACAAGTGATTAAAGAAAGAGAAAGAAAAGACATGATCTGTCTGGAAGAAGCTGGTCCCCTGCCAGTTCAGAACCTGGCACTTTGGGAAAGTGAAAATAAGTCAAGAGATGTGGGAAGCTCAGTACACAGAAACTTGGCTAGTTATTCATTTTCCCACCTCACATCCTTCCTTTCAAAATAATTAAACCCTAATTAAGCTGGAAACAGCATCTGAGAAAAACAGATGCTGTAACTTTGGGAGAGAGAGAAGCTGTACTTCAGGGACTAAGGCTCGGTTGTGACCTTCTTTCCCCCTGACACTGTGACAATATGAAACCTGAAGTCTGCAGACATGATGGAAGCTAAGAGTCCCACAGATCCAGAAAATAAATGTGACCTGGCAAGTGTCACCTTCCCAGAGGTGCTCCAGAGCCTCTCTGAACCACAGAGGTCCAGACATAGAGTACACACAGCTGTGCCATAGAAAGATTCATTAAAGCTGAAGTTTCTCTATGACTAAGCCGGAGAGTTGTTGAGAGGCTCTTTGAGAGTTAGATGCTCCCTTTTCCTTCTGACTCTGACAAGGCTGGTCCCTGGCTCCAGAAAGATCATTCCTGGAGGTACAGAAATGGGACAAATATACTGAGGAATTGCTATCCATCCTACAAATGGAATCATGACAGGTCTTGGTCTAAGGTTATCATCTTGCCTTTTTTTTTAAAAAAGTAATCATGTTTAAGAGCATATCAAAACTTTGGAGGAAGTCAGGGCAGGAACTCAACAGGGCTGAAACCTGAAGGCAGAAGCTGGTGCAGAAGGCATGGAAGAGTGCTGTTTATTTGCTTGCTTACTATGGCTTACTCAACCTGCCTCCTTTAAAACCCTGGACCACAAGCCCAGTGATGGCACCACTTACCATGGACTGTGCATGCCCCATTGATCATTTATTGAGAAAGTACCTGACAGTGGGATCTAATGGAAGTATTTTCTTAACTGAGCTTCCTTCCTCTCTGATGACTCTAACTTGTGTTAAGTTGACACACAAAACCAACCAGTACAACTGGCTAAATGTAAACTAGGTACCCAAACAAATCACTATTAAGCCACAACCTTTCTTTCTTATTCATCTCTGAGATCTAACATTAAAAACAAAAATATCTTTAAAATTTCCATAGTCTTTACAAATTCAATACAATAAAATTTTGATTAGTTCAAAATATCCAATCTCTTTAAAAGGATCTAAATTACTTTTAAAAGTTCAAGTTCTTTCAGATGTGGGTTCTTGTAACAATAAAAAGTAAATTAAATACCTTCTCTAAAAAGAGAAAAATCAGGGCACAGTCACAATCTGAACCAATCAAAACTAAACTCCATCAGTATAAATAACTCAAAGGATCTTTGATCTGGCAACAGAGCAGTTGGAACCACCAGGTGCAGGGATAACCGAGCATAACATCGCTTGGGACAAGCCAGCTGGTGTGCTCCTTGTACCCAAGAGCTGGGATGCTCTGTGGTCATCTATGTGCCAGCTCTGCTGTGGGACATCTGCCCTGCAGAGTGACCTGCGCTGGGAGGGAGCACAGCTGCGTCCACTCAGGCACCTTGCTCAAGTGATAGACTACACTGAGTCTCCAGGTACACAGGAATTTCCCAAGTATAACTTCACTTGGGGCAAGGAACACCAGGGCTCCATAGTCACTCAGATGCAGGGCAGCCCCTGAGCAATCTGTGCCAGGGGAAAGCTGGTCATCCAGGGGGGAAGAAATAGCCTTGCAGGCTCACAGGATGTTCAAGCACCAGCCAGTGACAGCAGGATCAACTAACACCAGAGATAACCAGATGGCAAAAGGCAAACCTAGGAATGTTAAAACAGAAATAAAGGAAATATAGCACCATCCGAACCAAACTCTCGGAGAGTAGCACATCCTGGATACCCCATCATACCGGAAAGGCAAGATCTGAATTTAAAATCACTTCTTATGATGCTATTAGAGGATTTCAAGAAGGACGCGAATAAATCTCACAAAGAAATACAGGAGAACATGAATCAAGGGATAGAAGCCCTTGCAAAGGAAACAGAAAAATCACTTAAAGAAATGCAGAATATGGGTCAACAGATGGAGGCCCATAAGGAGGCAACACAAAAATCGCTTAAAGAAATACAGGAGAACATGAATCAACGGGTAGATGCTTTTACAAAAGAAACAAAAAAATTGCTTAAAGAAATGCGGGAGAATATGGATCAACAGATGGAAACCCATAAGGAGAAAATAAAAAAATCGCTTAAGGAAACACAGGAGAAATTGGGTCAACAGGCAGAAGTCCTGAAAGAGGAAACACAAAAATATCTCAAAGAAATACAGGAAAACACAAACAAACAAGTTATGGAACTGAGCAAATCCATCCAGGATCTAAAAAAGGAAGTAGAAACAAGTAAGAAATCACAAAGGGAGACAACTTTGGAGATAGAAAACCTTGGGAAGAAATCAGAAGTCATAGATGCAAACATCAACAATAGAATACAAGAGATGAAAGAAAGAATCTCAGATGCTGAAGATACCATAGAAAGCATCAATTCAACAATCAAAAAAAAAATGCAAAATGCAAAAAACGTGTAACCCAAAACATCCAGGAAATCCAGGACACAATGAGAAGACGAAACCTAAGGATTATAGGTATAGATGAGAGTGAAGATTTGCAAATTAAAGGGCCAGTAAATATCTTCAACAAAATTATGGAGGCAAACTTCCCTAACCTAAAGAGAGAGATGCTGATGAACATACAAGAAGCCTACAGAATTTCAAACAGACTGGACCAGAACAGAAATACCTCCCGTCACATAATAATCAAAACACCAAATGTACTAAACAAAGAAAGAATATTAAAAGCAGTAAGAGAAAAAGGCCAAGTAACATATAAAGGAAGACCTATCCGAATCACATCAGACTTCTCACCAGAGACTATGAAAGCTAGAAGATCCTGGGCAGATCTCATACAGATTCTAAGAGAACACAAATGCCAGCCCAGACTACTATACCCAGTGAAACTCTCAATCACCATAGATGGAAAGACCAAGCTATTCCATGATAAAACCAAACTTACACAATATCTTTCCACAAACCCAGCCCTGCAAAGGATAATAGGTGGAAATTGCCAATACAAGGAAAGAAACTACACCCTGAAAAAAAATGAGATAGTAACTTTCTTTCATCAAACCCAAAAGTAGATAAGCACTCAAACAAAAAGATAGCATCCAGAAGAGCAGGTGGCAATAATCACTATCACTTAATATCTCTTAATATCAATGGTCTCAATTCCCCAATAAAAAGACATAAACTAACAGACTGGATACGTAAAGAGGACCTAGCATTTTGCTGCATGCAGGAAACATACCTCAGTGTCAAAGACAAACACTACCTCAGACTAAAAGGCTGGAAAACAATCTTACAAGCAAATGGTCCCAGGAAAAGAGCTAGAGTAGCCATCCTAATATCAGATAAAATTGAATTTCAACCTAGGGTCATTAAAAAAGACAAGAAGGATACTACATAGTGGTCAAAGGAAAAATCCACCAAGAAGAACTCTCAATTCTGAACATCTAAGCTCCAAATGCAAGGGCACTCTCATTCATGAAAGAAACTTTACTAAAGCTCAAAGCACACATTGCACCTCACACAATAATAGTGGGTGACTTCAACATCCCACTCTCTGAAATGGATCATTCAAGAAAGCAGAAACTAAACAGGGACACAGTGAAACTAATTGAATCCTTGGACCAAATGGAACTAACAGATATATACATATAGAACATTTCATCCTAAAGCAAAAGAATATACCTTCTTCTCAGCACCTCATGGTACCTTCTCCAAAATCGACCATATAATTGATCACAAAAGAGACCTCAACAGATATAAGAAGATCAAACTAATCCCATGCCTCTGATCAGATCACTATGGAATAAGGGTAGTTTTCAATAGCAACAAAAACAACAGGAAACCCGCATACATGTGGAAGCTAAACAATGTTCTACTCAATGATACCTTGGTCAAGGAAGAAATAAAGAGAGAAATCAAAGACTTTTTAAAATTTAATGAAAATGAAGGCACAACATACCCTAATCCATGGGACACAATGAAAGTGGTGCTAAGAGGAAAATTCATAGCCCTGAGTGCCGCCAAAAAGAAACGGGAGACAGCATACACTAGCAGCTTAATGGCACACCTGAAAGCCCTGGAACAAAAAGAAGCAAATACACAGAAGAGGAGTAGAAGGCAGGAAATCATCAAACTCAGGACTGAAATCAATCAAGTAGAAACAAATAAAACCATAAAAAGAATCAACAAAACTAGGAGTTGGTTCTTTGAGAAAATCAACAAGATAGATAATCCCTTAGCCAGACTAGCCAGAGGGCACAGAAACAGTATCCAAATTTACAAAATCAGAAATGAAAAGGGAGATATAACAACAGAAACTGAGGAAATTCAAGAAATCATCAGATCCTACTACAAAAGCCTGTATTCAACACAACTAGAAAATCTGGAGGAAATGAACAATTTCCTAGACAGATACTAAATACCAAAATTAAATCAGGATCAAATAGACAATCTAAACCATCCTATAACCCCTGAAGAAATAGAAGTGGTCATTGGAAGTCTTCCAACCAAAAAAGGCACAGGTCCAGATGGTTTTAGTGCAGAACTCGATCAGACCTTCAAAGAAGACCGAACACCAATACTCTTCAAACTATTCCACAAAATAGAAACAGAAGGAACACTGCCCAACTCGTTCTATGAAGCCACAATTACGTTGATACTAAAATCACACAAAGATCCGACAAAGAAAGAGAATCTCAGACCAGTTTCTCTTATAAATATCAATGCAAAAAATACTCGATAAAATTCTTGCCAACTGAATCCAAGAACACATCGAAACATCCATTCACCACGATCAAGAAGGCCTCATCCCAGGGATGCAGGGATGGTTCAATATAAGGAAGTCCATCAATGTAATCCACTACATAATCAATCTCAAAAAAAAAACCACATGGTCATTTCACTAGTTGCTGAAAAAGCATTTGACAGAATTTAGCATCCTTTCATGCTAAAAGTCTTGGAAAGATCAGGAATTTGAGGCCCATATCTCAATATGGCAAAAGCAATTTACAGCAAACCGGAAGCCAACATCAATCTAAATGGAGAGAAACTTGAAGCAATCCCACTAAAATCAGGGACTAGACAAGGCTGCCCTCTCTCTCCATATCTTTTCAATATAGTACTTAAAGGTCTAGCTAGAGCAATTAGACAACAAAAGGAGATCAAAAGGATACAAATTGGAAAGGAAGAAGTCAAACTATCACTATTTGCAGACGATATGATAGTATACTTAAGCGACCCAAAGAACTCCACCAGAGAACTCCTACAGCTGATAAACACCTTCAGCAAAGTGGCCGGATATAAAATCCACTCAAGCAAATCTGTAGCCTTCCTATACTCAAAGGATAATCAGGCTGAGAAAGAAATAAGAGAAATGATACCCTTCACGATAGCCACAAACAATATAAAGTATCTTGATGTGACTCTAACCAAACAAGTGAAAGATCTGTATGACAAGAGCTACAAGTTCTGAAAAAAGAAATTGATGAAGACCTCAGAAGTTGGAAAAATCTTCCGTGCTCATGGATTGGCAGGATTAATATAGTAAAAATGTTCATCTTGCAAAAAGCAATAGACAGATTCAATGCAATCCCCATCAAAATCCCAACTCAATTCTTCATAGAGTTCGAAAGAGCAATTCAAAAATTCATCTGGAATAACTGAAAACCCAGGATAGCTAAAATTATTCTCAAGAGTAAAAGAACTTCTGGGGGAATCCCAGACCTCAAGCTGTACTACAGAGCAATAGTGTTAACAACTGCATGGTATTGGTACAGTGACAGGCATGTAGATCAATGGAACAGAATTGAAGACCCAGAAATGAATCCACACTCCTATGGTCACTTGATCTTTGACAAAGGATCCATCCAGTGGAAAATGATAGCCTTTTCAACAAATGGTGCTGGATCAACTGGATGTCAGCATGCAGAAGAATGCAAATTGATCCATTCTTATCTCCTTGTACTAAGTTCAATTCCAAGTGAATCAAGGACCTCCACATAAAACCCGACACTCTGAAACTAATAGAAAGGAAACTAAGGAAGAGCCTTGAACATATGGACACAGGGGAAATTTTCCTGAACAGAACACCAATAGCTTATGCTTTAACATCAAGAACTGACAAATGGGACCTCATAAAACTGCAAAATTTCTGTAAGGCAAAGGACACTGTCAAAAGCAGCAGCCAATAACCTGGGAAAAGATCTTTACCAACCCTACATCCAACAGAGGGCTAATATCCAATATATATAAATAACTCAAGAAGTTAGACTCCAGAGAGCCAAATAACCCTATCAAAAAATGGGGTACAGAGCTAAATAAAGAGTTCTCACCTGAAGAATATTGAATGGCTGAGAAGCACCTAAATAAATAAATGTTCAACATCCTTAGTTGTTATGGAAATGCAAGCCAAAACAACCCTGAGATTCCATCTCATACCAGTCAGAATGGCTAAGATCAAAAACTCAGAAGACAGCAGGTGTTGGAGAAAGAGGAACACTCCTCCACTGCTGGTGGGATTGCAAGCTGGTACAACCACTCTGGAAAGCAGTATGGCAGTTCCTCAGAAAACTGGGCATTACACTCCCAGAGGATCCTGTTATACCACTCCTGGGCATATACCCAGAGGCTTCCCCTGCATACAATAAGGATACATGCTCCACTATGTTCATAGCAGGTTTATCTATAATAGCCAGAAGCTGGAAAGAACCCACATGTGTTTCTCAATGGAGGAATGGATACAGAAGATGTGGTATATTTACACAATGGAATACTACTCTACTATTAAAAACAATGAATTCACGAAATTCTTATGTAAATGGTCAGAACTTGAAAATATCATCCTTAGTGAGGTAATCCAATCACAAAAGAACACACATGGTATGCAGTCACTGATAAGGGGATATTTACCTAGATGTTCAATTAACCCAAGATACAATTCACAGATCAATTGATTTCCAAGAAGATGGAAGGAGAGACCCTTGATCCTGGAAAGACTGGATGTAGGGGAATACCAGGACAGAGAATCGAGATGGGTTGAATGGGGAACAGGGGGAGGGAAGAGGTCTTATGGGACTTTCAGGGAAGGAGGAACCGGGAAAGGGGAAATCATTGGGAATGTAAATAAAAAAAAAGAGAGAGAGAAAATAAATTAAAAAATAAACTAGTAAATATATTAATAAATAAATAAATAAATAAATAAATAAATAAATAAATAAATAAATAAATAAATAAATCAAAGTCTAATGTCTGGGATCCTCCCAAAGTCTTATGGGTTTTCTCCAGCTCTGCATCTGTAGCACAAACAGCTTGTCTTCTAGGGTTCAGCTAGTTCCAATCTACTGCTGCTGCTATTCTTTGTGGACATCCCACGGTACTGTCATCTCCAAAGTGCTGGAGTCTTCCACTGCAACTAGACTGCACTTTCACCAATAGCATCTCTTAGGATCTCTTTATGATGCCAAGTCTCAACTTCTCAATGGGAAAGGGGAAATGATTTTGAATGTATATAAAAAAAAACTTAGAAAATAAAATTAAAAAAAAAAGAAAGAAAAGAAAATACTTCCCAGATTTCACCTCAGTGGTTCTGTTCTCTTCTTAACCACCACAAATTTCTTAGCTCCAGCTAACCAGCATCAATTGTCCCAGTAATACAAAGGTTTCACTTTAGTAGTTCTGGTTTCTTATTAATCACAGCTGAATCTTCAGCTCTACCTAATAAGAAGAACAGAATCTTAAATTAAAATAGCAAGTAGCCCTTATAGTCTTTCATCTTTGCTCTGAAAAGTGACAAGGCAGGCATCTTCTGCACTGCTCTCAACATTTTTATCTTCCAAGCTCCTACAGAACATCCTACAGAAGTCTCAATACTCAATAGGTTTTCTAGTCCAAAGTTCCAAAGTCCTTCTACAAACCATCCCAAAATATAGCCATGTCTGTCACAGCAATACGTCACCACACTGGTACCAAATTGTCTTGGTGATGGTGTTTCATTGAAGCAATAAACACTGACTAAGACATCTAGTTTCAGATTGTTTTTTATGAAAGGTTTTAAGGTATCTAACATAAAGAACCAGACCAAACAAGAATTTTCTAAGTCAATCATTGAGATATGACTCAAAAGAAAGTGGTAAAAGAACCTGGGATGGGGTGAAGAGCAATGTGTTCAACCTGAACCATGAGAGATAATTGCTCAACATTAAGAACAGAAAGAACATACATGACCATTGGTAAAATGTGAGAAGGGACAGACTGGAATTTGCTAGCTTAAATTGGTGTTATTCTGGACTTTTCTCTGGAAATTCAGAATTGAGTCCTAGTTAAAAAGGAAATGTTATATTAATGCCATTGTAAATTTAAATGAGTATAAGCAACAAAATTTTAAATTATGGGATTCATAGTAGTTTCATCAACTGACTTTCATTCTCTTCTCTTCCTAGATTTTGTTGGCAGTAAAATAAAAAATATAAACACAACTTCTACAGGGACTTTTGCCTGCAAAACCTTTCATAACATTTGAACATATGATGACTGAAAAATGTTTGAAATTTAGGGCATGAACCTACAAATCCAGGCATTCTGGCATGTGTGGATGTGCATACCTGCAATCCCAGGATTGAGGGGGAGAGGAAAGAGAGGAAGGGGAGGGTATAGGATAAAGAAGGAAGAAGAGAAGGAGGAGCTAGGAAGATGACTCTACTAGTAATGTGCCTGCTGTGCATGCATGAGAACCTAGGACCCTAGGACATAAAATAAAATTAGCCAGACATAGAGACCTGTGTAACTCTAGCAGAATAAAGGTAGAGAATAATATATCCTGGCAGATCACTTTCCAGCCAGTCTACCCAATCTATGAACCCTGGCTCAAAAGCCAAGATGTAGAGGCCAGGTGAGATGTCTCATCAGGTAATGGTACTTGCCATGAAGCCTGATAACCTGACCTTGCCACCAAAAAAGTGTAAGGAGAGAACTGATGCTCATAAGATCTACTTTGACCTCCATGTGTGCATGCTATACATACACAGAAATGTAATTTTAAAATGAAAGACAATGTGGAGAGTCAAGGTGGAAGATGACACCTGATATCAACCTTCATATTTATGTGTGGAGAGAGAGAGAGAGAGAGAGAGAGAGAGAGAGAGAGAGAGAGAGAGAGAGAGAGACAGAGAGAGAGAGAGAGAGAGAGAGAGACAGAGAGAGAGAGAGACAGAGAGAGAGAGAGAGAGAGAGAGAGAGAGAGAGAGAGAGAGAGAGAGCCTTTATGAAGAAACTAATAAGCTCAAACCTAGGCACATCATAAGTAGCTAAAAATTAAAACAATAAATTAAAAATGTGAAAGTGTTCTGGGAGAACAAGACACTACTTATAAAGAAAGATGGATTCTCAAATAATACTGGAGTTTTCACAAGCTACTGTGAATTTTATATAAAATTTGCCTGCATTGATCATCTTTCATCTTATGAAATCTCTACTGATATTGGTGGAGCACAATGACATTTTACACCTCTAAAAACTAGTGTTGGGTGCTGGAGAGATGTCTCAGTGTTTCAGAGCACTGAATGCTCTTCTAGACTCTCTTTTGACTCCGTGTACCCTCATGGGAGTTCACAACTGTCTGTAACTCCATTGCCAGGGGATCTGATGCCCACTTCAGTCTTCCACAGACACATACATGTGTTTCACAGAGACACATGAAAATAAATATTTATACACGTAAAATAAAAATAAAATCTAAAAATTAATTTTTAAAAACTTGTGTAAGTTAAGACTAGTATCCTATCAAATCTGAAATGTCTAATAGTTTAATTTCTTACCACAAAGTAGCCTAGAAAATGAGTACAATTGATTTGTGCAAGAAGGGGAGACTGACTGTCAGCAAATATTTTGGCAGCATATATGAAAGGGAAGCTGGCTTCATCCTCTTTGCAGGATTTTTGAGTCTGAGCACTGATTCAAAGCTAAGAACTCACTAATGAACAGTTCTAGGGTTCAATTCAGATGGATCTAGATCTGTTGGTTTTCCCCTTATATAAAACAGGTGGAATTCTAGTAGAAGTTCTAGGATGCTTGAGTTTTACAATGATCAAATAACATGATGATCCTATCAATAAAACACTCATTTGTATTGAGCTATTCTGTTCACTGTTATTTTCATGACCACAACAACTTTGTCCATGGTGACTAAGTCTCACCAATTGTTCCCTTGAAATCAGATCATCACAATTTGACTAGAGATGCCATGTCAACTGGAGAGCCCAGGACAGAATGCTAGGTCTTTGCATTCTCATTAAATGATTTCTTACAGTGACCTTAACCAAAGGACCCTGGTTCAACTCTCAGGACTCACATGGCAATTCACAACTGTCTGTAATTTCATTTCCAGGGGATTTGATGACCTCACATAGACATAATGCAGGCAGAATATCACTATATAATATATAAATCAAAGTTACAGGAGATACTGAATTTTGTTCAAGGGATCACACCTGAGAAGTGATTTGAGCCGTGGAAACTTGATTTTGTTGCAAAGCTGTGTGTCACTATGATATTCAGTGTACAAAGCAATATTCTAACGCATGTACACATGAATGTACCTACACATGCAAGTATATTGTGAATCATTAAAAAATAAATGATCAGCATGTTTATGTAGAAGGAGTTTTAGTTTCTTTAAAAATCTCAGTTATGTATGTGAATATGTTTTTGTTTTAGACTGAGGTACCGAATATGGGGCTGCTTCAGTTTGTCCTCAGCCCTAACTATGATTGTCACATGCTCTAAGAGGGATATAATGTTTGCAAGCTACAGATAGCTTAATTCTGAGGACTCTGAAAAGGGTATAAATGGGAGAGCCCAGAGAGGGACTGTGGAGGCTGCTCCTCGTTGCTGTTGTCAAATGGTTGTAAACAGAGATGAATTGGATATCCTGATGACAAAGATTGGACTTGCCCCTAGAAACCTGATGATCCTGATCAGCAGGAAGTAGTCTAAAGAGGTCTAAGCCTCCTTTCTTCTCGAACCTTCTTTCTCTCCTACCTAGTGCGGGAGTGGGAGGGGGGAGAGATTAGGGTGGAATAAAGGTGGAAAGGATGGTTGCTATAAGAATCTAATAAAATAGCTAAAAATAATACACCAACCTATTTATAACTTCATTGTCTCTTTCCCTAGTACTAACTAAACTGTATTTAAACCAGATCCAGAGTCTATCAATCTCTCTGAACACCCCCCCATCCCCACATAATTCCAAACTTCATAAGTTGGTCTTGGAAAGGTTCTACACATATTATGTGAATTCATTGAAATCAAAGCCTTATGAAGAAATCTGCTAAATATCAAGAGAACAATGAGATGGTTAGGGCAAAATACAAAAATATCTGGAAATAAGATCATTTAAAAACTGTATTTTGTCTAAGCAAGAAACACATGGGGAGGATGATGGAGGATAAAACAAATGGAGGGATTTGAGATAAATAACACAAGGGATGTCTGAAAAGACCAGAGGAAAATATTACTTTATAAGCTAACTTAATATAAATGTTATTTATGTGCATCTGTGTATATGTATGTGTGTATATAAATATATATGAATCATCATAAATATACACATATACGTATATTTATGTATACCCTCATATGTATAAATACATGCATATACACTTATATATGTATACACACATATATCACATACACACACACACACACACACACACACATATATAAACAGAGGTGAAGGATAAAGGGAGAGAGAGAAAGTTACCCTATGCAGAGGATAATATTCTTGGAAGTTATGGACTAACAAAAACTGTAGTGCTTAGTCAGGGACACTACTCTTTGAGTTATTGGTCAAGGGTATCCAAAGACTTCTAAAATTTTATAGGTTATAGCCATTGTCCTTGGCTGCTTCCCAGAACTTGAAGGCAAATTCCTATTGCTGAAGCTATGACAGACCTTACATACAGAAATAGGACGAATCAAGCTTATAATGACCTGGATGCCTCCTCTTTGAGGGCTAGCTCTAAATAGTATTATAAGATGATGAACTTCTAAGACAGAAAAGCAAGCATTAGTTATATTCAACTGTAAAACATACAAACCATAATAGTTAGTTGGACTAGCAAGATGACTCTTATGATTCAATAGAGGCACATATAGCTTGGAGTAATCAACAATTGTTTAATTGTATTTCAGGGATTCTGAAAAAAAAGACTACTCATGCTTGGCCCTATCTATAACCTGGCCCAGATCCTGTTGCTTGAGAGGGCATGGACTGTAGAGGAAAAATCTACTACTGCCATTTTCTTAAAGCAATACAGCTTTCAACTATGTTTTAAGTACTTACAATCACATCCACAGATGAATGCAACTCTAACCCCCATGATGGTTTGAGTGAAAATTATCTCTTTAGGCTTATTTGAAAGAAATAGGACATGTGACCTGCTTAGAATACAGGTGATCTTGTTGGAGGAAGTATATCACTGAAGGTGGACTACGAGGTATCAGAAGCTCAAGCCAGATCTAGTGACATACTTCTTGCTGCTTGCTGATCTGAATGCAGAACTTTTAGCTCTCTCTCCAGCACCATGACCTGTGTGACCTAAAACTTCCCACAATGAAGGGTAATCCATCCCCAGCTAAATATTTTCCTTATAAGAGATGCAGTAGTCATGGCATCTCTTCACAACAATAAAACCCTAAAACACCTCTCATTAAAAATGTCTTCCAGCCATTTGCAGCAGGGAACCAGGCAGCTCCACAGCCTTTTGTGCTTAGCCCACCAGAAGAGAATGATCTCCCAGGAGCGATTTCACTTCTGAGTGCGGAGGTGAGATCTCCACCTTTTCTCTGGAGGGGTACAGTGAGGAGCACACTGGGCATACGATCAGTGGAGCAGCTTGGACAGGAGTCTTCCCTTCCAGCCTCCTTTTGCAGCAAGGAACCAGGTAGCTCCATAGCCTTCTGTGCACAGACTCTGCCAGAAGAGAGTTGCTGTCCCAGGAGTACAGACACAGGTTTACAGACCCATAGGAGGGGCAAGCTCCAGCCAGAGACAACACCAACTAACACCAGAGATAACCAGATGGCTAAAGGCAAGCGCAAGAATCCTACCAACAGAAACCAAGGCTACTTGGCAATATGAGAGCCCAGTTCTCCCACCACAGCAAATTCCGGATACCCCAACACACTGGAAAAGCAAGAGTTGGATTTAAAGTCTCTTCTCACGATGCTGTTAGAGGACATCAAGAAGGACATAAATAATTCCCTTAAAGAAATACAGGAGAACATGGGTCAAATGGTAAAAGCCCTTAAAGAGGAAACACAAAAATCCCTGAAAGAAATACAGGGCACCATGGGTGAACAGGTAGAGGCCCTTAAAGAGGAAACACAAAAATCCCTGAAAGAATTATAGGAGAACACAAACAAACAAGTGAAGGTACTGAACAACCAATTCAGGATCTAAAAATGGAAGTAGAAACAATAAAGAAATCACAAAGTGAGACATCTCTGCAGACAAAAAATCTTGGAAAAAATTCAGGAGTCATAGATGCAAGCATCAACTACAGAATCCAAGAGGTAGAAGAAAGAATCTCAGGGACTGAAGATACCATAGAAAACATTGACTCAACAGTTAAAGAAAATGCAAAATGCAAAAAGCTCCTGAGCCAGAACATCCAGGAAATCCAAGACACAATGAGAAGACCAAACCTAAGGATTATAGGTATAGAAGACCATGAAGATTTCCAACTTAAAGGGCCAGTAAATATCTTCAACAAAATTATAGAAGAAAACTTCCCTAACCTAAAGAAAGAGATGTCCATGAGCATACAAGAAGCTTACAGAACTCCAAACAGACTGGACCAGAACAGAAAGTCCTCCCAGCACATAATAATCAAAACAGCAAATGCACTAAACAAAGAAAGAATATTAAAAACAGTAAGAGAAAAAGGTCAAGTAACCTATAAAGGCAGACCTATCAGAATTACACCAGACTTCTCAGCTGAGACGATGAAAGCAAGAAGATCCTGGACAGATCTCATACAGACTCTAAGAGAACAAAAATGCCAGCCCAAACTACTATACCCAGCAAAACTCTCAATTACCATAGATGGAGAAACATATATATTCCATGATAAAACCAAATTTATACAATATCTTATCATAAATCCAGCCCTACAAAGGATAATAGAGGGAAAATGTTAACATGAGGAGGGAGACTACACCCTAGAAAAAGCAAGAAAGTAATCTTTTTCCAACAAACCCAAGAGAAAGTAACCACACAAACATAAAAAGAACATCAAAAATAACAGGAAGCAACAATCACTATTCCTTAATATCTTATAATGTCAATAGACTCAATTCCCCAACAAAAAACATAGTCTAAAGATGTTTTTCATGTGGATTTTCAATTTTATCAGAAAATGTTTGTGACTCCTCTTTCGATTTAGTAATGCTTTTTGTGTCTAACATTTTGACTGTATTATTTTCCATGATAATTTTTAATTTTAACATTTTTTCTGGGTTTTTCTTCGATTTTGTCAGAGGTGTTTTTCATGTAGATCTTTGGTTTCGTCAGGGGGAGGGTGTTTGTAGTTCCACTTTCAATCAATTTAGGAATGTTTTTGTGCCTACCATTTTGTCCATGATAATCTTCAATTTTAACGTTTTTCTGTATTTTTCTTCAATTTTGTCAGAAGTATTTTCCATGTGGATCTTCAGTTCTATCAGACAATGTCTATAATTTTGCTTTCAATCAACTTAGGAACATTTTTATACCTTCCATTTTATCTGTATAATTTTCCATGTAATAGTTTTAACATGTTTCTCTATATATTTCTTGAATTTTTTCAGGAATGTATTCCTAGTAGTTCTTCAATTTTATAAGAAAGTGTTTATAATTCCACTTTCAAAAAACTTAGGCATATTTTTATGCCTACCATTTTATCTGTATAATTTTTCCATGAAATACTTAATCTTAACCTGTTTTTTATATATTTCTTCAATTTTATCAGAGATATTTTCCATGTAAATCTTCAATTTTATCAGAAAATGTTTATAATTCCACTTTCAATCAACTTAGAAATATTTTTATGCCTACCATTTTATCTGTATAATTTTCCATGATAATCTTCAATTTTAATGTTTTTCCATATATTTTTTCAATTTTATCAGAAATATTTTCCATGTAAATCTTCAGTTTTATCAGAAAATGTTTATAATTCTTTCAATCAACCTAGGAATATTTTAATTCCTACCAATTTATCTGTATAAATTTCTTCAATTTTATCAGAGATATTTTCCATGTAAATCCTCAATTTTATCAGAAAATGTTTTTACTTCTATTTTCAATCAATTTAGGAATATTTTTATGCCTACCATCTTATCTGTATAATTTTTCATGAAATAGTCAGTTTTAACGTGTTTTTCTATATATTTCTTGAGTTTTGTCAAAAATATTTTCCTTGTAGATTTTCAATTTTATCAGAAAATGTTTATAATTCCACTTTCAATCAACTTAGGAATATTTTTATGCCTAACATTTTATCTGAATAATTTTTCCATGAAATAGTCAATCTTAATGTATTTTTCTATATATTTCTCAATTTTATCAGAGATATTTTCCATGTATATTTACACAATGGAATACTACTCGACAATCAGAAACAATGAATTCATGAAATTCTTAGGCAAATGGGGAACAGGGGGAGGGAAGAGGGCTTATGGTACTTTTGGGGAGGTGGGAACTGTGAACCGGGAAATCATTTGGAAAGTAAATAAAGAATAAAGAAAATAAAAATAATAATAATAAAAAGTCTTCCTTTGATGTAGATAGAGGCCCCTACAGAGATTTACAACCTGCCAAAACTCATAAAATAGGAGACAATGCACATCCCATCTCCAGTTAGTATATCCCGTAAACCTAAGGGTCAAGGAACTTTGCAGAAGAAGGGACAAATAAATTATAAACATCAGAAGATCCCACACCTGCTGAGAGGTAGTATCTTGTAAAGTGACCAGGATATTACACCCATGAAACCTCAAAACTATGGTTGCCCACACAATGACCACACCAGTAGACATGTCAGCCTGGACCAAAGGAAATTTCTCATAAGTCCCTACCCCTAGATAAGGAGGTACAGGCAATGGAGGAATGAGGGCAAGAGAGAAGAGTAGAAATTGTGTAAGGGCAATGTATGCACATATAGAATTCCTATAAAAAGGTAAAAACAACAACATCAATGTTCAAAAGAGAAAAAAAGAAAGAAACATGAAATTCATACTGAGTGGATGGGAGCAAGAGAAAAGAGAATTAATGGGTTGGGCTGCTCCTGGCAGAGCTGTAGGCTCCCATAAGATCCTAGGAGGAAGCTTCTAAAAACTAAAATTTATCTACCTAAAGTAAAATTTAGACCCATAACATCAAGTCACAGTGCATCAGTAACTGACTGTACTCCATGAAGGGACATCTGGCCAAAAAATGACACTTTGGAGTATACATGGAATTGGAACTCAATGGTATTCTTGGAGGATGCTTAGTTGTGCTGAGGACATCTCTATGTGCAGGTTCAGGCCTGTACACACAGAAACAGGCACTGGAGTGGAGGGCTATAGGCTGGAAATGAAGAATGGATTGTGGTTTCACAGCACTCACAAACTTGATTCAGAGCAATGTCAGTGCTTCTCCAGGTTCTCAGAAAGATGCCTCTTGTTTTCCAGACTCTGAAGGAGGCAGTTTGTACAAAATTAACAGAGTAATGAGAAAAAAAAGTGTCACCACATTTTAGGTGAGGAAACTGTGTGCTGAGCACTGGACCAAGTCAGGATCCAGCTACCTCACTTCCTTCTGAGATATCATTACTGACAGCTGCATGACCCAGGCATCTGTCAGGGCTGGGAGAAGGGTGACACACTCCATCATTAGGGAACAGTTGCATGTCTCTAGCACTTCTTGGCTGGGAAGAGGGTGCCATGCTCCTCCTTAGATGCAGTGCTGTCTTCCAAGTGACAGTCAAACCATGCTTGCCTTTACATTTGTTTACTTCCTTCATAGCCTTTTCTTGACTGCAAATGTGGGTGTGTTTCTACAAATAAGGTCCCCCTCTGACCCATGCCACTTCAGTAGCTGTCCTTCCAAGGCTGTTACATCTGTGAGATACCATCAGCTGTCCTGTCTCACCCTCAGCTCTCCTCACCCTGCACATACTCACCCTTGTCTTCCTCTATCAGTTTCTTATTCAACTACTTCCTGGATGAGAAAGACCAAAAACCCTAGAATAGGTATAGAATAGGTATAGAGAAATGAGAAAGTTCAGTATAGACACTTCAATTATTGTTTGCTGATCATTTCACACACTTCTATGAATGTGATTAAACCCTAATCAATACTGAGGTGACTCTTGAGACAGAGTAATGAATTAATTGTGGAGGGAGAGAGATGACTGTACTCTAAAGGAACAGATCCTTTAGAGACATCCTTCTCAGTGACAGCATTGTAACTGTGACAACTGAGGTCCCAGAGACAAGTTATGACAGCCAAGGCTCTATAATACTAAGGTACAAATGCAGTTCCAGGAGACTCACCTTCTAGGACAAACTCAGAACCTGACTGCACCACAGCTGCCCAGGTGAGTAGATCTGGAGCTCTGGGGTTTATACAAGTGCAAAGTAAATTTCCCACAGAAGGACAAATATTAATCTCTTTTGTAGTATGCCAGGGAGTCAAGAGAGGGTTTGGAAGACTTAAAATCTTCCCTCTACAGCCTATACCTAAATTTATGTGGCTGAGCAAATGAAAGAGACAGAGACAGAGAGAGACTCCAGCACCTATTACCCCATCATTGCTTGAGCATTTCTTTCCAAGTCCAAGATTATATAAAAGAACTCTGGGGTCTTATCATAGGTCCTCAGCATATGCTTTTTTTGGAAAATAGAAAGATGTCTCAGTTTCTGACCAGAACTCAGTTTGTCTTTTGGCCTTAAATTGCACCTGAATTGTGGTTCTGTTGCCTGAATTAGTTACCTACATCTTTTCACCTGACATTTAGTGTATCACAATGTTTAGAATGGACCATTTTTCACTTTTCATTATTTTCCTAAGCCCCATGTGCATTGTGCTTAAATTGAAGGTATTATTTGTGCATCTATCCCTAACATCTCCCTATCTCCATGCATATTAGTACTCTATGCAAATCAGCTTCACTGGTTACATGCCTGTTTCTTAAGGGCTCTGTTGTCAAAAAGTTGTTCTTTTGAGAAATCTTACTGTTCTGCCAGGCTGTTTGTTTAGTATCGTTTGAGGGCACTATCCTTATATTTGGCCCAGTATTGTGTCCAAGGAACTCTAACCTTATACTTATTTGAAGCTTCAGAGCCTGGGATGGGTGTATTTACCTGCCTCTGATGCCATGTGTTGTCCGAATGGTATATCATCCATCAATCTGAAAGCAAAGTTTATCTTCTAAAACAGTCTGCTGTAGTGTTCCAAAAGCAATTTGCAGCTCAGAGGTGGAGTGCTTGTCTTAAATGAGTGAAGCCTGAGATTCAACCCCTAGGGCAGCCAAAATGAAAAGAAACTGAAAAAATTATGGCAATCCTTGTCTCTCTCTCCTCTGACATTCTTCATTTTTATTCTGTGGTAATGAAAAGTAATGTCTTATATTTCTCAAGTTAATAATAAATCTGATTCTGGGCTGTAGACAGTTAGAAAGATGAGAGAACTGGAAAAATTATAACCCCTAGAAGGTCAGGAAAAAATAAAACACAAGATAATATTTGATCAGTACATAGGGGCATCAAGATATGGAATGATAAAATATTCATTTTATAGTCCAGATGTTTTACTTATACTGGATGTGTTAGGTAATGCTGGTAAACCTCATTACATGAAAGATTTAGGGCTGGGGAAGCCTTTCATAGTGCACTGGTGCAGCCCTTACTGTCCCCATTGGTCAGAAAAAACAAAGATCAAAGGCAGCACTTGATATGCCAGAAGCCAGGGGCTGCCTACTAACAAGCAGGGAGGCAGCTGTGCTGCCAGTACCCTTCAGGACAGAGAGATCTGAGGCACATGTTTAATAATGAGAAGGCAAAAAAGGCCAAGAGATCAAAAATGCAAAAGAGGACGTTTTGTAGACTCTCTATTTAAACATACAGAATGCAGACAAAGTGCAAAATCCTAGGAATAAACTCAGATATCCTGATGTCTTTAATTCCCAAGAAATAGTCCACAGTATTGCATAATTTCATGGCTGAGTATCCTGTAGTAGTTTCCTCTGAGATTGAAACATCCCATGCTGCAGAGAAGCTCTTTAAGCAAAAAGGTTAAAAACTAAATAGCTTCAGAAAATCCTTAAAACTGAACAGATCTATTAGGGCTCTCCCTGCCAGAATAGACAAAACAAATTGCAAGTCCTTTTCAGACTCAGCTAAAGTCAAAAAAAAAAAAATCACTCAGGAAAATCAAGCTGCAAAGAAGACTAACACCTTGGACAAATAGAAACCAGAGGAAGAGGCTGGTGCCACAGTCACATGGAAAGGGCACTCTCTACGCTGTTGTGCATCCTGTAGTCTGTGCAATGTCCTCCAGTTTTCCCAGATTTGTGAGCTGTGACTCATGGTGGGGTGGGCATCAGTAGTGTAGCTGTCTTTGGGTTATCTTGTAAGTAACCCCTCAGCCATAAACTTGTATGTAACTCCAGAGAAAATCCTTTGTTCACCAAGTTAGACTTTTTTGTTATCTGTACTTGGTTTTGTTCTTTCTTGTATCTCTATCTGGGCTGAATTGCATCTGCCCAGCAACAGTTCTGTCACACAACAGTGAGACACCAGGCTGGCACTCACTGATGTGAAAAAATAAAATCCTCAAGTAGGCATGATAACACATCCAGTAATCAAAGCACTCAGGAATTGAAGGCAGAAGGATTTGGAGTTCAAATTTATCCTCAGCTATGTACTAAATTCAGGGTCAGCCTTAATTACGTGAGACCCTGCCTCTAACTAAAAAGACAGACAGAAAGAAAGATATCAATAAAAAGGTGATAGAGATGATAGATGATAGAGATAGATAGATAGATGATAGATAGATAGATAGATGATAGATAGATAGATAGATAGATGATAGATAGATAGATAGATAGATAGATAGATAGATAGATAGATAGATAGATAGATAGATGATAGATAGATAGATAGATAGATAGATAGATAGATAGATAGATGATAGATAGATAGATAATTGATGGATGGATGGATGGATAGATAGAAGATAGATAGATAGATAGATAGATAGATAGATAGATAGATAGATAGATAGATAGATAGATAGATAGATAGATGATAGATAGATAATTGATGGATGGATGGATAGATAGAAGATAGATAGATAGATAGATAGATAGATAGATAGATAGATAGATAGATAGATGATTGATGGATGGATGGATGGATAGATAGAAGATAGATAGATAGATGATAGATAGATAGATAGATAGATAGATAGATAGATAGATAGATAGATAGATAGATAGATAGATAGATAGATGATAGATAGATAGATAGATAGATAGATAGATAGATAGATAGATAGATAGATAGATGATAGATAGATAGATAGATAGATAGATAGATAGATAGATAGATAGATAGATAGATAGATAGATAGATAGATAGACAGATGATAAATAATAAAAACTTCTCTGTGATTTATGTCTGAGAGTCAGTTTACATTGATCAAGTTCAAAACAGCCCATTGCTAACCAGATTGTCAATAAAGACAGAAGCAAAACATAATTCACTAAAATCATTATTTGTACCAAATTCATGCAGCATCTACAGAATTCCTCAAAATTTGAATCTGCTGAACACATCTAGCAGTGAAACTCCAATCTGCTTGATATAAGAAATGATTTTTGGGATCCCTAACTCATGCTTTGTCTTTATTTCAAATCAGCCAGTAACAATACTAATAGCTTTTTCCTGCTCCACCTAGATCAATATCAACTCACTCTGAATTGTCCAGGACGCCTTAGCTGTCCCCAGGGTCACTCTGTGAGAGCTCAGACCTCTGTTAATGACAGTATGGTTTTCCTCTAGAGTTTGTAGCTTGATTATTTTGATTTTCAGGCTATAGACTTCTTCCTGAATTTTTGAAGTAGGCTTTAACTGTAGAATCCTATCTTCAAAAGTTAGAAATTTCAGCTTAGCGCTAAGGACTGTAATATACCACTGAATATTTTTAGCAGTGAAATCACACAGTTAGTTTACAGCTTATAAATAAATCGCTGGGAAAATATAGATTATCAAAGATTTAGAACTTGGTTTCTAAAAACATCTCTGAAAATTTTGGTACTCCAAAGGCAAGATCAAAAGGAAGGCAGAACAAAGTAAGAGATGCTATGGAAGTTGAGATGTGAGAGGCTAACACTGAAGCAACAAGGTTTCTCATGTGTCTGTATGTACTGTAGAGAATGAAGACAGGAGAAGCATGTACCCTGGATATTTGTAACTCTATAATGAGGATTTGATAGGGTGAGATGAAACAATGATAGAGATATTGTGGTTGGGAGAATTTGGATTCAGTTCAGTTATGCAAAGATTGACTATAGGTGAAACATAAAAAGTTTTGCCCAAGAATATTGGATTTGCTACTATGAAGAAAATTATATAATAATAATAATAACAACAATAACAATAATTCACTAGACCATGTATTGAGATTTTTAAATACTGGACCTGAGGACAGAATTTGGGACTTGTTCAATGACTTACAGATACCCACCAAAGTAGGAATGGATCCTCAAGGAAAAAAATCTTCACTACTGAATGAGTCTTGATTTTCCTCAGATAGCAGGAAAAAATCGTGATATGAAATGTGTTTTTAGATGCATATTGTCATTACTGGTGAATTGTTTTAAAAAGTGGATGCTGGAACCTAGTATTCTGACCATGAAGAAAGAAACCAAGAGTTCAAAAGTCATATCCATCAGAGGAACAGTCTAATCTTTCCAACAGAACTAGGTACCATGGCAAACATATCTGTTTTGTGACTTCTCTTTGACCGGGGCAAAGTGCTGAGAAGAGGTCTATACTCCTCATTCACATCCACTCACCTCTTACATACATCATAATGTTCTTTTCAACTTCACAGATGACATGGGCTGTAATATTGTTATAATTTTTACAATGTATTTGATTTTTATATGTGTGGCATTTTTGCCTGCATGTATGTTTGTACACAAGCAGTCCACAATACCTAATGAGATTAGAGGATGCACCAGATCATAGAACTAGAAGTACAGATAATTGTGGGTACTGAGAACCAAACCAGGATCCTCTACAAGAGCATGTGGCTTAACTGCTGATCCATCTCTCCTGCCTCCATAGAACTATGATTCATATGACCAATGTAGCTGTAAGCCTTTCTGTCTGCACAGGCACACTCTTCAATGGTGCAGGCCAATACCATCTGGTCCTGGACCTTCCAGTTTGGGGAACCTCACACTGAGGTCTGCATGGCATAAATTTTCTCCCTCTTCTTCCTGTGTATTCTCAAGTTCTGCATCAGCCTGAATATCTTCAATATTCCATCAAAAATGCCAGAATTAACACAACAAATTAGTAAAATTAACAGTGCTTGAAATTCTTTTTGACAATATCATAAAATAAATGGCATTTTCCTCATACTTGTAATATTAGGAGCTTTTGTGCTTTAGTATGTTTTAAGTTCTTTCTTTAGCCAATGACTTTGTAATATTCAATTTATACATACATACATGCATACAAACACACACACGTGTAGTTCAGACAAGTTTTCTTTGTTACCTCTGGTTGTCCTGTAATTCACTCTGTTGACTATGCTTGCTTTAAACTCTGAGATCTTCCTGCTTCTGCCTTGAGTACTGCAATTAAAGATGTGCATCACCACACCCAGCAGTAATATTCAATATTTAAGCAAACTAACTTGTTTTTGGTTCTCATCCCTTCCCTGCCGATTCTCAGAAATGGACACATGGCTGAATGCTGGCCTACTCAGGAAGAGGCACACTTTGCTGCAACTGGTTCATTCATCTCTTGGTAAGCAAGTTAGTATCAACTGTTAGTTCTGTCATGCTGTGTGAAAAGGAAAAGCATTTTGAAGTAGCTTTAGTTCTCAGGCAGTAGTCTTAGTGGCCTGACACAGAGGTAAGAGAAAACTAGAGAGATTACAGAAACCTCATTCTCCATCCTGCACCACTATAAAGTGGGTTAATTTTGCTGGTTATGAGGCTGCTTGTTCATTACCACAACTCAAATTGCAGGGACCAGGTCCTGGACTTGTAAACTAGCAAACTATATGTAAATGACTGACATGTTAGTCCTCTGTCCTTTGGTTTCTGTTCTTAGGACTCAATTCAGCTGATGCACTTGGTATTTGAAAGTTGCAATATGAAGAATATTACATTGCTGGCTCATTATTTCGTTGATAAAACTGAAGTGCCAGCATTTGAGGATAATGTTTGAATAATTAAAATATTGTTAAATATCTGTCTTCATTAAGAGATTTTTATGGAATTTATGAAAGGCAGTGAGTTCAAAGCATTCATAAGGAGTGACATACACAGCTCAATTCAAATCAACAGAAAATGAGACAAGAATAATAAATTTATGTGTTTTCATTACTTTCCTATTGCTGTGATAAAACATCATGACCAAAAACAACTTGAGGAGGAAAGGGTTCATTTGATCTTACAATTTATGGCAAGTGATCATACAGGTCAAGTTAGGGCAGGACTCAAGGCAGGAACCTAGACAGAAAAACTCTGAAGCAGAGACTATAGATGAATGCTGTTTACTGGCTTCCTCCCTCATGGTTTGCTCAGCCTGCTGTCTTATTGCAGCAGCCCAGGGATGGCATTGCCCACAGTGACCAAAGTCCTCCCAATCAATCAATGTAGAAAATGCACCACAGGCTTGCCCACCAGCTAATCTGATTGGGGGAATTTTCTCAACTGAGGTTATTGCTTCCCAAATAACACTCTAGCTTGTGTTAAGCTCAAATAAAACTTGCCAGCACACATGGAAAGATGGCCCTATGCTCTGAAAGAGAAGTGGCTGAGAAAACCAGGGGGTGCAAAGCAATAAGCAGTGTTCCTTCAGAGTCTCTGTTTCAGTTCCCACATCCACGTTCCTGCTAGAATTCCTGCTCTATTGTCCCTGTGTGTTACACTGTGATGTAGAAGGGGAAGCTAAACACTTCCCTCCACAAACAGTTTTTGCCAGTGTTTTATCACAGCAACAGAGAAGCAAGCTAGTGCAGCAGGTTAACCCTAAATGAAGGATGTATATAAAAGCCTTATTTAAGCCTACTATATAAATATTTTGGGAAAAACTACAGTTTATTATTAACACAAAAGTCATTTGTCTAGAGCTCACACAAAGGATGGTAGGAAGGACTTAAACAAAAAAGTAACAATGAGTTTTTGTAATTGGTGTTATCATCAGACACTATTGCTGGAGAAATGTTAACAAAAGTCTACTTGCCTCGGGTAGTAAACCAGGAATAAATCAAACTGCAGCTTCCACTAAAGTCCAATTTGGTTAAGCAATGAGTTGCATTATGGTTTCTTACGGGAATAGAGATGAGGATCATAGTGCAGAGATGGCTCAAAGACAACTACATCACTAAAGCCCACTTTAGCAGGAATGGCAGCTCACAAAAACTGAAAACCTGAAATATACTACACCTCAGCAAACAGCTCATCAGGTTAGAGAATGTCTTGTCCAGGTAGCTCAGTTGGTCTGAGCCTGTTCCTAGCACCTTGGCTGATCTCTGCATCGTTCAAACATCTCACCTCGTCTGAAAGAGCCTTTCAGTGGTTCAGTTTATATATGTGTTGGTAGGGAGGGAACTAGTGAGTAAGGTCAGTTTCAGAAATTTGCTACTGGGTAGTTTACATCAGAAGAATGAGCTTCCCTACAGGATGAAATGTATTACACACACACACACACACACACACACTGTAAAACATCCTGTTGTTTTACCTCCCTTTTAACATCCTGTGTTTAAGGAAATTCCTTCCAAAAAGGAAAATTCTAACCTTGGAGGAATCTACTACCTCACAGGATGAAAAGTGAAAAGGAAAGACACATCTGAAGCATTGCTCAGGATCACACTGGTTTTGAAACTGTGAAGCTGTCCACATTTAGCATTTTTTCTAGAAAGGAAATTATCCCAGCAAGCAAGCATTTCCTACAAATGCAAAACTTAGGAATTAGCCTATTAGTGGTAAAATATTTTACAGCAATTAGTGGTTTTAAAAATAACCCCAATGCACTGGGAAGTTGTCCATCTTGGGCTAGCTGAAAGGGTACATTCCAGAGAGGAGTAACTTCTTCATGGTTTACAAGTTAAAAACAAGTCTGTTTTTACTAGCCTTTGTAAGACAGAGAATTATACTCTAGACAAAATGTCCACCATTGGAATGTAAGTTTTAGAGTTGAGAGACATAAGGAAGTATTTGCTTGGAAATATAAGTCCATACACTTACATGGAATTTATGTCTAAAATATCACTATCATCACCCATATCAGTGAAAATACGAAAATGAAATAGAAGAAAAGCAAGGAATTCAATCAAGTGTCTGCTGGAAAAGAATCATGTGCATTTTCATATTTCAGAAATTTCTCATTATATATAGAGACAATCCATGGAGGTGATCATTTGTGTTCCTCAAAATGGATTTTGCTAGTTCTCACCTGAGGTCAAAAGATGATTTGGAGTGACCTCATCCAAAGAGTAATCTTCTTTTCTCTTATTGGACTTGGAATCTTAGGAAATATCCTTATATTTGTGAGACATGTGCATACATTTATCACGGGCTCTGAGAAAAAACCTATAGACCTTATCTTCACTCATCTGGCATTTTCAAATGTAATTATTATTTGTACTTCAGGGATCGGATATATAGCCACAGAACTTCATTTCAGAAATGTTCTGGGAGATGTGGGCTGTAAAACTGTAGTTTATCTGGGAAGGGTTGCCCGTGGTCTCTCCATCTGCACCACCTGTCTCCTCAGTATGGTCCAGGCTGTCACCATCAGTCCCAGGACCACACTGTGGAGTAAGCTCAAACCACAGAGAGCATGGCAAGTTCTTCCCTGTCTCCTCCTCCTTTGGATCTTTAATGTTCTCATAAGCTCCAACTTGCTTCATCTTATCACAGCAGGCAGCAATATGAATAGATCTAGAGCTGGTGTGCATGATGGGTATTGCTATATGCTGCCATCTAGGTATATAGTTAAGTGGCTTTTCCTCTCTCTCATGACTGTTCGTGATGTCATCTTTCAGAGTCTCATGGGCTGGAGCAGTGGGTACATGGCTCTCCATCTGTATAAATATCACAAGCGTGCCCTCTACCTTCACAGCTTCAGGTCTGCAAATAGTGCCAGCCCAGAAATCCGAGCTACATGGAGTGTTCTCATTCTTATGACCTGTTTCCTCTTCTATTACTTGGGGGATTTCATTTTATCCTTCTACGTTGGTTCTGTCTTGACTCTTGACTCCATAATACGAAATATTAAAATATTTCCAGTAATTGGCTATGCTGCTCTAAGCCCTTTTGTCCTGCTAATAAAGGATTTCCATCAGTTTAGTTGTTGGCATACTCATTGGGGAGTCGAGGAAGCAGCTTTCTATAACTACCCCTCTAATAACTAAAGGTTTGTCATTTACTTAGACTTTACCCAGAAAAAATTTTTTTTCCAGTGTGATGGCTATGGCTTTTTGAGAGTAGAATGTTGTATTGGGTGCTTGGGAATCAAAGGCTAAGATATTTGAACAAAGTGCTGTGAGAAAAAATAAAAAGGATGACTAGAAACCACAAACTGTGATCTGAACAAAGACCAGAAGGAAGATTAAGGAGCAATCCAGGACCTCCTGCAGTACACATGGAGGGAAATAAGGCATCCCACACCTACACTTACTTAGAACAATAACAACAAAAATGTTCTGGGGTAGTGATGTATGCCTTTAATTCCAGCACTCATGGGTCAGTCAGATTTCAGTGAGGTCAAAGCTTTCAAAGCTAGCAAGAAGTTGCAAGCAAGTCAGGGCATCCTAAAAAAAAAAAAAAAAAAAAAAAAAAGGATGAAAGAGAAAAATTCAAAAAGTACTTATGTGATGGATAATATTATATTTATAGATTATGTTTAAAATTCTAAAGTCTTTGTTCATAAGAGAACTATAAAGCAAAATTAGAATTCCAAATGGTAGTGGCTGCTAAGGGTTAATTTAAAAAAAAAAATACTGTTTCTGCTTCTGTAAATACAATTGCTTGTTTTGTAGGTGAGGGCTGTCTGTTGGCAAGGAAACAGAATGTGCCTTTATAAACTCCTAACTGAGGTGGCTGGGCCCTACATTAGGGCAGCAGAGTCCTGGATAGACCTGGTGCCGGTATATGAACAAAAGTCTCCTCTTTGTTGAAATTTATACATGGTCAGACTGATAGATCTCTGAATGACCCAGACCCAAATTAAGGATCATTCCAATTCAGTGGAAATACAAAGGTCTCTTGGTAAGAAGTGATGCTGAACAATGTAGGGAGCATAAGGTAGTGGAATGGTACACAACTTTAAACAATGTGAAGGTCCCTCTGTATTCACAGACATCAATTTCCAGAAGATAATTCCATATCTAAAAAGCAAGGAATATAAGTATTGCATAGCTGGTACTGAATAATAATGTGAATTTCAGATTTCTAAAAGAGAAAATATGTATGTGGTAACATGAACTAAATTAGGACCTGAAGAAATGCAAAGAAGCAAGGAGGAATGTACAAGAAATTGAATCAGGCAAAAATCCCCACAGCAGATGAAGTAAGAAAATGTATATATACACAATGGAGTTTCATTCAGACATAAAGAAAATAAAATAATGACATTTGCAAGAAAATAGGTGATAGGCAAAGTAATCCACATTTGTAAGGGCAGACATTTTCTCTCATATACGAATCCTATATTGCAATTTTTATATTTGTATATCTATAGGGGGTCATGAAATTAGAGGCATTGAGAAGGGAAGAAGAGGTCTTAAGAGAGGGAGAAAAGAAGAGGCTAGTAGAACATGTGGCCTGAAAGTGAATGAGGTTAGTTCGTTGAAAAAAAAATTGGACAGGAGAAACAGAATGACAGAGGCAGAGAAACAAAAAGTATGGAAATGCCATGTAGAAGTACATTTCTTTTTGCAGGATTCAAAATGATCTGATAACTTGAATGAATAACAAACTGGAAAAAATTATTTATATTACCATAACCTACATGTGCTGGTAGTCTTTTTGTCAACTTGACAAAGACTAGAATCATTTCAAAGAAGAAACCTCAATTGAATAAATACACCCACTGTATTTGCCTGTGGTGCACTTTCTAAATTGATGATTGGTGTGGGAGGACCTCTCTAAGGCTGATGGTCCTGAGTACTATAAGCAGACTGAGCAAGTCATGAAGAGAAAGCTTGCAAGCAGCAGTCTTCCATGGCCTCTCTATCAGTTCTGCCTTAAGATCCTGCCTAGACTTCCCTTGGTGATGATCTGTTATTTGCTGGAAATGTAAACAAAATAAACTGTTTCCTCCCTAAGTTGCTTTTGGTCATGATGTTGTATCACAGCACTAGAAACTCTAACCAAGACAACATATCCAGAAATATTCCTGGAGATGAACTGACAGAGCATTGGACATGTATATCGCAATATAAAATTTAAAGTGTAGACCAGATATATTCTTCTGCCCTTGAGGTGTTCCAGCACTATTGCTAGCCAGCCATAATGAAAGGAATGAAGCTTGTTCAGGGAAGTGGGTTTGCTGGGTCTCTGTCCCATTGAGTGAGTGTTAGTGAAGGAGAGGGAGAGAATAGGAGAAGGATTTCTCAAAGATGGTTTTCAGGGTTGCAGCTCCCCTTTATGGATGGGGAAGTGAAACAGCTCTTCTAGATGATATTCAATGAAACAACTCCCTTAGTCAATATTCCAGTAACACAGCAGCTCTCTTTATTCAGGGATATGTAGTCCTCTGACCCCTACATCTGTCCATAAGCCTCTGACCAAATTCCAGGTTTAAGCACCTGCGATGCATCTTCATGCAAATAAAGCATTCCCAGCACCTCAACCCCAAACAATAATGTGCACTCTCCTTGGAAACCCCTACCAATGGCTGCTTAAACCTAGAATAGGGAGGGAGTGATCCTTACTCCTACTGGTCTCAAGATAAAATTTTCAGGAATTTTAGAGGCTTCTCAGCCTTGCTCTTGTTGCAGGCCTATTCTACCTGGTCCACTTGCCCCACACAGACAGATGAATCATTTGGAAGAAGACCATACTTTACCAAAACTGTTGAAAGAAGAAGCATAAAAACCTGAAACTCTGGTTTGGTATGATGGTGCACGGTTTTAATTCCAGCAGTCTTCAGGTTGGGACAGATGGATGTCTGTGAGTTCAAAGCCAGCTTGGTATAAATGATAAGATTCACATAGGATGGTGAAAAACAAAATACAAAACAAAGAACATTTTTAGAAATAGGAAACTTCTTTCTATTGAGTAAGTTTAATATTTATACACAAATGTTACTGCATTCAAGTTATGAAAATAAATTCTGAACCCAAGAGAATTTTGTTTTTAAAGCTTCTAAACATTTATTCAGGAAAAAGGACAACACTATACAAGGTTTCACCTTGGCATGAAAAAGAGAATACCTCCAAACTTATTTGCTAACGCCAACACACAGTCAAATATCTGAAAAAGAAATCACTGCTAACCAAAAACCACTAGCAAACAACACTCAAGAAATCATATACAACAGTTAAAATTTATGTGTAAGTTAATAAGAATCCCTGGTCTACATTGACGGTCTAGCATGCTCAAATGTGTCTCATTACTGAAGTGGATTATAGTTGAATAAATCTAGTGATATGATTAATTAAAAGGACAAAAACACATTTATTTCACTTGAGTCATAAATGTATTTGACATTTTTTTCCTTTTCTTTTTTGTTTTTGTCTTTGTTGGTTTCTTCCTTTTTCTTTTTTTAATTTACTTTACATCCAAATCACAGCCCCTCCCTCCTCTCCTCCCAGTCCCATCCTTATAAATCCCTCCTCCATCCCCCACCCCTTTCCTTGATATAAGGGAAACCCCCTTTGGCTACCACCCCACCCTGGGTCATCTAGTCCCAGCATGACTAGGCACATTCTCTCCCACTGAGGCAGAATCAGGTAGTCCAGTGAGAGGGAAGAGTACCCAATGGCAGAGAACAGAGACTGAAAGAACCCCCATTCCACTTGTTAGGAGACCCACACCAAGACCAAGCTGCACATTTGCTACAAATGTATAGGAAATCGAGGTCCAGCTACTGCATGCTCCTTGGTTGCTGGTCCAGGCTCTGTGAGCCCACATGGTACCAGATTAGTTGACTCTGTGGTTCTTCTTGTGTCATCCTTGACCTCTCCAACTTGTTTACCTCTATCCCTTACTCTTCTACAAGACTCCCCAGGCTCTGCTTGATGTTTTACTGTAGGTCTCTACCTTTGCCTCCATCCACTGTTGAGTGAGGCCTCTCAGGAGTCACTTATGCTAGGTGCCTGTCTGCAGTCAATGCAGACTATCATTAATAGTGGCTTTCTCACATAGGATGGATCTCAAGTTGGGCCACTCATTGATGGTTGTTCCCTCAGTCTCTGCTCCATCTTTATTCCTGCATATCTTGTAGTCAAGATAAATTTTGGTTTGAAGATTTTGTGGGTGGATTGATGTTCTGTTCCCTCCTTTGGAGGTCCTGCCTAACTGTAGAAGGTAGCCACTTCAGTCTCTATATTCCTCTTTGGTAGGAATCTCAGCTAGGGTCCCCCATAGAGTCCTGGTATTCTCTCTAGTCAATCCAGTCCCAGGCCTCCACCTATTCACCAGAGATATGCCCCCTACCTCCTACTCCCAACTAATTTCCATTCTTACTCCCAGGCCTCTCCTGCCTTGCCTCTCCCCACATCTGATGTCCCCTCCTGATCTTTCTGTGAAAAGGAAATCTCAGCATGCTTAAGTAAGTCCTCCTCCTACAAATGATACTGAAGTTCCAGACTATGGAGAGGCATATTGTTATGCCCAGACAATAACATGGAACTTGGCAGTCAATGCAGACAAAGCATGTTCCCAGTGGGGAAGAAGGCTTGGGTGAGTTTCATAGCAATGACTTCTGAGATCCTCTTGACCTTTACCCTCCCTACCAGTGAAGGATCCTTGTTGATGCTGGGTCTGTCACATAAGCCACTTGTACAGTGTTCATGAGTGAGACCCATGGAAGTGGGGGCTGGATACAGGCATTGGGGTCCTATGTACTGTTTAATGAACAAAGGAGAAAACAATCACTTTGGAAGACTTTGACCCATCATTGGCCTAAATAGATCAAGGGAAAGAACAGGACATTGCTTTTTCTGTGCCTATAAAGCAGGTCTCCTCTGATGTGTGGTTTAGAGTTTAGTGAAGGGTAAGAGAGGACACAGAATCTGGTTGTTGTTTCTGTCTTAACTGCCCACCCTTCTGTTAATTAAATTCAAGACTATTCCTTCAAGGATTATATCTATAGTTTGTTACATAAGTAATTAATTTTTAATTAAATCTAAAGCACCTTCTAAAAGAAGACTGTAGTATGTGGAGAGGGAGGGAGGGAGGGAAGGAGGGAGGGAGGGAGAGAGAGAGAGAGAGAGAGAGAGAGAGAGAGAGAGAGAGAGAGAGAGAGAGAGAGAGACTGGGTTGTACCTCAGGGACTAAGTTTCTGCACAGGGCTTCCTTCTCCTTCACACTGAGAACTGAAAACAAGAATTCTACAAACCCAGAAGCTTCAAATACAGCCCCTACAGGGCCCACCTGGCCTGAGGACAACCCAGAGGGTCTATCTTTTCTGCTGCAGCCACTGCAGTCAGTACAACTGAACATCCTTGGATGTTCCTCTCCCTGCAACAGTTCCCTCAGAAGCACATGTGCTGGTTTTTGTTTGAGGCATAGGACTTGCTAAGTCTGACTCCAAAGGTATCTACCACAGGCTGGAAAGATGGCTGAGCACATGGGGCTTCCCCACTTAGGAACCAGTGCCTTTGGGGAGCTCAGGCAGGAGGGGGCATCTTTGCATTTGTTCCTTCTTTTCCTTTGTGGGAGAATAAGAATGATTCAAGAGCTTCTCTGGTTTTGTGAGAACCCTGTCAGAAACAGCAGGCCAGCTCCCCACAACCAAGATGGGACACAGCCGGACAGGAACTTTCCATTCTGCCCATGACTGCTGGGGTAAGGACAGATATGGAAATGGGTTAAACAGAGAACTACCCTGCCTAAGGTGAGGACAGAGAGGGAAGTGACTCAGCAAAAAGACAATGCCAGGAAATACCATGAATACCACAATGTGGGCAGGACAGGACCAAATGACAGAGACAACATCCCCATTCGAGTTGACCAATAATTTTAAATGTTGCTCAGGGTAACCAATCACAGTCGTCCAATTCAGGTGACTGCTGAACTCCCCGCCAACATGTTTATAAAAAGGGTACGCTTTGTGAGCTCAGGGTCTCCTCTTGCCTGTGTGCTGGGGGAACCCAATGTACATTGGAACATTAAACCTCTTGCGGATTGCAGTGATTCCGGTCTCTGTGGCCTTATTGAGTCGGGGGGGAGGGGTCCTTCCAATGGACTCTAAGAGTTTCTAGGAGTATACAAACCAAAAACATCTCTCTTCTCCAAGCCTCTGCTCTCACCTGTTCCATGACTGACAGGATGATCTCTTTTCACAGAATCTCCACTGTACCTCTTATTTAGGGACAAACTTGGCCTTTACCCATTAAGTTCTTAATTCCTCAAATTCCTCCCTCTCTCCTTCCTTCCCTTCCTCCCTCTCCCCCTTTCTTTTTCCCTCTATATGTGTATAGGTTTTTCTGCACTCATTCTAATTATATATCAGAAACAAGTATCTCAGTCAAGATCATTATATACTAGGTTGATAGGAAAAAACCTATTACCTATTAGTATTGAATTATAGTTCTCTATTTGGGGGAACAAGTTATAAGATAAAATAATCCACTGAAATCAGACTTTGATTTATGAAGCATTAATCACTGGTGTCATTTTTATTTGAGAAAACTATGTCTGAAATGGACACAGTTGCCTGCATGACTTGTTACATGCCCTTTTAACTAGTTTCCAGTAATGGTTCAAAAGCTATTTAGGAAGGTCACTTCCTTTATCCCCTGCTACTGTTAGAATTGATCAGTCAAAAAAATAGTGAAATTATTGCAATAGGTGTTTCAAAGCTTACCACAAATCTGATTTGGGGCTTTGGACCCTCACTAAGATTAAGGCAGAGTTCCCTTGAAGAGGGAAACACTAGATGCACATCAGAAAAACATAAATTATTTGCTAATGGCATGAGGGTTTTGAAGAATATTTTGAACATTCATTCTTTTAAAACAGATTGTGGGTCTCTGACTAAATTTTTAATCAACTCTTATTTAAATATATTAATTATAGTTGTTCTTATTGATATGCTTGGTGTTTTCTTGCACTATGGGCTGTGAATTTCAAATCACAGCATGATTTGTTTAATGCATGGGTACAAACTGTAATTTTTCATGTTGCAAATAGGAAACTGAGGTTGAAAGGCAGTATCTAATGTGCCTACTCGTGAGGCTGAATCATCTCAGACTTGGGTACAAGTCAATGTTCACACAGAATTTTTGACAATAATTGAAAGGCCCTCAGTCCAGAGGACCCTTGCTCTTGCCCGGGAAGCATACCATCCCAAAAGTACTCACAAGAAATGATCCTTGATGCAAACTACAAGAGGATTTTTATTTAGGTGCCAGCTAGCTGGGACTCAACTCATACCCCATGCAGGAGGGGAGGAGAAGAGCCCTGAGCCTAAAATCACACAAGCTTATAAAGGTAAAAACCACAAAATTCAGGATGGGAGGGGGGTAGGAACTTCTAGTCAGAAGCACTTCTCACGGGGTGTCTCCAGATGGTCAGGACGTGGTCTGCTGATAACGGAGGGGAGGGGGAGTAGGGACTTATAGTCAGAAGCACTTCTCATGGGGTGTCTCCAGATGATCAGGATATGGTCCTTAGTAACTGGGCTCATGTCCCTTATCTGACACATGCAGCTGTAGTTCTCAGGATTGTTCTGCAAGTTCTCACCCTGTGGGCACTCCCTCAGAGCTCACAAGTTCAGATTCTCAGGTCCCAGAGGAAGAGGGTCCAACTTAAAAATTTTCCATCTTTACATTCCCCACTTTTTCTTTTAGTAAGTTCTAATCATTGAACTTCTGAGTCCTCTCTAGATCTTAAGACCTGATACTGTTGGCAGAGCATCATTATCTGAACAGTGTTAACTCTTTTTCTGACAAATCTAATGAGACCATTTAGAACAAAAGGTCCCACAGTGAGGAGCAGTAAGAGAATAAGGAGTGGTCCCTTGAGTGAGGAAAGGAGGGTAGTAAACCAAGGAGATTTGGAATACCAACTCTCAAACCAGCTTTGTCCTGCATCTTGGTCTCATTGTCTCTTGTCTAAGCACTCTCTGAGTTTGCTTATGGAACCTTTTATTACCCTTGAATGGTCTACATAAAAGCAACATTCTTTTTTAAGGGCAGCACATAACCCTCCCTCGTTAAGGAATAATAAGTCAAGTCCTCTCTTATTTTGAAGCACTGTCATCATGTTAAAGGAGTCTGAGTATCAAATCACACAGAAGTCTTGAGATTGGTTAAAGACAGATGTTGACACACAGGGGTGAGGCTTGTGCCATAAGCCCACCAGGCTTCGATTGGAGGCACTAAGTAGCAGTTGGTCCCAGAGCTATCGACAGTAGCTGTGTGACTACAAAGATGAGCCTTGTCAGGGGGAGCCTTACCTATACAAAGTCCAGACCCAGATACAGCAGACAAGGTTAGCCTTTTAGCATTCTGCCAGCTGTAGGAACTGCAATCCAAACTGACATTATAGGATCTTGTAATTCCTATGCCCTCATAATAAGGGAGGTTAGAAGCAAGACACAACCAGAAAGACTGAGTAGCTCCTGAAATCCTCCTTGAATTAAATTGAACATACGCTGGCTCTTTTTAGCTGGGGAAGCACCAGCAGGAGCAGTAATGCGGCGGAAGCGAAGTTTAAGAGGGTGGTCGGTCTTTTCAGCATGCTAGTCCTGGTCAATTGTGGTGCATGTTTGACATGGGAAGCATGGATCCATGCAGAGATGCTGTCTACCTTGACTGCAGTAAGGCTCATTAAGAGCACCATTAAGGCATGGTCCCTTCCAGCATGGTTCAAGACTGGATACCCGATGTCATCTCACGTAGACCAAATCTCTGACCTGGAACTGGTGTGATGCCTGGAGATCTCTGGGTCGATAGACCTCAGCTAGTTGAGTCCACACCTCCTTCTGCACCACATTAAGAGCTTTCATCCTAGCATATAAGTCACTGTTACTATGACAAGCAGGTTTTATCTGATCAATAATCATGCTGAGAGGAGGCAGAGCCCCATATAGGATTTTAAAAGTGGTAAGGTCAAACAGGGCGGGGTTGTTTTTAACTCAGAACAAAGCCAAGGGAAGGAGGACTGTCCAGTCTGCACAGCCAGTCTCTTTGGACAATTTAGTCATTGTCTTTTTTAGGGTTCTATTCATCGTCTCTACCTGTCCTGAACTCTGGGTTCTATATGCATAATGTAATTTCTAATCAAACCCCAGGATCTTGGCCAGTCCCTGACTTACCTGGGCAATGAAAGCTGGACCATTATCAGACCCAATTACCTTTGGCATGCCAAACTGGGGGAAAATCTATTTTAGGATCTTCTTTGTTACAACTGCAGCTGTTTCTTTCTTGGTAGGGAAGGCTTCTACCTAACCTGAAAAGGTGTCTATAAAGACTAGTAAATATTTATTGCCATACTGTGCCAGTCTGATCTCTGTGAAATCGACCTCCCAGAAGGCTCCTGGTCTATTTCCCCAGACTCTAGCCTATCTCTGCAGACATTTACTTTTTGGCATGGCACACATTTTCTGACTGTATCTTCAGCCATGTCATACAGTCCAATAATGTGATAATAAGTTTATTTTTATCATTGCTATTATTTTTTTATCTCCCAAATGTGTGAGCCATTGAGTTTGAAACAAGATAGTTTTGGCCTGTAAACTAGGTAAGATGATCTTACCATCTTTGGTTTTCAAATGTTATAAATGGGGTCATAGTCTTTATCTAGTTTACTAATCTGTTGATTGTCTTGGTTGGTATATTCTAACTGCCTGATGGGGGCAGTTGTACTGGGACTTCATCTTGGGGGAAAGCAGCCAGAATGTTCAGCCCTTTGGACTGCTCTTTTAGCTTCTGTATCAGCCCGCTGATTTCCTCTGGCTATTAGTGAGCTCCCCTTCTGATGACCTGGACAATGGATGATTGCCACCTTCTTAGGCCTATGTACAGCTTCTAGGAGGTTTAATATTTCTTTTATGTTTTTAATCTCTTTCCCCGCTGAGGTCAAGAGTCCACTCTGTCAGCAGATGGCACCGTGGACGTGTGCAGTGGCAAAGACATATCTTCTGTCCGTGTAGATGTTGGCTTTTCTTCCCTTGGCCATTTTCAGGGCCTAGGTGCATGCAATCAGTTTGGCCCTTTGGGCTGAGGATCCCTCTGAGAGGCTTCTGGTCCATATGACTCCGTTCTGATCTACCATTGCCAACCCAGCCATTCACTTAAGTTCGACCATAAAACTGCTTCTATCAGTAAACCAAGTCACCTGAGCATTCAGTAGGGGCTGGTCTCTGGGGTCCCAATGGATCCCTGTTTCTTCTGCTAGTATTTCTTGGCAGTTGTGTATCACCAGATGGGAGTCCACATTGGTCAGTAAGGTGGCGGGGTTGGGAGTGACCAGGAAGGTGAACTGAATGTGGGATGTTCCATGGTGACCGGCACTTTATCAGGATGCCTTGTTCAATCAGGCGCTGTATGTGGGGTTTTAGCCCTGCATGTGCTTCAGGGCCGATAGGGTACTGGTGCACCACTATAAGAGTAGCAGCTGCCTTTAATTCTATGACCACAGGTGGTTGTTTCTGTGCTAGTCCCATCTCAGCAGTTTCTGCCCAAGCACCAGAATATCTTTGAAGCCAGGTCTCTATATTTGTGGGCCTCACATTGGGTAATTTGAAGAGTCTGTGTTCATCTTCTAAACGCATGGTAAGGGTTGTTATTGCATGCCCTGCCTTGGTGACTTTTGGCCCTTGGAGGGTGAAGGTGATCTGGGCACCCAGCTCTGTAAGCAAGTCTCTTTCTAATAGAGGTGCAGGGAATTCAGGGATGATCAAAAATGAGTGGGTTACCCGTCCCACTCCTAGGTCAACTGTTCTTCGGGTAGTCTATGAATATTGCTGTTGACCAGTGGACCCAATCTCCCAAGACTTTTTCTGGGACATGGGACCTTTAGAATCTAGCAAGACTGAGTGTTGGGCTCCTGTATCCACCAGGAAATCAACAGGCTGCCCCTTTACTTTAAAGTTATCCAAGACTCAGTGAGGGCTTCCTAGCCCTGTCTCCCCTAGTCCTCTTTTTTTTCTTATTTAGGGCCAGTACCCGTCGAGGGGGTCTTTTTCATGGGGAAGTCTCGAGCCCAATGTCTCTTTTCCTTGCAATAAGCACATTGGTCATTCCGCAGTGGCGTGCAGTTGCCCAGGTTCCCTGGCTACTTAGGCCCTTCTCTAGGAGATCCTCTGTCTCTGTCACTCACAACTGCAGCCAAGATCCGAGGCAAATTTCTTTTCTGCCTCTTATCTCTTGTTTTATCTCTTTTATTTTTTCTTTTTTTATAATATATTTTTTAACTTTTTTTTACTAGATCTTGTAAATTTAAATCCTGTAATCTCTCTAATTGCTGCAACTTTCTCTTTATATCTGGTGCTGACTGTCCAATACAAACCATTTCAACTGACACCCCTCTGACCCTCTGTAGTTGGGTCAAAAGGGGTGTATCTCCTATAGGCCTCTATAAGCCACTCATGAAACACAGAGTTCAGTAGTACCTTATACTATTTCCCTTACCTTGGCCAAATTGGTGGGGCATCTAGCAGCCCCCTCGAAGACTAGCCACCAGAGCCTGGTGATACACTGTCAGTCGCTCCCTACCTTCTGGAATGTTGTAATCCCAACTTGGGCGAGCAAGGGGGAACCCAAGATTGATGACATTGGCCTGTGTGGGTCTGCTGTTTGCTCCCAGCACGTTCTTCCCATGGCTCCAGCAAGATATTCTCTCTCTCTCTCTCTCTCTCTCTCTCTCTCTCTCTCTCTCTCTCTCTCTCTCTCTCTCTCTCTCTCTCCTCTGTAGTGAAGAGAGTCTGGTGGACCTGTTGACAGTCATCCATGTAGGCTGGTAGGAGAACATCAAAGACTATGAGACCTGTAAGCCTTTAGTGGTCCTTGGAAAAAGGAGGATGATTAGTTTTCCAGTTATAGAGGTCAGAGGAGGAGAAGGGCCAGTATTGGAGTGGCTCCAAAGGGGGTGCCTGGCCATCCTCTCCCAGCCCCGGCAGGGGTTCAAAGGCCTGCAGTGGCAGGGCCACAATTGGAAGAGAGATCAAGGGTAGCCACTTGGCAAGGGCGGGGCCACAAGCCTCTGTGACTGAGGGGCCACGAGGTCTCTGACTACACTGTAGGGGAAAGAGCGGGCGGGGGGAGGGGAGGGCTGGGAGCCAAGCCTCCTGTTCATTAGCAGTTGAGAAAAATTCCTTTCTAGTTTGATCAATCCTTGTTTTCCTTAATGCAGGCAAGGCTCCCACCCAGCGCAGGGACACCCTGAGCGGGATCTCCATAGCGAGGGTTCAGGCCGGAGTACCTCCCGGGCTTATCCCTCCCTCCCTCTCTGGTTGCCCTTCTTCTTCTTCCTTTTTTTTTTTAACTTCTCTCCCTCCCCCTGGCGTTTTTTATTTGTGAAGGGAGGGGGAAGGCAGAGGCAGCCTGGTGTCTCTGGCCGGGGACTGGAATTTCATCTGAATAACTGTCTCAGCGTGCATGCAGAGTCCGGCCAGCCAGCTGGGGGATGCCCACGCCACAGGGAGCGCCCGATGTCAACTGCAGGGCTGAGCGCAGGCCGCTGACAGGGAGGCGGCCTATTATATGGAATTTGGACCACGGCACTCCCCTCCAGGGCTGGTGCCCAGTCTTAGCTCTGGCGCAGCCTGCTGCCACCCTCTAGCCACTCGCCAGAAGGAGGATGAAGCAGAGAAGAGCTGAGACTTTACAAGCCCTATGCTGTACTTCAGTCCAATATTTAAGAGTCAAGCTAAATGGAAAAGTCACAGTCTGTCTCATCATCAGTCGGGAGGTCAGTTACAAACAAAGAAACAACGATATTAAGACAAAACCAAACATACAAATACAGCCACGCTTATCGCGCCACAGAAACGAAAGTGTTACAGATGGTGGCGCGGTCCGTTGGACTGCCAAATCAGATGGACCCGACCAACCAGATCAGGGCCCCCAGAGGAGGTCACCAAGCATCCTTGGCCCTCTGGAACACCTAGGGCGTCCCCTAGGGTGACAGCCTGTGGTCCTTCTAGCACGTCTGCTGACCACACAGTCCCACAGTCTTTACGGCCTGAGAGACAGCTGCAAAACCAAAGCGCATTCCAAGATACAGACAAACAGAACACAAGCCGGCACACCATTCAACTGAGGGGATCCCCTTACCTCCAAGTCGGTTCCCGAGTGTGAGGGGTGGTTGCAGCTCCCGGACAAGCCCCCAAATGAAAGACCCTCAGTCCAGAGGACCCTTGCTCTTGCCCAGGAAGCACACCACCCCAAAAGTATTCACGAGAAATGATCCTTGATGCAAACTGCAAGAGGATTTTTATTTAGGTGCCAGCTAGCTGGGACTTAACTCGTACCCCATGCAGGAGGGGAGGAGAAGAGCCCTGAGCCTAAAATCACACAAGTTTAAAAAGGTAAAAACCACAAAATTCAGGATGGGAGGGGGGTAGGAACTTCTAGTCAGAAGCACTTCTCATGGGGTGTCCCCAGATGATCAGGATATGGTCCTTAGTAACTGGGCTCATGTCCCTTATCTGGCACACGAAGCTGTAGTTCTCAGAATTGTTCTGCAAGTTCTCACCCTGAGGGTACTCCCTCAGAGTTCACAAGTTCAGATTCACAGACCCCAGAGGAAGAGGGTCCAACTTAAAAATTTTCCATCTTTACATAATCTTGAAGAAAACAAAACAAAAGCAAGCAAGCAAACAAGCAAACAAACACAAAAACCAAAGACAGGTGCAGTGGCACACACCTGTAACCCTCACACTTCTGCTCCAGAAGTAAAAGCTGGAGGACCAGACCTCCAAAGCCCTCTCAATTGAAAAGAGTATTTGAGGATAGGCCAGCCTCCATTACATGAGACCCTGTTCCAAACCAAACACACACACACACACACACACACACACACACACAAGGCAAAGCATCCCAAGTACACATGCCATGGGCCAGTCCCAATTGTTCTGGTTCTGGGGAATTGTATGAGGGTTAATCTTCATTGTCAGCCTGACTTACTTAGAATTATGGAAGAGACACATCTCTAGGTGCTTCAGTGAGAGTTTCCAGTGGGTTTTAACTGAGGTGGGAGTTCCTGCCTAGATGTGGATAGCAACAATCCATGGTCTGGGGCACAGGATAAATAGGACAAAGGAGCTAAGCATCGCTCTCTCTGCTTCCTGTCTGCTGATGAATGTGACCAACTGTCCCACTCTCCAGCTGCCATGCTCCTTGCTGAGCTGGACTAACTTCAAGCTTGGAGACAAAATGAGCCCTTTCTCCCTTCCACTCCCTTATCAGGAGTTTAGCTCAGCAATGAGAACTAGTCATGTGCCTGTGCAATTTGACATATAACCTACAGGTGAATGCTGAGGCTGGAGTAGTTAACTGTGAGAGTCTAAAAGTGTGAAAACTCAAACGCAGAACTCTGAAAGCTGAAGGCTGGGAAGGACTATAGCTGTAAGTAGAGAGAAGTCAGCAATCTCCCGAAGACCTTCATAGGAAAGTAAGACCTAGTGTCCCTCAGCACAAGAGGGAGCCTTCATGATAACAGGACACCTTGTGTCAAGAGCTTGATGAGAAGAGCCTGGTTGTGCCCTTCCCCAGCCTTGAGTAGGTTAAACAAACCTGAGTGCTAGCCACAACTGGTTTTACAACCTGGCTGGAGTCTCTGGCCTCACTGCTGTAATTGCAATTTTCTACAGGAGCTTTGAGGAATTGGCCACCAGCTGAGCTTGCTTTGCAACTCAATCCAGCTGAAACAAAGGATGGGTCTGTGGGCTCTCCCTATATAAATGCAGTGATGAATATTAAACTTTTACCTTTGATCAGAAACTTTTCCGTGGCTTCATCTTTCTCTCACACCCATTCTTTTTCATTTCCAGCCCCCATTTCAGGTATACCCAGTTCATCCATGGCTGCTGGGCAGCTACACCTAGAGTCTTACAAGAAAGGTTAAAGCAGTAATGACAGTGATATCCCTAGATGATCATCCTCACCCAAGACTCTGTGGCAGTGATTACTCTAGTTTCATCAGTAAACAATGTGCTGAGGTATCACACTGCACTCCACAAATGTATTATCATTGCACATTGATTAAAAATTTGGAAGACATACTATTACTAAAAGAAAGAGGGGGGGAGGAGGAAGGGGGAAGGAGGGAGGGAGGGAGGAGGGGAGGGAGGGAGAGAGAGAGAGAGAGAGAGAGAGAGAGAGAGAGAGAGAGAGAGAGAGAGAGAGAGAGAAGAAGAAGAAGAAGAAGAAGAAGAAGAAGAAGAAGAAGAAGAAGAAGAAGAAGAAGAAGAAGAAGAAGAAGAAGAAAGGAAGAAAGGGTCAACTAAGATTGTCAGAAATTGAAGCACCCTTATTGTATTTACAGGCTGAGAGGACAGACCTGAGTAAATCTAGTCATTGAAGAGACAGGAGAGAAACAGGCACATTAAATCCTGACCCTGCATGGAGCCAGAGCAGTTAGCACTCCCTCCCATGACAACCCCTGGGTGGGGGGTGAGCAAATGCCAGCCTTGGGAACCAGAGAAAAGCAGCATACTTAGCCTCCACATCACTGAAAATCACCCCCCCCCCTTTTGATTAACAACCAACATTCTCTGATGCAAATCGCTCCTGCCCTTGAAAGAAACAGAAGCCAATGCCCTTGAAATAATAGCCCACTCTTGGTCTATGAAAAAGAGATGATCAAGTGTTCCCAGACAGCTGTGGCCAATTGTAAAAATACACCAGCTTCTGATAGCGCAAGTTACTTTTCCCAGGTCAGAAAGGTCCCTTTCCAACTGCATGGTCCCCCCTCAGTGCCCCCTCCAACCCCCACTGGCTGAACAAATGTTATCAGGTTTGAAGGACAGCATCCCTTTACCCTCTCATGGAATGCCAAGGCTTGAAAGCCCTGCTTGAGGTTTTTTCCTTTATAAACCCCTTCACTTAGACCTAGGAGTTCACTCTCTTTCCTGTTCTAACAGGAAGGTTGGTGGCCCAAGCTCAAGCTTGAATAAAGACCCTCCTGCGATTACAGCAGGTTGTGATTCCTGGTGGTCTCTTTGGGGATTTTACAATCTGAACACAACTCCATGACAATGGAAATGTGGTGACATGGTAGCTGCAGTACCATAACTGGTATGAGGGCTACCATTGTCCTTAGCTTAGAGCTCCAGTGCACTGAGTAGGCATTACTAGAGATTCCAAATTCACAAACTGCATTTATCCTATGGTATCACATAATACCTGGGAAGACTTCCTTTTCTTGATCAACAACAGCTCATTCAGATCTATTCCATATTCTCTCAGAGGCTGGGAGGTCACACCATGAGAAGGTAGCCCTCTCCTGAATCCTTCTTGACAGCATTCTATGGTTGCTCCAGTGCACAGTCGGGCTGCATCTGGTCAATGTGCCTGATTTGTTCAGATCATAAGCTCACCCCTGGAGTTTGGTTCAATGTTATCAGTTGCAACAAGAGTGAAGCACTGTGCAGGTGGGTTTGGTGTTAAGGTATAGGATAACTCTTTGGAACTTTGTAGGTAGTAAATTTAACAGAATAGTTTGAGTTTAAAACAACACTTCTAGAGTATAAATAAAAAGAATAAAAGATACAGTACCTAGATACAGGATATAAAACAGGTCTTTGTCATATTCATTTAAAAAGAAAAATCACAGTAGTAAAAAAAAAGGCATTGAAGAAGAAAGGTCTTGCTCTGAAAGATGCTAATGTTGATGCATTATGATAGGGTTGTTTTGATTTGTATTGATTTTTCAGTTGCTTTTTAGGTGTTCTATAGTTTTCTTAGAGTGAGATTCAGACAAGGGTCTTCTTATATGATCATAGCTGACCTGAAACTCACTATATGGGTCCACAGTAATGTTCATACCTCACCCTTCTTCAAGTTCTGGGATTATAGATGTTAATCACTATTCTTGACACATTTTCTAAAGAATAATTGTCTTTATCCTAAGTATTCAAGAGGTAGAGAGGCTAAGAAAGATACAGGCTTGAGAAACTGATAGGAATGTTAACAAATTTAAATAGAAAATGTAAGAAGACATTCTGTTTTGCAGACTTTTTGAGTTTATTCTGACAAATGCTAAGATGCAAAATACATGGAATATATCAACATTTGAACACACACTTTAGTTTTGCTAGTATGGAAGTCAAGGGAATAACTCTGCTCTGTAGTTTCAAATCTTTTTTTTTTATCTATATATATACTCTCACTGATACCTCATATAAGGTACAAGATGTTCCCTAAAGCCAAGGGGGGAAAAGTAGAATTCTTTAAAAATAAAAGAAAATCTATTCCATTCCATATGTCAGGGCTGTCTTTCATATATCAGAAACAAACTATGATATAAAGTGTATTTTACAGATACACATCAAATCAGTTACTTTCCTCAAACTCTACTTGGAAGATCCCAAATTTCGCCCTTGAAGTTAAAAATAGTTTTGAATATTAGTAATGTAACTGTATTCCTTCTTCTAATTGGATTTGGCACTGTAGCAAATGTTTCCATTTTTGTGAATTATATATGCACTTTTATGTGCTCTGGGAAGAAGTCTATACACTTAGAGACTTATTCTCATCCACTTGGCTTTGACAAACATTATAGTGCTTTTTCCCAAGGTAATGCCAATGACAATAGCAGCTTTAGGATCGACACATTTCCTAGGTGATGTAGGCTGTCACATTATTGTTTACCTAGAAAGGATGGCCCAGGGTCTGTCCATCAGCACCAACAGTCTCCTCACAGTGGTCCAGGCTGTCATCATGAGCCACAGAGTCTCCTGGTGGGAGAGGCTCAGACTAAGGTCTGCCTGGCATGTGCTTCTCTCTCTGTTCTTCTTTTGGATTCTAAATTTGCTGATCAGCATGAACCTCCTTCTTTCCATCAGAGACACAGCTACACACACCTTACAACTGAGTGAGAATAGTGAATATTGTTATTTCAAAAAAGAAAGTCAGAAAAGAAATGACATTTTTCTCATTCTCATGGTCCTGAGAGATGTAGTATTTCAGTGTGCCATGGGAGGGGCCAGTGGCTACATGGTATTTCTTTTCCACAAGCACCACCAGCATGACCTCTATCTTGAGAACCTCAAGCTCCCCTATAGAACTCCACCTGAGCTAAGAGCTGCCCAGAGTGTCCTCCTTCTGATGCTCTGTTTTGTTTTCTTCTACTGGACAGATTGTGTTGTTTCTTTGTATTTATCTTCCTTTTTTGAAGAATGACTCCTTAACAATGCATTTTCAAGAATTTCTGACCATTGGTTATGCAGTTCTTAGCCTGTTTATGCTGATTCACAGGGTTGGACACCTGGCTGAATGTTGCCATGCTCATTAATGTTTAATAAGCCAGGTTACTTTGAAAAGGAAGGTTGAAATTGCTATTATTATTTTCTAGGCCTTGTATATATATTTTATAGTCAAGTAAACAGATAAAGATAGGTTCACCCAGTACAGTTGGTTGCAGGCAGCCTCCATCTGACACAAAGATCCTGGGAAGCTAGAGAGATCCAGGGATCTTCTCATTTTCTGTCACTTCATTCTCAACATTCAGTAAATACATACTGAATACATGGAAGTCTTTCCATGCCAGACTCCTCCACTGAGTTTCAGACAGTACAGATCAGCAAAGCAATGTGTCACCATCTGCATAATTACTAAAGTGAATCCTTTTGACTCAGACCATTTCTACAAGCTAATTCCTTTTTTTTTAATTTTATTTTCTAAGTTTTTTTTTTAATTTACATTCAAAATCATTTCCCCTTTCCCGTTTCCTCCCTCCCCGAAAGTCCCATAAGCCCCCTTCCCTCCTTCTTTTCCCCATTCAACCCCCTCTCGCTTCTCTGTCCTGGCATTCCTCTACATCCAGTCTTTCTAGGACCAGGGGTCTCTCCTTCCATCTTCTTAGAAATCTATTAATATGCGAATTGTGTCTAGGGTATTCCGAGATTCTGGGTTAATATCCCCTTATCAGTGACTGCATACCATGTGTGTTCTTTTGTGATTGGGTTACCTCACTAAGGATGATATTTTCAAGTTCTGACCATTTGCCTAGGAATTTCGTGAATTCATTGTTTTTAATTGCAGAGTAGTATTCCATTGTGTAAATATACCACATCTTCTGAATCCATTCCTCCGTTGAGGGACATCTGGGTTCTTTCCAGCTTCTGGCTATTATAAATAAGGCTGCTATGAACATAGTGGAGCATGTGTCCTTATTGCATGCAGGTAAAGCCTCTGGTTATATGCCCAGGAGTGGTATAGCCGGATCCTCCGAGAGTGTCATGCCCAGTTTTCTGAGGAACCGCCAGACTGCTTTCCAGAGTGGTTGTACCAGCTACAAGCTAATTCTTTAGATACACATGTTCACTGATGAGATGTAATTAAAAAATAGTATACATCATTCCGAAAACATTACCCAAATACCAAACAAGATATGCATTTGTGAAGAAAGGAGTTGCTTGCTGTCTAAACTAAGGTCCCCAAGTTATAAAAATATTGCCTATCATGCCTTAATGATATACATGCACCCACACTGAAAAGCTACCAGGCCCCTGTGTCCTGTCCCTGTCTGACCCACATGATGAGCAGCTCTGGTACAATGCACCACAAACTGCTGCAAATACTTGCTAAACCAGGTCCTGGATGACAGTTGGGAAGTGATAAACCATTTTCTCCCTGGTTCTGCCTCCTTCCTTTTGCACAGAGAGAGATGACTGGGACCATCATTTTTCCTACCTAGAACCCCCTTGCCTCACATCTTCTTTGTCAAAGTCAAAGGCACCCTCAGTCCACAGCTACAAGGTAACACTAACCTGCTTGGTCTGTGCAGTACTGGGGTGGATGTCCTCACAGCACAGCCACACCCTGTTTATCTAGGCACAGTGAGGGTAAATTGTCCAATGACATTTGCAAGGATAAACACAAATAAAATATTTTTAATTACCTGGTGTCCAAAGTGTAATTTACTCTCCATTTTGTCTAAAGATATTTTCTTTAGAAATTGTATAATCTAAGTTTGTTTTCTATACTTTTGAGATGAATGGAAATGGGTCTGAAATATAAGTAATGATTTCCTGGTTTGAAACACAAGAATGATTTTCTTTTTCTTTTCTTTTTTTTTGGGGGGGAGGGTGTGCATTGAACTTTATTGATAGTATTCAAGAGAGTAGAGAGGGTTCCCTAGCCTCCTTCTGTTATTATGGGGGTCTAGGATGGAAATTGTGAGGGAGATGCTCAGTGTTGGGGGCCAAGTTGGGACAGGGACTCCTTGGCAACTGAAGGCCTCTCTCTTGCTCTCAGTGTCCTTGCTGGGGTGGGCAGTCCAGGGCTTCTTATTCCTTGGAGGCCATGTAGGCCATGAGGTCCACGACCCTGATGTTATAGTCATATTCATTGTCATACCAGGAAATGAACTTTACAAAGTTGTCATTGAGAGCAATGCCAGACCCAGCATCAAAGGTAGAAGAGTGGGAGTTGCTGTTGAAGTTGCAGAAAACAACCTGATCCTCAGTTTAGCCCAGGATGCCCTTTAGTGGTCCCTTGGATGCTTGTTTCACAACCTTCTTGATGTCATCATATTTAGCAGATTTCTCCAGGTGGCATGTCAGATCCACAACAGATACATTGGGGGTAGGAACATGGAAGGCCATGCCAGTGAGCTTCCTGTTCAGTTCTGAAATGACTTTACCCACAGCCTTAGCAGCAACAGTGGATGCAGGGATGATGTTCTGGGCTGCCCCATGGCCATCACACCACAACTTCCCAGAGGGGCCATCCACAGCCTTCTGAGTGGCAGGGATGGCATAGACGTTGGTCATGAGCCCTTCCATGATGCCTAAGTTGTCATGGATGACCCTGACCAAGGGAGCTAAGTAGTTGGTGCAGGATGTATTGCTGACAGTCTTGAGTGAGTTGTCATATTTCTTGTGATTCACACCCATCACAAACATGGGGGAATCAGCAGAAGGAGTGGAGATGGTGACCCTTTTGGCCCCACCCTTCAAGTGGACCCCAGCCTTTTCGATGGTGGTAAAGACACAACATGCTCAGCACCAACATCACCTCATTTGATGTTAATGGAATCTTGCTTCTGGAAAATGGTGATGGGCTTCCCATTGATGACAAGCTTCCCATTCTCAGCCTTAACTGTGCCATTGAATTTGCTGTGGGTAGAATCATACTGGAACATGTAGACCATGTAGTTGAGGTCAACGAAAGGGTCGTTGATGGCAACAATCTCTACTTTGCCAAATGCAGAGCAGAAGGCAGCCCTGGTAACCAGGTGCCCAATGCAGCCAAATCCATTCTCACCAACCTTCACCATTTTGTCTACAGGACAAGGCTGGCACAGCACAAGAAGATTCAGCTGTCTCTGGAATAGGGAGGAGCAGAGAACCAAGGATGATTTTCTTACATCTCTAAATTCCTCTTTTGTCTCACAGACATTGAGAAAGATAATACTCTGTCTCCCAGGGCCTGTGTGGGTGCAGGTGTGTGTCCTTTCTGGGCACCTGGATTCTAGTACAAATGAAGCATTAAGAAATTAGGTGTTTGTTTGTCTACTTATTTTGATGAGGACCACTTGATTAGTCATTCTCTTGTTATGTTCTCTTTTAAGTTAAAATGGCAAAGAATCCAAGGCCTGCCTCAGAGTTTTATGCAAGAAGCAGTGACAAGGTGCCTTACTTCCTGTTCAACTGTTGGGAAGAGATACCATGAGTACAGGAACTTATATAGGAATGGATGGAGCTGGAGGGGTAGCTGAGAACTGTGTCACGATCAGCAAAGCAGGGCAGACAGATATGCAGAGGCTGGGTCTGGAGTGGATTTTTGAAACCTTTAAGCTCACTCCCAGTGACACACCTTTTCCAACAAGGCCATACCACCTAATACTTCCTCAGTAGTCTACCATCTGGGAAAAGTACAATCAAATATATGAGCCTATGGAAACCATTCTCATTCAAATCACTACATTGGGTAATAGTCAAGACATGATTTAAATTTATGCTTAGGTTTTTCAATCTTAAGGAAAAGGAGATGTTGGCTTATGCAGATGAGCACATTTTCGGTCTTGAAGATGGAATCCTATGACCCAGAGTTGCTAGTTGGTCTCCTGGGTGGAGCTAACCTGTATGGGTGAAAGAGTTAACTCAGGAACTTTAAAAAGGTCAGAGGCTGAATTACATTCTTCAGACCACAAAGGGGAGGGGGAGACAGACCTAAATGTGGGGATACATTCCAAAGGACTGATCATTGGCCACCTACCTCATCACCTAACAACCAATTAATTTGAATGTAACACTATTCTGCCAATCACTTTGTGCTTAATGGTGGCGGCCCTGAGAAGGGTATAAAGGCCCACACAGCACAAGGGTCAGGGTCATTCTCTCTTTATGTGCAGAGCAGCCCCAGCATGCTGGTTTTTTTTTTTTTTTTTTTTTAAATTCCTCTTGCGTTTTGCAATTTCTGTCTCTGCGTGTTCCACTCAGGGGGTCCAGGAAGTTAAGACTGGTTGAGTCTTACATTTGGTGCATTGGCCAGGAAACTACCTCTTGTGCGAACCACTGGAGAAGAGAAATCGGAGGTCTCGAGAAGGTACTGCAGTTTGTTCTGTCTAGTTGTTTGTCACGCTGATTGTCAAAGTCTGAGTCTGTAAGCTTGTCTGAACTTTCGGTTTGCTTGCAAGCGTCTGATAGCCTGGAGGCTCGGAGAGCCTACAGTGTCTGGTGCAGTGAGCTTGACTGGCAGATATGCCAAAGGCCGAGACCAAGGAGGTCTCGGGGATGCTCCAGACCTGGGAGAGGGCTGGAAGAGCTCTGCTACTTCTGAAAACAGCAGGACAGTAACAGCAGGAGCAAAGTCGTGCTATGATCTGGTTTATCTAGTTCCTGCCATGGGCAGGAGCACCTGGTATCTGTAATTGGACCTATCACTGTTTTCTCTCTGTGTATTAATGTCTTGTTCTGTGTACCTGGACCTAGACACCCACCCATGGCAGGTTGAGGTGTCTGTGTGCTGATTGTTTTTCTCTGTGCATGTTGGTATCTTGTTTGTGTTTTTGGACTTAGACTGACAGCATTGTTTGGACTTTAGACAGACTGAAAAGCAACTCTCTGCTTCTCCATAGGGAATTTAGACTTACAGAGCAACAAAATCAGGTCATGTGACTCAAGCACGCCAAGTTGAAACAAAAGAGAGACAGAATACTGAGGTACCCTGGTGGGGAAAATAAGTCAACAAGATACTCAAGGGGGTACCGTGGGGATTCTGGGTTTTTTTTCTGAGCATTCTTCCTCAGGAATTCCCTGTGGGTGGAGAATGGAATTTGGCTTATTTTTGACTCTAGGCAGGAGCAGGAAGCTGGAAAGAGGGTGTGGGACTGAAAAGCTCTCAGAACAAAGAAGGGGTTTCAGAAGCCACAGTCATTATTTCTCATTGGCTAGATAAAAATGCCTAAAGATAGACTCATACAGTGTCTTAGTTTATTTCATTTGTTTTATATTGTTTTGATTTCCATAATGGGTGTGATGTTGAGCTTTGTGGTTATATTATTCCTCTGAGAGAGAGATCAAAATAAAGGTTTTTATGGCTCAAGGATGTGCTGATTTTAAAAAAAAAAAATGGGGTTGGTGTCTTTATGTTCTTAAAAAGGGTGATTAGGCTCTGGACATCTTCCAGAGCTATTTGGATCAGAAGTGATGGAGGGAGACCTCCAGAGGACTAGATTCCAGAATATCAAACGGAATATCTGTCTTTGTGATACTAAAATTTTGTTTTGAGATTTATATATTACAGAAAATACCACACCCCTTCATATCTCAATGCCCATATTCAGCTTGAAGAAGTTACAAAGAGTCGTCAACCCAGTTCCCTGGGATTCAGGGTTAGAGGGCTATTATTATTAAGTTGTCTTTCTAGGAAATATAGAAATAGTCATATTTGAAACAGGGAGAAAATATAATTGACTATATAGACACAATTTCATTTTGTAAAAATTTTTATAATTGTTATTAAGTTCAAGGCATATGTTCTTATTTGGTACAGAATTTATTGTGATATAAAATCAAGGTTTTCATTGGTATAAATTTCTTCTATTGATACTGAAAATTTAAAAGTACAAGGTTTAGGCCCAGTCCTTCATTCCTGTTATTATACAGATCTAAGATGTTTAAGCCTGAGAGTTTAGGGCCAAATAAAAACTTAAGGCTCTGAGTTTATTGTTAGGGTGTTTTCTAGATTTTAATCAGAAATAGCTGAAGATAGTTAACAGACAACAGTCCACATTACTTTACATAGATAGTTGGTTTTCAAAAATGTCAGAAATCCACAGAATGTGACATTTAATGTTATTTCACTTGTTGTAGAGACTAGTCTGCTCCTGACAGCTTCCCTTTCTTGGAGTCAAAGAAGAAACTGAGCATCTATAGAGCTGCTTTGGTTGTGGTGAAACAGCCATGAGGCAAAGATTGCCTCTCTTCATCTACAAACTCTGTCCATAAAAAGGACACTTTTACAGGTTAGGACAGCTTGACTTCTGCCAAGACAGAATGGCTCATCCTTAATAATTCTTGTTTCTCTAAGTCTGTCATATGTTCATGAGCCAGAAGGCTGAAGACCGATGCTCCAACGTTGTGAAGTATAAACTGCCCAGGTGTTCAGAGTTCTCTATCATTTGGCTAAGTCTTACAAGCTGTGTTAAGCTTCCTATATATTTTCAGTTAATGTTGGTCACTCTTGGATTTCTGACAGGGTTGAAGACTATTAGTCTCATAGGCAGTACAAGCTGTTTAATTTTGAGAAAGCTGATATAGATTAAAATAGGTTTTCAGATGACATAAAATTTATAGCCAAGACATAAGTCAGGTATTAATTCTTACAGTCTTTTAAGATAGTACAGATGACAAAGGTTCTGTTTGACTGACAGAGATGAAAGACTGGGTGTTAGGTCTATTTTATACTTTATAATTTACAAAATGATAATAGTTATACTCAATTTATATTTAGAGAGAGAGTTTTTTTATTAAACAATAAGACTCAACCAGTCTTAACTTACCCGACCCCCTGAGTGGACCACGCAGAGACAGAAATCAATGCAAAAATGCAAGAGGAATTTTTTTTAAAACCAGCATGCTGGGGCTGCTCTGCACATGAAGAGAGAACGACCCCTACCCTTGTGCTGTATGGGCCTTTATACCCTCCTCAGGGTTGCCACCATCAAGCATAATGTGATTGGCAGAACAGTGTTACATTCAAACTAATTGGTTGTTAGGTGATGAGGTAGGTGGCCAATGGTCAGTTCTTCGCAATGCGTCCCCACCCTTACTTAGGTTGATCTCCCCCTCCCCTTTGTGGTCTGAGGAATGTAACTCAGTCTCTGACCTTTTTAAAGTTCCTGAGTTAACTCTGTCATTCCTCCCTTTTCTTTGTTCATGCTTCAATTCTGAAGCAATTGCTGGTATTGAGAGCTCATATTCCTGATCTTCTGTATCTAGTTCTTTGTATCTCTGCTTTAAGATCATTAGCTGTACTGCACCTAAGTGTTTTTTAGCAATAGCAACAAAGTAGTTCAAAATGTAGGGGCCAAAAGTCAATTATAGCTGAGAACAATTAAGGATACTAACAGGGTTAACAACCACAAATGGTCTATATAAGAGCAACACTCCTCAGCTAAGGCAGCACATTAGCCCTCCTATCCTGCAGTACTACTTCCAATAATGAAGTCAATAATTCTTGAAGGTGACTGATGGAAGTTTTTATTTTTTCTATATCTAAATCAATGGCTGCCCTGGCCATCTCTAACCTCAACAGAAGGGAGACAGTGAGTGCCATAACCAGTTTGTCGAATGGGTACATAGGATGGGGGAAGCAACCAGATCTAAGGGTACCACCAGGCAGTCATGATCAAGGTCAAGTGATCTTGAACTTGAGCAGATTGTCTATCGTCTGTACCATTGAGCAGAGCTCTGGAGAGCAGGGCATCTGCAGGTTTCACATGGAAACATAGGCCCAGGCGGCAGTACTCTAGGCTTTTCTCCCCTAGGTTTTTTGCCTTGTTTACTCTTGGCTGCATAAGCATTCACTTGCTGGCATATCATACGCTGTTCTGCTATCTCTCTGGCCCAAAACCTGAGTCTTATAAATATACCTATTTTAGGTCCCTTAATTGCTTTAGACAAGGTGTTTATCCCCTAAATGAGTCCATCTTTGCATTTGGCCTAGTAAGTCTTTTGCTTACTTTCTGGGAGCATAGTTGCCCCTTCTTGTGTGCGCCATCTCTTGGTGATAGTTGGTAGGGTGGCTAGCAATCTGAGTTCTTTTTTTCTTCAGCATATTCTAAGTGAGGCCATCTCTTAATTTAGTCCCATTTCCCAGTGGGTATCTTTTGCAGGCCCATAACCAGTATAAGCTCCTGCATACCCACTCCTGGAGCCACTTGATCTGCCTGGTTATTGCCCACTGAGTATTTTCCCTTCTGATATCCTGGGCAGTGAATAATACTCACAGTTGCAAGCTTCATTAGGGCGTCTAAGAGGTCCAAGATTTCCTGTTGGTTTCCTCTCATGTGAGCAGTCCTCTTGGTATATATCCCTGTGGATGTGGGCTGTGGCAAAGGCATACCTGCTATCCACGTGGATGTTATTTTCTTGCTGGCTCCAAGTTCCAAGGTCTTGGTGAGGGCAATTAGCTCAACTTTCTGCATTGACATGCCAGGGGGTAAAGGTTCTTCTACCCAAATGACATTTGTGCTGTCCACTATAACAGCACCTGCTTGTCTCGGACCTTCATAGAGAAAACTGCTCCTGTCTGTAGCGACTTTCAGCAGGGGTCAGACTCTCTTTTTGGGCCAGTTAGCTGCAGCCCATCAGGCAGGAAGTGTATTTGGTCCCCCGCTTTGTAGAGTATGTCTTGCTCCAACAGAGGGTAGGGACAGTCTGGGGCGACTCTAAACGAATGGACTACCCATCCCCTGGTCCACTGTTCTTTGGGAAGTCCATGAATACATTTCAGTGCCAGTGACTTCTGGGGCACAAGATCTTTTCTTGGAAACGGGGCCATCAGTTTGGAGGACCGAGTGTTGAGCCCCTGTGTCTACCAAGAACTGAGTGGGTTTCTCCTTCACTTTCAGACTTACCCTGGGTTGACGGAGGTGGTCAGAACCCCATCTCCCCTAGTCAGTCTTCACCTATGGCTAAGACTTTTGCCATTTGGGGGCACTTTTCCCAAGGCCTGGGAATTCCTGCTCCCGGCTTCTATTTGTTAGGACACACTCTGTCTCAGTAACCTCTCTCCTTGCAGTATGCGCACTAGTCCTTTTCTGTCTCTCTTCTCTGCTTTTTCTAACTATTATAGCCAGGGCTCTCTGTAGCTTCCTTCTCTGACATTTTCTTCTTTCTTTTTCTCCGTTTCTTCTCCTCCTCTGTCTCCCTGTTTCAGCAACCTGCACTAAATCTCTCTACAGACCTTCTCAACAACCTGCACTAAATCTCTCTACAGACCTTCTCAGCAACCTGCACTAAATCTCTCTACAGACCTTCTCAACAACCTGCACTAAATCTCTCTACAGACCTTCTCAACAACCTGCACTAAATCTCTCTACAGACCTTCTCAACAACCTGCACTAAATCCCTCTATAGACTTTCTCAGCAACCTGCACTAAATCGCTCTAGCCTCTGAAGCTTTTCTCCTGATATCTCTACTAGCCTGGTCCATAAAAGCCATTGTCACAGTAGCTTTATATTTCTTGCCCCTGGGGTCATAATGTGTATATTGGCTGAATGCCTCTATGAGCTGCTCTAAAAAGGCTGCAGGTGACTCATATGGTCCCTGCTTAACCTCACATACCTTGGTCAAATTTATGGGTTGCCATGCCCTTGAGACCTGCAATGAGTCTGGTGGTGGACCTTCAGGTGCCCCTTACCTTTTGTCATATTAAAGTCCCAGTCAAGTCTAGTCAGGGAATGCCTACTGTTCATGACAGCCTGGTCAATCGATGGTGCCCCCATGTGTGAGGGGGTATTTTTTTTTTTTTTTGGCTTCCTGTATTATAAATAAAACTGTCTCAAAGAGATTAATCAGTCTCTTGGAAAATATGCCCTTAGTGAGAGAGCCACCACGGTAACAGGGGAGGTGGTCTCAGGTCTCCTCCTGCTCCACTCCTGCGGTCCTCTCTTCTTTTCTCTCTCTAGCTCTTTTTTTCTCTTTTCTAATTACTGTAGAGAGCCATATTGGGGTGTCTTGTCGCCTGGCAGAAACTTGACATTGAACAAGGTGAAATTCTCCCAGCCTGTGAGCTGAAATTCCTGTGCTAGACATAATCCTGCTCCACCTAGGGTGGAGTGAAGGAAGTTCTTTGTTCCTCCAGGTCTATGAATTTCTGAATTAAGCAGGTGACATGCTCAGCTGCCCAAGTCAATGCCTAGTGAACAGCCAGACCAGATCTGCAGACATGGTTCCAGTTTCTGGGGGGAAGGGCTTTTTCTCCCACCTATATATTTGAAAAGACCAATAAGGTTTGAGCCTTGAGCAGGAAACATAGCCTTGGCTCCATGTGTTTCTCTTGTCACCCCATCATTTTCTAGTCCCAGCTCTCTGTCCAGAGAACCAGAGTTGTATGAAGCTGCAGGCAGTTTCAAATTACTGACTTCTCACTGCCTTAATGTGAACGAATAGGAAATCTTGTAATATTTCATGGGTTTCCCTGTGTAGTTGGTAAATCTATGAGATTGTTTGTTGCAGCTGTTATATGAACTTAACCAGCTATATACTTTTCTTTATGCTCTAGAAAAGATGTTCAATGAAGCCCTCTCTTTGAAGTGTGTTCTCTATCCACTGGTTGCCTTAAAACAAAGCTTACTTTTGCTGGAATTTGCCAATATCTTCTCCTAAAAATTAAAGTAATTATGAAATTTATTTTAAAATAATGAATTCACAAGATATTCCAATGTTGATGTTGCAATTTGACAAGTAGTCCTGTTTTCTTTTTATAGATAATCATTAGGAAACATGGATTCTTTAATTAAACTATAACTGCTAATATTAACTCTCATATCACACATTACATTTTAAGGGTCTATGATTCATCAGAGAAGGAAAACCCTGGACTAAATTGTAAATGCAGAGAGTGTTTTATTTTGCAGAAGTCAAGCATACTATGGTTTCCCATTTCAAAGATAAAGAGACAACCAAGTGAGCTAGGAAGGCTTGATTTAAAGCACACTGGAGGTCCAGAGTAGATGAGTTTTATCTTACTCTATCTCTAGGCATTCTGGAATCATTACAAGGGCATGGAGGCTGAAGCCTAGCCAGGACTTGCCTGGATTTACCCAGTTTTTAGGCCTAGTTTTCTAAACTGCCAATTTGAAGCCTGTCATGGAGTCAGCCTAATCTTCTCATTTTCCCCCTTCAGTTTTGGGCCATCTCAAATCCTTGAGATGTTTAATAAATCCATTCCTTAACAAACCTAACTAAAACATTGATTATGCAGGAGCCACAAGTCAAAGCTAACATCAGTAGGATCTGTCTTATAGTCTCTTTCTGACTAAGGCCATGGATTCTTTAACCAACCCTGAGTTGTCAGCAACATTCCTCACCTAAGGCTCCATAGAGTCCTCCTTGCTAGAGGACCAGTCTAGGCCTCTTCTGTAAGACCCCTTCTGCCACAGAGAATAGAGAATCCTACAGAGTTCCATGACCAATGCAAGTTTTATAAAAGACAACATTTAATTGGGGCTGGCTTATGGGCTCAGATGTTCAGTCTATTGTCATAATGGCAGAAGCATGCAGCATCAAGGCAGGCATGGTGCAGGAGGAGCTAAGAGGTCTACATCTTTATCCAAAGGAATGGAGGAACAGACTAGGCATGCTCAGGCATCTAGGAGGAAGATCTCCAAGCCTGTCTCCACAGTGACATGCTTCCTCCAACAAAGCTACACCTTCTAATAGTGCCACTCTCTGGGACGAGCATATACAAACCATCACATTCCACTCCCTGGCCCCCGTAGGCTTGTTCAAACATGAGTCTTTGGGGGCCATACCTAAGCATAGCATAATGCAAAATACATTTAGTCCAACTTCAAAAGTCCCCTTAGTATGTAGCAGTCTCAACAGTGTTAAAAGTCCAAAGTTCAAGGTCTCTTCTAAGATTCATCCAATCACCGAACTGTTATCCCCAAAGTAAGACAGGAAACCATCTGGACAAACTCCAAACTCTGCATTTCCATGTCTAATGGCGAAGCAGTCTTCAGATCTTCAACTTCTTTTTCATCTTTTTTGTCTGCAGCAAGGTTCTTTCTTCTGAGCTGGTTCCACTCCCTGTTAGCAGCTTTCCTGGCAGGCATCCTGTGACTCTGACATCTTTAACATCTTGGGGTTCCAAGTTAACTTCAGCTTCACAGCTTCTTGTTCCAATGTCTGAGATCCATACATGATCTTCTCTGCATCTCCGAAGAGCTAGTGTCACTTCTCCAACTCTGTCCTTTGTAGCACTCTAAATTCAGGTTGATCTACTCTGTTGCCACTGCTGTTCTTGGTGGTCATCCCATGGCACTGGCATCTCTAATATGCCAGTGTCTTCCACTGTAACTAGGCTTCACCAAAGCCTCTCATAGGCTCTCTTCATGGTGACAAGCCTCAACTCCTTTACATGACCTCTTCAGTCCTGGGCTGTCAACTACCACTGTGGCTGCACTTTCACCAATGGCCTTCATGACCTCTCACAATGCCAAGTCTCAGATGTTCTTCATGATGTCTTCATGCCTTCAAAACCAGTAACAACTTGATGATTATTACACATTACCAAGTACACCTGCAGCATGAGGTACAACCTTGGCTATCTCTGGAACACAGCTTCTTTGTGCTATCAGAAAACACTTCCCAGAAGATTTCACCTAAGTGATGCTGGTCTCTTCTTAATCACCACTAATTTCTTAGTTCCAGCTAACCAGCACCAATTATCCCAGTAGTCTCCTTTTCTTCTTGAATATAAAGCCAGAGACATGTGGCCGAAGCTGCTGAGTTCTGCGATTTGCAGGAGCTGGAACATTGCCCCCTCCCCTCCCCTTGTTCTATTACATTATCATTAACTTCCTTTTTTCCAACTCCTTCACTGCCTAAATTGACTGTTCTGGACCTTGCTCCATAGATTAACTTTGAACTCAGAGATCTGCATGCCTGTCTCCTAAGCACTGGGTTGAAAGGTGTGATCCACCAAGTCCGGATTTGAGTTTTTCTTCACCTGGAATTTGCTCTTTTCTAGGCTGTCCTTCAATTCAGAGATCTGCTTATCTTTGCTTCCAGGGATTAAAGGCTTGTACTACCATGCCTAGACCCAAATTCAGTTGGTTGGAATCTTGCCCCAAGGTCACCACTCCCTTAATTCAATTTAATATACTTGGATTGAGCTGCATTTCACTTCCTGGAGTCTCTTTAATACTCAAACTATATATTTTATACTTTTCCTTTCTCAGCTTGCTATGTTTGTCCAAAATGTTCTTCATCAGACTTAACCAAAGAACAAAGTCTCTGTGAGGCTTTTTTGAGAATTCCTCCAACAAAGCCACAGCTTCTAAAGTGCCATTCCCTGGGATGAGCATATACAAATCATCACAAGGACCCTCTGCAAATCAAATGGAAACTTTGGAAGCCAAAGCCCAGTTTCTGCTTGAATGCAGGGTGTTCTAAGGATCATGGGTGGGGCAGGGGCACACAACTGCCTGATCCAGGTGTTGACTTTCACTGACCTATGCAGATCTCTGTTTGTGAGACCTGGTATTTAAGGACCTCAAAGAATGGGGCATACTACATTCTAATGCTGCAGATATGTTATTTCCATTTCAGTGTATTTGTATACATGATGGAAATAAAGAAAGCCATGATTCAAGGAGGTTGATTAAGTTCAGGAAAACATGTAAATAAATGTCAGTAAGCACATTACAAAATATCTATGAAACAGACATTTTCCAGAACTTTCTCAGGACAAACAATTTAAAAACTATTGCCTGGTGTGTAGTATAGGTTATATCTGAAAATGCATGAAAACAAAGCAAAAGGCACTAGCCAGATTTGGGGCATACTGTGTAAAACACTCAGCACATCCTTTCACCAGATTGTGTTCTATAACTATGTTCTGACATACAACAAGAATTAATTTGTATCATAAATTAAATGTGTATGTTTGTCACATGAGGCATGAAATCATACCCAAGAATAATACAGAGATCATAATGCACCTGAGGTCAAAGATGCTCTGTCTTTTTTTTCCAAGAGCCTCTCTTATAACTCGCCAAAATGTTCACCATGCATCATTCTTTCAACCATATTCCAACATCCAACCTTGAACCTGTAGGACCAGTTTGTAGGCAAGGAGGTCCTAGTGGCAGGAGAAAAAGTCTGCCAGGCCTTTAGGTCTTTGTCTCTGTCTTGCCATTTTTATTACCTATTTTCAGCTCCTCCATCTGTTCTTTTATCCAGGACCTAACTTTCTGTCTTCAGTGTCATCTCCACAGATAGTGAGGTGAGGCCTTTTCTCTTCCCTCTCTTTCTTCTCTATACTCTCTCTTCTCTTCTACCCTTTCCTCCTTCCCCTCAACATTTGCTCTCTCTTCTCTCTCTGCTTCTCTTTGTGATGTAGTCTTTCAGAGACTCATGGGTTTGAGTAGTAGGTCAATAGTACTATATAATGCTACATAAGAAGATCAATAGTACCTGTATAAACATCATAGGGATATTCTTGCAAACTGTTGCAGTTCAGAAATCAGACCTGCACAAAATGTTCTCATACTCATAACCTGTTTCTTTATCATTTATTGAGTAGGTTTCATTTTATTCTCTTACATAAGTTCTGTTGGCCATGGCTATGCCATTTTGTAATGCTCTTCTATTTTGGTCAAACTGTGACAATTCCCATAAGTGAAAATTAAGAAGTAAAGTAACATTTTCCCCTAAATTCTTGTGATCCCCAACTCTATGGACTACCAGTAATGACTAGCACTGCTTACCCCCAACAACGGCCAAATACAGATACATAAAGGTAATTTTCAGTCTCATTCCCATCTCTCTTCACGAAAAGAATCTAAGAAAGAACAGCATTGTGTCCCATGAGCCAGATCTCTCCTCAGAGCACCTGCATGCTGCTGTTTGTTCTTGGTATTTATAGCACTTATTATAAACTTCTTTTCCTCAAAAAATAGTCAACCTCAGTGTCTCCTTTGAGCCCTGAACCTGAAACAACTTACAACCTCATACATGCTTCTATAACAACTAAATGTTAGAATATTTCTAAACCTTGGCTCTGATGTTCTCAGCCCCTTTATCTTCATCAGCAGGGATGTAGGTATTGCTAATGGGGAGGGGCACACTGATAAATCCAACAGTTACTCTTTACATCCAATGTTTGGTGAACTAAAATTATATATAGTACACATTGAAGTTCCCTAATGTTTTAAAAATCAGAAATTTAATCATGGCATCTCAAAATAGCTTTGCATTTTATTAAATTGGTACTAGACAGTCTAAGGCCTGCTCAAGGAATGTAAAATGCTGGAAGTACAGACTACTACCTGCCCCCATTCCACTATGCTATTAAAGGGTCTTGTGCACTGTGTATTCAGATGCTGATTTCTATGCCCTTAGATGTAGTTACAGTCCAGACACAGGCATTCTCATGAATATTGAAGAATTTCCTGTATCAATGTGAAATAAAGAATGCTCCCAGTTGTCCATTTCCTCGAGATTTTCTAGTTGTGTTGAATACAGGCTTTTGTAGTAGGATCTGATGATTTTTTGAATTTCCTCAGTTTCTGTTGTTATTTCTCCCTTTTCGTTTCTGATTTTATTAATTTGGATACTGTCGCTGTGCCCTCTGGTTAGTCTGGCTAAGGGCTTATCTATCTTGTTGATTTTCTCAAAGAACCAACTCCTACTTTTGTTGATTCTTTGTATGGTTTTATTTGTTTCTACTTGATTGATTTCAGCCCTGAGTTTGATGATTTCCTGCCTTCTACTCCTCTTTGGTGTATTTGCTTCTTTTTGTTCCAGGGCTTTCAGGTGTGCCATTAAGCTGTTAGTGTATGCTGTCTCCCATTTCTTTTTGGCGGCACTCGGGGCTATGAATTTTCCTCTTAGCACTGCTTTCATTGTGTCCCATAAATGAGGGTATGTTGTGCCTTCATTTTCATTAAATTTCAAAAAGTCTTTGATTTCTTTCTTTATGTCCACCTTGACCAAGTTATCATTGAGTAGAGCACTGTTCAGCCTCCATGTGTATGTGGGTTTTCTGTTGTTTTTGTTACCATTGAAGACCACCCTTATTCCATAGTGATCTGATAGGAGGCATGGGATTAGTTCGATCTTCTTATATCTGTTGAGGTCTGATTTGTGACCAATTATATGTTCGATTTTGGAGAAGGTACCAGGAGGTGCTGAGAAGAAGGTGTATTCTTTAGCTCTAGGATGAAAAATTGGACTTCCCATCTCAACCAAGGGTCCCAGAGAGAAGATTGAGGTTGAAAGAGTCCACCAAGAAGAAGGAGTGTGTCCAGGAGAAGAACAGCCATGAAGAAGATGGTCACCATGAGGTTGGGCATGAGGAGGAGTCACCAAGGGAATTCTCCTAAAGGACAGACAACTACAGGAGAGCAAGCTGAGAGACTAAATGCAAGTAACTCCAAGCATGTGGCTGAGATGCAGATAGCATAGAGGATTAGAAATATCTGCAAAGTTATTGTGCTTAAAGCTTGCTGAATAAATCAATAGGTCTCCATCTCAATTATTTGTGAGTTAGCTGGGTGAGGAAAAACTGCACCCTTTAAACTTCATCCTATACTGTGTCCATAACGTGGCTCTGGATCTTCTACTTACTTGGAAATAACAATTTCTGGGGACAGCGTACCAGAGGACTGCCCACAGCAGGCCTAGATGGAGACATCTCAGAAGCTGCAGCAGATCTTTGTAGAAAGTGGTGGAGTCTAGGACCCTGAGAAGCAGGAGTCACATCCCTCCAGGGGACCCACCATCAGAAATAAGGGACTGCTCACAGCAGTTCTAGATGGAGACATCTCAGTAGCCTGTGGGCAGCTCTCCGTTTAAAAAAAAAAAATTGTTCGAATTTTTCCTAACCTTAGCCCTGGACAATGACTGAATATATTTCATTTGTGCGTGACTGCTTTTCAGTTGGCCTTGGTGTGCCTAATTATTCCATTATATCTGACTTTTCTACTCCCTTCTCCTTCTGCTCTGGTGAATTCTGTGAAACTAGATATTCCTTGATGTAATGATTCTTAAACAATCAAAATTTGAGGCATGGGACACAGCATAGCACAGTCCTAATGACCCAGGTGCATGCTATGTGCTATCATCTTGGAAATAATGTAATAATTACACAATGGTAGTTTCAGATTAATGTTTGACTTGCAAAGAATGTCTGAATAAATCATGTTTAGAAATTATGAGAAAATGAAGCAGAGCCAATGTTGGGACCCTGAGAAAGGAAAAAGTTACTGAAGTTCTAAAATAAATTTTCTACAACATTGGAGAGTGGTTCCTGGATAAACAATTATAGAATACATAAAATTATATACTAGTAAAACTAAGTCAAAAAACTGGGATTCTTAGGAGAGTCATTGTGTGCGATGTGCAGAAGCAGAAAGCTAGAGGAAATGCTGAGTTAAGGGTTACCTTGACTCTCTCTGGTCACTGCCTGGCACCTTTGTCCATGTCATTTATCTTTAGAGCTTCACAGGAAAATGCATGTAGCTGACCTTGAAGCCCTGAGCTCTGAATTATAATAGGTCAAAAATTAAAGTTTAAGTAATGTTGAATTTGCAATTATTATTTTGGTCAACAGGCCTGGGAATAAGGGAAGCTTAAAACTTTGGGGAACAATTGTAATTCTTGATTCTTTGTGGGATGTGGTCATTTTTCTGAATTTGATTTGGCAATTTATTACACAATGTCATTTTTCTACCTGCTTTTGGAGTAACAATAAAAGTCTGGGGCAAGTAAAAGGCAAGAGTGTGTGAGGAGAGAGGGAAATGTGGAGAGAGTGAGAGGGGGAGTGAGGTGTGCATGAGATGTGCATGAGAGAGTGTGTGTGAGAGGAGTGTGTGTGTGTGCGTGTATGAGAGTGAAAGAGTGTTTGGGTGTGTGTGAAGAGTGTGTGGGTGAGTGAATACACAGTGTAAGAGAGTGGGAGGTCACAAAAAGAAAAACACACAGGAGAAAAGCAGAGTGTATAGGAGAGTGCAGAGTGCATGCAGCCTCAAGCTATGAAAGAGAGGGGGGGAGGGAGAGAGAGAGAGAGAGAGAGAAAGAGAGAGAGAGAGAGAGAGAGAGAGAGAGAGAGAGAGAGAGAGAGAGAGAATACAGAGACAGACAAGAGACAGAGGGAGACAGAAAGAGCAAACTCAAGCCTTGAAATTTGCCTGTCAGCTTGTACTCCAAAAGGTTGTCTCTGTGTCTTTATTATGCACCTTCCAGATATCCCTGCTTCCAGTTGAGAACCCAGATCCTGTGTCAAGGCTGGACGCCAGCATTATTTGGCACCCAACGTGGAGACATTCTTAGAAGTACTTTCCTTTAATTCCTTAACAAGTTTAAAAAAGATGGGTTTCCATTCTGGATCTCCATTATCCATGCTTACTACTGGAAGAAACATCAAATTTTCCCCTTATTCTCTAGCCTTCTGCACTGCTTGCAGAATACGGAACTGGGGGGGGGGGAGTCCTTTTCTTGGGCCTTTTCCTAGGCTTAGTAGGAGGTCATAGAAGGGGGGGTTATTTAGAATTATGATATTTAGTTGCCTCCTCCTCTAATTCAGATGCATCTCCAGGATCCAAAGGCACTCCTTCCTCCTTATCAGAGGTAGATGAAGTCTCCACCAATTCTACAATATACTGGGAGGAGGTGTTTTTCATTTCTAACAGTTTTTTTTCTTAGCAGTTTGTTTGGACAATAGAGGAATACTTTCTTCTATAACATTTTTTGTACTACAAACAGTATCTGCTGATGAATGGGCAGGTCCATTATTTAAGCATTATTTAAGCTGCTGGCTTAGGCAATTGACCCCTGTAGCCTAATAGCTGGAGGATTAACTAATGTGGCCTTTGTTCTATCTTAGCATGTCTATTGTCATTAGCTCCAGTTTGCAATCCCACCAGCAGTGGAGGAGTGTTCCTCTTTCTCCACATCCTTTCCAGCACCTACTGTCTCCTGAGTTTTTGATCTTAGCCATTCTATCTGGTGTGAGGTGAAATCTCAGAGTTGTTTTGATTTGCATTTCCCTGATGACTAAGGATGTTGAACATTTCTTTAGGAAGGAGGAAAATTCATTTTAAGATCTTAATAATTAAGGCAACCTGTTTGAAGAGGAATCATGTGTAAATAATTTTGTGTTGCCTGGGGTTGCCTGCTGCAGCTGTTGGATAGTCCTTCTTTGATAAATGGATTGGTCACCTGAAGCTCTTGGATTACCTCTATAATTTGAGGAGCCTGCAGTAGGTCCCTCACAGAGTATCTCTGGTTTGATAAGATTCCTGTATTATTAGGGATTACAGTGGCAACAAATAAGGCAGTACCATTTTTATGAAACTAGTTTGGCACTTTTTATGTCAGTGGTACCCTTTCAGCCAAAGAAGATACCCAGTTGGATTTCTGCTCTGAGTGGGACCAGGAGCATTAAAACTAATGGCATTGTTGGACTTGAGAGGGCCTAGTGTCTGGGCGTCCTTTCTTGCAAATACAAAGAGGTTGAGACCACTGCAACCAGCATGAGGTTTTATTCCAATGCTTTGTGGCCACTCTGCAAACAAGGTAGAGGTGTCCCCGAAGCTACATTGTAGGCAGTTTTTATATTTTTTAGAGGTACAAGTTATATTGTGGCTAAAACCTATTAGCTAACATCTAAAAACCATTAACCTTCAGATCGTTATTGAATAAGAGATAATTATTTTATTTATAAATTTCTTTAAAAATTATTATTTTAAATATTTTATTTATTATTACACTTAAATGTATTTTGATCATATTCTTCCATTTCCTTAAGTCCTTCTATATTCTTCACCCCTCCATAACCACCTAACTTTAGGAAAAGAAAACAAAACAAAATACAACAAAATACTGAAAAAAGAAAACAATAAAACTGCATCCCCATGAAAAAACCCCAGCAAACTATAACAAAATCAAAGCATACACATACACCACCACCACGACCACCACCATGACCACCACCACCACCACCACCACCAACAACAACAACAACCACCTTGGGAGTCCAAATATATGTTGGTCAACTATACCTGAACATGAGGCCTTTCCTGGAATGATTGATATATCCAGTGTTACTCTACTGGAGAAAAATGATTTTTCTCTCTTCCAGCAGATATAATTTAGTTGTTAACTTTTACCCTAGCAGCTTAGTTTTTTTTTCATTCATTTTCTTTAAATATAATGAAATAAAATATAATAAAATAAAATGAAAAGTATCACATCAAAGTTGGCCAAGACAAGCCAATAGAAGGAAAAGAGCCCAAGAGAAGGCACAAGAATTGGAGACCCACTCATATATGCACACTCAGGAATCCAATAAAATACTAAACTGGAAGGCTTTGTATAGAATCATGAAGACTCTATAGATTTTGCTTCAGTCTCTGGGAGTACATATGAGTTTTGATGATTTATGTTGATTTAGATAATTATGCTGATTTAAAGCAGTGGTTCTCACTCCTGGGCATATACGCAGAGGCTTCCCCTGAATGCCATAAGAACACATGCTCCACTATGTTCGTAGCGTATTTATGATAGCCAGAAGCTGGAAAGAACCCAGATGTCCCTCAACGGAGAAATGGATTCAGAAGATGTGATATATTTACACAATGGAATACTACTCTGCAATTAAAAACAATGAATTCATGAAATTCATAGGCATATGGTCAGAACTGGAAAATATCATCCTTAGTGAGGTAACCCAATCACAAAAGAACACACATGGTATGCAGTCACTGATAAGGGGATATTAACCCAGAAACTCGGAATACCCAAGACACAATTCACATATCAATAGATTTCCAAGAAGATGGAAGGACAGACCCTGGTCCTGGAAAAATTGTATGTAGGGGAATACCAGGACAGATAAGCGAGAGGGGGTTGAATGGGGAACAGGGTGAGGGAAGAGGGCTTATGGGACTTTTGGGGAGGGAGGAACCAGGAAAGGGGAAATCATTGGGAATGTAAATAATATATATATATATATATATATATATATATATATATATATATATAGAGAGAGAGAGAGAGAGAGAGAGAGAGAGAGAGAGAGAGAGAGAGCAGTGGTTCTCAACCTTCCCAGTACTTTGACACTTTAATACATTTCCTTACATTTGGTGAACCCTAACCATAGAATTATTGTGTTGCTACTTTATAACTGTAATTTTGCTCCTCTTTGAATCATAAATATCTTATATGCACAATATGTAATATGTGGTCCTCAAAGGAGTCATGATTCACAGGTTGAGAACCAGAGATTTAGAGGGCCTTGATTCTTAGTCTCCTCCATCCCCTATGGCTCTTATTCTCTTTCCAACTCCCCTTCCATGGGGTTCCCTGAGCTCTGAGGGGAAGAATTTGATGGAAGCATTCCATTTAGGCTGAATGTTCCAAGGTCTCTAACTTTCAATAATGTCTGGATATGGGTGCTTATATTTGCTCTCATCTACTGCAGGAAACTTCTGTGCTGACGGCTGGTCTATCAGTACAAGAGAATATCTTTAGGAGTCTTTTATCACATTTTTTACCAGTATTATTTGTTTTGTCCCTGTGTCCCTGGGTGGTCTTGGTCATCCAAGCAATATCAGTATGGAATCGATCTTGTAGGCCTTAAGTCAAATCAGATATTGGTTGATTATTCCCACAAGCTTTGTGCCACCATGGCCCTAGCATATCCTGTAGGCATGATACTATTGTAGATCAGAGGTTTGTGCCTGGCTTGGTGTTTGTTTCTCTTTTGAGAGCATATACAGAGCACATTCCTGTACCAAAGAGACTAAAACATAGGGGTGAAGTCTCTAGGCACAGCTCAACTTTTCCATCTTTAGTGAGTTGTGCAGATATTATCTTCAGCAAAGGGGACTTGGTGTCCATTTGTGGATAGCAATGTCATGGCAACAACCTGGGTTGCTTGGGAATTTGCGTGGGAAATCTTTGACCAACTCTTTTTTTATTCTACCCTAATATATGTAATCTACAACTTAGTCTCTCTGCACCTGATTTCCCTATTCAATAGATGGTTAAGTAATTTCTAGCTTCCTTAAGAACTTTTCTTTCATACACAAAGGAATATTTTTAGCTTTTATTTTGTCAACTACACCTACATGTATTGAGACACTATCACACAGGACACAGAGGGAGACAAGTTGCATCACAATGGTGCTTTTTCCTACAAGAACAAAATTGTGACATTATCACTTCTAACCTCAGCCCTGAACACACACTTACTTGGATCATATTGTACTGGGGTAGGAACAGCCTCCTAGGGACTACAATTAAAAGTATACGGAAAGACCATCCCTGGGCACAATAAGATTTAGAAGTGTTCTTGAAATTTTATAATAATTAAGTATTGCTTTTGGAATAAGGCCAATGATGGCATTTATAGTTGCACTCCCAAATGATATTTAATATGCAGGAAATATGAAACAATCAGTTATGGCAACAGCCTTCACTAATGATGGAACATGCTCAGGAGGCAGAGTCCCAGGATGCTGAACATCATTTAGTCTATTCCTAACAAACAAGGGATTTGAGAAAGAGAAGGAAGAGACTTGGCCCCCACCCAGGTCACAGGATGGCACTTTGGGACAGTGAAAATAAGTCAGGCATGTAGGAAGCTCACTACACAAAAATTTGTCTAGTTATTCATTTTGTCACCTCACAAAATAATTAAACACTAATTAAACTTGAAATAACTTCTTAGCAAAACAGATGTTGTAATTGTGGGAAAGAGGAAAGCTGTACTTCAGTCATCTACATGTAGACAAATGCCACATAATTTTAGTGTTAGTTGAAATGTAAATACAAAAGAGAATGTGTTTGGTATGCAGCCTACAGTCCTCAGAAACTACCTCCATTTTTGCTTTTGGCAGGTTTATCAATTAACCAGAAATATCAAGCTGTAGCCACTCAGAGCTTGCCAGCCTTTACTCTGAAATTCTCTTGTCATTTGGCCTTTTCCAGGAACACAGTTAAAAACATCTGCTCAGCCCAAATAGGATGGAAACTGTACATAGAATTTGTCACATCCAATTTGAGCTGAATAGAAGTTTGGATCACATGGATACATCATTATTCACAAGAGCACGGAAGAAAAAAGCACAGCAGCATCTAGGAACTCTGCCTCCAATATTGGAGACAACCCCCAAAAAGAATGTACAAAATATCCCACCCTCAATCAGTCTTCTATCTGCTATATACTTTACAACATAATATGCAACTATAACAGGAGGAAGAAGAGACTAGACTTTCCACAGTACCTCAGTCCTATAAAGGAAGCTACCACTCTGTACTTCATCTTACTTCATAGCTATGACTTTAAGCAAAAGCATCCTGAGGGACATACAGTTATTCAGCTTCAAGATGGCCAATGGTCATGTCACTCTCAAAAAACATAGATCCATCACAACGTCTAATATTCCTCTTGTCCATACATTCTCCCCAGTCCTTCCAAACTGCTCCTCTTTTTCTCATTAATTTATTTATTCATTCACTTTATATCCTGATTTCACCAACTCCATGCTCCTCCTCATATAGCCTCTCCCATCATCTACCCTCTCCTCATCTGGCTCATCCAATCACAGCAGAACTAGGCACATTCTTACCCACATCCTCTCCCACTGAGGCCAGACAAGGCAGGCCAGTTAGGGGCAACCAAATGGGACCTCTTAAAACCAAAATGCTCTCCTGTCATCTTTAGATGCTGAACCTCAAGCCCAAGGGTCCCTAAGCTGGTTCATACCATTAAAATGTAGGTGGACAAAGATGGGTCTGGTGAAACTGGAAATTAGTTACAAAAACTTGGTGGCATTTTTAGTGTTGTTTTGTTGTTTCTGCTGGTGGTGGTATTGTAGTTGCTGCTGTGGCTGCTGCTGCTGCTGCTGCTGCTGCTATTGCTGTTTTTCTTTTACAATACATGTTCACTTGGAGGCCACGAATCAAACCTCAAACCCTTCACTTCAGTACCACTGCACAGCCCTTCAAGGGCCACTCTCCTGACTGTACCCTTGACCAGGTCAGCTCAGTCAGTCAACAAGGTCTTGAGGGAGGGAGTGAGGATTGAAAAGAAAAAGACAGAAAACACTATAACAAGACTCCAGCCAGTGCTGAAGCTGAAATGGGTTTATTTTTCTCAGGTCTGCTTTTATACCATTCTAGGTACTTTTAGAGAATAGGGTTAGTTCTTAGATCAAATACAAAGTAGTCAGAACAAACAAGGCATAAACAAGGAACAAACAACACATAATCAAAGGTCCCATGATCACTGTATTCAGTCATAACAAGGTCCATCAGGATACAAAGAACACAACCCTCAGCTGTATTCATCTGGAGCCTACTTCCTTGCCCTAACCCAGTGTCAAATTCTTGCCTGAGCCTACTTCCTTGTCCTATCCCTATATAAAATTCCTGCAAATTCCTAGAATTCGGCCCCAAAAGCTTTCCACATACCCTCTAGTCTATTTGATTTTGTTTCAAGAAGAGAATCCTTTCAATACCTTTGGGTGGGTCAGCTTTAACTGTTGAACCGTAACACTGGCACATTCATCTTAACACCATATTGAGGCCTGAGAATTCCATAATATTAAAGTATAGAATCAGTTTGAGACTCACATAAACCTCAGGAAATTATAAGGCTGTGAAAGAAAGATGCACAAGTTAGAAGAGGAAAAGGCAACCCTTGTAGTCATTTTGCTTACCAAAAGGGAAGACATTAGGGAAAACTAAATCAGTATAGTGAACTCAGCAAGGAAAACACTTGCTGCCTAGCCTGTCAATCTGACTTCCATCCTGGAACCATATGCTAGAAAGACAGAACCAATTTCAGGCACTGATCTCCAACTTCAACACACACACCATCAAACATGTTTGTGACAACATATATACACGGCACTCTGAAACACAGCATCTCTCAGGAGTATGCAAGGAATAAAAAATCCACTTTATTTTCTGACTTTACCATAAAATAATAATAGTTGAAGCCATTCTTAAGGTGTGACATATTCAGGGTTGTAGATTTAATTGAAGAGAATGGATTCAAACTTACTAAAGCATTAAATATCCAAAATATAACAAAGTATATTATCACAAAGAATTTAGTGAAAAACAGACACAAAGACACACAGTAATACTGATGATTACTTTTAAAGAATGGCTCTTAAATGCCTGCTGCTGGTTTACATAAAGAGTAAGTATCTCATCTGACTGAATCTACAAAGAAGCCTGTTAGTATGTGCTTTAGGCTCCTCAGGAATAATGTGCATAGGGGAAAAATGAGAAAGGAGGGTTGTAGGCTTAGATTTTAAAAAACCTACTTTTAAGAGAAGTTCTCAAACATTTCAACCCATCTTCTAGCCCACCATCCAAATGTAGGGGAGAAAAGATGGTAAATAGGACAAGAGGATGCGGTCCTGCTCAGAGGTAGTTCTTTGAGGTGATTCCAATCTCTGTTTGTCAGGATACCAGATGTCTAGTGCAGTAGTGTCAGGATACCAAACACAAATCAGCAGCAGTGGCATGATCCAGCAGAAACAGCCAGGTTTCCACCAAATTGGCAGAAGTCAGCAGGAACGTGAGATCAGGACCAGATGGGACATTAGGAAAAGTTTTCTGCTATCCCTCTTTCAATGAAATGAAGATTAGTTAAGACAAATACACAAGACTAATGAAGTGTTGCAAGGCTAGCCATGGTAGCACACCATCACTGTCCATTGAGTCTAATAGGTCCTGTCTTAACAAAATACCATGTGAGTCTCTATCACCTGAAATATCCAAAAACTTCCACTTCAGAGAGTGTCAGAAGACCTGGTTTCATCTGGGTTCAGCTTAGAGGGTAGAGTGGAAGTGACCAGTGAGAGCAGTTACCTCTTGCCAGCAGAGGGGTCTTCTTTGGTCATTACTGACTGATGACACACCTGGGCATGTGGGCCTGATTACATAAAAACAAACAAACAAACAAACAAACAAACAAAAAACCTGAAGGAGCCATGGAGAACTGGACAGTAATCAGGGTTCCTCTGAGGTTTTGTTAGGGGAGGGAGGCTGACCAAGTGTTTCTCAGAGGTTCTCATGAAAAGATGAAGCGAAATTTGGTTTTGTGTCTTTGAGTAGGAACAGACTTGGCAGGGCCTCTCTGATGCTAGAGTCAGTGCCTAGTAGGAGTGAGGGTTGTGATTTCTAGAAAGACAACTCAGCCTCCTGGGCTATGATTATCAGTCCTAGGGCCACTGTGTCTGTAGTATCCTGTGCACTCTTCGCCAACATTGTCTGTGAAATAAAAAATTTCATATGAAAAAAGGCTAGGTGGAGAAATTTCATTACCCAGTCCAAAACAAAGTTAAATCAGCAAAGTAAAAAAAGCATGACGTCTAGTGTATTATAAAAAAATTACCAACATATGGTTCAAAATTTAGAAGAAAAAGAGACCCAAGTCAAAGACAGACAACATTTTCAACAAAATATCATAGAATAAAACTTCTATAGTTTAAGGAATGAGATACTTATCAAGGTGTAAGAGAAGTAGGCAATTCATCATATATCACAAGAAAATAAATAATCAATGTCATATAATGGTCAAAAAAACCCAATTATATAGGAAATAGAAGAATATTGAAGTCTGTAAGACATAAAGTTGAAATTTTTATAAATGCAGACACATCAAATTAGCAACCAACTTTTCTATGAATTTGAACCAGAAGGGTTTGGGCCAATGTTGTGGGAATTTTGAAAGAACACAGATGTCAGCCCAAACAACTATACCCAGCAATTCTAACAATCATAATTGAAGGAGAAAGGAAAGTTTTCCATAATAAAATCAGACTCAATTAATTTATTGTCATGAAGCCAGCCCTACAGATGATACTAGAAGGAATACTCAAGTCTGAAGAGGTGGCTAGACACATCTGTAGGCTTATATTTTTCAAAACCTACTTTAATAAGGGTACATAAATTCTTTAGCCTCCTTTCTAGCCAACCACTCACCAGAGGTAGTGAGCAGGAAAGGGTAATAGGGCAAAGGAGGAGGTGGACCTCTTTAAAAATAGTTCTATGGAGTGAATACAATCTGTGGTGTAAGGATATCAGTAGTTCAGATGTAGCAAAGACATCTTGTGTGCTCAGGTGTGTGTTTAGGTTATGCTCAGAAACTAAAGTGTAGAGTGTTGGATGTGACATATCATGTCCTCCATACAAAGAAGGACATGAGAAAGAGAATGGATCTCTTTCTCTATCAGAAGCAGGTTTCTATTCTGATTAATACATTTAATTTAGAAATGTAAAGAGGCGCCCAGGAACATGGGGACGCTAGACATAGAAGGCTGGTTGTTCACTTTGTCCCTTCTTGGGTTTCTATCATCTAATGAAAATGTAATTAATCCAGAGGAAACACTTGAGGTAAACAAATGTAGTAATTGAGGAGGGAAGGGAAAGTCATCCTTTAGGGACTGAGGTTCTACAGAGGTCTTCATTTTCCCTGACAGGGTGATGTGTTAACATCTTGAGAATACTTTACGGTGATGAGTGCTTTGCAAACACCTAAGATACAAATATAACCTGGCAAGGCTTACTAGTCAAAAGACCCAGACCCTGTCTGCCCCAGATCACTGTGGTGAGTAGATATCTCAGTTTCGTTCATTCACATGTACATGCAACATTTTGCTTAAAGGCACATCTTATTCTCTTTGACTAAGCTAAGGTGTAGAGGAGAGATGCTGAGCCTGATCACCACCACTCTTCTTCTGACACTTAAAGCTCAGAATACCTGGGGCCAGTTCCAGGAGATCAGATCCCAGGAAGCACAGTTCTGTCAATCCCTGTGTTTAGGGTCTGTGGTCATGAGAGAGTTTTGGGGTAATTCTTTGCCTGATGCTCCCTCCTTTCTTCAAATAACTAGAACTAAATAGAAGCTTTTCTAATTTCTGTGGAAAGCATCTGTTTCTTTATAACCTCAAATTTCACTTTTCTTATTAGGTTGACCAATTTGCTGCTTCTTACAGAAAGTGTTCACTTGGTTTGCCTGGATGTTGACTGGAATATATATATATATATATATATATATATATATATATATATATATATATATATATATTCAGGGTGGCAGTTTGCAACTGCTATGTGACATCATGACATTCAGAGCAGAAGTTTTCAGATAACTTTGCATGTGTTTTATGCCTGCCTTTCCCCAGCCTGTACCATTAGAGTGGTGAGGCTGTGTGAATGCAGGCTGATTTAAGTTGAGTCTGGGATAGGATCTGATTCCTATGTCTTATGCTTTGTCTTGAGGTGCTTTCCCTTGTACAATTCCCAGGCCTCAGTTCTTACATCATGGTGTTTAACAGAGTTTCACATTTTGTGTGTGAAGTATAAGGAGTGTGAATCTAGATTCTGTCTTCTGTGTGAGGATAAGTTATCTACTTTTTTAACTGAAGGTGCACTGGTTCAAATTTAGATTCTTTCCCTTATCCCACTGATCTATAGCTGGTTTTTTGTGACAATCTTGTTTTATTGCTAGTGTAATTTGAAATTAGGCTATGTGATATTTCTGTCTTAGCTCATTTATGCTCCCAATTTCTTTGCCTGTGGGTTTTCTGTTTTTTTCTTTTATTTGTTTTTGTATCTCCATATGCATTTTAGGATATTTTTTATAACTCTGTGAATAATGTTATAAATCCTAGACTGGCCTCCAATTCACAAACTTCTGGCCTTAGCTCCCTGAGGGCTAGCGTTACAGGTTCCTCCCACACCTGGGAAGGTTTTGGTGTCTTGGCAGGGAGCACATTGGATATGGAGAGTGACTCCTGCAGTGACACTGGTCCTGCTGCACCATGAACTTTGGGAGGACTTCCTGTCAAAGTTCTACCATAGAGGTCCTCTACCTCAGTGTTAGGTTAACTTAGGTTGATAATCTGATTCTAAGGTTCACATGACTTGCTGCTCCTGAAACCAGGAGGAATGTTTTGTTAAAGGAAATGCATATATTGAATATTGGCTCTGAAAGAAAGACATTCTAGAGGAAGATATTCTGTCTCACATCTCTAGAAAGACTCTTATAAGACACAAAATTGTTACAGTAAGGAACAATGCTGGAAATCTATCCCCTCTCCTCTTTCTCCCTCTCCCTGTCTTTCTCCCTCTCTCTCTCCCTCTCCCTGTCCTTGTCCCTCTCCCTTTCTCCCTCCCCCCCCCCTCTCTCTCTCTCTCTCTCTCTCTCTCTCTCTCTCTCTCTCTCTCGTGTGTGTGTGTGTGTGTGTATGTGTGTGTGTGTGTGTTTCTAGATTGCAATTTTCTCCTTTTCAAATATGCATCAGGATGGCTCACACCTATAAGTCCTGTACTCTCAGGTTGAAGGAGATGAACTGCTCTAAGTTCAAGGCCAATCTAGATGACAAAGATCCTATTTTAAGAATCAAGGCAAAACAAAACAATAGAGACCTCCCATGTGGACTTACTGGGTGGCACCTGAATTTTCTTCATGGGAACATACTATCTCCAACTCAATTCACTGGTGCTAAACAGAAGAAGGCGTTATCTAAGCCATACATTAGAATTTAGACTAGCTAGTTAAAGAGAAGGATAAATAAAAAATTTAGGGGAGAGGATGGTGGAAAGCCTCAGAGGAAAAGCAAAGATAGCAGCTTCCCATGCAATGTTACACATTTTTCTTTAGCTGACAAGTGTTGTTTATTTGTTTGTTTGTTTGTTTTAGTTTAATTTAAATATTGTATATATTTTTGTCTCTTTTTTTAGCTGGTACTATAAAAGAGATGTTTATTTTTCTTTGCTGAATATAAATTCTATGGATTTCTGAAGTCCTCTATTACATCTTCAAGAATTTTCTGATATAGTGTTTATGGTCAATTAGGTATAGGTTGTCATGTGCAAATAAAAACATGTGTGTGTGTGTGTGTGTTTGTGTGTGTGTGTGTATGTGTGTGTGTGTTTGTGTGTGTATGTGTGTGTTAATGGGCTAAAACTGGGGAGAGAGTTACTTTCAGTCTGTTTCTAGATTACCTCATAGTTGTCCTAAATTTTACAGAACATATGAAACAAAGTTAGAATACATGCACACTTACATAGCTATTGGCCTTGGTTTCCAGAGTTGATTTTACCCTTGCTCCTGGAACCAGGGCCCAGGGATTTGGGGGTTGACCACATCCACTCTCAAAATAATGGTGCAAGAAGAAATTTGGGCTCATTGAAGATGATTTTAAAATATTTTTTAAAAAAGATTTATTTATTATATGAGAGTTCTATCTGTATACATACCTGTGTTCCAGAAGGGGACATCAAACCCCATTAGAGATGTTTGTGAGTCACCATATGGTGGCTAGAAATTGAACTCAGTACATATGGAAGAGCAGCCATTGCTCTTAACCACTGAGCCATCTCTCCAGCCCCTATTTTTAAAATGTAAATATATGTGACTCATTATACAACCATAGAATCAGATTGGTTTTTAATATGTAACTGTGGAAATACTGGGGCCTAAGCATCTAATATGCAATAAGAACAAAGAAATAGAAAATTCTACACTCATGAAATTGAAGAACATAATGGAACACTGGGCATATACAAGGTGCTGTAGAGATTAAAATGTGGTTAAATTTGGGATGTATTCAATATGTTAAAAAAGAAGAACTTCACAGATATTTGTATATGCCACATGGCTTAGGCAGACAGAGTTATACCAGTTCAAGATTTACAGAACTGAATTACAGCAATGTTATAGAATGAAATACAAAATGCTTGGCAAAATACTGGATGGGGCCATTGGTATTAATGTAGCCAGGTTAAGACAGAACATAGATAAGCTATATCAATATAATATATAAGATAAATATATAGCTTAAAAATTTAGACTTTTGAAGTCTCCATGATAGCATTTGAGTCTATATAGCATAACTCGCTTACCTTATCCTCCAGAAATGTAAGCTGATTTGAAAGATATTTTCTCTTACCTATCATGATTTATTGATGATTTCCTCAAAAAGGTGCTTGTGGGATTAACTACTCCTTGCTCAGATCTAAGAATGGTTTTGGACCCTGTCAAGGGCACAGTCTTCCTCTGTCTCACTGGACTTGGCACCATGGGAAACAGCTTAGTTTTTGTGAGTTACATGCATATGTTTCAAAGCACTGAGAAGAAACCTATACACCTCATTCTTGCTCACTTGGCACTTACAAATATCATAATGCTCCTTTCAAAAGGGATGCCAAAGACAGTAGAAGCCTTTAATTTTGGAAACTACTTAAATGACACCAGTTGTAAAGTAGTTGTTTACCTGGCTAGAGTATCCCGGGGCCTGTCCATCTGTACCAGCAGTCTCCTTACTGTGGTCCAGGCCATCACCATCAGTCCCAGACACTCCATGTGGCAGAGGCTCAACCTAAAGACTCCACATCATATTCTTTCCTCACTGCTCTTCCTGTGGATACTCAATTCCTTGATCAGCATGAATTTACCATATTACATTAAAAATGTCAACAGTGTGAACATAACACAGTTTAAGAAAGTTGGCAGCTATTGCTATTTTCTGCCTGAAAGCTGGATAACAAGATGTATTTTTCTCGCCCTCATGGTCCTGAGAGATGCAGTGTTTCAAGGTGCCATGGGAGGGGCCAGTGGCTACATAGTATTTCTTCTCCACAACCACCACCAGAATGTCCTTTACCTTCTCAACTCCAAGCTTCTCTATAGAACTTTCCCTGAGCTGAGAGCTGCCCAGAGTGTCCTCCTTCTGATGCTGTGTTTTCTTTTCTTTTACTGGGCAGATTGTTTTATTTCTTTATACTTTACTTTCTCTATAGATAATTATTCTACAATACTATATGTTCCAGAGTTCCTAACTCTTGGTTATGCAGTTCTCAGCCCCTTCATGCTGATTTATAGAGATGGGCATCTGATTAAACGTTGTCACACTCAGTAAGAGTGATTAGGCATTGAAAATTATCCATTGATCATTTCAGCATGTAAAATAGAAAACTTGATAGATTTGTTTTTGTACACATAAAACATAATCTAACAATATTTCAAGTACATAAAGTTGGATTCACACTCACAAATTGGTGGCAGTGCTTAGCTAATAATGAGGCAGAGGAAAATTCAAATCCTCAATTGACTCTTTCTCCATTTGTCCATCCTTTATGAAATAGCTAATAGTCTCTTGTGTCTATAGAGGATCATTCATGATCACCACTTCAGGTAGCACATATAGTCATAGAAGCATACCATCAGTAGATGTGAGGGGCAATGTGTAACAATAATTCCATTGAATTATACTGCTAATAGTTTAACAATTACAATGAAAATCAAGGTAATACATTAAATTTTGAAAAATAAACATCTTAGAAATTCTGCACAATTACTTTCAGTGTCACACTTTTACCTATAGTTTCAGTTCTAGATTCCATTCTACAGATACAATTATGTATGTTTATTTTGTTTCATTCTTAGTTTGAGTGTTTGAGATAGTCACTGCATGTAGCTCTGGCTCATTTAGGATTTACTGTCTGAACATGCTGAACTTAGCCACATGCTCCTTTTGCATTTATCTCTCAAACTGTGTATATCAGACGTATAGCTAAAACCTTCACACTGCAACATTATTTTCAAAACCAAATATCTAGTAACAGTTCCTTATGCTTTCTAGTTAAAGACAGCTACACAGATCCCTTTTAATTTTTTTCTCATTGAATATATGAAAGAATGAGTAGGTTCAATACATTATATTATGGTACCTTAGGTGTGCTTGTAATTCATTTAAAAATCTAGGCTGACTAATTCCGTTCAAAGTATAATAACAATATTTAATTGCATATTACCTACAATGTGATGCATGGAAAAAGTAAAAAAGAAAGGAAAATATACTTGCTTCATTTGAGAGACCCTAAGGTAATGCAAGCATATGGAGATGAATTTCATAGTATCCTCCTGTTGTTCACTGGGTGATTTATCCATTTACATAAAATTTCTAAATAAACAAATACTGACAAAATAAAAAATAAACTTGTGCCTCTTTTTTGAGGAATTGTTTTTGCCTTGAGTTGTCTGTTGTTGCATTCTATATCTTAGGGACCTAGAAAACATCCTGGATACCAATTTAATGATAATTTGACTTTTACATTTCTTAAATATAACCCAAATCATATTTGTGTAGAATGCATAGTTTTGAGAATAAGGTATTTGATCAAGTATCCTTGAAAGATTTATGATGCTTTTACTGATTTCACACATTTAAGAATGAATTAGACTTACACTCCTTGTTTCTCTCTTCCCTTACTCTATGTACTTGGGGCTTTCATTCTCTATTGAACAACTATGAATGTTTCAACTTCATTGTGCAATATCAAGGAAAATTTTCAAGAATTTCTTGACCTTCTGCCAGGGTAGATTACCAGCTTGTCTGCTCCTCTAAACACCCCACAGACTGAAAGCCTCTCAGGAGTTCTGCTGCATGCAGGGCAACAGGAATGGACCCTCCCAAACAACTGCAGTGGACTAGGGAACCCCTCCAAACACACACACTGCTAAAACTCCATCCCTTCTTCTGGCCTGAGCCTTCTGCTGGTCAGATCACCAGCTTGTCTGCTCCTCTGAAGATCCCACAGTCTAAAGGTCTCCCAGGAGAGCCACTGCAGCTAAGGCAGCAGGTCAGAGTGTACATGCCCTTCTGAAAACCCCAAAGTCTGAAGGCCTCACAGGAGGTCTCCAACAGCCAGGGCCACAGGCCTTCAAAGAGACCTGCAGCGAACCAGGGACACTGTAGGCAGGTTCCAGACAGAGACATCAGAAATGTTGAGATGATGAGAAGCAAGTGCAATACTATAAGTAACAGAGGCCAATATATTTTGGCATCATCAGAACCAGTTCTCCTACCAAAGCAAGCCCCTGGATATACCAACACACCTAAAAAATCAAGATCACCTAAAATCCTATTTCATGAAGATTATAGAGTCCTTTACGGAGGATATAAATAACATGCTGAAAGAAATACAGGAAAACCCAGGTACCCAGGTTGAAGCCCTTAAAGAGAAAACAAATAAACTCCTTAAGGAAATACACAAAAATACAATTGCACATGTGAAGGAATTGAACAAGGCAGTTTAAAACCTAAAAGTAAAAGAAGAAACAATAAAGAAAACACAAATGAAGGTAACCCTTGAAATGGTAAACCTAGGAAAGAGGTCAGGAATTACACATGCACACATCACCAACAGAATTCAAGAGATAGAAGAAAGAATCTCAGGAGTAGAAGATATCTTAGAAGATATTGACACAACTGTCAAAGAAAATCAATACATAAAAAACTCCTAACCCAAAACATTCAGGAAATCCAGAACACAATGAAAAGACCAAATCTAAAAATAAAAGGAATAGAAGAGAGTGAAGATTCCCAGCTCAAAGGACCCAAAAACATCCTCCACAAAATCATAGAAAATTCCCCCAACCTAAATTGCCATAAATGTACACGAAGCCTATAGAACACCAAAAGATTGGACCAGAAAAGAAAATCCTCTCATCACATAATAGTCAAAACACTAAATGCAGAGAACAAAGAAAGAATATTGAAAGCTATACAGGGAAAATGTCAAGTAACATATAAAGTCTGACCTATCAGAATTACACCAGACTTCTCAACAGAAATACTAAAAGCCAGAAGATTCTGGGTTGCTGTCATACAGACACTAAGAGAATACAAATGACAGTCCAGGCTACTATACCCAGCAATACTCTCAATCAACATAAAGAGAGAAAAACCAAAATATTCCAGGACAAAACCAAATTAAAACAATTTCTATCTACAAATCCAGTCCTACAGAGGATTCTAGAAAGAAAGCACCAATACAAGGAGATACCTACACCAAAGAAAAAACATGATATTTATCATCTTACATCAAAGTCAAAAGTAGAGAATCTCATGCACATAATGCCACCTACAACAACAAACATAACAGAAACTAACAATCATCTGTCTTTAATATCTCTAAATATCAACAGACTCAACTTCCAAATAAAGACATAAGCTAACAAACTGGATACTCAAACATGATCCGGCATTTTGCTGCATACATGAAACACACCTCAATCACAAAGACAAACATTACCTCAGAGCAAAAGGCTAGAGAAAAGTCTTCCAAGCAAATAGTCCCAAGAAACAAGCTTGAGTTGCCATCCTAATATCCAATGAAACAGACTTTCAACCAAAAGTTACCAAGCAAGATGGGGAAAGACACTATATTTACAGGAAAAATCCACTAAGAGAAAGTCTCAATTCTGAACATCTTTGCCCCAAAGGGCACCAACATTCATTAAAAAAAAACTTTACTAGAGTTCAAAACACACATTGAACCAAACATAATAATAGTGGAAGACTTCAACACCCCACTCTCTCTAATGGACAGGTCACTGAAACAGAAACATAGTGAAACTAATAGAGCTTATGAAGTAAATGGATTTAACAGATATATACAGAACATTTTACCGAAAAACCAATGAATATACCTTCTTCTCAGCACTCTTCTCTAAAATTGACCATATACTCAGTCACAAAACAAGTCTCAATGGATACAAGAAGATTGAAATAATCTCATGCATCCTACCAGATAATCAAGGACCAAGGCTAGACTTCAACAACAACAAAAACAACAAAAACTCACATACCATTGAAAATTGAAGAACTCTCTTCTCAATAACTTGGTCAGGAAAGAAAGAATGAAAAGAAGGAAAGAAAAGAAAGAGAGAGAGAGAGAGAGAGAGAAAGAGAGAGTGAGAAATAAAAGGCTTCCTGGAATTCAATGAAAATGATGACATACCATGCCCAAAATTATGAGACACACTGAAAGCAGTGCTAAGAGGAAAATTAATAGCACTAAGTGCCCTGGTAACGAAATTGGAGAGATCCTACACTAGCAACTTAACAGCAGACTTAAGAGCTCTAAAACAGAAAGAAGCAAACACACTCAAGAGGAGTAGAAGGCAGGAAATAGACAAACTTAGGGTGCAAATCAACCAAATAGAAACAAAAAGAACAATACAAGGAATCAACAAAACCAAAATCTGGTTCTTTGAGAAAATCCTCAAGATAGATGAACCCCTAGCCAAACTAACTAAAGGCCACAGAAACAGTATCTTACTACAAAAGTCTATACTCAATAAAACTGGAGAATTCTAGAGGAAATGAATGATTTTCTAGACAGATACCACAGATCAAAGTTAAATCTAGAGCAAGTAAACTGTTAAACAGGCCCATATCCCATAAGGAAATAGAAGAAGGCATTAAAAACCTGCCAACCGCAAAAAAGCCCTGGAACAGATGGCTTTAGTGCAGAATTCTACTAGAATTTCAAAGAAGAGCTAATACCAACACTCCTTAAAATACTCCATAAAATAGGAACAGAAGGAATACTACTTGATTCATTCTATGAAGTCACAGTTACTCTGATACCTAAACCACACAAGGACCCAACAATAAAAGAGAACTTCAGACCAATTTTCCTTATGAATATCAATGCAAAAATAATCCATAAAATTCACACAAACAAATTTCAAGAACACATCAAAACCATCCTTCACCATATTCAGGTAGGCTTCGTCCCAGGGTTGCAAGGTTGGTTCAATATGCAGAAACCATTAATGTAATCTACTATATAAACAAACTCAAAAAAAAAAAATCACAATATCATTTCATTAGGTGCCAAAAAAGCATTTGACAAAGTACAACACCCTTTCGTTTTAAAAGCATTGGAGAGACCAGGAATTCAAGACCCATAACTAAAAATAATAAAAGCAATATACAGAAAAACAACAGCCAATATCGAATTAAATGGAGATACTTGAAGCAATCCTGCTAAAATCAGGAAAATGAGAAGGATACCCATTCTCCCCATATCTATTCAATATATTACTCAAAGTTCTAGCTAGAGCAATAAGACAACAAAAGGAGATAAAGAGTATACAAAGTGGTAAAGAAGTCAAGGTATCACTATTTGCAGATGATATGATAGTATACATAGGCAACCCCCAAAATTCTATAAGAGAACTTCTACAGCTGATAAAGAACTTTAGCAAAGTCACTGGATATAAAATTAACTCAAATAAATCAGTAGCCTTCTTTTATAGAAATGATAAATTGCCTGAGAAAGAAAATAGGGAAACAACACTCTACACAATAGTCACAAGTGATATAAAATATCTTGGGGGTAACTCTAAGCAAACAAGTTAAAGAACTGTATGAAAATAACTTCAAGTTTCTCAAGAAAGAAATTGAAGAAGATCTTAGAAAATGGAGAGATCTCCCATGCTCATGGATTGGTAGAATTAACATAGTAAAAATGGCCATCCTACCAAAAGCAATCTAAAGTTTCAATGCAATCCCCATCAAAATGTCAATGCAACTTGTCAAATACACTGAAAGAGCAATTCTCAATTTCATATAGGAAAACAAATAACCCAGGATAGGGAAAACAACCCTGAAAAATAAAAGAACTTCTAGGAGAATCACCATCCCTACTCTCATAGGCTATAGTGGGAGGGGGAGAAGGCTCCAAAGGGGTTGCTATTAGGAAGGGTGGGGCTTGTGGGCGTTGCTGGGTAGTAAGTCCTGCTCTGGCAGCAGCTCTGGGCCTCCAGAGGTGGGAGGGAGGTTCTTACCAACTTCCCTGAGTGGCTGGTTCTCTAGGAAGTATCATAAGATGGAATCTTCACTGCAGCAGAGCTGGCAAGGTTCTGCCCCAGCAGGAAGGGCAGGCCACAGACTGGAATGTAAATAAAGAAAATATCCCATAATTAAAAAAGAGAGATCTGATGCCTTCTTCTGGAATGAGGGCATACATGAAATCAGAACACTGTATAGAAAATAAATACATAAATCTTAAAGAGATTTTATAGATGAACTGTGGTTATAAGCTGGCAGGAACAGGGGGACCAAGTTGAGGAAGAGATGGGGTAGAGGGAGAGAATATGGGGAGAGTTGGCTGGCTAGAATTGGGGAGTACTTGGGTAGTGCAGTGGTAACCTCCTGGAATCTACAAAGATGACTTCCAGTGATGGGGAATATAGTCTGTACTGGCCATCTCTTATAACCAGGTGAAGATTCCAATGTTAAGACTAGGTTGCATTCAGTAAAGTCCTTTGCCAAGGGTTTCTTATAAAATTTCCCGAACAGTCCAGGTTGTTGCTAACTTAAAGGGTTGCTCTTAAAAACAGACATCATGGACCCATTGCCAAGAACAACACCCACACAACTCATTGAATATGGACACATTGAGCTGGTGCCTATATAGAGTCTTTACCACTGTGATCTAAACTCTGCTGTGGGAAGGTACTCTTATAGGTTACAGAAAGAGAGGCATGGACACCAACCAAATCACAAAATACTTTGACCTACAATCTGTTCTGTGCAAAAAATATATCAGAGCAATAGTGACAGAGAGCTTATAGGAAAAGCCAACCAATGCCTGATGATAACACTACAATCTACAAGAAAGTACCCATACTCAACACTGCATGGGTGAGCAAGAACAGAGACTAGATTGCTCACAGACCTAGTGTAAAACCAAATAGTACTGTTTTTTTTAAGAACCAATAAAATGACTCCCAATGATATTCTTCTATACTCATAGATCAGTGTGTAATCTACTCATACTCAGAGAGAATTCTCCCCGCAACCCCCCACCCCAAGCAGGAGATAAGAGCAAATGTAGAGACCCACAGCATAATACTAAGAAGAAATGACGTCTATATAGAAGGTCTCTGTTAAACCCTTCCTCTGAGAGCAAAGAAAATCTTTTGGAAGAGGAGGCAGAAAGATTGTAAGAACCAGAGATGATAAAGGTCACCAGGAGAGCAAGGACCTCTGAGTCAACTAAGCAAAGTACATTTGAGCTCACAGAGACTGAAGCAGCAAGCACAGGGCCAAAATGACTATACAGGAAGTCCTCTGGAGATGTGAGAAGCTCAGTACACAGACACTTGGTTACTTGTTCATTTTCTCACCTCCTATCCTTTCTTTCAAAATAATTAAGCTCTAATTAAGCTGGAAATAACTTCTGAGCAAAACAGATGTGGTAACTATAGGAGAGAGGGAATCTGTACTTCAGGGACTGAAGCCCTGCAGTGGCCTTCCTTCCCCCTGATACTATGACAACATGAAACCTAAAGTCTGCAGTACCTGATGGCAGCCAAGAGCCCCACAGATCCAGACAGTACAAATATTACCTGGCAAGTGTCACCTTCCCAGAGATGCTCCAGAGCCTGTCTGCACCACAGAGGTCCAGGTGAGTACATGGAGGTAAGATCTTAGATCCCCTCAGCTCTGTCATGGAGAGATGCATTAAAGGTGCATGACTAAGCCAAAGAGGAGTTGAGAGACCCTGTGAGCCTTGGGTCCTCCACTTTCCTTCTGACCCTGACAAGACTGGTCCCTTGGTCCAGAAAAATCAAAGAAGTTGACTTCCTCAAGACACAGAAATAGGACAGAAATGCTGAGGGATTGCTGTCCATCCTCAGGCTGGAGTCAGCACAGAGCTTTGGATAGGGCATTGTTTAACATTTCTTTTATATTTTTCAAAAATCAATAATATGGAGAAGATGTGTATCAAAATTTTGAGAAAAGCCTTTATACTCCAGTAAAATCAACCTTAGAGACACTGAGCCAAAAAGTTGTTCAAAGCTAGCCTGGTAAACATAGGGTGATTCTGTCTCTGAATGAACAAGACAAAAGAAAAACAAACCAGCATTGTGACTCCAACATTGTCACTTGTGTTTGTAAAGTTTGAATATGTTGCTTTTGATACATTTCTACCTTTCAAATATTTGCACATTTTCTATAATAACTTTGAATTCCTAATTAAAATCTTTTTTCTGTATCCATTATTATAATCTCTTGATTTTATCAAATAATATTATATATACTAATCTCAGCCTCAGTCATTATATGCCTGCTGCCTGTGCAAAAGTAGAAGCCATTAGAGTAACCAGAAATAATCCTTTACCATCTTAAGAATTCTTGCTGTTAAAGGTCCAGGATGTGAACTAGTATGTACTGAAACAGCTCATCTTAATTTTATCTGAATGCCAAGCAGCAAAGAGCAATAAACTGTTTTGTTTGCTTCTTTTTAGTGAACCAGGATAGATGGATATAACCTTCTTAAGGCTTAAGGACTAGACCCAGACATGTTATCATCCATCTATCTCGACACAAATCCATCCCATCTTTTAAATTTTTTTTCTAGCATTCCTGGAGAAAATGTGGGAGATGAATCACCTCTGTCCCTTAGCTGAGAGGCCACTTCAGTAGCAGGAATTGATTATTAAAAGATTAGAAGCTGATCTCAAATATGAGTTAAAGTTTGGAAAAGGGAAGATATGGCTAAAAAAGAAGATATGCCCAAGAAAAGAATTACCCAAACAAAACAATTAATATTATCCATCATATCTAGCAGGTAATTGATAGCAGGGATTTTTATAAATTTGAACTATTGAATAAACAATAAATTCTAATTCTAAATATATTAAGTAATGCTGTTGATGGGCTTGAAATTAATGTTTGGAGCATTATTCACTGTGTTGGGATATTTAGGATGATGCGATTTCTAGGATACAGTAGAGGAGCAGACAAAAGGTGATAACTGATTTTCAGAGTCTTGAAGCCACCTGGACACAAACCTAGGGGAAAAAAATACAGGTACACATAAACTAAGTGTGAGATCACCAGGATATAGACATTTAAATAATCCTGTGAATTTAACAGAGAGAGGATCAAGGAACAGAGACATTCCAAGTACTCAGAACATGCAAACCCATGGAGACACTGAAGCATCCAAATTGTTCTTACTTTAGAAAAGGTACCCAAAGCTTGCCATAAATCCCTGAGAAATGAGAATTAAGTTCCCAAACACAAAGAATAAAATCTTGTCAAGGTCTAAGTCCTAGAATCATGGATGTAGAACAAAGCAGCCTGCCTGACAAACAGGTTGGAAAAGAAAGAGGAGGAGAAGCAAACTGTAAAGCAAGATGACATAACTGCTGCTCACAAGGCCCCACAGAGGCAAATGCCACTAGGACCTCTTAGATGGGAGAGTCCCTGCTCACCGCTGTGTGCCCCAACAAACTTACTGTATGCAGCCCATACTGAGAACTCATAACTCATTCACTCTTCTCATGGCAGCACCTAACACCTCATCAATCTACTTCTTCCATCTCCAACATCATCCCCTAGTACAAAACTGCTACATGCTCCCTTAGGTTCCCTGAGGGCACTTATTTGAGTCACAGATATCCTAAAGTTATTCACTTTTATCACAGTTCTGCAAGCCACTGTCTTAAGAAGCAACCCAGAGCTCAGCTAAACATCCTCCTTGAGTACAACCTGGTGGCTGCATAAATTTTTCAAGATATTTTTTGATGATTCAGCTTTAACTGCTGGGCCCTACATGGAAGGATTACTTAATCTGTCTTAAAATCAAAGACTACCTTTAAAAAGTTACCTAGCAAATATTTGTGTGGGATGAAATCACAGAACAATCAATATAAAAACTTTTAAAATATTAAGATATAGAAAGTGAAGATACAAAACTATGAGCCCATTGCAAATCTATGCATTTTATGCTAATTGAGATGCAAATAAGAAAGGAATATTGAATGATTGAGGATACACTTGGAAGATAAAGTTACTAAATCTGAAACATGTTGCAGGTGTTGTCTAGCAGGTTTTCCCAGGTCTTTGTGTGATGTGCAGAAGGCAGACAGGTTCAACATGAGTCTCAGGTTTTGGAAATTGGGGCATAAATATGATAAAATAGAATGAGAACAGAGGAAGAAATCATGACTAGGGAAACTTGGAGTTCAATTCAGCAATAATGAGAGGTAACAAGGAGAATGCATGCAGACAGACAAACAGACAGACAGACACACATACACATACACACACACAATTGAACAAGTCAATTTTGCTAAAAATAAAAATCTCATTTAAAACCTTAGATTTGAATACCACTTGCCAAGCACACAAAACAACAGGGTTCACAGGAAAAGGGGGAGTTTCAAGAACCTCATCTGCAACATTGCATGGGCCCACCACTGCTTCTTGCACACCAGAAAATGCTGTTATGCAAAATATGATGTTCAAATCCATGTCTAGCATTACTGATGCTTTCTTTAAAATGTATTTGCATCCTGTGTACAAGGAAGGAAGAAATGATTGTGAAGATTCTTAAGGCAATAACTTTTCTCTTCATGACAGTGCTTGGCATTCTGGGAAACATGTCTGTTTCTGTAAATTATATGTTCAGTTGGTGGGGAAGCCCTGAGAAGAAACCCATATACCTTATTCTCATCCACTTGATTTTTACAAATATAATGATCCTTCTTGTAAAAGGATTGCCTAAGACAATAGCAGCTTTTGGTTTGAGAAATTTCTTGGATGACATAGGCTGTAAGATCATTGTTTACATGGAAAGACTAGCCCGGGGCCTCTCCATCTGCACCAGCAGTCTCCTCACTGTGGTCCAGGCCATCATCATCAGTCCCAGAGCATCTGGGTGGAGCAGACTCAGGCCAAAGTCTGCAAGGCACATCCTTCCATTCTTCTTGCTCTTTTGGATACTCAATGCTTTGATAAGTATGAACATAGTCCATTCCACTACAAATATGAGACTGAATGTATCACAGCTTGAGAGTGATGACAACTATTGTTATTTCATGTTACCAATTCAGAAAATAAAATGGATTGTTCTCCCTCTCATGGTCCTGAGAGATTCAGTGTTCCAGGGTGCCATGGGAGGGGCCAGTGGCTACATGGCATTTATTCTCCACAAGCACCACCAGCATGTCCTCTACCTTCAGAAATCCAAGCTTCTCGACAGAACTCCCCTTGAGCTGAGAGCTGCCCAGAGTGTCCTCCTTCTGATGCTCTGTTTTGTTTTCTTCTACTGGACAGATTGTGCCTTTTCTCTATTTCTAACTCTCTCTTCAGAGGTCAATACCTTGATGGTAAATACTCGAGATTTTCTGACCCTTGGTTATGCAACTTTTAGCTCCTTTGTGCTAATTCACAGGGATGGGCTTCTGGTTGAATGTTGGCATGTTCAGTAGGAAACACTGAGATAATGTCTCATTTATATGTTCAACAAGTGAGGAAAAACTTAGCTCTGCAATATTGTGGGTAAGACAAAATCCCATAGTTTCAGCATGTATTTATTCTCAAACAATAATCTTTGTAACTTAAGACTTGCACTGAGAGTAATCTTAGCAAATTAAATAATATACAATTTTCCATTGACCACTCTTTTTATGGGACTATATTTGTTAAAATTTGTTAATTTATAGCAAATTTTATTCAAATTTGGTAATTTGAGTTTGTTTCTAATTTGTATTAATTGACTGTGTATGAATAGTTTGACTGCATTTATGACTGTGCAGCGTGTGCATGCCTGAAGCTGATAGAAACCGGAAGAGATCATTAAACACCTCGTGGCTAACTGGATTTGACAAATGGTTCTGAACTAATGTGTCATTGCTGTGAATTAAAATTAGTAAGTGCAGCCAATGCTCTTAGCAGCTGAGTCATTTTGTTCAGGCTTTGTACACTGGAATTTCATACTGATGTATTCATGTTAGTCCAAAATTTTCCTTACCTTTTACCTGATGCTGTACATGTTGTACCATTGGGCTATTTTAGGCTATTTCAAAGTGTGTGTGAGTATCCATCTGTAGAAAAGATTTGACAAAATTGTGAATGAATGACATGTACCTTGCATCCAGTCAATAGGAACCCAACACCCTGAGCCTTTTTATTGGTGTTATATTCTTGAAGGTTCTCTGCAGGAATAAAGTCTGCAAATATGGGATAAACTAGATAATCAATACACAGTAAAGTTTCATTTTATCTCTGTCTCTATAGTTTCTATGTTGATTAAAAAGTGTGGAAATATCTTGATGATTATGATGAATAAAGTGAGTGTAGCAGACTCCCCTTTGTAAATCCCAGATGCTCTCCACAGCGCTATCCAGCTCCTCCTCATCAAAGAGCTGCAAAAGGACCTGACTCTACATTCATTTCAATGAGGTACTCACCACTTCATTTCTTAAATTGGATCCATGAAATGTTATTTCATGGTTCTAAGAATCTGATGAGCTATTTTGAAAAATAGTTATTAATATAATCATTGAATATGAAGTTGTAGTCTGGTTAGAGGTAGGTATATGTCTAATTTTCATAAAAATTTTCTGTCATATCAGACCAGACCACTAGTAAACATTGTGGATGCATCCTGGATCTACTTTACAATATGAATAGGTATTTATTTATTACATGCCTGCATAGGATATACAAAAATCCTAAGTAAGTGATGTTTATTGTATTGTGTTATAGATTATTAAATAGCTTGATTTTCCAATAGGTTTATTTTTATTTATATGTGTTTCTCTGTGAGTACATGCCACATATGTAGAGATCTGAAGAGGGTATTGGATCCAAAGTAACTAGAACTAAAGGCAGTCATAAATCCCATGAAGTTGATGATGGATAAGTACCCAAGATTCTCTGCAAGAGGACCAAGACATTTAACCATCACTCTAATTATTAATTTTCTACTGTAAATGTGATTTGTTTGTAGACAATGCTCATTGCTAAAGTTATTCTTGCAGCTCTTATGCTAAAACTACTTTCTAAGTATATGACATTTAAAAAAAACAGACAAATCAACCTTCTAAATCAGTCTGTATAATTTGACTCTAAAGGATTTGACTCCATGATATAAAAACATGGAGAAGGAGAGAAGAAAGATGTTTTTAATCTGAGTGATGGAGAGGTTGTTCAACATTAAGAATAGACAGGGAACTGGAGAGGTGACTCAGTGAGTAAAAGCACCTGCCAACACCCAGAAAGCCTGATCTGTCTCTGAAAAAGAAAACTGACTCCAACATGCTGTACATGCTGACACACACATGGGAACACACAAAATAAACTTTAAATTTAATTTAAAAAATTTTAAATGGTAAGTAAAACATGTATAACTTTTGATACAGCATGAACAAGAATGGTCTAGACTCTGAATGGCACATAGAGTTGCTATTTTCCATTTCTCTCTAAAATTCTCTGATATTTATCTAATATCAGAGAATATTGGATAAAATAAGATAAGATCTTGATTGGAACATAAGTTAAAAATTTTAATACTAGATTGAAATTATGTTTAAATACATAAAGCATAATGAAGGCAACCTGTAAAAGTGACTCAATTATCCCCTTCAGGAAACACACAAGAGATTTGTCAATGGGCAAGTGTAAATATCATCTCAAACCTTACATTTCTTTTATGCGGGGCACATTTTGTGTCACTAGCATGTACCTATAGGACATTATGCTAAAGAAATAAGTCAACTACATTTAGAAAAATACCATACAATTTTACTAATAGGTACAATGTAAATACAAAAGTAACTAAAGCCTTCAGTGTGTGGAATTCACCCTACAGTCCTCAGAAACTACCTCTATTTGTGAATCTGGCTTTTGCCTGGATCCTCATATACTCAGAAATATAAAGTGCTCTGGCCATACTGAGTTGAGAAACTCCGCCCTAAAATTTTACTTGTCATAAGATTTTCCTAGGAAGACATTTAAAAACATCTGCTCACCCCAAATAGGATAAAAAGTGTGTATACATCAATCCATTTGCCTAAAGATTTCTGGTGTCCTTGTATTTAATAGCTGATTAAATGGAATTTAATAGTATTCCATTGTGTAGAACCACATTTTCTTTATCCATTATTCAGTTGAAGGGCATCAGGATTGTTTCCAGTTTCTGGCTATTACAAATAAAGCTGCTATGAACAAGTGTCCTTGTGGGATGGTGGAGCATCTTTGGGGTATATGCCTAGGAGTAGTATAGTTGGGTCTTGAGGTAGAACTATTCACAATTTTTTGAGAAACCACCAGACTTACTGAGATTTCTTTAGAACACTTGTACAAGTTTGCACTCCCACCAGCAATGGAGGAATGTTCCTCTTGCTCCACATCCCCTCCAGCATGTTCTGTCACTTGAGTTTTTGATCTTAACCATTCTGATGGGTTTAAGGAGGAATCTCAGAGTCATTTGGTTTTCATTTCCCTAATAACTAAGGACTTTGAATATTTGTTTAAGTGCTTCTTGGCCATTACAGATTTCTCTGTTGAGAATTCTCTCTTTGTTCCCCATTTTTAATTGGGTTATTTGGTTTGTTGATATCTAACTTCTTAAGTTCTTTACATATTTTCAATATTATTCCCTTGTCAGATATAGGGAGGTGAAGATCTTTTCCCAATCTGTAGGCTGCTTTTTTGTCTTATTAATAGAGTTCTTGCCTTCCAGAAGCTTTTCAGTTTCATGTAGTCCCAATAAGGAGAGCCCAAGGGAAGATGCTTGAATCTCACTCAAAGGGAGAAATAAAATTGTCATTGGAAGTAGAGGGAGGGAGAAAACTGGTAAGAGAGGTGACTAGGAAGCAAACTCTTAAATCTTTACAAAACACTTCTATGTGCAAGGGTTTTCCACAAAACAGCAATTGTTGCTTAAACATAGCCAATAATTTGGACAAAGACTGTAAAGATCTCAAAGACCCTTCCCTCTCAAGTTCCTGCCAAGGAATTGCCACTTGTGTGACTATACCAGAAGAAAAGGGTTTCCTGTGCCACATGTCCTCTTATGTACAGAGGGCTGACCTGTGAAACTGCCACTAATTCCTGTGGAGGGAATACCTGCGAGCATGGAGGCATCTGTCAACATGGCATCACCTGCCATAATGACCCTGAGCATGTTGTCTGTATCTGCTCTGCTGCTCATGCTGGAAGTTTCTTTGAGACAGATCACAATGAGTGTCTTCAAGCCCTTACCACAATGGGGCTGTATGCCAGGATAGAAGTAATGGTTACTCTTGTCATTAATAGCTAATCCTGCCAGGGCTAAGTGCCTGGTTACCAAGGCAGGCATTATGACTTGGGAGTGGATGAATGTGTGCTTCTGATCCCTGCATGAATGAGGCTGCATGCATGAGATAGGAAGATATATCTGTCTTCAAGAGTGTTCTTGTGTGAACTGTGAATTGGAAATTAATGAATGTGGATCCCAGCCATGTCTATATGGTACCATGTGTCAGGATACTCTTGGGGCTTTTGTGACTATGAACAGAGATTCCTTGGAGACCACTGTGAACTCAATTTTAATGAATGTGCCAGTCAACCATATTTCCATGAAGGTATATGTGTGGATGGAGGAAACAGCTACTACTGTAAGACTGCACAGGTAGTGGATTCACTGTGCACATTGATGCTTCATTGTTAGTCAAAGCCTTGCTACAATGATACAACATTTGAAGACACTATTGACATCTACGTTTATCACTGCTGGCCTGGATACACAGGTGCTCTGTGTGAGATAGAGATAAATGAATACAGTGGCAAACCTTAACAATTTTGGTTGGGGAGGGATGTGCCAAGCTGTCCTCAGAGGATCAATAGGGACATACTGAAGACCTGATTTCCTCCTTCAATTACTTTGGATCCTCAGGATGTTTGTACCTGGTAGCCTGGAGTCACAGACAGGAGTCTAGCATAACGTTCCTGTGAGAAGCTCCCCCCAACAGCTGACTGAAACAAATAGAGAGACCCACAGCAAAATATTAGACAAAGCTTGGGAAGTCTTAGGTCAGAGTTGGGCTAAGGATTGAGAAACCCGAAAGGTATAGGGACTCCCCAAGAAGGCCGTCAGTAGCTAACCTGTACTCTTAGGTACTCAGAGGCTGGAATACTAACCAAAAAGCATACAAAGGATGGACCTAGCCACCACACACACACACACACACACACACGTAGCAGATGTCCAGGTTGGCCTCCATGTGAGTCACCTAAAAACTGGAGCAGGTTCTTAACCTGACTCTGTTGCTAGCCTGTGGTTCCTGTTCCTGTAACTGGTGAGCCTTGTCTGGCCTAAGTGACAGATGATGGGCCTAGCGAAAGAGTGACTTGAGGTGCCAGGGTGGGCTGGTACCCAAGTGTGACCTTCCCCTTCTCAGAGGTGAAGGGGAAGGGTGGAGGAGATGGGCTGTAGATGGGAGTACTGGGAGGGGGACACTGATCAGAAATAAAGTGAATGAATGAATGAGTGAATGAATGAATGAAAAAATAAATAAATAAATAAACAAACAAACGAGGGAAGTATGCATAGAATAGGTTGATCCAATTTGAGCTGAATAGAACAGTTCACTTGGATCATATGTGCACATCATTATTCATACAAGCATGGAATACAGAAACACAGCTACATCTAGAAACTCTCTGACTCCAACATTGGAGAAAAACCCAAAAGAAGATGTAAAAAAAAAAAACTCAACCTTCAGTCAAGTTTCTGTCTCTTATAAACGTCCCAACACAATATGCAGCTATGGCAGGAAGAAGTAGAGACTCGACTGTCCACAGCAGCCCACAATAAAACCTTACCTGTCTCATTACCACTCCCATAAAACAAGCTACCTCTCTACCACTCAGCTTATTCCATCCCATGACTATAAGCAAATGTATTCTATGGTACATACAGTCACTCTGCTTCATGGTGATCAATGTCCATGTCACTCTTGAAGAAAATAGATCCACCAAAAAAGTCTAATACTCCTCTGGTTCATAATTATCTCCATTCCTTACAGGATGCTCTCTTAATATCTTTAGATGCTGAACCCAAGCCCAATGGGTTCCTGAGCTGGTTCATACTATTAAAATGTAGGCAAAGAGGATTGGCCTGGGGAAACTGGAAATTAGTTACAGAAACTTAGTGACATTTTGGGTGTTACTTTCATTGTTCCTGCTGCTACTGTTGTTGAGGTGGTGATGGTGGAGGTGGTGGTGGTGGTGGTGGATTTGTTGTGGGTGTGGCTGTTGTTGTTTTGCTTTCTCAATTCACATTCTCTTGGAGGTCAGAAACCAAACCTCAAACCTCTACCTTCAATACTACTGCACAGCCCCTCAAGGACCACTTTTCTGGCTATATCTTAAGGACTGTTTGATTTTATTTCAGCAAGAAACTCTTTTCAGCATATTTGGGTGGTGTACCTTTAACTTTTGGACCATAACACTGGAAAATACACCTTAACACAATACTGAGGCCTACTAATTTCATAATATTCAAGCACAGAATCAATTTGAGACTCATATAAACCTCTGGAAAATTTAAAGCTATGAAACAAAGGCACACAAATTGAATGGGAAAAGGCAACCCTAGGAATCAACTTACCAAAAGAGAAGACATTAGGGAAAACTAAATCAGTGTAGTGGTCCAGTAAGATGGCTCAGCAAGGAAAGCACTTGCTGCCTAGCCTGGCAACCTGACTTCCATCCTAAAACCACATGCTAGAAAGACAGAACAAATTTCAGGAATTGTTCTCCAACTTCAACACACACACACCATAAAACATGCTTGTGTCAATATATACACATGGCACCGTGAAACATACCATCTCTCAGAACCATAAGAGAGAGAAAAATCCATTTTATTTTTGGACTTTCTAACATGAATTAACAATAGTTGTAGCCATTCTTAAGCTGTGACATATCCAACTTGTAGGTTTGATGGATGGGAAAGACAAGCTTTGACATCCAGGGGGTAAACAGAGGCAGTCAGTGAAGTGCAGCATAAACAATTGGGGTCAGTGCCGAAGTGCTGAGAGCAGATGGTGGAAGTCAGCACTAACAGGGACAGACGGGGGTTGGTCCAGAGAGCTACTGATGGAAGCTGCTGCCTATAACAACCAGCGATTACAGAAACATCTCAACAGACTTTCTTTTGTGGGAAGAAAGCTTGATTCACTGGGGCTGGCACTCTCTGTGGCCAGTGAAAAACTATGAACTCTTTTAACTCTTAGGGGTCTGCAAGAAAGAAATGGCAAGAGAGAAAATTCACACACGCACACACACACACACACACACACACAGGCCAAGTGTGGATGAAGCAAAAGACAGACTCCAATATCCTCTTATGTACAAATACATACATACATTCACATAAATACACACACACACACATACACACACACACACATGCATGCACACACACACATATGCATACCTGGTGGGGTGGATATGTGGAACAAAGTTCCAACTAGCATATTCCAAGCTTTTTACACATATATACATGTATATGCATATACACATAGTTGATGGATAGAGCAAGCTCCAATATACACTTCATTATTTTCTCCCATAGGTTATATATCCCAGCAAAATCTTTCAAGCAGTATAAAATTACAATGTAATTAAATTCTATTTTTCTTGAAGTGAGTGACTATGAAAAAGCAGTATGCTCCCAAAACCCTTACATGAAATAGCATTATGAGGGGAAGAACCTTGCTAGCTCTGCTAGAGTGAAGATTCCATCTTATGATACTTCCTAGAGAACCAGCCACTCAGGGAAGCTGGTTAGAACTCCCTCCCACCTCTGGAGGTCCAGAACTGCCACCAGGGGCCCAACAGAACTCACTACCCAGCAACCACCAAGAGCCCCACCCTTCCAAATATCAACCCCTTTCAAGCCTTCTCCCCCTCCCACCACCACCTGCCTTTTCTGCTATGGCAGAAACTTGCCAGCTCTGCTGCAGTGAAGATTCCATCTCTTTTTTTTTCTAAGTTTTTTTATTTACATTCCAAATGATTACCCCTTACCCATTTCCTCCCTTCCTGAAAGTCCCATAAGAACCTTTCCCTCCCTCTGTTCCCCATTCAATGCCTTCTCGCTTCTCTGTCCTGGCATTCTCCTACATCCAGTCTTTTCAGGACCAGGGGTCTCTCCTTCCATCTTCTTGGAAATCTATTGATATGAGAATTGTGTCCAGGGTATTCTGAGATTCTGGGTTAATATCCCCTTATCAGTGACTGCATACCATGTGTGTTCTTTTGTGATTGGGTTACCTCACTAAGGATGATATTTTCCAGTTCTGACCATTTGCCTAGGAATTTCGTGAGTTCATTATTTTTAATTGAAGAGTAGTATTCCATTGTGTAAATATACCACATCTTCTGAATCCATTCCTCCGTTGAGGGACATCTAGGTTCTTTCCAGCTTCTGGCTATTATAAATAAGGTTGCTATGAACATAGTGGAGGATGTGTCCTTATTGTATGCAGGGGAAACCTCTGGGTATATGCCCAGTAGTGGGATAGCCGGATCCTCTGGGAGTGTCATGCTGAGTTTTCTGAGGAACCACCAGACTGCTTTCCACAGTGGTTGTAACAGCTTGCAATCCCACCAGCAGTGGAGGAGTGTTCCTCTTTCTCCACATCCTCACCAACAACTGCTAAGATTCCATCTCTTAATACTTCCGAGAGAACCAGCCACTCAGGGCAGTTGAGAACCAGCCACTCAGGGCAGTTGAACCTTGTCAGGTCTGCTGCAGTGAAGATTCCATCTCCTGATACTTCCTAGAGAACCAGTCACTCAGGGCATTTGTCCTTTCTTGAATCTTCCCGGGAATTGCTAACAAGTGGGTTCTACGTGGGGGAGAGCTGTAGGGTGAAACTACGGGGGTCGAGAGAAAAGAAGACACAGAGACATTAGTGCATGGCTGTACAAAATCTTTCTATATTTCTTTGGGGACAAGAGAGACAATATATGTGCTGTGGGCGTGACCCTCCCTCCCAAAGCTGCAGAGTCTTCTCAGCAGGTCTCCGACAGGCTGAATGATGTTGCCATAACAAAGATCACAGGGTCTGCTACACAGCAAGAGATGGTGACCTGACTAGCAGGATCTGTCAGGTGAGAGGAGGTGTGGCTGGAATTCCTCAGCTCTATGTAGGTGAAATGCAGGCAGCTGAATTTTGCCTAGAGGCATTACAGTGGCTCACTACACTTTCTGCTGTGGCAGAATCTTGCCAGGTCTGCCACAGTGAAGACACCTCTCCTAATAGTTCCGAGAGAACCAGCAGCACTCAGGGAATCTGCTGTTTCTACTGTGGCAGAATATTGCCAGGTCTGCCACAAGGAACACACCATCTCCTGATACTTCCTAGAGAAAAAAGACACACTTAGATCTTTTTGAGTGCAGAGAAGACTGGGAGCACAGGAGAGCTGGTCTCCAAGAAGAGCCTACATACATGTTTGCACAGAGAGAACAGGAATCTCAGGAGTACATATACACAGGATTACAGGAGAGATAAACCAAAATTAGAGAGTGCAGGACCAGCTAACACCAGAGAAAACTAGATGGCAAAAGGCAAACGCAAGATCCTTACCAACAGAAACCAAGGTAACATGGTACCATCAGAACCCAGTTCTCCCACAAGAGCAAATCTTGGATACCATAACACACTGGAAAAGCAAGAGCTGGATTTAAAATCATATCCCATGATGCTGATAGAGGACTTCAAGAAGGACATAAATGACTACCTTAAAGAAATACAAGAGAACATGGGTCAAAAGGTAGAAACTATTAAAGAGGAATCATAAAAATCCCTTAAAGAAATACAGGACAACATGGGACAATAGGTAGAAGTCCTTAAAGAGGAAACACAAAAATCCCTTAAAGAATTTCAGGAAATACAAAATACAAATGAAGGAACAGAACAAAACCATCCAGGATCTAAAAATGAAAGTAGAAACAATAAAGAAATCACAAATGAGACATCTCTGGAGATAGAAAACCTTGGAAAGAATTCAGGAGTCACATATGCAAACATCAACAACAGAATACAAGAGATAAAAGAAAGAATCTCAGATGCTAAAAATTACATAGAAAACATTGACATAGAAAATGCGAAATGCAAAAAAAAAAAAAAAAATTGTAACCCAAAACATCCAGGAAATCCAGGACACAATGAGAAGACCAAACCTAAGGATCATAGGTATAGAAGAGAGTGAGGATTTACAACTTAAAGGGCCAGTAAATATCTTCAACAAAATTATAGAAGAAAACTTCCCTAACCTAAAGAAAGAGATGCTCATGAACATACAAGAAGCCTACAGAACTCCAAACAGACTGGACCAGAAATGAAACTTCTCCCGACACATAATAATCAAAACACCAAATGCAATAAACAAAAAAAGAATATTAAAGGCAGTAAGGGAAAAATGTCAAGTAACATATAAAGGCAGACCTATCAGAATTACACTGGACTTCTCACCAAAAATTATAAAAGCTAGAAGATCCTGGGAAGATGTCATACAGACCCTAAGAGAAAATAAATGTCATCCCAGGCTACTATACCCAGCAAAACTCTCAATTATCATAGATAAAGAAAACAAGATAGTCCATGACAGAACCAAATTTACACAATATCTTTCTACAAACCTAGTGCTTCAAAGGATAATGGGTGGAAAATACCAACCCATGTCTGGAAACTACACCCTAGAATAAGCAATAAAGTAATATTCTTTTGACAAACCCAAAAGAAGATAGCCACACAAACAGAATTCCACCTTTAACAATGAAAATAGCAGGAAGTAACAATCATTATTCCTTAATATCTCTTAACATCAATGGTCTCAATTCTCTAATAAAAAGACATAGACTAACAGACTGGATTTGTAAACAGGACCCAACATTTTGCTGCATACAAGAAACCTATCTAAGTGATAAAGACACTCATTACCTCAGAGCCAAAATTGGAAAACTATTTTCCAAGCAAATGGTCTCAAGAATCAAGCTTGAATGGCCATATTTATATCAGATAAAAGCGACTTTCAACCAAAAGTTGTCAAAAAAGATAAGACTGGACACTTCATACTTATCAAAGGAAAAATCTACCAGGATGAACTCTCAATTCTGAACATCTATTCTCCAAATGCAAGGGCACCCACATGCATAAAAGAAACTTTACTAAAGTTCAAAGCACACATTACATCCCACACAATTACAGTGGGAAACGTCAACACCCCACTCTCGACAATGGACAAATCATGGAAACAGAAGCTAAGCAGAGACACAGTTAAACTAATTTAAGTTATAGACCAAATGGATCTAAAAGATATTTATAGACCATTCCATCCTCAAGAAAAAGAATACACCTTCTTCTCAGTACCTCATGGTACCTTCTCCAAAATTGACCATATAATTGGTCCCAAAACAGGCCTCAACAGATACAGGAATACTGAAATAATTCCATGCAACCTATCAGATCACCATGGCCTAAGGCTGGTCTTGAATTCTAACAAAAACAACAGAAAACACACATACACATGGACGTTGAACAATGCTCTCCTCAATGATAGCTTGGTCAAGGAAAAAATAAAGAAAGAAATTAAAGACTTTTTAGAATTTAGTAAAAATGAGGACATATCACACCAAAATGTATGGGGCACAATGAAAGCAGGGCTAAGAGGAAAACTCATAGATCTAAGTGCCTCCAAAAAGAAATTGGAAAGAGCTTACACTAGCAGTTTGACAACATACATTAAAGCTCTAGAACAAAAAGAAGCAGATGCACCCAAGAGTAGTAGATGGCAGGAAATAATTAAACTCAGGGCAGAAATCAACCAAATAGAAACAAAAAGTGCCATACAAAGAATCAACAAAACCAGGAGTTGGTTCTTTGAGAAAATCAATAAGATAGACTAACACATAGCCAGACTAACCAGAGGGCACAGAGGCACTACCCAAATTAATAAAATCAGAAATGAAAAGGGAGACATAACAGTAGAAAATGTGGAAATTCAAAAAATAATCAGATCCTACTACAAGAGCTTATACTCAACAAAAATTGGAAAATCTGGATGAAATGGACAACTTTCTAGATATATACCAGGTGCCAATGTTAAAACAAGATCAGATAAACCATCTAAATAGTCCCATAAATCCTGAAGAAATAGAAGCAGTTGTTAATAGATAGTCTCCCACCAAAAAAAGCCCAGGACCAGATGGGTTTAATGGGGTATTCTATCAGATCTTCAAAGAAGAGCTAATACCGATGCTCTTCAAACTATTCCACAAAATAGAAACTCAAGGAACATTACCCAATTCATTCTATAAAGCCACAATAATGCTTACACCTAAACCAAAGACAAAACAAGGAAAGAGAATGTCATACCAATTTCCCTTATGAACATTGATGCAAAGATTCTCAACAAAATTCTGGCCAACCGAATCCAAGAATGCATCAAAACAATAATTCACCACTATCAAGTAGGCTTCATCCCAGGGATGCAGGGATGGTTCAATATACGGAAACCCATCAATGTAATCCACTACATTAATAAACTCAAAGAAAAAAACCACATGGTCATTTCATTAGATACTGAAAAAGCTTTTGACAAAATTCAGCATCCCTTCATGATAAAAGTCTTGGAGAGATCAGGAATTCAGGGTCCATACCTAAACATAGTGAAAGCAATACACTGTAAACCAGTAGCTAATATCAAACTAAACGAAGAGAAACTTGAAGCAATCCCACTAAAATTGGGGACCAGACAAGGCTGCACACTCTCTCCCTATCTATTCAATATAGTACTCGAAGTCCTAGCCAGAGCAATTAGAAAACAAATGGATGTCAAAGGTATAAAAATTGGAAGGGAAGAAGTCAAAGTATCACTATTTTCAGATGATATTATCATATAATTAGGCAACCCCAAAAATGTCACCAGATAATTTCTAAAGTTGATAAACAACTTCAGCAAAGTAGCTGAATATAAAATTAACTCAAACAAATCAGTAGCCTTCCTTTACTCAAAGGATAAACAAGCTGAGAAAGAATTTAGGGAAATGACACCCTTAACAATAGTCACAAATAATATTACATATCTTGGTGTGACTCTAACCAAACAAGTGAAAGATCTGTATGACAAGAACTTCAAGCCTCTTAAGAAAGAAATTGAAGAAGACCTCAGAAGATGAAAAAATCTTCCATGCTCATGGATTGGCAGGATTAATACAGTAAAAATGTCCATCTTGCCAAAAGCAATATACAGATTCAATGCAATCCCCATCAAAATTCTAAATCAGTTCTTCAGAGAACTAGAAAGACCAATCTGCAAATTCATTTGGAATAACAAAAAACCCAGGATAGCGAAAACTATTCTCCAAAACAAAAGATCTACTAGGAGAATCACAATCCCTGACCTCAAGCTCTACTACAGAGCAATAGTGATAAAAACTGTATGGTATTTGTACGGAGACAGGTAGGAAGATCAATGGAATAGAATTGAAGACCCAGATATGAACCCACACACCTACAGTCACTTGATATTTGACAAAGGAGCTAAAAACATCCAGTGGAAAAAAGACAGCATTTTTAACAAATGTTGCTGATTCAACTGGAGGTCAGCATGCACAAAATGCAAATTGACCCATTCTTATCTCCTTGTACAAAGCTCAAGTCCAAGTGGATCAAGGACCTCCACATAAAACCAAATACACTGAAGCTTATAGAGGAGAAAGTGGGGAAGAACTTTGAACACATGGGAACAGGGTTAAAATTCCTGAATAGAACCCCAATGGCTTATGCTCTCAGAACAAGAATCGACAAATGGGACCTCATAGAACTGCAAAGCTTCTGTAAGGCAAAGGACACTGTCAATAGGATGAAACAGCAACCAACAGATTGAGAAAAGATCTTTACCAATCCTACATCCGATAGAGGGCTAATATCCAATGTATACAAAGAACTCAAGAAGCTAGACTCCAGAGAGTCAAATAACCTTATTTAAAAAATGGGACACAGAGCTAAACAAGGAAGTTTCAACTGAGGAAACTTTAATGGCTCTGAAGCACCTAAAGAAATGTTCAGCATCCTTGGTTATTTGGGAAATGCAAATCAAAACAACCCTGAGATTTCACCTCACACCATTCAGAATGGCTAAGATGAAAAACTCAGGGAACAGCAGATGCTGGAGAGGATGTGGGGAAAGAGGTACACTTCTCCATTGCTGGTGGGATTGCAAGCTAATAAAACTGCTCCGGAAATCAGTATGGCAGTTCCTCAGAAAATTGGACATAGTACCACCTGAGGATCCAGCTATACCACTCCTGGGCATATACCCAGATGATGCTCCAACATGCAATAAGGACATATGCTCAACTATGTTCATAGCAGCCTTATCTATAATAGCCAGAAGCTTGAAAGAACCCAGATGACCTTCAACAGAGGAATAAATACAGAAATTGTGGTATATATACACAATGGAGTACTATTTAGCTATTAAAAACAATGAATTCATGAAATTCTTAGGCAAATGGATGGAACTAGAAAGTGTCATTATGAGTGAGGTAACCCAATCAGAAAAAAACATGCATGGTGTGCACTCACTGATAAGTGGATATTAGCCCAAAGGCCCAAAATAAACGTTACAATTCACAGACCACAGGAACCTCAAGAAGAAGGTAGACCAAAGTGGGGGTGATTTGGTTCCTCTGAGAAAGGGAAAAAATAATCACAGGAACAATTATGGAGACAAAGAGTGAAGCAGAGATGGAAGGAAAGACCAACAGAGACTGTCCTACCTGGGGATTCATCCTTTAAACAGTCACCAAACTCCAAAACTACTATGGATGATAAGAAGTGTGTACCAAAAGGAGCCTGTTATGGTTGTCTTTTGGAGGGTCCCTGCCAGAGCCTTACAGATACAGAGGTGAATACTAGCAGGCAACCATTGGACTGAGCACAGGGTTCACAATGGAGGAGTTGGAGGGCAGACTGGAACAGCTGGGTGGGGGGGGGGTGTTGCAGCCCCATGGGAAGAATGACAATGTTGACCAACCAGACAACCCAGGGTTCCCAGGGATTAAGCCATCAAACAAGGGGTACACGTGGTTCCAGCCAAAAGATTGGCAGAGGAATGCCTCGTAGGGCATCAGTGGGAGGAGAGGTCCTTCCTTGGTCCTGTGAAGGCTCAATAGAGGCTCCAGTGTGGGGACATCGAGTGGGGGGTCATGGGAGTGGGTTGGGTGAAGGAGCATATTCTAGGAGGAAAGGGGTAGGAGGATGGGTTGGGGGTTTTTGGAGAAGGGGGAAGCCAGGAAAGGGTATAACACTTGAAATGTTAGTGAAGAACATATTCAATTAAAAAAAGAAAAAAAATAGTGTTATGAATTATAGGTAAAGAAAAAAATTATTCCCAAGAACCCACATACATTTGTAGCTAACCAACTTGTTATAGATTAACAAAATGTGAGCAAGCAAGGTAGTTTTCTCAGACAGTTTCTATTTCTCTCAGGCAGCAAGATGTATTCCCAAAGAAAGGTATCAAAAACTTTATTATTTATCTTTTTTAGAATAGAATAGAGTTTATTAAGGGCTTGGGGAGGGAAGTTAAGAGGGTAGTAGAGGCAAAGGAAGGCAGAGGGGGAGGGGGAGAGAGAGAGAGAGAGAGAGAGAGAGAGAGAGAGAGAGAGAGAGAGAGAGAGAGAGAGAGAGAGAGAGGAGGGAAGGGAAGGGAAGGGAAGGGAAGGGAAGGGAAGGGAAGGGAAGGGAAGGGAAGGGAAGGGAAGGGAAGGGAAGGGAAGGGAAGGGAAGGGAAGGGAAGGGAAGGGAAGGGAAGGGAAGGGAAGGGAAGGGAAGGGAAGGGAAGGGAAGGGAAGAGAAGTAGAGGATGTTGAGAGAGAAGGGGGAAGGGAATGGGGAGAGAAGTGGGCAGGGAAAGAGCAAGGGAGGAGCAATAGACCAAGAGAGTAAGAGCTATTATTTATCTTTTAAAGTAATCTTATAAGAATCTTAAAAGAATCACACATCTAAATTTTATATAAAAATTAGTCATATCAACTTTAAATCTTCAGAAGGAAAATCTACTCATGAACATTTTTTATTAAATCATATCATGAAGCTGAGGGCAAAAATGAGTATAAGAAATCAATCATCACCATGTCACCATCTGTGAGAGTCAAGCCAGCCAGTACAGCCATAATTCTTGTTCCCTGACCTTAAAAAAGTCACTATTTTAACTATTTTTGTGAATTGTGTCTTGGGTATTCTGAGTTTCTGGGTTAATATCCCCTTATCAGTGACTGCATACCATGTGTGTTCTTTTGTGATTGGGTTACCTCACTAAGGATGATATTTTCCAGTTCTGACCATTTGCCTAGGAATTTCGTGAATTCATTATTTTTAAGTGCAGAGTAGTATTCCATTGTGTAAATATACCACATCTTCTGAACCCATTCCTCCATTGAGGGACATCTAGGTTCTTTCCAGCTTATATTTAACTATGTATCTTTCTAAACTTGAAACTTTAAACTGTGGTTTTCTACATCAAACTCAGGAGCAAAAATAACTTAACCTAGCCTCACTAAAAAAATTTTAATGACAAGATTTTCAAGTCTCTGAAGAAAGAAATTGAAGAAGACCTCAGAAGATGGAAAAATCTGCCATGCTCATGGATTGGCAAGATAAATATAGTCAAAATGACCATTTTGCCATAAGCAATATACAGATTCAATGCAATCCCCATGAAAATCCCAACTCAATTATTCATAGAGTTAGAAAGAGCAATTCAAAAATTCATCTGGAATAACAGAAAACCCAGGATAGCTAAAATTATTCTCAAGAGTAAAAGAACTTCTGGGGGAATCAGTATCCTGGACCTCAAGCTGTACTACAGAGCAATAGTGTTAAAAACCGCATGGTATTGGTACAGTTACAGGCATGTAGATCAATGGAAGAGAATTGAAGACCCAGAAATGAATCCACACTCCTATGGTCACTTGATCTTTGACAAAGAAGCTAAAACCATCCAGTAGAAAAAAGATAACTTTTTCAACAAATGGTGCTGGTTCAACTGGCGGTCAGCATGCAGAAGAATGCAAACCTATTCATGCTTATCTCCTTGAACTAAGCTCAATTCTAAGTGGATCAAGGACCTCCACATAAAACCAGACACACTGAAACTAATAGAAAGGAAACTAGGGAAGAACCTTGAACATATGGGCACAGGGGAAATTTTCCTGAACAGAACACCAATAGCTTATGCTCTAAGATCAAGAATTGACAAATGGAACCTCATAAAATTACAAAGTTTCTGTAAGGCAAAGGAGACTGTCAAAGGACAAAGTGGCAACCAACAACATGGGAAAGATCTTTACCAACCCTACACCTGACAGAGGGCTAATATCCAATATATACAAAGAACTCAAGAAGTTAGACGCCAGAGAGCTAAATAACCCTATTAAAAAATGGGGTACAGAGCTAAACAAAGAGTTCTCACCTGAAGAATATGGAATGGGTGAGAAGCACCTAAAGAAATGTTCAATATCCTTAGTCATTAGGGAAATGCAAATCAAAACAACCCTGAGATTCCACCTCACACCAGTCAGAATGTCTAAGATCAAAAACTCAGGAGACAGCAGTTGTTGGTGCGGATGTGAAGAAAGAGGAACACTCCTCCACTGCTGGTGGGATTGCAAGCTGGTACAACCATTCTGGAAAGCAGTCTGGCGGTTCCTCAGAAAACTGGACATGACACTCCCAGAGGATCCTGTTATGTACCATTCCTGGGGATATACCCAGAGGCTTCCCCTTCAAGCAATAAGGACACATGCTCCACTACGCTCATAGCAGCCTTATTTATATTAGTCAGAAGCTAGAAATAACCCAGATGTCCCTCAACAGAGGAATGGATACAGAAGATGTGGTATATTTACACAATGGAATACTACTCTGCAATTAAAAATAATGAATTCACGAAATTCCTAGGCAAATGGTCAGAACTTGAAAATATCATCCTTAGTGAGGTAACCCAATCACAAAAGAACACACTTGGTATGCAGTTACTGATAAGGGGATATTAACCCAGAAACTCGGAATACCCAAGACACAATTCACATATCAATTGATTTCCAAGAAGATGGAAGGTGAGACCTCTGGTCCTTGAAAGACTGGATGTAGGGGAATACCAGGACAGAGAAGCAAGAGGGGGTTGAATGGGGAATAGGGGGAAGGAAGAGGGCTTATGGGACTTTTGGGGAGGGAGGAACTGGGAAAGTGGAAATCATTGGTAATATAAATTTAAAAAAAATAGAAAATAAAAATAGATAAAAATAAAAGAATAAAAAATTTTAAATGCTTTCTAAGGGTGGTGTTTGCTGCTGACAATCTATGACTCTAAGTACTTTCCTAGGGTGGGTGGTGACTGAATCATTAATCTGCTCCAGCAGCAGTGCCTAAGAGATATCAAGTATTATTTTTGTGAGTATAATCGTTATACCCCAGTAAGGAACTGGAAGCCCCCTTAGAGATTTCATACAATTCTTAGATGAAAAGGGATGTAAGGGAAACAAGCAGACCAGAATTTCACAAAAGCATGAAATCCTCAGAACACATACTTCTCAGGGCCATGCCTGTCCAAGGCATACCCACCCTGACTATGCTAACTAGTGGACTGCTTTCCATGAGTCCTAAAATCATTTGTCAGTCTAAAGCTTTGCCCTTTGCAGATGGGAGGGATTAAATTCATACTTATTAAAGCATTGACTATCCAAAACATAACAAAGTGCAAAACAGAATTTAGTGAAAAGCAGGCACAAAGACACACAGTAATAATCATGATTACTTTTAAACAATGATTCTTACATACATGTTGCTGGTTTACATAAAAAAATATAGACCTCAGCTCATTGAATCTGAAAAACAAAAAGTCTATATAGTATGTGTTGAGGGTTCTCCAGAAATAATTTGCATAGAGGAAAAATGAGGAAGGAGAGTGTCAGGAGACTTGGTTCATCTGGTTTCAGCTTTCAAGGCAGAGCTAAGTTGACCAGTGACAGTGCTTATTCCCAGCTGCAGAGCAGTCTCTTCTGGTCATTAAATGGTGAGGTCTCCAAAGTGATAATGATAAGGACAAATATATTTATAATACAACTCAAGGACCTGAAAGATCATAAATAATGGTCAAAATATGCCAGTATATAGATATGAATTTTTTCAAAGAAAGCTATGTGAGTTTAATACTCCAGATAAGGCTCCAACTCACAATCTAGTGAGTTGGACTCTCCTCACTCCTACACAGAGTGTTGTGGGGTTACTGCACATGGGGCATTTGATTGCATAGATATTTCCTTCAGGTTGAAAAATTCCCTTCTAAATGGACCAAGAAAACTCACAACCTTACGGTAGCTCACCAAACTTAGAGTACACACAAGGCCTTCTTCCCAGGCAGACATAAGCAGTAAATGCTTTCTGGGACTAGAAGAGATGCTTCTTCTTTCATGAAACACTTTCTCCAAATTGGGCAGGGAAACACAGTGTGGTGTTTAGTTTCCTGTCAGGGTGAAATACACTGGAGTAATCTGGGAAAGGAACCTCAACTGATAAAAACTTCCATCAGATTTGCATATAGGCAATTCAGTGTAGAATTTTCTACATTAATGATTGTTTTGGGGGTGGGAGGTCTGGTACATATGGGCTGATGACACACTCTGGGCATGTGTTCCTGACTTATATTAAAAAAACAAACTAAGGAGGCCATGGAGAGTTAGATACCAATCAGCATTCATCTGAGATTTTGTTGGGGAGGCAGGCTAAAGTCTTTCTTATAGGACCTGATGAAAGGATGAATGATAACTTGGTTCTGCATCCTTGTCCAGAACATGCTTAGCAGGGACTTTCTGACCCTGGAGCCATTGCCTTATAGGACTCAGGGTTGGGACTTAAAGAAATAAAACTTAGCCGGGCTTTGATTATAAATCCTAGGGCTGCTAAGTCTAAGGTATCCTGTGATCTCTTGCCAACATTGTTTGTGAAATAGTGCAGTACCAAGGAGGTGTTCATAAAGCACAAAAGAGCAGTCAGGAGCCAATCTGATGCAAACCCAATAGGGTGTTTATTAGAGCTAGCTCTGGTTCAGCCCACCATCAACCCATAGGAAGATTTTGGTGGAGAAGAGCACCAAACATTCATTGGGACAAGGTTTCATAAAAAGAAGCAAGCAAGGGGTGAGTATTTCTAGCCTGGCAAGCATTTAGTTGGTGTGCTACTGTGGCCTTTAGCATAATTGGCTGATGCTGGGAGCCAAACTGTAAACTTAACTTCTGATTTTTTCCTAATTAGTGGTTGTTAGTTAGAGGGTGGACTTGTGGGGATTAACATGGAAAAGCAGATTTTGTAAGGATTAGTGTAGAAATTGGAGCTAGGCTCCAGTTTGGTTGGTAGGTAATTTGGAAATTAATACTACGTGCCAGCCTTGAGTTTAAACTTAGGTCAGGTTCTCTAAGATGGATTCTGAACTTAAAAATGTTGTCTCTCAGTAGAAAATATAAGATGACAAAGACTAGGTAGAGAAGGTGGATCATTCATTCAAGCAAAATGTTAAGTCAGCAAATGAAAAAATGCATGAAGTCTGGGACACTGTAAGATAAACATCAATCAACAATTCATAGCTTAAAAGAAAAGACTCAAGTCAAAGACAAACAATAGTTTCAACAAACTATTGTAGAAGTTTTCTATAGTTTAAGGAAAGATGCTGACCAAGGTGTAAGAAGTATACAGTTTCTGAAATGGCACAAGAAGACAAATGCCAAAAGTCATATAATGTCCAAAATACCAAATGTATAGGATATAGAAAAATAAAGAAATCTGCAAGACAGAAAGATGAAGCCACTTATAAATGCAGACCCATCAATTTAGCAACAGAATTTTCAGAATGATTTGGACCAATGTTATGGGAGTTTTGAACAAAATCAGATGTAAGGACAGACAACTACAGCTAACAAAACTGTCAATCATAATTGAAGAAGAGAAAGTTTTTCATAATAAACATAGATTCAATTAATTTACTAACATTAAGCCAGTCCTACAGAAGATACTGGATGGAATACTTCAGTCTGAAAAAAAGGTTAAGTACACCTAAGAGATCTTACCAAAAGCAATCTACAGATTCAATGCAATTCCCATCAAAATTCCGACACAATTTTTATAGGCCTTGAAAGAAAAAAAAACTCACTAAACACCCAGAATAGCTTAAAAAAAAAAACCTGTACAATAAAAGAACTTTTAGAAGTATCACTGTTGCCGGGTGGTGGTGGTGCATGCCTTTAATCCCAGCACTTGGGAGGCATAGGTAGGAAGATTTCTGAGTTTGAGGCCAGCCTTGTCTACAGAGTGAGTTCCAGGACATCCAGGGCTACTCAGAGAAACCCTGCCAAGAAAAATCAAAAAAAAAAAAAAGAAGTATCACTCTCCCTGACTTGAAGCTGTACTACAAAGCAATAGTAATAAAAACTGCAAGGTATTGGTACAGTAACAGACAGGTTGATAAATGAAATCAAACTGAAGACCAAGAAATAAACTCACACACCTACGGACATTTGATTTTTGACAAAGAAGGAAAAACCATACAATGGAAAAAAGGAAACTATCTTTAACAAATGGTGCAGGTCCATAATTATCACCCATTCACAAACTCAAGTGAAAGTGGATCAAATACCTAAACATAAAAATGGATACGCTAAATCAAATAGAAGAGAAAGTGGGAAATAGCCTTGAAGGCATTGGTACAGAAGACAACTTCCTGAACAGAACATCAATGGCTCAGACACTAAGACCAACAATAGACCCTCATGAAACTGATAAACCTCATGAAACTGAAAAGATTCTGTAAAGCAAAGGACAGAATCAATATGAAAAAATGGCAACCTAAAGATTATGACAAATTGGCCCTGCCAGAGACACAATCCACAATTGTGCCCAGGAGCAGATAAGGTGCTCCAGCAACTCCCCACCATGCTTATACCCAGAGACAGCTTGACTCCCAGGAAGTCTGACATAACAAGACTAGCAGGTGAGACAGCCCCGCCCCAATACCTGACCTAAACTGGGATCCCCATGGGGTCCAGCAGAGGCAGGATGTATCCATCCTGCCAGAGACTCATCCTCCTCTGGCCTGAAACCCTGTCTGAGACAGAGCCAGTCCTCCAGACACCCTCACATACCCAGAGACAGCTTGACTCCCAGGAAGTTCATCATAACCAGTCTTAGAGGTAGGATAGGCTACAGTCAGAGAAAGTGAGACCAGCTAACACCAGAGAGAACCAGGTGGGCAGAGGCAAGTGCAAGAACATAGCAACAGAAACCAATGCCACTTGATACCATCAGAACCCAGTTCAACCATCACAGCAAGCCCAGGATACCTTAACACACATGAAAATCAAGATTCAGAACTAAAATCCCATCTCATGAAGGTGACAGAGGACTCATGGAGGACGTAAATAACTCCCTTAAAGAAATACAGGAGAACTTAAGTAAAGTAGAAGCCCTTAAAGAGGAAACATATAAATCCCTTAAGGAAACACAGGAAAACACAATCGAACAGGTGAGGAAATGAACAGAACCATCCAGGATCTAAGAATGGAAATAGAAACAATAAAATAATCACAAATGAAGAGAATCTTGGAGATGGAAAACCTAGAAATGAAGTCAGGAGTCACAGATGCAAGCATCACCACAGAATACAAAGGATAGAAGAGAGAATCTCAAGTGTAGAAGATACCATAGAAGATATTGACACAACAAGCAAAAAATAAATAAATAAATACCAGAAAACTCCTAACCCAAAATATCCAAGAAATTCAGGGCACAATGAAAAGACCAAATCGAAAAATAATAGGAATAGAAGAGAGTGAAGATTTCCAGTTCAATGGGCCAGAAAACATCTTTAACAAAATCATAGAAGGCACTCCGCCACGTTTGCTCCAGTGTCCGGGTGGTCAGGACTGCCAGGCTCGGAGACAGACAGGCATAATATCGCTTGCGTCTCGGGCGGTTTGTGTGTATGCTGCTGCCAAGAGCTGGGAAGATCTGCAGTAACCAGCGGACCAGCTCTGCTGTGAGACTTCTGCCTTGCAGAGTGATGCCCCCTTCCCCCAACTCTGGGAAAGATCACACACCCCTGCACAGGGCAGGAGCATACCAGCCTCCCTTTGGCGACCTCTGCTCTGGGAATCCATTAAGCTGAGCCTTTGGATGTGCAGGGACTCCCCATTATAACATCACTTGGGGCAATGCACATCAGGGCTCCAAAGTCACTCAGGAGCAGGGCAGGCCCCAGAAATCGGTGCCAGGGGAATCCTGGTAAGCCAGGTTGGCCAGAAGTAGCTTTGCAGGCTCACAGGAGGTCCAACCAACAGCCAGTGACAGCAGGAACAACTAACATCAGAGGTAACCAGATGGCAAAAGGCAAACATAGGAACGTTACCAACAGAAATCAAAGTAATATGGCACCATCCGAACCCAACTCTCCAACAGCAGCAAGTCCTGGATACCCCACCACACCCGAAAGACAAGATCTGGATTTAAAATCACTTCTCATGATGCTATTAGAGGATCACAAGAAGGACACAAATAAATCTAATAAAGAATTACAGGAGACCATGAATCAATGGTTAGAAGCCCTTACAAAGGAAACACAAAAATCGCTTAGAGAAATGCAGGAGAACATGGATCAAAAGATGGAGGCCCACAACGAGACAACAGAAAAATCGCTTAAAGAAATGAATCAACGGGTAGATGCACTTTCAAAGGAATCACAAAAACTGCATAAAGAAATGCAGAAGAATATGGGTCAACAGACGGATGCCCATAGGGAGGCAACACAAAAAGTGCTTAAAGAAATGAATCAATGGGTAGATGCCCTTACAAAGGAAACACGAGAACTGCTTAAAGAAATGCAGGAGATGATGGATCAACAGATGGAATCCCATGAGAAGGAAACACAAAAATCGCTCAGAGAAATGCAGGAAAATTTGGGTCAACAGGCAGAAATCCTGAAAGAGGTAACGCAAAAATACCTTAAAGAAACACAGGAAAATACAAAAAAACAAGTGAAGGATCTCAGCAAATCCATCCAAGATCTAAAAAAGGAAGTAGAAACAACTAAGAAATCACAAAGGGAGACAACTTTGGAGATAGAAAACCTTGGGAAGAAATCAGGAGTCATAGATGCAAACATCAACAATAGAATACAAGAGATGAAAGAAAGAATCTCAGGTGCTGAAGATACCATAGAAAGCATCGACTCAACAGTCAAAGAAAATGCAAAATGCAAAAAATGTGTAACCCAAAGCATCCAGGAAATCCAGGACACAATGAGAAGACCAAACATAAGGATTATAGGTATAGATGAGAGTGAAGACTTGCAACTTAAAGGGCCAGTAAACATCTTCAACAAAATTATGGGGGAAACTTCCCTAACCTAAAGAGAGAGATGCCGATGAACGTACAAGAAGTCTACAGAACTCCAAACAGACTGGACCAGCACAGAAATACCTCCCATCACATAATAATCAAAACACCAAATGTACTAAACAAAGAAAGAATATTAAAAGCAGTAAGAGAAAAGGGCCAAGTAACATACAAAGGAAGACCTATCCAAATCACTTCAGACTTCTCACCAGAGACTACGAAAGCCAGAAGATCCTGGGCAGATCTCATGCAGACACTAAGAGAGCACAAATGCCAGCCTAGACTACTATACCCAGCAAAACTCTCAATCACGATAGATGGAGAGACCAAGATATTCCATGATAAAACCAAATTGTCACAATATCGTTCCACAAATCCAGCCCTGTAAAGGATAATAGGTGGAAACCGCCAATATAGGGAGAGAAACAATACTCTGGAAAAAATGAGATAGTAACCTTCTTGCTTCAAACCCAAAAGTAGATAACCACTCAAAAATAAAGATAGCATCAAGAATGGCAGGTGGCAATAATCACTATGCATTAATCTCTCTTAATATCAATGATCTCAATTCCCCAAAAAAAAGACGTAGACTAGCAGACTGGATACGTAAACAGGACCCTGCATTTTGCTGCATGCAGGAAACGCACCTCAGTGTCAAAGACAACACTACCTCAGAGTAAAAGGCTGGAAAACAATTTTACAAGCAAATGGCCCCAAGAAACGAGCCGGAGTTGCCATCCTAATATCAGATAAAATTGATTTTCAACCTAAAGTCATCAAAAAAGACACAGAACGACACTACATACTGATCAAAGGAAAAATCCACCAAGAAGAACTCTCAATTCTGAATATCTATGCTCCAAATGCAAGGGCACCCTCATTCGTAAAAGAAAGTTTACTAAAGCTGAAAGCACACATCGAACCTCACACAATAATAGTGGGTGACTTCAACACCCCGCTCTCTGAAATGGATCGTTCAGGAAAGCAGAAACTAAACAGAGACACAGTGAATCTAATTGAAGCCTTGGACCAAATGGAAATAACAGATATATATAGAACATTTCATCCTAGAGCTAAAGAATACACCTTCTTCTCAGCACCTCATGGTACCTTCTCCAAAATCGACCATGTAATTGGTCACAAATCAGACCTCAACAGATATAAGAAAATAGAACTAATCCTATGCCTCCTATCAGATCACTATGGAATAAGGGTGGTCTTCAATGGCAACAAAAACAAAAGAAAACCCATATACACATGGAGGCTGAACAATGCTCTACTCAATGATAACTTGGTCAAGGTGGAAATAAAGAAAGAAATCAAAGACTTTTTGAAATTTAATGAAAATGAAGCCACAACATACCCTAATTTATGGGACACAATGAAAGCAGTGCTAAGAGGAAAATTTATAGCCCTGAGTGCCGCCAAAAAGAAATGGGAGACAGCATACACTAACAGCTTAATGGCACACCTGAAAGCCCTGGAACAAAAAGAAGCAAATACATCAAAGAGGAGTAGAAGGCAGGAAATCATCAAACTCAGGGCTGAAATCAATCAAGTAGAAACAAATAAAACCATACAAAGAATCAATAAAACGAGGAGTTGGTTCTTTGAAAAAATCAACAAGATAGATAAGCCCTTAGCCAGACTAACCAGAGGGGACAGAGACAGTATCCAAATTAATAAAATCAGAAACAAAAAGGGAGAGATAACAACAGAAACTGAGGAAATTCAAAAAATCATCAGATCCTACTACAAAAACTTGTATTCAACACAACTAGAAAATCTCGAGGAAATGGACAATTTCCTTGACAGATATCAAATACCAAAATTAAATCAGGATCAAATAGACCATCTAAACCCCCCTATAACCCCTGAAGAAATAGAAGTTGTCATTAGAAGTCCTCCAACCAAAAAAAAGCACAGGTCCAGATGGTTTTAGTGCAGAATTCTATCAGACCTTCAAAGAAGACCTAACACCAATACTCTTCAAACTGTTCCACAAAATAGAAACAGAAGGAACACTACCCAACTCGTTCTATGAAGCCACAATTACACTAATACCAAAAGCACACAAAGATCCGACAAAGAAAGAGACTCTCAGGCCAATCTCTCTTATGAATATCGATGCAAAAATACTCAATAAAATTCTTGCCAACAGAATCCAAGAACACATCAAAACGATCATTCACTACGATCAAGTAGGCTTCATCCCAGGGATGCAGGGATGGTTCAATATAAGGAAATCCATCAATGTAATCCACTATATAAACAATCTCAAAGAAAAAAACCACATGGTCATCTCATTAGATGCTGAGAAAGCATTTGACAAAATTCAGCATCCTTTCATGCTAAAGGTCTTGGAAAGATCAGGAATTCAAGGCCCATATCTAAACATAGTAAAAGCAATTTACAGGAAACCAGTAGCCAGCATCAACCTAAATGGAGAGAAACTTGAAGCAATCCCACTAAAATCAGGGACTAGACAAGGCTGCCCTCTCTCTCCATTTCTTTTCAATATAGTACTTGAAGTTCTAGCTAGAGCAATTAGACAACAAAAGGAGGTCAAAGGGAGACAAATTGGAAAGGAAGAAGTCAAACTATCACTATTCGCAGACGATATGATAGTATACTTAAGCGACCCAAAGAACTCCACCAGAGAACTCCTACAGCTGATAAACGACTTCAGCAAAGTGGCCGGATATAAAATCAACTCAAGCAAGTCAGTAGCCTTCCTATACTCAAAGGACAAGCAGGCTGAGAAAGAAGTAAGAGAAATGATACCCTTCACGATAGCCACAAACCATATAAAGTATCTTGGTGTGACTCTAACCAAATAAGTGAAAGATCTGTATGACAAGAACTTCAAGTCTCTGAAGAAAGAAATTGAAGAAGACCTCAGAAGTTGGAAAAATCTGCCGTGCTCATGGATTGGCAGAATTAATATATTAAAAATGACCATCTTGCCAAAAGTAATATACAGATTCAATGCAATCCCCATCAAAATCCCAACTCAATTCTTCATAGAGTTAGAAAGAGCAATTCAAAAATTCATCTGGAATAACAGAAAACCCAGAATAGCTAGAACTATTCTCAAGAGTAAAAGAACCTCTGGGGGAATCAGTATCCCGGACCTCAAGCTGTACTACAGAGCAATAGTGTTAAAAACTGCATGGTATTGGTACAGTTACAGGCATGTAGATCAATGGAAGAGAATTGAAGACCCAGAAATGAATCCACACTCCTATGGTCACTTGATCTTTGACAAAGAAGCTAAAACCACCCAGTGGAAAAAAGATAGCCTTTTCAACAAATGGTGCTGGCTCAATTGGAGGTCAACATGCAGAAGAATGCAAATTGACCCATTCTTATCTCCTTGCACTGAGCTCAATTCCAAGTGGATCAAGGACCTCCACATAAAACCAGACACACTGAAACTAATAGAAAGGAAACTAGGGAAGAACCTTGAACATATGGGCACAGGGGAGAATTTCCTGAACAGAACTCCAATAGCTTATGCTCTAAGATCAAAAATAGACAAATGGGACCTCATTAAATTACAAAGTTTTTGCAAGGCAAAAGACACTGTCAAAAAGACAAAGCGGCAACCAACTAACTGGGAAATGATCTTTACCAACCCTACATCCGACAGAGGGCTAATATCCAATATATACAAAGAACTCAAAAAGGTAAACTCCAGAGAGGCAAGTAACCCTATGGGGTACAGAGCTAAACAAAGAGTTCTCACCTGAAGAATATCTAATGGCTGAGAAGCACCTAAAGAGATGTTCATCATCCTTAGTCATTAGGGAAATGCAAATCAAAACAACCCTGAGATTCCATCTCACACCAGTCAGAATGGCTAAGATCAAAAACACAGGAGACAGCAGTTGTTGGCGAGGATGTGGAGAAAGAGGAACACTCCTCCACTGCTGGTGGGATTGCAAACTGGTAAAACCACTCTGGAAAGCAGTCTGGCGGTTCCTCAGAAAACTGGACATGACACTCCCGGAGGATCCGGCTATACCACTCCTGGGCATATACCCAGAGGCTTTACCTGCATGCAATAAGGACACATGCTCCACTATGTTCATAGCAGCCTTATTTATAATAGCCAGAAGCTGGAAAGAACCCAGATGTCCCTCAACGGAGGAATGGATCAGAAGATGTGGTATATTTACACAATGGAATACTACTCTGCAATTAAAAACAATGAATTCACGAAATTCCTAGGCAAATGGTCAGAACTTGAAAATATTATCCTTAGTGAGGTAACCCAATCACAAAAGAACACACTTGGTATGCAGTCACTGATTAGGGGGTATTAACCCAGAATCTGGGAATACCCAAGACACAATTCGCATATCAATAGATTTCTAAGAAGATGAAAGGAGAGACCCCTGGTCCTGGAAAGACTGGATGTAGGGGAACGCCAGGACAGAGAAGCGAGAGGGGGGTGAATGGGGAAAAGAGGGAGGGAAGGGGGCTTATGGGACTTTCGGGGAGGGAGGAAACGGGAAAGGGGAAATGATTTTGAATGTATATTTAAAAAAAACTTAGAAAATAAAATTAAAAAAAAATAAAAAAATAAAAAAAAGAAGTAAAAATTTCCTAACCTATAGAAGGAGACACCTATAACAGTACAAGAAACATAAAAACAAATGGATTGAAATCCGAAAGAACATTTCCTACACACATAAAAATCAAAACACTAAAAGTACAGAAGAAAGAATGTTAGAAGCTTCAAGGAAAAAAGAGCAAGGAGCATATAATGGTAGAGCTACTAGAATTACACTTGACTTCCCAATGGAAACTCTAAGAGCCAGAAGGGCTTGGATAGATGAATTGCAGACTCTCAGAAACCACAAATGCCTACCCATATTTACTTTGCCTTGCAAAAGTTTCAGTCACTATAGATTGAGGCAACAAATCATTCCATGATAATGTAAAAATGTACACAATACCTATCTACAAATCCAGCCCTACAGAAGATATTAAAAGGAAAACTCCAGCCAGGCAGTGGTGGTGTATGCCTTTAATCCCAGCACATGGGAAGCAGAGGCAAGAGGATTTCTGAGTTCAAGGCCAGCCTGGTCTACAGAGTTAGTTCTAGAACAGCCAGGTGTATACAGAGAAACCCTGTGTCAGGAAAAAAACAAAAACAAAAACAAAACAAAACAAAAAAACCCTCCAAACTAAGGAGGTTAACTACACCTATGAAACCAAAGAAAATAATGAATTCGCACCACCAAAATGAAAAGAATGGAAACACACACAAACACACACACACACACACACACACACACACACATACACACACACACCTCCATCACCAGGCCCAACAACAAAATAATAGGAAAAAAGAATCATTGTTCATTGATATCTGTCAATATCAATAGTCTCAATTCTAAAATTAAAAGAACCATACTAACACAATGGATGAAAAAATAGGACCCATCCTTCTGCTGCACCCAACAAACTTACTTCATCAACAAGGATAGATGTTTCCTCAGAGTAAAAGATTGTGGAAAGATACTCCTAACAAATGAACTTAAGAACCAAGCTGCTATATCTATTTTAATATCTAAAAAAAAATAGAATTTGAACCAAAATTAATCAAAATGATAGGGAAGGGCAGTACATACTCATCAAAGGAAAACATCTACCGGGATGACATTTAAATTCTTAACATTGATGCCTAACATCAGGTGTGGCTACTTTTGTAAAAGAAACACTACTACATCTTAAATCACACATTGACCCTACACACATGTGGTAGACTTCAGTATTCCACTCTCACCAATGTGTTCATGCAGACACACACTTAACAGAGAAATGTTGGAGCTAACAGATGTTATTTTACCAAATGAACTTAGCAGATATTGACAGAGTATTTCATCCAAACACAAAAGAATGTACCTTCTTCTCAGCACCTCATAGGAAGTTCTCTTACATTGACCACATACAAGCAAAGTCTCACAAAGCAAGTCTCAACATATATAAGAAAATCGAAATGATCCCCTGCATGCTGTCAGACCACTGTTGCAGGATTTTCCCTGTCGAATCACATTAGGGCAGCAAGAGGTCTGTGATTGGACATGGAAAAGGGAGGCAGAGCTAAGAGTGGGAGAGACAGGGAGTGTCTTAGAGGAGAAAAATGAAGGAGAATGGAGGTGGAAGGGAACCAGCATGGCTTGTACCAGTCACAGTTATATCATAAGGTTTAGATAATTGGGATAAAGCTTTATCATTATCAACTGGCTCTGAAATTATTGTATTGACATCATGTAAATTGTGATTTTCTTGATATGTAAATCTGTTTGGTTAACTATAAACTTTAAGAGTTTCAATTCTACCAGGTAATTGGGTGTTGTGATGGCTGACAGTGGAGTGTGTGGGGCATTGCATGGTAGCGAGAAAAACTCAGGGGGCTCCCACCAGAGATTTGAAGGCCTGAGAGACCACCGAGTTAAGGCACCTGGCAGGAACCGTGTGACCTGAAGAGGTCAGAGAGTTGTCAAGTTGAGAGAAGCAGGATCGCGGAGAGTTGGCAGGTTCTCATTTTTAATATTCTCACAACCGACCACCACATATTAAAGCTTCACATCGAAACCAACGGTAACAAGAAAAAGCTTACAAACTTATGAAAGTTAATCAACTCTCTATTGAAGGAAAAATGGGTTCAGACAGAAATAAGAAAAATTAGAGGCTTTCCTGAAATTAATGAAAATGTATACACAGCATATTCAAATTTATGGACCCTAATGAAAGTGGTATTACTAGGAAAATTCATAGCATTAAGTGCATACATATTGAAAATTTTAGAGATTTCATACTAGCGACTTAACAGCATACCTGAAATCTCAAAAAGAAAAAAAATGAAAGAGAGGGAGAAGGGAGGGAGGGAAGAAAGAAAGAAAGAAAGAAAGAAAGAAAGAAAGAAAGAAAGAAAGAAAGAAAGAAAGAAAGAAAGAAAGAAAGAAAGAAAGAAAATGAATGAAGAAGGAAGGAAAAGAAAATTTCAATGATCTGGGCTGCCATCTAGGGCCATATTAATATCTAAAGGTTGAAGACAGCTGGCCCTGCTCCAGCTGTAGCATTTGCTAGAGTGTGCCTGTATCTCACCTGCTCACCTAGACAGCACAGTAGAGCTGGCCCTGGTGTCCTGGGTGCAGGTGATCCACTTGCCCAGTGAGTGATCTTTGGAGAGCTGATCCTTAGGGCATGAGAAAAGGTGAGGTGGCCCCAACCCTCACCTTGTCAAAGCAAGAGATCTGACCCTGGTGGGAGAGGCACAGGAAAACTGGCAGGCTGAACAACCCAAGCCCAGATCTAGGGCTTTGAGTCAACCTACACTCTCTATGAACTACAGGAGCACATTAAGGTGCTGGTCATGCAGATCCAAAACTGCAGGATATCCATGACATGGGGCAACAACAGGATTCCTGAGAGGAGTCTCCAGCAAGAGCTAGTGTTTGATAGTATAGCAAAAGCCAGAGACCTGGAAGCAGACCAATGACTCATTGAAATGAATGTTTGCAAGACAGTTTTACCTGTCTCAGTAACACAGACCTAGAAAGATAAATATGGTATTTATTCCCCATGAGTAAAACAATCAAGATGTACCCTGTAGACTTAGTGAGGTGAAGAAAGGTCTAGAAAGGACACATGGATCTCTCCAGGTGAGGCAAATTCAATAAATTTTTTGGGGAGGGCTAGAGAGATGGCTCAGAGGTTAAGAGCTCTGTCCCAGAGGCCTTGAGTTCAATTCCCAGAAACCAAATGGTGGCTCATAAGTATAATGACATCTAGTACCCTCTTCTGGTGTGCAGGTATATAGTCAGGCAGAGCACTCTTTACATAATAAATAAATCTTTAAAAATAACAGATTTATAAATGGACTGGGGGCATGAGGTAACAGGAACAAGGAAGGGGGTGAGTTTGAGGGGAAGGTGGGTGTAGGAAGAGAGTGTGGGGAGAGAGAGCTAGAATTGGAGAGTATATTGAGGGTACAAATCTAGAGCAGTGATAACTTCCTGGGATCTATGAAGGTGATCCTAATGAGGACTTATAGTAATGGGGAATGTTAATTGTGAACTAGCCATCTCTAGTATCCAGATGAGGTTTCCAATAATCAGTCTAGGCTACATTCAGTTGAGTTTTTTTGTCAAAGGTGTTCCACAAAAATCCCCAAACAACCAAGCATTTGCTAAGAAAAAAGGGTAGCACTCTGAAAACTGATATCAGGGCCCATTAGCAATGACAACACCTGCACAACTCATTCAACATGCAGACAGAGCTGGTGCCTACATGGAGCCTTCACCCCTACTTCTAACTGTTTAATGGGGAAGGTACTCTTTCAGTCCTCACAATGAGAAACATGAATCCCAGCTCAACCATAAAACCTTTGACTTTCAATCTGTCCCTGCTAGAAAATATCCCAGGACAATGGTGACACAGAAGTCATGGAACTAACTAACCAATGTCTGATGTTACTTAAGGCCCTACTCCACCAGATGTAACCCATATCCAAAACTGCTTGTGTGACTAAGAAAAAGACATTACATAGTTCACAGACCTAAGGTAAAACCAAACACCTATACTAGTCTTCAAAATATATAGTTCAACAAAATGACTTCTAATGATATTCTTCAATGCTCATAGATCAATGTATTATCCAGCCTTTATTAAAGAGGCTTCCTCTCTCTCTCAGCAGATAGAACAGATGCAGAGACTGACAGGGAAAAGTTAATCAGAAAGAGAGTCTACCTGGGAAGAATTGAACAAATCTCTCCCCTCAGATCACAGGAGATCTTTTGGAAGAGGGGGCAGAAAGATTATAAGAGCCAGAGAAGATGGAGAAAATCCCAAGAACAAGGACCTCTGAATCAACTAAGCCCTCAGCTGTGCCATGGAGAGATTCATTAAACTGAAGTCTCTCTCTGACTAATCCAGGGAGTAGTTGAGAAGCTGTGTGAGCCTTGGGTCCTCCACTTTCCTCTGACTCTGACAAGGCTGGTTCCTGGAACCAGAAAGATCAAAGGAAACAGATTACAGGAGATACAGAAATGAGACAGAAATGCTGAGGCATCAGTATCCATCCTCAGGCTGGAGTCAGGACAGAGCTCTGGGTGGATCTTTGCCTAAGGTTATGTCCTTACCATTTCTTGAAGGAATCAGTAAGATGCAGAAGATTTTTCGGCATCTATCAAATATTTGAGACAAGCATGATGATATATGCCTGCAATATCAACAGGAGAGGAACTGAGACAAGACAATTGTTGAATGCTAGCCTGGTTTAGACAGGGATACTATCTCAAAAATAAGAAAACAAATGAGATACAAGTAAAAATTCTTATATTTTAGCATACATGCTTGCCAGTATTGTGACTCCAACAGTGTCATTAGTTCTGTAAAATGTGTATTTTTTTTTCATGTATTTCAATGCTTTATATACTGGCATATGTTTTCTTTACATTGACATTGAATTCCTAACTTAAAACTTTTCCTTCTGTATCCATTGTTTGGATTTTGTCTCATACAGCTATGCACACTTTTGTCAACTTCAGTTACTACATACCAGCTGGGTTCTTAGACAGATCACTAGAGTAACAGTTACCATTGCCATATTGAGAAGTCCTGCTGTAAAGATCCAGGCTGTGAATGAGCTACATCCTGAAACAGCTCTTCCCACTGCTGAGCAGCAAGAAATACATAGTTTTTGCTTTTGTTTGTTCTTTTGAAAAAAACAGAGTGAATGATTATAATCTTCCCAAGGCTTGGTGATTAGATACAGACAGTATATCACCCATCTATCTACACACAAGGGCAGCCCATCTTTTAGTATTTCACATTATGAGTTGGGGTGAGTTGATAGCAGGGTATTTTTTACAGGTTCCAATCACTAACTGAACACTTCATTTTCGTGTTACATTTGTTAATGCTGCTGATGTCCAGAACATTATTCGCTGTGTTCAGATATTTAGGATGATGTGATTTCCAAGATGCCGGAGAGGAGCATTTGAAGGGCAATAACTGACTTTTAGAGTCATGAAGTCACCTAGACACAAACCTAGGGGGAAAAAACTGGTTCACATATACCAAGAGTGAGATCACCAGGATATAGACATAATCTTAAATAATCTTGTGAGTTTGACAGGAAGGAGAGCAAGGAAGAGAGGCATTCCAAGTACTCAGAACATACAAACTCATGGAGACACTGAAGCAATTCAGATTGCTCTTATTCTAGGAAAGAGATCGAAAACTTGCTAAAAATATCCAAGGTATGAGAATGGAGCTCCAAACATGAACAATATCATACTGTTGAGATCTAAGTCTTGGAATCAGCTTGAATTGATGTAGAACAATACAGTCTGCCTGACAAACAGGTTGGAAAAGAAACAGGAGGAGAAGCAGGCTGTAAAGCAAGATGACATAACTGCTGCTCACAAGGCCCCACAGAAGCAAATGTCACCAGAACCTCTTAGATGAAAGAGTCCCTGCTCACCGCTGTGTGCCCCAACCTACTGTGCTGCATGCAGCTATATTGAGAATCCTTAACTCATAAACTATACTCATCAAATGGCAGCAGCTAACACTTCATGAATTCCCCTTCCCCCATCCCCCTCATCCATAGTATTATCTTGTTCAGAGCTGCTCCATGGTTCCTGAGGTGCTCTGAGATAATTCATTGGGGTCACTGATGCACTGAGTCACCCAATGGGATCAGAGGAACCTAGTACTAACATTCCTAGGAAGCATCCCAGGGTTTTACAGGCACTGTCCCTTAGTGCAACTCGGTGGTTACATGAATTTTTCACACAAGAGGCTTTTCGGGACATCTTCTGATGATTCGCTTTAACTGTGGGGCTTTACCTAGAAAAGTTACACAACTTAAATTGACACTAAGGACTACTTTTTAAAAGTATATAGTAAACATTCATACAGATTGAAATCAAATAATGATCAATATAAAAAAACCTAACATATTAAGGTGTAGAAATTGAAGTTATAAGCCTTTGAATTCAAATGCCATTCTAGAAATTGTTGACACTTCAAAATGCAGATTTGAAAGGAATATCAGTCAAAGGAAGAGAGATATGGAACATAAAGTTACTAAATGGGAGAGATGTTGCAGGTGTTGACTAGCAGGGTTTCCCGGTGTCTGTGTGTGATGTGGGGAAGGAAGCCAGGTTTAGCATGAACCTCATTGGGAATTGGGTGGGGAAATAGGATGCAAAAGAATGAGAAACAGAGGAAGAAATTTTGGCTGGGGAAACTTGGAATTCAAATCAACAATGCTCAGAGGTAACAAGAATAATGCAAGCATGCTGACACACAAACACACAAACTTGGAGAAGTCAATTTTGCTAGTAAATCTCAGAAACAACCTCCTTTAAACTTTGTGTGTTATTTTATTTATTTAGATTTCAAGTGGTATCCACCTTCCCAGTTTCCCCTCCACAAACCCCCTATCCCCTTCTCCATCCCCCCCCTACTTCTATGAGGGTGCTCCCCCCACCCACATATTCCTCCCTCAGTGCCCTAGCATTCCCCTACACTGCGCTATCGAGCCTCAACTGGACCAAGGGGTCACCCTTCATTAATGCCAGATAAGGCAATACTGTGCTACAATATGTAGCTGAAGCCATGGATCCCTCCGTGTATACTCTTTGGTTGATGGTTTAGTCCCTGGGAGTTTTTTTTGGGGGGGTGGGGGGTTCTGGTTGGTTGATATTGTTGTTCATCCTATGGGGTTACAAATGACTTCAGCTCCTTCAGTCCTTCCCCTAACTCCTCCACTGGGGTCCCCATTCCCAATCTGATAGTTGGTAGTGTGTGTTCACATCTATATTGGTCAGAATCTGGGGCACGACCTCTCAGGGGACAGCTATACCAGGAAACTGTGAGTAAGCACTTCTTGGCATCAGCAATAGTGTCAGGGTTTGGTGTCTGCAAATGGGATACATCCCTAGGTGGGGCAGTCTCTGAATGGTCTTTCCTTCAGTTTCTGCTCCACTCTTTGTCCCTTCATTTCCTTTTGGGAGCAATTCTGGATTAATATTTTTGAGATGGGTGGGTTGCCCTATTGCTCAAATGGAGGATGTGCCTATCCACTGGATATGCACAGATTCTCTACAGATTCTCTCTCCCCATTGTTGGGTATTTCAGCTAATGTCCTTCCTATTGGGTCCTGGGACCTTCTAGTGGCTACCCCCAGTTCCCCATCCCTCACTGCTCCACACATCCATTCAAATTTCTGACCCTCTGTACTTCTCCCCCTGCCCCTGTCTACTCCCACAACTAATCCTGACCCCCTTTTTCTCTCATCCTTCTCTCTCCCTCCCAGATTCCTCCCTCCCTCTGCTTCCTGTGATTATTTTCTTCCCCCTTCTGAGTAGTACTGAAGCATCCACACTTTTGTCTTCCTTCTTGGGTTTCATATGGTCTCTGATTTGTATCATGGGTATTATGAGCTTTAATTATTTTTGGCTAATATCCACTTATCAGTGACGATATACCACGTGTGTTCTTTGGTGACTGGGTTACCTCACTCAGGATGATATTTTCTAGTTCCATCCATTTGCCTGCAAGTTTCATGAAGTCATTCATTTTAATATCTGAGTAGTACTCCATTTTGTAAATGTACTGTATTTTCTGTATTCATTCCCTTGTTGAGGGACACCTGGGTTGTTTCCAGCTTCTAGCTATTATAAATAAGGCTGCTATGAACATAATGGAGCATGTGTCCTTGTTATATGTTAGAGCATCTTTTGGGTATATTTGAGGAGTGGTATACCTGGGTCCTCAGGTAGCTTTGAATACCAGTTACCAATATCATCTGTGAGACCATGAAAAATACCCCAAAGACCACAAGAAATAGGAGAAATTTCAGTGACCTAAGCTGCAATATTACCTGTGTCCATGACTGCTTTGTGAACTCCAGAAAATTCTATTGTGTAAAATGTGCTGTTTAGATCCACATCTAGCATTATGAAGGCTTTCTTCAAAAAGTGTTTGCAACTTGGATACAAGTTTTTCTACCTAGGAAGGAAGAAATGATTTCGAAGTACATTAAGGAAATTATTTTCCCCTCCATGATAGTGCTTGCACTCTGGGGAACATGTCTGTTTCTGTGAACTATATGTTCAGTTGGTGGGGAAGTCCATATACATTATTCTCATCCACTTGGCTTTTACAAACATCATAATCCTTCTTACAAAAGAATTGAGAAAGACAATAGTAACTTTTGGTATGAGAAATTTCCTAGATGACAGAGGCTGTAAGGTCATTGTTTGACTAGAGAGAATGGCCAGGGGCCTCTCCATCTGCACCAGCAGTCTCCGTACTGTGGTCCAGGCCATCATCATCAGTCCCAGAGCATCTGGTTTGCAGAGACTCAGGCCAAAGTCTGCATGGCACATCCTTCCATTCTTCTCACTCTTTTGGATAATCAATGCATTGATAAGTATGAACGTAATCCATTCCATCACAAGTACAGGTATGAATATATCACAGTTTAAGAATAGGGACAACTATTGATATTTTATGCTAGAAAGTCAGCAAAAAAGATGGAGATATCTCTCTCTCTCTCTCTCTCTCTCTCTCTCTCTCTCTCTCTCTCTCTCTCTCTCTCTCTCTCTCTCTCTCTCTCTCATGGTCCTGAGAGATGAAGTGTTTCCAAGTGCCATGGGAGGGGCAAGTGGCTACATGGTATTTCTTCTCCACAAATACCACCAGCATGTCCTCTACCTTCAGAACTCCAAGCTTCTCTACAGAACTCCCCCCTGAGCTGAGAGCTGCCCAGAGTGTCCTCCTTCTGATGCTCTGATGATCTACTGGATAGATTGTGTGTTTTCTATAATTGAGTCTCTCTTCAAGGGACAAAACCTTGATGGTAGATACTCTAGAACTTCTGACCCTTAGTTATGTAACTTTTAGCCTCCTTGTGCTGATTCACAGGGATGGACTTCTGGTGGATTGTTGGCATGCTCAGATGGAGAAATTGGGAAAATGTTACTCTCATTTATATGTCCAATAGGGGTCAGATTAGTCTCAGTTGTTCAATATTGTAAGTAAGACAAGATTCCACAATGCGGTTTAAGTGTTTGTTTATTTTCAGACACTCTTCTTGGTGATGCACAGCCTTGAGAGAAAGGGAGAAAGACCTTAGCAAATTACAGTGATATAGACATCTCATTCTCTATTTGCCATTCTTGAAGGGTTTTTAAAAACTTTTCTCTTTGTATTAATTTACCGCATATGAATATTTTGCTTTATTTATAACTGTACAACAGGTGCATGCTCTGTGCCTGTGGAGACTAGAAGAGATTATCAAATATCCAGTAACTGACTGGAGTTGCAGAGATTGTTTTTATCCAATGTCTGGCTGCTAGAAATTGAACTTGGCTTCTCTGGAAGACCAGACAGTGCTCTTAAGTACTGAGCCATCTCTCCAATGCTGAGAAAATGGGTATAACGAGGATTTGTAAAACTAGTATTAATACTACAATGACTGGAAGCATGCAGATGAGGTTTGTAAATTTTATAAAAATGAATAATGTTGTAATCTTGTTACTCTAAAGAATACCATCTCTTGTACTTGACAATGTGCTTTCTAAATATTGATGTTATAAGCATATTTTGAACTACTTCAAAGTGTCTGTAAGTGTCCATCCACAAAAATATTTTATAGAATTATGAAAGATATATACTGTGAGTTTAGTTGATAGAAGCTGAATGTAACAGTCACAGAACTTACATGCCCTGAATCCTTTCATTAAGGTTATGTTTGTAAAAGCTCTCTGCAGGAATAAACTCTGGAGATATGAAATAAACTAGATAATGAATATACAGGAAAGCTTTATTTTATGCTCATTGATAATTTCTAAGGTGCTTGAAAAATGTGGATTTGTCTTTTTCAAAATGAACCAATAAATGTGACTGAAGCAGACTGAGGCATTTTAGCAGCTGCCCTTTGTTAATGCCTGGATGTCCTCCACTCTATTGTCCAGCTCTTTGTCACCAAAAATCTCTGAAAGTATATGACTCCACATTCATTTAAATGAAGAATTTGCTGCTTAATTTCTTAAATTCGATCCATACAATAAGATGTGACATAATTCTAACAATATGATAGACTCATTCTGAAAAAATACTTCTTGATATAATCGTTGAACATGAAATTATTGAAATATTAGAAGTACATTTATATCCTACTTATAAAAATTTCTCTGTCATATCTGACTAGATATTTGGGTGCTGCATGGCTCTACTTTATAATGATGAATAAATAATTATATATTGTTTGATTTCACAGTATACACAAAACATTTAAGTAAATGATATATATTATACTTTGCTATACATGATTAATAGCTTGTGTTCCTAATACATTTCTTTTTATTTTTTGTGTATGTGTATGTGTGGATGTATGCCACATTTATATAGCTGCCCACACAGGCCTAAAGAGAGTTTTAGGTCCCAAGGAACTAGAGTTACAAGCTGTCATGTGTCCTATGATGTGGGTATAGCATAAGGAAGTAGAGTTTTCTGCAAGAGAAGCAGGTCTCTTCACCATCCCCAGTCTTTGTGATGTAAGTGTGACTTGTCTGCAGTTAACATCTGTTGCTCATGTTATTCTCACAAATCTTATGTTAAAGTCCTTTTCTAAGTGTCTGACATAAAGAACCAGACAGATAAAGCACCTTCTAGGTCAGTCTATGCAATTTGACTCAAAAATAAGTGATGTAAGAACATGGAAATGTGTTTAGTCTGAGTGATGAAGAGATTGTTCAACATTAAGAATAGACAGTGGGCTAAAGAGATGACTCAGTGAGTAAAAGTATCTACTGACACCCAAAGAGCCTGATTTGTCTCTAAAGATGAAAATTGGCTTCCACATGCTGTTCTCTGACCTCCACATGCATACTGACACACATATGGACACATACAGGAACATACTAAATAAACATTAAATTTAATTTTAAAAATTAAAAATAAATGTAGATAGGAGATGTATAATTGTTGATACAGCATAAACAAGGAAGACCTGGACTCAGGATAGCACACAGATTTGATATTTTTAATTTCACTGTGAAAGTCAGAGTAGATTGGAAAACAATAAAATAAAATCTTTTTTAATTTTTTTATTATCGGATATTTTCATTTATTTACATGTCAAATGTTATTCCCTTTCCAGGTTTCCCCTCTGGAAACCCCTATCCCATCCCACTCCCCCTGCTTCTATGAGGGTGCTCCCACACCCAAACACCCACTCTCGCTTCACCGCCCTGACACTGGGGCATCAAGCCTTCACAGGACCAAAGGCCTCTCCTCCCATTGATGCCAGACAAGGCCATCCTCTGCTACATATGCGGTTGGAGACATGGGTCCCTCTATGTGTACTCTTTGGTTGGTGGTTTAGACCCTGGGAGTTCTGGGGTGTCTGGTAGGTTAATATTATTGTTCTTCCTATGGGGTTGAAAACCACTTCAGCTTCTTCGGTCCTTTTTCTAACTCCTCTTTTGGGGACCCTGTGCTCAGTCCAGTGGTTGGCTACAAGCATCTGCCTCTGTATTTTACAGGATCTGGCAGCATCTCTCAGGAGAGAGACTTGTTGTCATCCACAATAGTGTCTGGGTTTGATGTCTGTATATGGGATGGATCCCCAAGTTGGGCAGTCTCAGTATGGCATTTTTATTCATCCCTGCTCCACACTTTGTCCCCATATTTCCTTTAAACAGTAGAAATTCAGGGTTAAAAATTTGGAGATGAGTGCGTAGCCCCATTCTCCAACCAGGGGCCTTGCCTAACCTCTGGATATGGTCTCTACAGGTTCTCCTTCCCCTTTGTTGGGCATTTCAGCCAATGACATCCCTGTCGGAGCCTCTTGCTTTCCTGGCATCTGGGACTTGCTGGTAGCTACCCCCAGCTCCCCATACCCCATTGCTATACACCTCTGTTCAAATTCATGACCATCTGTATATCATCCCTGTGTAACAGGATTTTCCCTGTCCAACACATTAAAATATTAGTGAAGGAGGAGGCCTGTGATTGAACATGAAAAAGGGAGGCAGAGCTAAGAGTTGCAGAGACAGAGAGCATCTCAAGGGAAAGAAAAAGCCAAGATGGAGACGGACAGACTGGAAGAAGATCCTAATTCTGCATGGTTTTATATAGCCACAGGTACTTATGAATATCATATACGGATAGAATAACTGGGTTGATTTGTCTGATCTAGGTGGGCAGCTTGTATCATTATCAACTAGCTCTGAAACTATTGTGTAGGCATCTTGTGAATTGAGAATTTATTGATATATAAATCTGACTTGTTAATTATAAGCTCATAGAGTTTTGTTTTACTGGGTTACTGGACGATGGGATCACTGACCACAGGGGGATTATGGATGATAGGGTAGGAGCTGCACTGAGGCTAGCTACAGACAGAATCAGCAGGACCAATCTGAGGCAGAGAGTTGCTGGTAGTTGTGCAGGAACATGCTGGTCATTTTTGATATTTCCCACAAGAGATGGCAAACCAATGTGTTTGGCAAGAATCCACTAGAAATATAAGATCAGTAGCCTAAGAATTAAAGTTTCATTTTCTAAGTGAAAGAAAGGTAGCACTAGAAAAGTCATGTGTACTCAAACGCTGGAATTGAAACAAAGCAGGCCCTGAGGTCCCCTGCTATGGGGAATTGCAGGCTGCTCTGAGTCAGAAGAATGAAGTTGCTCAAAACATTACAGTTTATTTAGGACATGGAGAGGGGAGGTGAGGGGGTATTAGAGAAAGAGAAAGACACACAACACACACACACACACAGAGAGAGAGAGAGAGAGAGAGAGAGAGAGAGACAGACAGACAGACAGACAGACAGACAGACAGACAGACAGACAGAGACAGAGACAGAGAGACAGAGAGAGACAGAGAATGTAGAGGAGTAGAGGATGGCAATTAACAAGTGGAGAGAGGGAGGGAAATGAAAAGAGAAGGAAGAAAGGGGAAAGAGTAAGAGAGCAAGAGAGTAAGGACAGGGCAAGCAACCACTTTTATAGTAAGTCAGGCATTCCTGTCAGTTGCCATGTAACAAAAGGGAGGAGCCTGGAAGGGATGTTAAAAGTGTATTCATCACTATGTCTAGCTTAAGGGTAGTCATTTTTAAGAGATTTTACTCTCTGAACAATAATTAAGCATTCAGTAGTCAACCTTTATTATTGAACATTCTTGTGCTTGTGATGAAAGATTATAGCATAATTCAGTAAACATTAGACATGTAGGATTTCATATTGCTTCCTTTATTGCATTGATAGAATCTAGTCTCCCCAAATGTAACAAAAGGGAACAGAAGTTAGAAGGCAATAACTAAAGTCAAGTGCTATCTTCTACCAACCCTAGGTGCAAGCAAGTATTCATATAGTTCAGGTTTCTGGAAACCTGCAAAGCAGAAAACTCTACAGCAAGCATGTCGTAATAACTAGGATGTAGAAGAAGATGGGCTCTGATTGGCTTTCCAACTATTTAGAACATATACAAATCTTGGGGCTCAAACATCACAGTTTCCTTTTCACTACTATATTGTCCTATACAATATGCCTACATGAGAGATGTGATGGTAGAGTACTTGAATGCAAAACAGAAAACTCTTGTCCAATCTAAACATCAAAAAATCAACTTGATCTCACAAAAAGTCACAGTGACTCAATTAATAACAACATTGACAGAAAAGATGATGATAAACCAGAGCAAACTTAAAAATTTGACTACAGAACCCCTGAAATGATTCAGTATCCATGACAACCAAGATCTGAGTGATTTCTTCTTCTTTGTTGAATGAAGTTACTACAGATTCCATGTTCGCAGATCTCCCTATTCCCATGACGATGTACAGCAGCAAGTTATTCTTCCTGCAATCTACCTTGGAAAGCATCCACACACACAGAAGAAATCCAGGCTTCCCTTAGAGGCCAGGAATAGAAACAGAGACCTCTCTCTCAAATACTACCTCACAACTCCTTGAAATCACTCTCCTGGCTACACCCACCAGAATATTTAATTTTGTTTCAACAGGATACTTTTTGGGACATCATTTGTTGAAGCATCATTAATTATTAGACTGTTTAACAGGAAATATATATATCTTGATGCAGTATTGAAGCCTAAAAATATCACTCACTATTAAAGTATAGAATCAGTTTGAATTTTAAATATACCCAGGAATACCAAGGCTGTGCAACAAAGACACGGAAATTGGAAGGAAAAGGCAATCCCAGAAGTCATCTTGTTTTCAAAGAGGAAGACAGAAAGGAAACCAAATCAAAATAATGAGCCAGTGACAGGACTCAGAAAGAAAAACACTTGCTGCCTAGCCTGACCAACTAAAGTTTCATCCCTGGAAGCACAAAGTTAAAAGGCAAAACCAATTCCAGGAACTGTCCTCTAATGTCCACACACACACCATGGTACATGTATGTTCCCAGACATATACACATAAGGAACATAGATGAGTAAGTTTCTTAGGGATATAAAATTGGAGACAAAATAGGAGCTGAAACATCCTACATTTGAGATATTAAGGAACCTGAGACAAAAGATTCCTCAAGTCTCTATAAATGGCATAGACAAGACTCACACAGTTGCAAATGTCTGTGCATGGTCATAGATAAGATGCAACAATTTAGTCCCTGGTGTTTGGAATTTCATGATGGGAATATGATAGAGTGAAATAAGAAAAGAAGGAACACATTAGAAAAAATTAGATTCAATACAGATTGACCATGCAAAGGATAAACAAGGAATCAAACACTTTGCTTTTTTAAATATGAGGCTCAATAAATGTGTTTAAAAACTTTAAATATTTGTTATGTAGTAATGTGATTGCTTCGATAAAAATGGCTCCTGCAGGCTCATATATTCAAAAACTTAAGTTACCAGGGAGTAACTCAATGAAAAGGAGGTGGCATTGTTAAAGGAAGTGTATAACTAGGCTCGGAATTGGGGGTTTCAAAAGCCCATACTGTACTTCTGTACTTCTATATCTCTCTGTCTCTCTCTGTCTCTCTGTCTCATTGTGTATCTCTCTGTCTCTCTCTGTCTCTGTGTCTCTGTCTCTCTCTCTGTCTCTCTCTGTCTCTGTGTCTGTCTCTCTCTCTCTCTCTGTCTCTCTCTCTGTCTCTCTCTCTGTCTCTCTCTGTCTCTCTCTCTCTCTCTCTCTCTCTCTCTCTCTCTCTCTCTCTCTCTCTCTCTCTCTCTCTCTCTCTCTCTCTCTGTCTCCCAGAGGATCTGAATAAAAAACCATGCCAATGATATCGATGCCACCATACTCCCACAATGCCCCAATGTTGATGATAAAGCACAAACCTTCTAAAACTCCAAGTAAGCCCCCAATTAGTGCTCCTCGTATAAGACTTGTATTGGCTATAGTATGTCTTTTCAATAATAATACAGTGACTAAGACAAGAACTATGTTAGTTTTATATTAGAACAAAAATACTACAACTTTCAACAAAACTTGGAACTACACAGAATGCTCTACAAACACTGACATAGATAATGGTACACAGTCCTTGGAGCAATGAGGGAACTAAAATCTTACTAGTATGACTGTCTTTTAAACAGAAGAATAGAGTTATGACATAAAACATCTTTGTGCTTTTGTTTTGTTTTGTTCTATTTTGTTTTGCAATTATACATTGTTGTTATTGATGTATCTTTTAAAGGGGTATTAGCTCCATTTGAGTTTGTCTATGAGTTAAGAAGTAGATTTGAATCTCATCAAGGAAATTATCTACATTTTTCTGACGGGACTTGGTACTGTGGGGAACATCCTTGAAATATACATTCAGTTTGCTAAGAGGTATTGAAAAGAAACCTTTCTATCTTATTCTCAGCCATTTGACTTTTGCCAACATTATAATACTTCTTTCAAAAGCCTTACTTCCAACAATAGTGGCTGTCAGCTTGAGAAATGGCCTAGATGATATAGGCTGTAAAGGTGTTGACACGAACAAGACCATAAGCTCCAGTGCCTCCTGTGAATGGGTGGCTCAGATGAGGTCTGCGCAACATGTGATTCCCTTGCTGTGGATCTTCAATTCCATGACCTGCATGCAGCTCCTCCATTCCATCATGAAAACCACCATGAACACATCACAACTGAGTAATAGTACTCTGTGCCTATATTTTGTAGTAGAAAGTCAGAAAAGAAAATGGACTTTTCTCACTCTCACATAGTTTCATGGAGGTATGGTTGGGGTCAGGGATTAGATGGTATCTCTTCTCTACAAGTTTCACCAGCATGTCCTCTACCTTCAGAACTACAAGATTCCCAACAAAACTCCCCTTTTGAGAGATGCTCAAAAGTGTCCTCCTTCTAATGTTGTGTTTTTCTTTCTTTTATTCAACAGAATTTGGTTTTAACTACTTCTAAGTTTCTGTTTAAAGAACAATTCCTTGATGTTATATTCATGAGTTTGTAACCCTTGGACATGCAGTCTCAGCCCTCTTGTCCAGAAATGGGCATCAGGTTGCATTTGGCCATGCACACTAGGAGACACAGACACTGAGAAATGTCTCTTTCATTTACTTTGTTAAAAAATACATTGGAAAGAATTCTGAATTATGTGTGAAGACAAATTTCATCCCAGTAACTTTGGCAGATGATTTTTCAAACAACCATAGTAAACTGAAGCTCTGAGCAGACCTAACATTCACAGTCACTTAGAGTGACAAGGACACCTCATTCTCCATTCTTTTTCAGATGAAGTGATTTAATTGTAAATATGGGAGACTAAGATATCACTGGTAGTAAGAACCAGGAATGATTAGGCAAATTTTATCAAGATAAGCATTTGTTGGGTCTTTTTGCCTGGATTTCCTTTCCTAAAACATAATCCTATAGACATGTTTCATTTTGAGAATTACAACAGGAAAAATGCGTACACGACAGTGTTCATTATTTCATTGAAATAAAGTAAAATAATAGTTGTTGTTGTTGGTGGTGGTGGTGGTGGTGATGGTGGTGGCGGTATTAATTTAAAGTGTCTTGACTGGGCAGCCCCAGAGTGTCTGGAAGAGAAACACCCAAGCTCCAGCACCAGGGCTCCACACCCTTCCTTGAAAAATGAGAAATAGAAGAAAGATACCTAAGCGCCAGTCCCATCCAAGAGCAGGGAGATAGTATGATGAGATGAGTGAATGTGTGGTAGAGAGAAGGAAAAGATGGAGTTTGTGGTAGAGAGATGGGAAAGAAAGCAAAGCTGAGTGGTGCATGCACTGTGGAGGGAGTTGGATGATCTGAAGATGCTATAGCACTGAGGAGCAGGCAGATATAAGGAGCCTGTGCAACCACCTGAGACCATGGTGATACCTAGGTCTGGACTGCCATCTGGGTCTATGACCCTTCCACAGCTGGGATTTGTACTGATGTCTGTGACCCATGCTGCCACTAAAAGCCATCTGAATGTCATTGATCTGGGCTGCTGCCTGAGACCATGTTGATGGTTGGAGCCTGTGCTGACATTGGGGACTAAGCTGATCTTGGTGGGCTATGCTGCTACCTGAGGCCTTGGTGAATTCCTGGCCAGGGATGCTGCTGAGGGCTATGTCTGAGGTTCTGCTGCAGCTAAGGGTTGTGACAATGTCCAGGACCTATGGTACCATCAAAAGCCAGGAAGACAGATTAGAAGACAAACAGAACCAACAACAAAATATACAGAGTTATTGTAAAACATCAATGTAGAGAGCCATTGTAATGCCATATAACCTGATAGTCAAATTCAGCTGCCTGCATTTCACCTACACTGAGCTGAGGAATTCCAGCCACACCTCCCCCCACCTGGCAGAGCTGACAGAGCCCTGGGAATGAGCCTTTGTCTTCAAAGGAGCTGCAGTTTCCTGCGAAAGGGGGTCAGTCGCCATCTCCTGCAGAGTAGCAAACCCTGTGAAATTAACATCTTCCTGAGAACTGTTATGGCAACATCTCTCAGCCTGGCAGAGACCTGCTTTGGGAGGGAGGGTCACACCCACAGCACATATATTGTCACTCTTATCCCCAAAGTGAAGAGAAAGATTTTGTACAGCCATGCACTAATGTCTCTGTGTGTTCTTTTCTCTCGACACCCATCGTTTCATTTTTCAGCTCTCCCTCCATGTAGAACCCACTCGTGAGCAATTTCCAGGAAGCTTCACATCAAGACAAGCAAATTCTTACTTAGATTAACCAAAAGATGAAAAAGAAAGGATCCAAACTTAAAAAATTATAAGTGAAAACAGACATTGCAATAGACCAACAAAATCCAGAGAATCATAAGGACACACTGTAAAAGTCCAAATTCCACCAAACATTAAAACATTGAAAACATGGTTGATTTCTTGATATTTACAATTTACCAAAATCAACTTAACATCAAAGAAACAAATTAAACAGATATATAAAGCCTAGTCAAATAGAAATAGTCATTAAAATACTACTAACAAAAAGGAGCCCAGGAACACAAGAATTCAGAGCAGAATTCTTCCACATTATAAAGAACTAAAGCCCATACAACTCAAAGTATTCTAAAAAATAGAAACTAAAGGAACATTTCCTAATTCTTTTGATAAATCCTCTATTATCTTGATGTGGCTTCTGCACAAAGACATGTTTTGGGGACTTCACCCAAGAAGATTGCTCAGACATGGGTTTAATCCAATAGAAAGTCTTTATTAGCTGGCCAGTGGCTACACTAGATGGATGGGATCCCAGTGTAGCACTAAGCCTCTCAGAATAAGAAGCTTATAACCAGCAAAACCATATTTTGGGTTGATATACTTCAGTTAAAAAGAACAGTTAGCCAGAAGAACTACAGAAGTCAAAAGACCTGGGTAAGTACATTTTGAGACCTCCCAGAACCAAATTTACTTTGATGGAGTAGGCCTTTTCTTTTAGTTTTGGCAAATGGTGCTGTCTACATGCTGAGTTTTACAACCTTAATGGTATTTCTATTATGAACTCAGTTGTGGTAAGGTCTGGGGCCTGTTACAGACACAACAGAAAAAAAGAAATTATATATCAATATCTCTTATGAACATAGAGACAAACATTATTGATAAAATTTGCAAATTAAATTCAAGAACACTCCAAAAGCAATATCCACCATGATCATATTGGCTTCATCCAAGGAACGCATGGATGGTTTAGCTTATATTATGCATTATTGCTTTAAATCATTAAATGCAACCTACCATATAATCAAACTGAAAGGCAAAAGCCACGTGATATCTGATTAGCCTTTGACAAAATCCTATATTCCATTCTTAATTAATGGAAAGACTAGAAAAATAGAGGACATATGTCAATATAGTAAAAGTGATTTACAGCAAATACAAAGCCAACATCATTCTAAATGGAGAGAAACCCAAAGTGATCTCACTAAAATTGGTAACAAAACAAGAACATTCACTCTCTCCAATAATTACTTGATATCACATCTTAAAATAATATGAAAGCTAAGAAAGATCAAGGGGGATACAAAAAGGAAAGAAAGACGTCAAAGTATATTTATCTGCAGATGATATGATTTTATATATAACAGACCCTATAACTCTACCAGGAAACATTTACAACTGATAAACTCTTTTAGTAAAATACTAGGATTAAAAAAAAACTAACACACAAAATATTAGTAGCCTTCCTATATAAAAAAGACAAACATACAGGAAAACAGTACCTTTCATAGTAGACTAAAAAATATCTTCAGATAACTCTAAGTAAGGGAAAAACTTGGTTCTTTCCCTTCTTAAAAGCTTTAAGACTCTGAAGGAAAATAATTGAATAAGATTGAAAGACTCTCCCATACTCACAGACGTATAGGATTAATATTGTGAAAAGTGGCCATCCTAACAAAAGCATGCTACAGATTTACTGCAGTCTCCCTCAAAATTCCAATACAAATCTTCAAGAAATTTCTTTTAAATCTTCAAATTTATATGAAAATTCAAAAAAGACAAAAGAGTTTAAACAATCACGATTAATAAAAGAACTGATGAAAGTATCTCTATTCCAGATTTCAAGTTGTATTACCAAGCTATAGTAACTTAAAAAAAAAATACACACCCACAATGATTTGGTATAAAAACAGACATGTTGATCAATGGAATTAACTTAAAGACTCAAATGTAAGGCTACACATTGAAGGACAACTGATTTTTAATAAAAAAGCTAAAAATAAAACTGAAGAAAAGACAGCACCTTTGCTGCATGTAGAACAAAAATAGATTCATAGCTACCACCATAAAAAAAATCAACTCCAAATTGACCAAGGGTCTCAAAATAAGACTTGATGAACCTGATAGATGAAAATGTAAGAAATAGGTTCATAGGCACAGAAAATGCCTTCCTAAACAGAATACGAGTTGCACAACTATTAAGACCAACAATTAATAAATGGATCCTCTTGAAGCTGAAAACCTCTATAGAGTGAAGATCACAATTATTCAGTCAAAGTGGCAATCTATTGAACGGGGAAAGATCTTTACCAATTAAACATCTGACATTGGGTTAGTATGTAGAATATATGAAGAACTAAAGATAGCTGGACATCGACAAAAATAAATAACATCTTTTTATGACATGTTCAGTTGGTATCACTGGGATGCTCTTTTCTGAAAAAGAACAAACAAGAAGTGGATATGCAAAGAGGAAAGATGAAGTGGAAGGAATGGAAGAAGGGGAAGGAGGGGAGGCCGCCGTCAGGATGTATTGTATTAGAGAAGAATAAAGATTAAAAAATTAAAATGAAAAATCAACAACTCAATTTAAAGTAGGGAGAAGAATTATATAGAGCAGTGGTCAATCTTGCTATTGCTGTAAACATTTAATACAGTTCATGTTGTGTCTCTAACCATACAATTATTTTTGTTACTACTTTATAACTGTAAAAATTGTTGCTACTCTAAAACTGTAACTTTTGCTACTGTTGTAAATCATAATGTAAATATTTTTGATGATAGAGTTTTGCCAAATGGACTGTGTCCCTCAAGTTGAGAACTATTGATATAGAGAGTTCTCAAATGATGAAACACAAATGACTGGGAGAAACTTAAAGACATGTTAAATACCCTTAACCAACATGGAAACACAAGTCAAAATTACTTGAGATTTCATCTTAATCTAGTCGGAATGACCAAGCTCAAAGAAAAGCTTACCAGTATACACTGAAAAGGATTTTGGAAAGGAGGAACAATTGTTCATTATCAGTGGGTATCCACATGTGTGTATCCATTGCAGAAATCAGTGTAGAGGTTCCTCAAGAAACCAAGAATTAATATACCTGAAGATTCAGCTCTCCCAAGCTCATGTATATATGCAAAGACTCTGCAACTTGCTCCAGAAATACTTGCTCATTCGTGTTCATTACTACTCTATGCATGATACCCAGAAACAGGAAACAGTTTAGATGTCCATCAACTGTCAAATGAATAATGAGAATGCAGTGCATTTACAGAGTGGAGTATTATTCATATTAAGAAAATTGAAATTGGCAACTATTAAATAGTAGGAGCTAGAAACAATCACCCTAATTGAGATGAATCAGATCTAAATGGACAAATGTCACATGTTTTTTTTTCTTACACATGTTTGTGAGCTTTTAAACTTTTACTATATGTGCCAGAAGCTGTTTAACTACAGGGGTTAGATGCCTAGGGACATATCAGGAAAGAAGATGGGGTTTCCCAAGGAAAGGGAGTTAGAATATAGTGTTATAAGGAGATAAAAGGATGAAATAATGAGGGAGGTGGGTGAAAGGTAAAAGAAAACTGAGACACAGCTAACACTAAAGGTCTTTTGAAAAGCCATACAGAAACCTACTACTACAGACATTTCCTAAATTGTGCACATATATAAAAGGAATTTAAGTGGAATCACCATATAATGGAGGAAACAATGCCATAACTATTCATCTTATGACATAAAGAAAAACCTCCTGTGCCAGGAATAGGTTTCATCTTCTTGAATCATTGACCTAGGGTGTCCCACGGTCCCTCTCAAAACATCACAGGATGTTATAATGACTATTGCTTGCTCTCCACAACCATGTGCTAAGACCCTATTGCTGAGGGTACCACATGTCATCAAATGAGAACTCAAGGCAGTTCCTAACCAGAAGCTTCACCCCTACTGACTCAAATTCAAGGTACATGAAGGTAGTCTGTGTAACACTAGAGGAGGAAGGTAACCATCAATATCATATAGCTACAAACAATGATCCCTGCAACAGTGACATGCTTGTACTATGCATTGCTGCAATAGTGACACAAACATTTCAAATAACCAACCACAGTTTGTGTGAATATAAGATCCACTCCATGAGATGGAACCCATACCTGACACTGCTAAAGTGGCCAAGAAGTTGAGACTAGATAGGTCATGGGTCTAAGGGAAAATCTACTACAATTATTCTGCTAAAAGAACATAGCAATAAAATACCTCCTAGTGACATTTAGCTGTACCCATAGATCAGTGTATTGCTCAACTTTCATCAGAGAAGCTTTTTCTTCCAGTTGATGAGATTAAAAGAGAAATCCACAATTGGAAAATGTGCAGAGACTTTGAAGCACTTAGTCCTAAATGGGATGCTTTCATCAACTCCCACCCCTCAAGGCTCAGATATCTCTATTCAGAAGAGGAAGCAGAAATATGGGAAGAGCCAAAGGTGATAGATTACCATTTCTTCATACAGCAGGACTGATGCACATATGAATTCAAGGAGATTTATGTTAGCATTCTGTCTAAGTTCTGTTCCACAGTTACCTGGCAACAGTTAGGTATGCCTGACTCACTATAAAAGGGGATGCTTGCCCCCACCTCTCTCTCTTGCTCTTGTTCTTTCTCTTGCTCTTGCCTTCCTGCTCCTGCTCTCTCCTTATTCCCTTCCTCCCTCTCTCTCCAGTTCATGGCCAACCTCTACTTCTTTACACACACACACACTCTCTCTGACTTTCTCTGCCTCTATTACCCTCTCAACTCCCCTCCCCATGCCCTGAATAAACTATTCTATACTATACCATTGTCATGTGGCTGGTTCTTCAGGGGAAGGGATACCTCAGCATGGCCCCATAGAGGCAGTCCCTTCCCCCAACCCTGACTACATCTCCATAGAACATATCCCAAATCTCTTTACCTTTTTATAAACACATCAATTGAGGAAGCACACACAAGGATTACACAGTCTCAAGTGAGAGGGGGGGTCCCAGCACTAAAAGGGGAAGGAGACACCATTGCCAGCCAAGAACCTATTTGCACTTAATGTCTGCTAGAAATGGGGCAATCTGTTTACTCCAATGAAATGTCACTAAGTGACACTCAACTGCAATCTAGGTCAGTACTCTTGCCTGGGTATAGTTGTCTAACACAAAAGGAAATCATCCACATTCCTGTTTTGTTTTATTTTTGTTTTGGGGTTGTTTTTTTCTTTTGATTTTTTTTCTTCTTTTCATTATTTTTTTCTTTCTGGTATTTGCTTTGTTTTGTATTATTGTTTTTGTGTTGGAGAGCACAAGATAGCAAACATAAAGTTAGGTGGGGATGGGAAATATGGGATGGGGAAGGTATTAGATGGTGGAAATAACATGAACAAAATATATTGTATGAAAAAAAATAAGTAAGAAAAAGAAAATAGATCAGAAAAATTAAATCCCCAGGACCCATAGTCTCCTAGTTACTGTTTCCTAAACACAACACTGAAGATAGTTCATGGCTGTATTACGCAATGATACTTTATTATTACTAAATAATATGCTTGAATATTATTCAGAATGTGATCATTTTGTGTTATCATATTTCTTGGTTTGGGGATACATAAAGGAGAAGAGGCAAGACTGGAGTTAAGGTCCAGAACCCCTTGGGCACTGTTCACCACCCTTTTCCTTACCTACAGGCACTGTAATTAGGATCATAAAGTTTCTAGGTTCAGCAAATGACAGAGCACCAGGAAGAAGGCAAAGCTGCCCTCAGGCATAGAGACAGAAGAATCTTTTCCCTGAGGAAGCCAAATTCCTGATGGGTACATCCTGACACCTTGCTTGAGCACAAGGACTTAGGGTTGATAAACAGGGCTTGGCTGTGCTGTGAGGACAGGCACTCTGAGCCCTGCACAGACTGCACAGCTGAGTATTGCCATGTCATGGGGAATGGGGCTGCATTTGACATTTAAAGAAATCTGTGGAGGGCTGGTGTGTGGGAGAGAAGGAGGTAGGCTCCCTGTCACTCTGAGTGGGACGCAAAGTGGAAGGATTCCACCCAATTCAGAATTGTTTCAGTGTCTATAAGGACAGTGTGTGTGGTCACTGACATGAGCTGCTCCTTACACAGGACAGACAGTGGTAGGAGATAAAGATACCTGCAGTGCAGCCTGGAGTAGTGCCCCAGCCAGCGGGGTCTTCAGCATGAACCTGAGGAGAGAACCAACGAATGGGGGCGGGGGGACAAGAGACACAAAGAATGAGAGCAAGACAAGTAGTCTGATCAAGCTCCAATGAAACTTTATTTTTTTCCCTTCTTCTAAGCAGTAATCAAGGAGGAAACTCATAACAAAGCATTCTGCCAAGCAGGATGTATTGTTAGGGCAGCCATCTATTTTTCAAACTAACTGCCTAACTACAAAAGGGTCAGCAGATTACTAAAAATACCAATTCAATCCGTGAGAAATAGAAGCTTGTCCCTGGGAGTGAATCAAACATGGAGTCATCTTAGGCTAAGATATACCCATTGGCTCCCAGCATCTCCTCCTTTTCTAGTAGATTTAAGGTAAGATATTGATCAAGTGAACAGTCATCCACTATGAGATGGTAGGCGTTAACCAGGGAAGAGAAGCATTGGCCTGGTCCTCCTAGATGTGTTATGATGTCTTTTTGGGAGGAGAGGGTTTAGTTTTCCTTGTTAGTTATTTTAAGGAATGCCTTTAAACACCAACCTCTATGAAACCAGGTTTGCTTCACAAGGGACTCAGAGGCAGAAAACATGGTCCTCCCCTTGCAGTGTTTTGACTTGCACCTCTCACTGGTGCCCTTGTCTGCTCTTAAATGGACATACATAGATCTGAGTTCTATGTAGCTCCCACAGAAGATCCACTTATATAAGGCTCATCAAGACAAGTTGCTAAGTTGAGTCAATGATAATATACTTGTATATGTTTTGATGCCAGGGAGTCTACTTGTTGTTGAATAAAACAGGTAATTCTGCCAAAAAATAAACCACACCAGGGTAGCAAGATAAAGAACCGCCACCAGGGGGGGTGCGACCCAGGACTGCACAAAGAAAGCACGCAGAGACATTACCACTACTTATAATATTAGCATGCATTAATTCCTCTCTAAGAAGGGCAAGTCAAGAAAAGGGATGTTGGGGGGGGGGATGAAGAAAGTTGTATATTTAACTCTTTATATTTCAAAATATTAGAATAGATAGTAGATTGAATCTGGACATAGGATCGACAGATATAAATCCAGCTACTGGGCCACCTTGTATCTCTAGTCATATACATGACTCCTTTAACTGGTGAGGTCCAACGTGCATCCCATGAATCCCAAAGGACCCAGATAAATCCTAAACTGGACCAATAAAAATTATGTTGATTATAAGGGCTTTGAATAACTACTTGATCCTTTTTGAGTGTGACAACATCATGGATCTTACAGGTCTGCCAGGGACAGTCATCCAGTTATTTTCACATGGTGGATGACTCTGATCAAACAGAAAACAAAGGGCAGGGAGAGTCTTCCCCCTGTCAAGCCTTAAAATCAGTAAAATTTAACAACATGGGCGGCCGACATCCTTTAGGTGGACAGTCAGCAGTAGCCAGGAGATGACCATAACTCTGAGTTTTAGCATAATTAGTATAATTTTCTGTCATAAAAAAGCACCCATGCAAAAGGTGAGCTGGCAGGCGACAGCTTTTCTAATCCTGATGGGGTCATAGCATATCCAATCCACAGGAATATCCACAGAAATCTTTTTAATTCAGTGTAATCCATGTTCCTGAAAAGAGAGAAAAATTTTGGAGAATTTCAGTGGGGTGTTTCACTCCCTGGAACCAGGGTTAGTTTTTATGGCATCAATTTGTTTTATTCAGGGAGCCATCTGGCTGCTCCCAATTTTTTATCATAAATACAAGCTGACCCATATAAGCATGGGGTCAGAGCCTTTCAATTGGAGGGTAAGTGGATCCTTCCACATGACAGTAGCATGATTAAGTTTGGTTTCTAGATTCCAAAAGCAATTGGCAACTGATTTTCCTTGTTGATCCAAGATTAGGAAATTCAATACAAACATTGCATGACTTAAAAGATTTCAGGTGGCTCCTTTAATGGGCTACAGATCCCCTTTTTAATTTCTTGAGGGTGATCTTTTCTGGAGCAACAACTACTTCAAAAATTTTAAAGCCCATTATATAAGAGCAAAAGCCTATAATAAAACTCTATGAATAATATACCGAAATGTTTGAAGTCTTAATTTCTTGTATTGAAGCAGGGACAAAAAAAAAATATTGTTTCTCACAAAAGGTAAGGCAATTAGCCATTCCTTGAGGCAAAACTTTCCAATGATATTGCCTTACAAACCCTTTACAATCATCATGATGCAAAGGAATAATATAAAAACAATTTTCCAAATCCATAATAACTCTATATGAAGTAGACAGGCCAGATTTTAATAACTTTATAAGTTCATAGTTTCATTAACCTTTCATAAATCTTAAATTTGAACTGTATTTTGAACAACACCTTGATAGATCTGCAATAATGCTGTTTTGGCCTAAGAAGAATTCCCTGAAGGCAAGGCAAGGGCCCAAAAAACTTCCCTAGGCAGGGAGTGTCACTCAAGTCTCTGAGGCAGCTCTGAACTTTACATTAACTCAAATGTAAATATTTCTTAATCTGAGACTATTGCCTGAGGTTAGGCTCAATGATAACCCCTCCTGCTATGAGGACAGATTCCAGGGGAGCAATTCTACTGTATATATCTTTAATTTTTTGGACAATCTTTCTTAATATCATTTATGTCCCCATACTTTAAAACATTCCTTATCACCTCAGTGCTGTGAAAGCATTATTTGTACTGTAGTCCCCTACAAGGCAGCAGCTATAGCCAGACCCCGATTGTATGAAGGTCCAATTTCTGCACAAAGATGAATATCAGTCTGCCTTTGCTTTGGTTGGCTGGATGGCTGTGTGGCAGACTACATTAGCATTCTCATAAGCCAATTGTGTAACAAAAGAAACCCTTGCTTGAAGATCTCCAAAAATTCTACTCTACTCTCCTGGGATCAAACTGCAAACTGCAGTCAATGAAACACTGGCAATTCAGCCATAACTCTTAAGTTTCTTTTGTAATAATAGAGCATAACCCCAACCTTGGAAAACAAAACCCAATTTTAAACAATTTATTTTCTTTAAAATCAATACCAAAGGCATTACTTTCACATTACAAAGTTTAACTGCCAGTTCTTATGTACGAATGTTTGACAGTGTAACTTTTAATACCTCATTAAAGAGACATTGTTTTACATCTTATCCCTTATAGGTCTAGTTTCTAGGATAAAAATTACACAAAATATTATCCCAGTTTGGAAATATCTTTGTTTCTTATTCTTTCAAGCTGTAATTTTAAGAGAAGAGTGAAAGAGTTAACTCAAGAACTTTAAAAGGGTCAGGGACTAGGTTGCATTCCTCAGACCACAAGTGGGAGGGAGAGACTGACCTAGGGGTGGGGACACATTCCGAAGGACTTTTTTTTTCTAATTATTACATTATTATATTATTATTATATTATTTCTAATTATCTGATATGCACATTCGATCTTCAGTGGCAATTTGATAAAAACAGATTTACTGACCCGCAAAATATAAATCCATATTTCCTTGTGACAGAGTGTTTTGAACATATATAATGAGCAATGGAGATATATGTAATTAATGGTATAAATAATAACATTTTGGAGTCCCTAGGAAGACTCTTATTTTATTGAGTAAGGTAAAAATTAAATAAAATAAATGCCCATTTTAACACATTCCCTCTGGGTTATGCAGGTCGAGAACGAAAGATACACAGATTATTTTTATTATTTTATTATTTTTATTATTTTTCAAATCAAGTCTTTCTGAATGACTCTAAATCACTTTTAAAATTTCCAACATCTCACACTTTTAATTCTGCACCAGGATGGAGTTCATTAGGTTGGATAAAAACCCAAAACACTGAATAATAGAGAACCTATTTGAGTCTCACATATATTTTTTTCTAAGTTATTGTGGTCAATCTGTCCCAGTAGAGAATCACACACAGAAGAAAAACGGTGATGTCATTGGAAGCACCTGGGCTACGTGACACCCAGCTGTCAATCAACGGGGAGACTAACATAAATTAGCATACATTAACATAAATTTCCGAAAATTTGAATAAGTTTCCCAGGAGACACGGAGGGATGTCATGGTGACCGGAGTCCAGCGGCGCCTAGCAATGATGTCAACTCCGCGAGGAGAGTACGACGACAGGAAGCCCCACCCCCGCCAACGGACCGGGTGACATTTGCCAACGATCACGAGGGGGCGTGTCCAGCTCACCATCACGTCGGTCAATCACTCCTGCGGGAGGCGTGACACCGGCCGCGTCTGTCCATCTGTGCAGCCACGCCCGCGGTTACAAAACCGCGACAACCACAGCCATCTCGTTTGCATATTCATGAGGCTACAAGATGGACGTCGCGAGGGGTAGGGACACCGCCATGACTGAGGGATCCTGGGAGGTAAATGAACCACGCTGCCAAGCCAGGAAGCCGCCGCCGCAGCCTTCGATCACGGGGCGCGGCAGGGAACGCCCACCCCTCGCTTCCCGACACGAGCAGCACTCCCTCCCGGACATCCCGCTGCCTCGGCTATGGTGCTCCAGGAGGCGGCAATGGCGTCATCGGGGTCGTGACCACCCAGTCGCGAGGAAGCGGAGTCACAGAAAGCCCGCCCACCCCCGCATTTGCACGTTTCACAGAAAGGTGACGTCACGGCGGGCGTGTCGCGCGCAAGACGCCGAGGCCCCGCCCACACCGATCTGTTCAGGAAACCGCTCGATTTCCCACCGCAAACCCGGGGAACAGGCGCGCGCATGCGCCGGGGTGGCGGAGTCACGTGAGGGCGCCGCGCCAAGGGAAGTCCTCTCCAAAGTCCGCGCGACCTCGCGACCCCACGACCCGCCACCACCGCAACAGGCTCAGGTCAGGTTGGGGCCTGGAGGGAGGGCGGGTCAAGGGGGCGGGGGGGGGGAAAACGGCGCGCGGTTGGAACCGGAAGTCGGGGAAAACGACATGGGCAGGGACAGGAAGGGTGGCAGGTGATGGACATCCCAACCCCGCCCATTGCCCCACCCACAGACCGCAGAGCCCCGCCTCCTTCCGTGAGGTGTTATCCAGACCCCACCCCCATGACCAGAGCTGCTGCCCCGTGGCTCCTGTTGGCCATACTCTGCCCGGCGCTGACGTCACAGACGGGTAGGCGGTGTCGTCAGGGGGCGGGACCCAGACCCGCAGCCACGCCCCTCTTATCCGACCTGGGTGTCAGTCAACGACGGCAGATGACATCATCGCTCACCCAGGGCTCCGCCCACTCTTCCACATGATGTCACGCAACCCGCAGATGCCCGTCACGAGGCCCCAGGCACCGGTCCGCCAGCCCCACCGAAGACCACGCCCATCCGGAACCTGCGCCTCAACCCCTCCCAGCGCAGGCTGACATGGGAACTCGATGACGGTGACGTCATCACTTATGGTTCCCGCTTCCTGTGCCAGAAGGGGCGGGGCCCGCCGCTTCGAGTGAGTGGGTGGGGCTGGGGGACGCCTGTCCATCACCTGACTGGCCTGTCCACCGCCCCAGCTGTCAGTCACCGGGCTCCTCCCCACTATGTTCACTTCCTGCCCCATCCCTTTCTCACATCTGGCCCTGCCCTTTCTCATTTCCTGCACTTTGCCCTTCATCCCACTTATCGCCCCGCCCCTTTCTCACTTCTGGTCCGACCCCATGTGCAGGCTGACCCCAGTGGGCGGAGCTGCTCCTTCCCATCACTCTCGCACTGTCACGTGACTGAGCTCTCAGCCTTCCCCGAGCGATACAAGGACCTGGCCGCCTCCGTCTGGTTCCCAGAGCCCCGTGTGTGACCCCCCCCCCCCCGACTGTGACCCCTGTCCTCAACCATGACCCCTGACCCCGAATCTGACCCCCAACCCCAGCGTGTGACACCCCCCCAACCCAGTCTATGACCCGGACCCCAGCGTGTGACTCCCGACCCCAGCATGTGACCCCGACCACAACGTGTGACCCCCTCCAACCCCAGCGTGTGACCCTGACCCTGACTGTGACCCCGACCCTGACCCCAGACCCTACAGACCACGACCACAGCATGGCCGCCCGAGACCTGCACTGCTGGGTGCACGATGTCGACCACATGACGTGCCGCTGGGGACGGGGCCAGGGTGCGACTGACGATGTGCGCTACCGGATGTTCTGGCGCGATGCCCGGTTGGTCCTGGGGTTGGCAGTCATGCGGGTAGGGGGGGCTGGGCCGGGCTGGGGTCTGGTGGGTGTTGAATTCACTTCATGTGATGCCACTTCATGTGATGTCACTTCCTGTGATGTCACCCACCCGGAGCCCTAACCCTGCCCCCCACCCCAGGTTGGGCCCTGACCGAGACCATGAGTGTTTGCACTACGATGTCACATCGTACGGGGCCCGCGTGGGCTGCAACCTTGACCTCGCGACCATCGACCCTGACCCCACCTCCCTCATGACCGTGACGGTGAACGGGAGCGCACGCACCTTAGGCGTGGCCTGCAACGACGAGGTCGTGGACCTGGGCCATGTCGGTGAGTGTGTGTGTGAGGTGGGGGGATGATGGTGAGTGAAGAGTGTATGTGACACACTGTGTGTGTGATGGCCCCGCCCCCGCAGAGATCCTGGCCCCACCCACGCTGATGGCCGAGTGCAACAGCTCCGAGGCGCACGTGCGCTGGGCCGCGAGGAGCCGCTTCCACAGTGGGTTCCAGTTCACGTTGCAGATCAATAAGGTGATCCGGGTGAGAAGCATAGTAGGGTGCCAGGTCCAACTCCCACCCTACCTCCTGCTGCGCTGAGGCCCCGCCCCTGTCCCCGCCCACAGAGCTCGCATCAGGAGCCACAGAACCAGATGGTGAGCGCAGGGGGCAAGGCCTCCACAGAGGGGTAAGGGGCAGAGCGGGGTCGTCAGCCACCGTGATGTCAACGCCAGCCCCGCTCCCAGCTCTTCGGCACAGAGTTCCGGATTGTGAACCCTGGCACGACACTGTCCATCAGGGTGCGGGCACATACGGTCGATGGCAGGAAAGTCAGCGCCTGGAGCCCCACGCAGAGCCTGGGTGGGTGAACCCCACCCCCACAGGCCACCGGCCCCAACCGTGACCCCACTTCTGGTTTGCCCAACGCTCCCCACTAACATCACTTCCAGATCCCCTTAGTCCCGCTCCGCTGACATCACTTCTGGTTTTCCCTTGCCCCACCCGCCGTTGATATAATCAATTCCTTGACCTTTACCTCCATCTGGCCCTCACTTATTGCTCCCTGCTGATGTCACTTCCCCCCTGTGATTTTGCCCTCACCTCCTGGTCCCACCCTTCCCATAGCATGTGACCTCCAGGCGAACCCAGCAACGCTGATGTGGCTGACGCTGGCAGGGGCAGGGCTCACGGCAATGGTGGCGACCTCACTGCTGCTGCTGTGGAGGAGGTAATGATGTCATTGGGGCAGGGCCTCCCTCCTATGCCAACTTCCCAATGCCTGACTTACTGTTGCTTGACAGTGGCTTCCTGGGGATAATCTATGCAAATGTATGCTAATTTTATGCAATTAATGTTTCATGCAAATTAAACAGCTTAAGTGCCTTGACATGCCTGTGTCCATTGATGTTCGTTCATGCTAATTTATGGTAACATGCTGATTAATGCTAATCTATGCAAATCGACGAGATTCACCTGTCTGGACAGGCTGGGAGCAATCTGTGGCAATTAATGCTAATGAGTTCTATGCACATTCATGCAAATCAAACCGGGTCACACATTGAGATGGCTAGGCCGATCTATGATAAATTCATGCTAATATAAGCAAATTACTGCAAATCAAACCAGTTCACACATTTACAGAATGGCTGGACAGGTCCTTGATAATTTATGCTAATCTCTGCGATTTCATGCAAATCAACCAGATTCAGACTCTGGTGTGACTTGTCCATGATAATTTATGCTTAGCTTATGCTAATTTGTGGTAATGTATGCAGTTGGCCACATCTATCCTGACCGCCCAGATTCATGCAAATTAACAAAACTCACGCTAATTCTTGCCTTCTGGGCACTGTGTCATTCCTTCCCCACTGACTGTCTGATGGGCTGGGGGCGGGGCATGCTGAGCACCCGCCGTCTATGCAAATGTGTCCCAGTCTAGGCCACCCTGTCCTGTGAAGTCACTCCCCGCCTCTGGGCGGCCCAGCGTGACTGACAGCTGACTGTCCCACCCCCACAGGAAGCCGCTGCTTGCCCGCCTGTTCCCACCCATCCCGCGAATGCAGGTTCAACTGGAGGCACACAGGGATGTGGTGCGTGGAGGCGGGGCCAGCATTATACATTGGTGGGATGTCCTGTTGTGAATTACTGGACTGTGGGCATGTCCCTGGGCTGAGTGACAGATGGGTATGTCTTGGAGTGACTTACTGGCTTGTGGGCATGTCCTATGATTGTCAACTGAATTGTGGGTGTGCCCTACGATTGACAGGCATGTGGGGGTATCCCTGTGCTGAGTTATGTGTGGGCATGTTCACAGGCTGATTGACAGGTGGGCGTCAGTCATTAGAGATGAATGACAGGTGAGCGTGTCCTGCGATTGATGACTTGCGGGCGTGTCCCCCCAGGTCGCGTGGGCCCCAGTACCCGAGGACTGCGAGATAACACACGTGACAGACGCCTGAGCCCCAGGGAGAACAATAAACCACAGGGGATTCTGGGAAACGCTGTGCATTGGTATCCGTCCCAACCCCGCCAACCCTGAGAATGTCACCTCTGGTCTCTGACAGGTGGGGTCTCCAGTCTTTATTTACCCAACTCCACCCACCCGGATGTAAGGTCAGGGATCACAGAGGGGTCACGGAGGCGCTCTCCGCTGGTCCTGGTGGAGAGGCCTAATCCCCCGTGATAGACGACGTCACTTCCTGTCCTTGCTGATGTCACTTCCTCCCACGGGGCCAGGCAGCAAACGCGCGACCTCGCGGCAGAAGCGGTTGAGCGGGAACCCCGCAACGTTGAGGACGTCGCCTCTCACACTCTCGACCAGCATCGCTCCACGCGCCTGGATGCCATATGCGCCAGCCTTGTCCCTGAGGGTGGGTGGGGGAGGGGGTCACGGACGGTGTCAGGGGTCACCCGAGATTTGGGTGGGGTGGGGGTCACGCTCACCCCGGCTCCCCGCAGTCCACGTACTCGCGCACCAGCTCTTCCGACAGCTCTGAGAATGTGACAAGTGTCTCCTCGTGGAAGACGGAAATCACTTCTGGGTCGCGGCCTGCAGGGGGCGGGGCCTGGAGTCCTGACCCCCCCACACTTTTTCGCCCACTCGGTGACATCACACCTGTGACCTGAGCCCCGCCCACCTGGCCCCAATGACGATACACGTGGCCCCTCGCAAACCCGCGAGTGCCGCCCGCCACACTCACCTCCCTCTTGCAAGACAATGGCGACGCCTGTGATGACTCGGTGCTGCCTCCCGCTCAGCCTGGGGGCAGGGTCACAGATGGGAGTGGGCATGCGGACTCAGCCCCGCCCACTCTCCTACCACCCTGCCCCAGGCCCCGCCCACCTGTGCAGCATCTGCACCGCATCCTCCTTGTCTGTAGGCTTCCCCAGGATCATCCCATCCACGTCCTGTGTGTGGAGAGTGGGTGGGGCATGTGGGTCTAGTGTGTACCAGGGGGCCCTGGGCCCGACAAAGGGGGTTGGGGGTAGGGACTCACCACCAGTGTGTCGGCTCCGATGACAAGTCGTGGAATTTCCGGGTTGGCCTGGGTGGGGGAGTGAAGCGTCACTTCCAGTTGGCGTGTCCCATCTAACGCCCCGTCCCTTCCCCGAAGCTCCGCCCCACCTGGTCCATCCGTGTGGCGACCTCCAGTGCCTTCCCTGTTGCCATGTTGCGGGCGTGGTCCTCAGCGCGGGGCGGAGCATCTGTGGGCAGGGTCTCCTCAAAGGCCGAAGGTGCAATGTCGAAGGCCACGCCCTGGAATGGGGCAGGGCGGTAAGCCAGGACGGGGCAGCCTGGGCTATGTGGATCGGAAACTGGAACACATGGAGGGTTAGCCTGCACTACATAAGCAGCCTGGGTGACATGCAGTGAGGACTGGGAGAGCCTAGGCTATGCAGAGTAGCAAGATGGCCAGGGATGTCCTGAGACAAACCCAGGGCAGCCTGGGCTACATGGAGACAGATGTGGGTCCAGCCTGGGCTATAAGAAGAGAGCAGGATAGACTCGGCTACATGGAAAGACATGTGGGGCAGCCTGGGCTACAAGCACAAATACCTGAGGATCCCCGGACCACGTAGGCTGGGACAAGGGGTAGCCTGGCCTAGGTAGAGGAAGTGAGACAGCCTGGGCTACCTGTAGGGAGTCGGGGGACAGCCTTTGCTTCAGACTGGGAGAGGAGGTTAGTGGCATAGCCTTGGCTGCATGCATGGGGATGCTACCCTGTGCAGGCAGAGGTGGGACAGCCTGGGCTAACTGCAGGTATGTGGGGAGGGGATGAGATATCCTGGGCTACCCAGGGCGGGAGATGTTCACCACCTGTCAGTCACTCACGCAGATCCACGCCCACCCGCCCCGACCCCCATGACCCAGAAGCGCACCGTGAGGCCCAGGATCTCCTTCCGACGCGGGGAGGCACTAGCCAGGACCACGTGGTAACCGTGCAGGCGCGGGGTGAGCGGTGTCAGCGCCATACCAGGGACAGGGCTGGCACGGGGTCACGGGGAGGTCTCGGAGGTCAGGGCGGGGCCGTCACTGGGGTCACCGCGGGGTCGCGAGGGTCCTGGCAGCTCAGCTGTAACCAAGGTCGCTGGCGTCCATCCTCTCCGGTTCCGGCCGAAGCCACGCCCCTCCCACCCATGCGCGCTCATTGCGACGAGAGCGCGCGCCCAGAGAGGGCCCGGCCTTCGCACGCAGGCTCCGCCCCCAGGACGAAAACATATGAGATCATTACATCATTTAATTACATCAGCGCACAACTTCATTCCCACCCTTAAAGCCCCAAGCCGGGACTTGCGGACTCCGCGGTCGCGTCGCGCGTCGTGACGTCACAGAACCGCGACAGGCGCCCACGCGGAAACGCTCGCCCGTTGTCGCGGAGTGAATCAAGAGACTCTCCAATTCCCAGGAGACTCCTCCTCGACGATCTGCGCCTACGCGGACGAGGCAACCCCTCCCCCCCGACCCGGAAGTACCGCCAACCGGCCGTGTGTGTCGCGCGCGGTGACGTTACAGGGAGCACGACGCGATCTCTCGTCCACCGCCGCGACTCGCGCACGGCTGCGTGAAACAGACACGGGGGTTTACGAGAGGGAGTCGCAGGACTTGTGATATCAGGGAGAGAGTGCTGGGGTTATGGGTGCACCGCGCGCTAACGTAGCCATGGTGACCTCTTGGAACTGAGGAGGAGAGAATAGCTTCTGCCCAGGCGTACCCGGCCGCGCTGTTTCCGGTGCCGAGTGTCTCAGTGTAACAGAACCGGAAGTCGCCTCTCTGACCTGCCCACTTCCTCCCGAAAGCTGCAAGGCATCCCAGGAGCAACCGCCAAGGAATTGCTGTGCAGATGTCACTCCGTGAGCTCCAGCATCGTGGTGTCACCACCAACTCCATCACCTAACATTAGTTTATATGTAACACTGCTCTGCCAATCACATTGTGCTTAATGGCGACAGCCCTGAAGAGAGTATAAAAGCCCACGCAGCACGAGACTGGGGATCGCTCTCTTTTCATATGCAAAGTGGCTCTAGCATGCTTGTATTTTTAATAAAAAAAAAAATTCCTCATGCGTTTTGCAGCGATTTTCCATCTCCACGTGGTTCACTCAGGATTCGGTAAGACTTGCCAAGTCTTACAGGAGCTCCTTGTTACCTGCTAAACCCAATAATCACAATCACAGAAATATTTGTAGGAAAAACAGCCACCAGCTCCCTTGCCATATAAGCCAAGAATTTTCTGGCCCCTTTAAGATCTAGTTGTACAGAGAAGCTCCTGGCAGGGCTTCTCAGCTATGCTGACTCCGAACTACAGGTGCTCGTCTCCAAAGGCCAATTGAGACTGCTATTTATTTTTTTCTCTTTTTATAAAATTAGTTAAAACTAAATCAAAGGGTGAAAAACCAGCAGATATAGTTTTACCCATTTTTTTCTTTTGAACATGAAACAGAACAACAAAAAAACCCACAAAACGAAAACACAGCGTTAACATTAAACAGTCAGTTTTGACAGACATGGGACAGATTGGCGCACCAAGGACAGACAATAAACGGAGAAGAGAATTAGGAAGCTCATCAGCGGGGCCATGCACCAAAAGCTCTCACTCCTCAGCCTCTAGGAAGGTCTGGGGCCTCCCATGGCCCCAACTGGGCTCCACTGTTTGAATTCCTTTAGAGTCTTTAAAAGAAGAATAAATCTTTCAAGCAGGTGACTCGGTAATCACATCTGAGGAAGGGGACTTTTTGATCTCATCTTTCTCACCCCAAAATTTTATAAAAATCATGGAGACAATCTCCTACTCTCCCCCACTTCTTTTGATCAATTGTCCCTTCCTGAGGGAACCATGGACACATGTCTCCAATGAAAGCAAAGAAAAAATGTGTAAATCTTTCTTTTTAACCCTAGTTCCTCGTGTCTTGAGGGACTTCTTGAGTTCAAGAAGAAATAAGTCATGCTTACTCAATGCTTGTCCCATGACTGTGCCACGCTCACCTTTTCCTCCGATCAGGCTCAAAGGCAAGCAGTCCTGTGGTGATCACAGTGCAGATCTTCACTCGAGATTAGAATCTTTGAGGCAATCTCAATGTGTTGGGACGTGTTGGGGGCTTTCACCGGGAATCTCATACCTCAGGTCACCACGATTCTCTGGCCAGCAGGGTCTTTAGCGTGAACCTGAGGAGAGAGCCAACGAATGGGGGGGGGGGGGGGGGCGGGCAAGAGACACAACGAATGAAAGCAAGACAGGTGGTCTGATCAAGCTCCAATGAAACTTTATTTTTTCCCTGCTTATAAGCAGTAAGCGAAGAGGAAATTCATAACTGTTCAGGGGTGGAAAGTTCCCATGGTGAAACAGTGTTCTGCCAAGCAAGATGTGTTGTTAGGGTAGCCATCTATTTTTCAAACTAACTGACTAACTACAAAAGGGTCAGCTGATTACTACAAAAAAAACACCAATTCAATCCATGAGAAATAGAAGCTTGGCCCTGGGAGTGAATCACACATGGAGTCAAATATGCTAAGCTACATCCATTGGCTCCCAGCAGAGTAGGAAGCTCTTGCTCCCACAGCTTCTGCACAATCTGTGTGATTGTCCCTCCAAAGGCTTTTAACTTTGATGTGAGCTGTGTAACTTCTGGTGACTTCAGTCCTTTGTGCATAGAGTACTCTTTATCATGATTTCATTTATTGTGAATTTACCGTTTCCTAGACCCAATGTAAATCATAGCACGTGAAAATTGTAGGTAAAGTAAACATAAGGGTATGTATTAACTCTAACAATCAATTTTAGAGTATGATCTTTAAAGCATACTGAGAACATATAAAATGATTTTTATAAAAGGCAAATAATATACTCAAAATGATGAATATATGAATTAGGGAAAACAATTTACATCCACATTGGGTATTCACAAAACATCTTCTTGTGAATCCTGAACTTTCTATTACTAATCTCCTGGTATCACTCAAGCTTCTAGAATATGTATAACCCTTCACCACATCATTTTTGTGACAAATTCCTTATTTAACTGAAATGACTGATTCTACCATCCTGGAGGTAAGAAGTTCATGAAATCTAATTAAAATGTACATATTGGGGTTGAACAGCTGGCTCAGTGGTTAAAAGCACTTACTGTTCTTGCAGAATTCCCTGATTTGATTTTCAGCAACCACATGACAGCTAACCATCATCTACATTTCCAAGTTCAAGGAATCTAATGTCTTATTCTGATTTCTGAAGGCACCAGATGCACAAGTGGTACCCAGTCATACATGCAAACACACAAAAATAGCTAAAATAAAAACAAAATAAAATAAAATATTCATATAAATGTCTTTCTGATAGTTCATTGAATGGGTAATTTTCAGAGCAGAAGTGAAACTGTTCAGCAAAGAAGGCTGTATTCAATAAATATGATATTTAAAAACCAGCAAGAGGTACATCATTTAAAATAAACATTACAGAGATAACACAACTAAAAATTAGCTACGTTGAAATGTGATTTTAAAGATAGTACATGAGCCCTTCCTGCCACCATCTGCAGCAGGGAACTAGGCAGCTGCAAAGCCTTCTGTGCTTAGCCCACCAGGAGAGAGTGATCTCCCAGCAGCGATTTCACTTCTGAGTGTGGACGTGAGATCTCCACCTTTTCTCTGGAGGGGTACAGCTAAGAGGGCACAGGGCATACAATCAGTGGAGCTGCTGGGACAGGAGTCATCCCTTCCCACCGCCATTTGTTTCAGGGAACCAGACAGCTCCACAGCCTTCTGTGCACAGACCCTGCAAGAAGAGAGTTGGTCTCCCAGGAGTACAGACACAGGCTTACAGGCCCACAGCGGGGACAAGGTCCAGCCAGAGACAACAAGAACAACTAACAGCAGAGATAACCAGATGGCGAAAGGCAAGCACAAGAACCCTACCAACAGAAACCAGGGCTACTTGGCAACATCAGAGCCCAGTTCTTCCACCACAGCAAGTCCCAGATACCCCAACACACCAGAAAAGCAAGAGTTGGATTTAAAGTCTTTCTCACAATGCTGTTAGAAGACATCAAGAAGGACATAAATAACTCCCTTAAGGAAATACAGGAGAACATGGGTCAAATTGTAAAAGTCCTTAAAGAGGAAACACAAAAATCCCTGAAAAAAAATACAGGAGAGCATGGGTGAACAGGTAGAGGCCCTTTAGGAGGAAACACAAAAATCCCTTAAAGAATTATAGGAGAACACAAACAAACAAGTGAAGGAACTGAACAAAACCATCTAGGATCTGAAAATAGAAGTAGAAACAATAAACAATAAAGAAATAACAAAGTGAGACATCTCTGGAGATAGAAAATCTTGGAAAGAATTCAGGAGTCATAGATAGTCAACAACAGAATACAAGAGATAGAAGAAAGAATCTCAGAGACTGATGATACCGTAGAAAACATTGACTCAACAGTTAAAGAAAATGGAAAATGCAAAAAGCTCCTGAGTCAAAACATCCAGGAAATCCAGGACACAATGAGAAGACCAAACCTAAGGATTATGGGTAGAGAAGAGAATAAAGATTTCCAACTTAAAGGAAGTAAATATCTTCAACAAAATTATAGAAGAAAACTTACCTAACCTAAAGAAAGAGATGTCCATGAACATACAAGAAGCCTACAGAACTCCAAACAGACTGGACTAAACCAGAAAGTCCTCCCGGCACATAATCAAAACACCAAATGTACTAGACAAAGAAAGAATATTAAAAGCAGTAAGGGAAAAAGGACAAGTAACCTATAAAGGCAGGCCTATCAGAATTACACCAGACTTCTCACCTAAGACGATGAAAGCTATAAGATCCTGGGCAGACCTCATACAGACCCTAAGAGAACACAAATGCCAGCCCAAACTACTATACCCAGCAAAACTCTCAATTACCATAGATGGAGAAACCAAGATATTCCATGATAAAACCAAATTTACACAATATCTTTCCACAAATCCAGCCCCACAAAGGATAATAGATGGAAAACGCCAACACAAGGAGGGAAACTGCACCCTAGAAAAAGCAAGAAAGTAATCTTTTTCCAACAAACCCAAAAGAAAGTAACCACACAAACATAAAAAGAATATCAAAAATAACAGGAAGCAACAATCACTATTCCTTAATTATTTTATAACATCAATGGACTCAATTCCCCAACCAAAAACATAGTCTAACAGAATTATTTTTCATGTGAATCTTCAATTTTATCAGAAAATGTTTGTGATCCCTCTTTCAATTTAGTAATGTTTTTTATGTCTACCACTTTAACTGTAGTATTTTCCATGATAATGTTTAATTTTAACATTTTTCTATATATTTCCTCAATTTTATCAGAAATATTTTCCATGTAAAACTTCAATTTTGTCAGAAAATTTTTATAATTCACTTTCAATCAATTTAAGAATACTTTTATGCCTACCATTTTATCGGTATAATTGTTCATGATAATCTTCAATTTTAATGTTTTCTATATTTTTCTTCAATTTTATCAGAAATATTTTCCATATAAATCTTCAATTTTATCAGACAATGTGTATAATTTTACTTTCAATCAACTTAGGAACATTTTTATACCTTCCATTTTATCTGTATAATTTTCCATGAAATAGTTTTAACATGTTTTTCTATATATTTCTTGAATTTTATCAGAAATATTTTCCTTATAGATCTTCAATTTTATCAGAAAATGTTAATAATTCCACTTCCAAAAACTTAGAAATATTTTTATGCCTACCATTTTATCTGTATAATTTTGCCTTGGAATACTCGATCTTAATGTGTTTTTTATATATCTTCAATTTTATCAGAGATAAATGTAAATCTTCAATTTTATCAGAAAATGGTTATAATTTCACTTTCAACCAACTTAGAAATATTTTTATGCCTACCGTTTTATCTGTACAATTTTCCATGATAATCTTCAATTTTAATGTTTTTCCATATACTTTTTTCAATCTTATCAGAAATATTTTCCATGTAAATCTTCAATTTTATCAAAAAATGGTTATAATTCTACTTTTAATCAACATAGGAATATTTTTATTCTTACCAATTTATCTGCATAAATTTCTTCAATTTTATCAGAGATAGTTTCCATGTAAGTCTTCAATTTTATCAAAAAAAAGTGTTTTAATTCTACTTTCAATCAATTTAGGAATATTTTTATGCCTACCATCTTATCTGTATAATTTTTCATGAAATAGTCAGTTTTAATGTGTTTTTCTATATATTTCTTGAGTTTTATCAGCAATATTTTCCTTGTAGATCTTCAATTTTATCAGAAAATGTTTATAATCCCACTTTTAATCAACTTAGGAATAGTTTTATGCCTACCATTTTATCTGTATAATTTTTCCATGAAATAGTCAGTCTTAACGTGTTTTTCTACATATTTCTTCAATTTTATCAGAGATAAATCAGAGAAAATATCAGAGATATTTTCCATGTATATTTACACAATGGAATACTACTCAGCAATTAAAAACAATGAATTCATGAAATTCTTAGGCAAATGGGGATCAGGGGGAGGGAAGAGGGCTTATGGGACTTTCAGGGAGGGGGAAACCTAAGGAAAGGGGAAATCATTTGGAATGTAAATAAAGAATATAGAAAATAAAAAAATGAAAAAGTTTAGTATATGATATTCAGTGAATCTGTGGGAACGTGGGAACTTACTTCCCCTGTGCATTAAAGGAAACATGCAAAACAGTGAAAGAGTGTTACAAACTGGATTGACTTCCAGAGATTTAAGAAATGAGAGCAACCAAGGCATCTTTTCATTCAGTTCATCGCTGAGATTTCCATAGGATGGTACAGCCATAGCACTCAGTGATTTATGCACAAGGCATTTCAAGCATTCCATAACAGGGTTATACAAGGTAACAACGTACTAAAGCATCTATTAGGTTTCCTCAGCACAAAGGGACTAATATAAGCAGACTAACAAAACAGCACAATCCCGAGGGCTCAGGGAAATTGTAGGAGACACATGTGTGACCTGTGGGCAGCACTGAGCTGTGAAGCACCATGGCTGGACTCGGATTAGGAAGAGAATATCACATGTACCATTGTCACAGGGTGAGTGCTGTGTTACACCTGCTCAGGAGAAGCTGAAAGTGATTCACAGATAAATTGGCTAAGCAGCAAAAAAACTAAAGTGTGGGAGACAAATAGACTTAAGGTTCCCATATAAAATTATGTATAGTCTATGAAAATAGAATCACAACGAATATATTTATGGTTTAGTCCTCACTTTCATTTAAACAAGGGAATATAGAAAACAGATGTCATGTGGAAAATTACCCAAATCAGTATGAGATACTAGGTTGCTTGTCATTTAAAGGGTATAGCATTACTGACTGGTAAAAATCACTGATTTCATGAACCTTAGAAATCAAAGTGGTAGGCAGTGCTTCTGCTTGGAGTCCAGAAGAACTGACTAAACTGCGAGCTGGGATTTGATATTTCCTTGGGAGAAGGTTCTTAGGGAGTGATCAGGAAAGTACCTAAGTAAAGGGGTAGCTTACTTTTAATATGATCCCACAGATAAGATAATATGGAACAAGAATTAATCATACCCTTCCATGAACTATCTACTATTCTACTTACATAATCTACCAGAGACCAGCCTTGGCTGAGGGCAGGATCTGGAAAAGAGTGGGTACAAGACTGGCAAAGGGAAGGAAGAATCAGACATGAGATGCCATTCCTTTCAGGAGAGACAGGTCAGAGAGGAAGCACATCTCTATATGGTTTTTCCTACTATAACAACTTTTGTCTCATTCAGGATGTATTTATTTACATAAAATCATTTCCTCAGAATTTTTATTCATGTATTACACAGCTTTTCAAAATACATTTTCTTCTAAAGTCTTCCTTGGTTACATAAGAATATTGAAGAGGAACAAAACGAACAAACAGCAATTTTATGAGAACTAAAATTAACATGATAAAATCAATTTTCTTTAAACTCAATATTTCTTCCTTAAGATTGGTGTCATAATGCCTTATGGTCACAGAAATGCTAGGCAGGTTGACTGTATTTGAATTTGATTCTGTTTCAGTTTGGAATAAGATTAGTAGATCAAAAGTTATATTCTACTACCGATTACATCAAACTTGGGTTTCAACAAATGCCTGCAGCTACATTCGAACCAGGTTACCTGGTTCCCTGGAAGGAAAACTGGGGATAGAAATGGGGTGACAAGAGAAACATGGAGCCAAGACTAATTTCCTACTCAAGGCTCAAAGTTTGTTGGGGTTCTCCAAATGTATATGCAGGGGGAAAACCCTTCCCCCAAAGGCTGGATACAGGTCTGCAGAACTGGTTTGCTTGCTCTGCAGGTGACTGGCATCTTGGTGGCTGGTATCTCTCAGGAAGCTGCAGGTCCTTGGAGAACAATGGGCTAGAGCTCTGCCCCAGGTAGGAAGCAGTAGCCAGCCTTAAGTTCCCACTCAAAGGCTGGGGGGAGGGCACACTCTAACACATATTTAATTCTTCCCTTCCTTCCTCTATATTTCTTTTATATTTAGAAGAGGAGCACTGTCCTTTTTCTTTGATTCTTAAAATATTGTGCAGTTCCTTTGCTTAAGCAAGGGTAGTCTGTCAGTAAAGTTATTGTCTGCCAAGTCTGTTCAGGAAGGCAGGCAGTTCATTGAGCCAAGATGCCTCCTCTGTGTCTCTGTCATGAACCCTTGTTTCAATATGATTCCTATCTTTATTACAATTCTGTAAAGAACAGAAGAACATCAGGATTCCTCAACTGTTTACTTTTGCCTTCAGAAAGATACCAAGACTTCTCATTAACTTGTATGATCAAAATCTTTTCCTATTCATACAAGACCCTTGTTTCTAACATTAAACATTAAAAACCTAGCAATTCATTTACAGCTTGTCAGCTTCTAGATTTTCCCTACGTTTTCCTTCTTTAATAAATCTTCTCAAATCCTCTATCTCATGCTTACTAACAATACTCATCAATGATCTAAATGTTGGGCTGGAGAGATGGTTCAGTGGTTAAGAGCACCGACTGCTCTTCTAGAGGTCCTGAGTTCAAATCCCAGCAACCACATGGTGGCTCACAACCATCTGTAATGAGATTGTAAGAGTCTGTCAGAAGACCCCCACTCAATAAGGTCACAGAGACCAAAATCACTGCAATCCGTAAGAGGTTTATTGTTCCAATGTACATTGGGGTTCCCCAGCATGCAGGCAAGAGAAGACCCAGAGCTCACAAAGCATACCCTTTTTATAAACATTTTGGCAAGGAGTTCAGCAGTCGCCTGAATCATCATCTCTGACCTCAAGCTATACTGCAGAGCAATCATGATTAAAAACTGCATGGTATTGGTACAAAGACAGGCAGGAAGATCAATGGAATAGAGTTTAAGACCCAGAAATGAACCCACATACCTATGGTCACTTGATCTAATCATCCAGTGGAAAAAAAGACAGCATTTTCAACAAATGGTGCCGGTTCAACTGGCAGTAAACATGTAGGAGAATGCAAATCAATACATTCTTATCTCCCTGTACAAATCTCAAGTCTAAATGGATCAAGAACCTCCTCATAAAACCAGATACACTAAACTAATAGAAAAGAAAGTGGGAAAGAGCCTTGATTACATGGGCACAGGGGAAAATTTCCTGAACAGAATACCAATGCCTTAGGCTCTAAGATCAAGAATCGACAAATGCAATCTCATAAAACTGCAAAACTTTTGTAAGGCAAAGGACATTGTCAACAGGACAAAATGGCAACCAACAGATTGGGAAAAGATCTTTACCAATCCTACATCCAACAGAGAACTAATATCCAATATATACAAAAAGCTCTAGAAATTCAAGAACTCCAGAAAACCAAATAACCCTATTAAAAAATGGGGTACAAAGCTAAACAATGAATTCTCAACTGAGGAAACTCAAATGCCCAAGAAGCACCTAAAGAAATATACAACACCCTTAGTCATCAGGAAAATCAAAATCAAAATCCTGAAATTAAACCTCACAACAGTCATAATGGCTAAGATCAAAAACTTAGGTGACAGCAGATGCTGGAGAGGATGTGGAGAAAGAGGAACACTCTTCCATTGTTGGCAGGATTGAAAGCTGGTACAAACACTCTGGAAATCAGTTGGCAGTTCCTCAGAAAATTGGACATAGTATTACCTGAGGACCCAGCTATACCACTCCTGGGCCTATACCTAGAAGATGCTCCAACATATAGCAAGGACACATGCTCCACTAGGTTCATAGCCAGAAGGCAGAAAGAACTCAGATGTTTATAATAGCCAAAACATGGAAAGAACTCAGATGTCCTTCAACAGAGTAATGGATACAGAAAATGTGGTACATTTACACAATGGAGTACTATTCAGCCATTAAAAACAAAGAATTCATGAAATTCTTAAGCAAGTAGATGGAACAAGAAAATATCATCCTGAGTGAGGTAACCCAAACTCAAAGAACACACATGTTGTGCACTCACTGATAAGGGGATATTAACCCAAAAGCTTGGAATGCCCAAGATACAATTCACAGACCACATGAAACTCAAGAAGGATGACCAAAGTGTGGGTGCTTTGGTCCTTCTTAGATGGGGAAACAAAATACTCCTGGGAGGAAATAGAGACAAAGTGTGGAGCAGAGACTGAAGGAAAGGCCACCCAGAGATTGCCCCACCTGGGGATCCATCACATATATGGTCACCAAATGCAGACACTATTGTGGATGCCAAGAAGTGCATGCTGACAGGAGCCTGATATAGCTGTCTTCTGAGAGACTCTGCCAGAGCCTGACAAACACAGAGGCAGATGTTCACAACCATTGAACTGATCTCAGGGTCCCCATTGGAGGAGTTAGAGAAAGGGTTGAAGGATCTGAAAGGGTTTGCAATACCATAGGAAGAACAACAATATCAACCAACCAGAAATCCCAGGGTCTAAACCACCAACCAAGGAGTACACATAGAGGGACCCATGGTTCCAGCTGTATATGTAGCAGAGGATGGCCATCAATGGGAATCATTGGTCCTGGGAAGGATCAATGCCCCAGTGTAGGAGAATGCGAGGGAGGGAAGGCAGAAGTGGTGGCTGGGTGGGGGCACACCTTCATAGAAGCAGGAGGAGGGAGTATGGAATAGGGGGCTTCAGGGGGGATCAGGAAGGGGGATAACATTTGAAATGTAAATAAATGAAATATCCAATAAAAAAAATTTTAAAAGTCTTAGGAATGTATAATTTTTCAGGGGACAGATACTATTTTTACAGCTGTTGTCTAGAAAAAGAATAAGATTCTCTTCATTAAAGATTAATGAGTGACATTACATTTAAGTATTCACACTAGATATTCTTTTTGTTTAATGATGGGGCAATGAGGTCTTTAATTAAATACTCAAAAATCTCCACAGGGAGAAGCAAAATAAATTTACCTATAATTTAAAAAAATGATGAGATCCAACTGTTATAGAATCATATTTTTTAAAGTTTTGGATACTTCAACATATTACCAATGTAACTCTGAAAGCTTAGTTCTTGATGTCATAAAACTTATTGGCACAACAAAATAAGTAATACAGAAATTTGCATTTTATTTGTTATGTTTTGTTTCTATACCTTTTATATTCACTATGGAATAATAAAATATTTCCCAAAAAACAAAAACAAAAAGATTCTAAAAGAACAATTTTCCTCATGTTTTGGGGAGAGAAGTATTCCCAGAAGAGAGAGTAGAAACAGGGTTACTGTGACTAAAATAGAAATTACAATCACTTAAAAAAAAAAAAAAGGTATGATTTTGCCCATGAAGATTGAGAAGAAAATTTTTACCACACCTAGTCCCACATTAAGACCAGTGATCTAGACTTTTATACCCTAAGTCATTAACCTTTGTACAACTTATGGTCAAGGGACCTGGGAAGAGGAGACATCATATCTCACCTGAGAACCTGGTCCAATTTACCAAGCATAACTTTCTGTTAAGCTGCAAGTTGTCTTAAGTTCAACATTATTTGAGTGATGGCTGCATATGGGACAGAGAAGAGGATCAGAATGAAGCACAACACAGCCCAGTAGCCTAAGGTCACACTGGGTGACATGAGTGAAGAGAAAGAAGGCCACCAGGCAAATAGGCAAGACTGTATTGGTTTGAAAAATGCCAAAGTAATGCCATGCAATAAGCTTTTGTCTGGGAAGAGCATGGTCATATGAACGTGAGGGATGAAGAATTATTGTGAAACGCAGGAAACTATCAAGTATATGCCCTAATTGTAGCCATCATCATCCTCAAGGAAAGAAATTTGCATCGTTGACATCCTTATTTTCATCAGAATAAAGAGAAAATCTTACAAGTGTTTCTCAAAAGATTTTTCCTAGTGTGCATAAAGTCAGAAGATGAATTAGAATAATATTATCCACACAATCTTTCTTTCTTTTACTGGACCTGGAATTCTGGGAAATACCCTAGTATTTGTGAGACATATACATGCCTGCCTTGGGAACTGAGAAGTAGCCTGTCGACCTTATTATCATGCATTTGGCATTTTCTAATATGATCACTGTAGAACAGGGATTAAAGATATAGCCACAGTATTTTATTTCAGAAACAGCTTAGGAGATATTGACTGTAAAGCTGTGTTTTTTCTGGCCCTGGATGGCACAGGGCCTTTCCATCTGCACTACCTGTCTCCTAAGTGTGCTCCAGGCTGTCACCATCAGTCCCAGGATCACCCTTTGGACAAACCTCAAACCACAGAAATCATGTCAAGTTCTTCCCTTTATCCCTGTCTTTTGGATTGTTAATGTTCTCATAAGCTCTAACTTGCTCTCCTACATCAAAGCAGGCAGTAGCTTGGATAGGTCTGTAGGTGCAACATTCATTGGCCACTGTTATATGCTCCAATCAAGACATATCATCAAGTGGTTTTTCCTCTCTCTCATGACTCTTTGTGACATCATCTTTCAGAGTCTGATGGGCTGGAGCAGTGGGTCCTTGGCTCTCCATCTGTATAACCACCACAAGCGTGTCCTCTACCTTTACATGTCCAGGTCTGCAAACAACTCCTCTCCTGAAATCAGAGCTACACAGTGTTCTCATTCTTACAACCTGTTTTCTTTTCTTCTACTGGGTAGATTTTATTTTCTCCTTTTACCAAGATTTCACAGTGCCATCTGAGTCTATTTTACAAAATATTAAAGTGTTTTTAGAACTTGGTTATACTAGTTTTAGCCCCTATGTTCTTATCAGCAGAGATGTCTGTGTTCCTAATGTCTTGCATGCCCACTAAAAAGTGTAGAAAGTACATTCTACATCTATTCTCTTTGAGCTAAAGGTGTATGCATTGTGTGTTGCTTTCCCATAGTGAATTTTAGATATGGGGACATAATGTTGGCTATCCAGTATAGGTTGAACTGGCAGTCTGTATGCAACACAAGTTGATCTTGAGGTAACTCTGTACCCCAAATGCTGTGATTACATCATTCCTTCCTTACCAAACTGTCATTTGCTATAATAACCTAATTGTCACAATTAAATATTAAATTAAATGTTAAATATTATGGTAAAAGATTTCATTTTTGTAAGAAGTCTGGCACTGCACAATCTTAAGACTTGTTGAAGATTTCTAGGGAGTTGGAAAGTGAACTTTTAACAATCTTCCTATTCTACCATCCCTGTCATGTGACTTTATCCTGTCATTTGCACTGTGGAAATGCTGGAGGTAATGCTTCTGTCAGAAATTACTATTGCATTTTTTCTAAAGCCAAAGCATGAAAAGCAATAGGTTAGATGAAGATAATGAAATACCCCTTGTCTGAGGTGAGCTAATACTGTAGAGTGAAGATGACATGGCTTTAAGGTGACCAATGTGAAGAATGTCTTCTGGCCTGGATGGCAGACATGAACGATGATATCATGAAGCAGAGATATACAACAGACATTAAATGGAGGAACAGCAACTCAGATGTCCCCCAGACCAATGCAATGTGATGCAGGGATTGCATTGAGACCAGGGCAGAAGAGATACAGCTGTGAAGCAGCATCTAAGAGATAAAGATGTTTCTAACAATCAGAATACATGGTTTGACATGGAAAACTTAAGAAACATCTCAGGAAAAGCATCGGTATGCAACAGAGATTTTGGCACTCTCTAAAAGTACATCTCCTAAAAGGACGAAACAGTCAGGTGCATAGTCTGCCAAGATTTTCTCTGTTCTGTAATCTGCCTTTTACTCGTGTGTGTGTGTGTGTGTGTGTGTGTGTGTGTGTGTGTGTGTGTGTGTGTATGTGTGTGTGTGTGTGTGTGTGTTACAAAAGGTTTTTAATTTCCTGAAGTCCCATTTATCAATTGTCTTGTTTCCTGAGCAACTAAGGAGTCCTATTGAGAACAGGTTTGCCTATGTTTATATCTTAAAAGTCTTTTCCCGCCATTTCCTCCAACAGTTTAAAGTTCCTTGTCTCACATTAAGGTCTTTGGTCCACTTAGAGTTAATATTTGTGAAGAAGAACAAGACATACAGACATAGCTTGGTTCTTCTCCATGTGGATATTCAGTTTCTGCAGCACTGTTTGTCCTCATCTGCAGACCAAGCTGCCAGACAAACAACCTGACACACAAGACATGCCCACTGTTGTAACAAAGGCATGACTAATATGGAGGCATCAGATGTTTTCTGGTTGGATTTAAAAACAATACAGAGGATGGAATTCACATCTGATCCCATAAACCTGGTCAGAAGCCTATGTCAGAGATGGGACGTTCATAGTCTGAATGAGGAGGCTATAGCTTTATTTTGCAAAATGGACATGATGTATGTGTCAAGTTACAAAATAAATTCTAAAAACATATATTTATGCCCATTGATTAGTATTGGTATATGTTATGATTTAGTCACAGAATATTCTCTGCAGTGGGCAGTGGCTGCTGTAAAACTTTATAACTAGACAAATTGGAGATACAGTTTTATAATTATCATTATTGGTCAATAATATTTCCTCTAAGTATTTTAAAATAAAATCTATTTCAGTTTAAGATTTTTATTTTGTATACCATGTAATTAAGGACTTTCATTTTATATAATATCAACTCAGGAGTCAGCTGGTAATGTGACCCCTCCAGGAGCAAAGGCAGGTAGGAAACAGAAGCCAGATCAGTGCTCAGAGCTAAGCCAGGAGGAACAAAGGGGAACCTGGAGGGGCTGGTAGCTTGGACACAGCTCCCCAGCTAAGGCAGTAGCACATTTTTAAAACTACACACAACAGGTATGTTCTCCTGAGTACTCCAAAGCTCAGCAGAAAGTATCAGAAGGGTACCAGGCAAACTTGAACCCTAGTGGAAATTCATCACAATATCTCTCCTTCAGTCTCTGGGATGAGTTTCATGTGGACATTGTCATAAGAGTAATACAAACATTGTTTACCTCTAACTTCCTGCCATGGATAATCTCTCCTTCCACAGTCAATGACATTATCATGTGACCTTCTTTAAAAGTACTGCTGGAAGGAAGGACTGGAGAGGTGATTCAGGAGTAAAGTGCACTTGCAGCTCTTGCAGGGGACCCTGGGTTTTCAATTCTAACCTCAGCTCTGCTCCCACATTTATTCATTTATTTACATTGGTTTCCATCTGGGATGGGCAGGACTTCCTAGGCACCTGAATGAAAAATATGTGGAAGGACACATAAGTCTTAGAAGTGTTGTTGAATTTTATAGTAAGTAAAAATTGTTTCTAGAATAAGGTCAGGGTTGGAAAGGCATAATATTTCAAGTCCCATATGATATTTAATGTATTCAGTGTTAAAAATAAACAGTCAGTTATATCGAAGACCTTCAATACCAACGGACACAGGTAGACAAGGGATGCTAAATTTGTTCTTATCCATTTCTGGGATTTGCTTAGGAAGCAGAATCCCAAGGTGCTGGGCATCACTTATTTTACTCCTGTCTAATGAGGGATTTGAGAAGGAAAAACAAGGCCTGTGTGTCAGAAGTCCGTCCCCAGTCAGGTCACAGCTTGAAACTTTGAGACAGTGAATACAAGTCAGGAGATGCGGGAAGCTCAGTACACAGACACTTGGTTACTTGTTCATTTTCTCACCTCACATCCTTCCTCTCAAAGTAATTAAACACTAATTAAGCTAGAAATAACTTCTGAGCAAAACAGATGTAGTAACTGTGGGATAGAAGGAAGCTGTACTTCAGGGACTAAGGCTCTGCAGTGACCTTCCTTCCCCCTGACACTGTGAAAACATGAAACCTTAAGTTTGAAATACTTGATGACAGACAAGAGCCCCACAGATTCAGACACTAAAAACATGCCCTGGCAAGTGTCACCTCCCTAGAGCTTGACTGCACCACAGAGGTTCTGGTGAGTACATGAAGGTAAGAACTTCATCCCTTCAGCTGTGCCACAAAGAGTTTTATTAAAGTTTAAGTCTCTCTCTGACAAAATCAAGGAGGAACTGAGAGGCTCCATAAACCTTGGGAGTTCCACATTCCTTCTGACCCTGACAAGGCTGGTGTCCCTGGTTCCAGAAAGATCAAAGGAGACAAATTCCTGGAGATACTGAAATGGGACAGAAATGCTAAGGCATCACTATGTATCCTCAGGCTGTCAGAGCTCTGTGTGGGTCTTTGTTTGAGGTTACCTCCTCATTTTTTTAAGGAGTCTGTAAGATAGAGAAGATTTTCAGATCTCTATCAAAAACGTGAAACATTAATAAAATACCCCAGCATCATCAGCAGTGGAAGGACTGAGACAATAAATGTTTTTCAAGGGTTTACATAGGGAAACTCTGTCTCAAAAATAACATGACAAAACAAAAACAAACCAAAACCAGTGTCTAGGTCCAATTTTGCTAGCATTGTGACTTCAACATTGTCACAAGTATTTATAAAGTTTATACTTTTCAGTTTTGCACATTTCCAGTCTTCAAATATTGGCACATGTTTTCTTTTATAATAACTTTAAAAACTCCCAATGTGAAGGTTTTCCTTCTGTATACATCCTTAAAATCTATCTATTCTATCACATGATATCATACACTCATCTCAACTATACCCATTGTATGTATAGCTGGAATGGAGAACTATACACCACTAAGAGTTACAGTTAGCATTACAGTCTTGACAATTCCTGCTATAAGGATCCAGGCTGTGAACTAGTACACCCTGAAATAGCTCATCTTAACTTTATCCAAGCACTAAGTAGCAAAAAAGAAATAATCGTTTTTGTTTTGTTTGCTGTCTTGTTTCTCTTTTAGAAAACAAAGATGATTGTAACCTACCTCAGCCTCTTGAAGGTTAGACCTAAACAAGGATCACCCATCTATCTAAACAGAAGTACATCTTATCTTTTAAATTAATTTTCTATAGCAGTTCCCAAGATAATGTGGAAGATGAGTCATCTTTCCCTCCTATGACAGTTGACTTCAGTAGAAGGAATCACATATTTGAATGTCAGAATCTGCTCTCAAATATGATTTGAAGTTTGGAAAACAAAAGAGAGGACTATAAAAGTAGTAATCTCCATAAAAGCAAGCATTAAACAAACAGAACAATGTTAATATTTTCCATCAGAATCTAGAGTAAATTGATAGCAGGGGTTTTTTATATACTCCAATCACTAACTAAACACTTAATTTTTATACTAAATATGTTAATGAAAACTTATATGCTTGGTATTACTATCTGGAGCATATTTCATTATGTGTAGATTTAGGATGGTATTGTGATTTCTAGGAAGCACTGAAACAGGCAACAATTACTTCTTTGTCAGAGGAGCAGTCGAAAGGTAATGACTGACATTTCCAGAGTGAGGAGGCCACCTGGACCTGAAGCTGTAACAAAGCTAAGGTCATGTAGGTCACTAGTGAGATCATCAGGACATACACATTGAAATAATCCTGTGAGTTTAGTAGTAAGGAGAGCAGGGAACAGATGCACTCTAAGTACTGAGAACACACAAATCTATGGAGCCTCTGAAGCATCTGGACTCCTAGTCCAATCCTCCTTTCTCTCTCTCTCTCTCTCTCTCTCTCTCTCTCTCTCTCTCTCTCTCTCTCTCCAGATCAGGATATAATGCTCAACTACAATTGTTAATTCTTTTTATGAAACTGCTATAGCCCTGATGCCAAAATCACACAAAGATCCAAACAAAAAAAAATTATGGATTAATATTTGTGATAATTCTTCACATAAGAAATCCTAAAGATGCTACCAGGAAAGTCTACATCTGATAAATAGTTTTAGCAATGTAGCAGAATACAAAACTGACACACAAAAGTTAGTAGACTTCCTATATATACTATATATAAAAGACAAACCTAGTGAGAAAGAAATCAGAGCAGCAGTGCCTTTCACAACAGTCAAAAAATAGGATAACTCTAAGTTAGTGACATATTTGTATAATAAAAAACTTTAAGACATCAAAGAAATAAATTGAAGTAGACACCAGAAGATGGAAAGACCCTCCCATACTCATGAGTGTGCAGGATTAATATTTTGAAAAGCGGGCATCCTGCCAAAACCAATTAAAGATTTAATGCAATCCTCCCAAAAGCCTCAACACAATTCTTCCTAGAAATCTAAAAATCAGTCTTCAAATTTCCTATGAAAAATTTTAAAAAGCCAGGATAACTAAACACAATCCTGATTAATAAAAAGAAAGTAGATGGAGGTATCACAGTCCTATAGTAAGAAAACAAAAGTGGTATTGGTATGAAAGCAGACACAGTGATCAATGAAATTGAATTGAAGACTCAGACATAAGTCTACACAGGTATGGACAACTATTTTTTGACAAACAAGGCAAAGATATAAATTGGAGAAACAAGGAAAGCAGGCCCTGCACCTCACCTGGGCAACACAATAGAACTGACACTGGCTTCTAGTGTGCTGACCTTGGGGGCATGAAAGCAGGAAAGAAGGCAGTCTGACCCGCTCAGACACCTCTCAAACCCAAATCCAGGGCTTTGAATTGGCCCACCCCACATCTACCACATAAATAAACAGCTGGAGTGTATGAAGGGCAGGGTTCTACAGATCCAAAACAATAGGATCTCCATGACACAGGCCAAAAACCAGAAATTTGAGGAGTCCCAATGAGGTTCCAGTATTGACAGAAAAGCAGAAACCAGACCAACGAGTCATTGCAATGAACATTTGCAAGCAAAGAATTGTGGACAAAAGGGAATAGCATGTGACACACTGCTACACGCTACAGCTTCCACAATGAAATTTTTTAATGTATTGCTGGGGAGATTGCAAGGGGAGTTGGTTGGTACATGGGAAAGGGAGATGAGTGGGATTAGGGTACATGATTGGAAGTTCACAAAAAACTAATAAAATGTTTTTTAAAAAAGCCTCAACTGCAAATTAATAGAGTAGTAGTGATAAAAACGTCATGGTATTGACACAGAGAAAGACACATTGATGACTGGGATAGAATTGAAGATAAAGAAATAAAACCAAACACTTACGGACACTTGATCTTTGACAAAGAAGCCAAAAAGATATAATGGAAAAAAGAAAGCATCTTCAATAAATGGTGCTGGTCTAACAGGCTGTCTGTATGTAGAAAAATTAAAATAGACCCATATTTGTCACCTTGCACAAAGCTCAAGTCCAAGTAGATCAAGGACCTCAGCATAAAACCAGATATACTGAATCTATTAGAAGAGAAAGTGGGAAAGAACCTTGAACTCATTGGCACAGGGGGGAATTTCCTAAACAGAACTCCAGTGGTTCCTGCTCTAAAATCAAGAATTGATAAATGGGACCTCATAAAACTGGAAAGCTTCTGTAATGCAAAGGACATAGTTAATAAGACAAATCGGTAAACTACAGATTGGGGAAAAAATCTTCACTAACCCCACATCTGATGGAGACCTAATATCCAAAATATAAAAAGAACTCAAGAAACTAATAACCAAAAAGCCAAACAACCCAATCAAAAAATGGGGTATAGAACTAAACTGAAGTTTCACAACTGAGGAATCTTGAATGGGTGAGAAGCACCTAAAGAAATGTTCAAAGTCCTTAGTAATCAGAGAAATGCAAATCAAAACGAACCTGAGATTCCACCTTACACCAATCAGAATGGCTAAGATCAAAACCTCTGCTAATGACACATGTTGGAGAGGATGTGGAGAAAGAGGAACACTCCTCCACTGCTGGTAGGATTGCAAACTGGTACAACCACTCTGGAAATCAGTCTGGAGGTTCCTCAGAAAATTGGAAATAGACCTACCTGAAGACCCAGCTATACCACTTTTGGGACTATACCAAAAAGATGCCCCACCATGCTACAGGGGCATGTGTTCTACTATGTTCATAGCGGCCTTATTTGTGATAGCCATAAACTGGAAACTGCCCAGATGTCCCATGACAGAAGAATGGATACAGAAAATGTGGTTCATTTACACAATGGAATACTACTCAGCTATTAAGAAAGAGGACATCCTGAGTTTTGTAGACAAATGGATGGAACTAGATATCATCCTGAGTGAGGTAACAAAGACCCAAAAGGACATGCAAGGTATGTACTCACTAATAAGTGGATGTTAGCCAAGAAAAATAAGTACAGAGTACCCAAGATACAGTCCATAGAACTCAAAAAGGTCAGCAAGCTAAAGTGCCCAAGTGAGGACACCTCAATCCCACTTGGGAGGGAGAACAGAGCAATCACAAGTAGAGAGGGAGGGAGGGATCTGGGAGGGAAAGTGGACATGGGACTGGGGGGAGTGAAGGGGAGAGGGGAACCTAATCTGGTATATGTAGATTTATTTATTTAAATGAATGAATTAATGAATGAATGAATAAATAAATGAATGGATAAATAAAGGATCTCAACATCAGACATAATACACTGAACCTAATAGAAGAGAATGCAAGAAATGGCTTGAATCACTGCCACTGCCACAAGACTTTCTAAACAGAAAACACATAGGATAGACTTTAAGACCAACAATTAATAAATGAAACCTCATGAAACAAAAAGGCTCTGTCAGCAATTGACACTACCATTCAGTCAAAGTAGCAAGCTACAGAGTAGCAAAATATCTTTACCAATTATATCTGTAACAGTGGATAATATGTAGACTATACAAAGCACTAAAATAAAATTAGTCATCAAGAAAACAGCCCAATTTAAAAGTGGAATATACATCTAAACAAAGACTTCTCAAAAGATAAAGCAAATGAATGAGAAACATTTAAAGAAATGTTTAACACCCTTAGCCATCATGGACATGTGAATTAAAATTGCTATGAAATTTCATCTTATTCCAGTCAGAATGACCAAGATCAATGAAAAAAAATGCATGCAAGTGAGGACTCCAGGAAAGGGAAACAATTGTTCACTGTTGATGTGAGTCCACACTTATAGAGTCACTACAGACATTGTGGAGGTTCCTCAGGAAGCTAAGAATCGATCTTCCTTAAGATCCAGGTACCTCAAGCATGAATATATATCCAAAGTTCAAGTTATTAAAGAGGCACTTGCTTATCCATGCTCATTGCTGCTCTACTCATCATAGCCAGAAGTTGGAAACTTCCTGAATGTCCATCAACTGATGAATGCATAATGGAAATGTGGGGTTTACAGAGTGGAATGCTACTCAACTGTTTAAAAAAGCAAATTTACACATAAAAAAGATGGAGCTGGAAACAATCATTTTGACAGAGGTCACCCAGACCCTAAAGGAAAAATATTACATGATTTCTCTAATATATGGATATTAGCTCTTAGGCTTTAACTACATGTGCTATAATCTATAGCACATCAGGTGTCTAGTGTGGGATCAGGAGAATGGGATTTACCAAGGAAAGGGAATTAGAACACAATATTGTTAGGATGAAACAGGAAGAGAGGTGGGACCGAAGGGTAAAGGAGAGAAAATAGAGAGGGACAACTAGCACTAAAGTCCTTTTGAAAAGCCATATAGAATCCTACTACTATATAAACTTCCTAAAATACACATATATGAAAAGAAGTGAGTTACCATGTAATGGGGAGAAATGTCCCAACTAGACATTTTATACCAATAAGTAAAACCTCCCAGGCCAAGAATAGGAAACATTTTATTGAGTCATTGACCAAAGGTGTCCTATGGACCCTTCTCCAAATGTCACAGGATACTGCCAAGGCTATTGGTTACACTCTGTAACTCAATGGTAAGGTCCTTGCTGAGGGAGCCATGTATGTCATCAAAGAAGAGAATTCAAGCTGGTTTCCAATTAGCAGCTTCAGGACTCCTAACTGTCATTCACAGGTAGACTGTAAATCACCAGAGGTGAAGAGTAATCATCACTATTGTGCAGTGAAAAACACTGCTCTCTGTCATGGTGACCTGCCTCCAATAGATATTGCTGCAATAGTGACACAAATGTTATGGAAGTAACCAATCACTTTGCCTTCGAATTTAAGGACTACTTCATAAGATTAAACCCATACCTGACACTCTTAAAGTGATCAGATATGTGAGACTAGATAGGCCATGTGCCTAACAAAAAATCTTCTATTAGAAAAGGAAAACAATAAATTGTCTCCTAGTGACATATTGATATACCCATAGATCAGTGGATCCTTCAACTTTTATCTGAGAAGCTTCTTTCAGTTGATGAGAATTAACACAGAGACCTGCAAGTGGACAATGTGCAGAGAATGAGACACTTTGAAGCACTTGGTCTTGAAAGGGATATTTTCATCAATTCCCACTCCTCAAGTCTCAGAGCTCCATTGAGAAGCACAAAGGCTGGAAGACCCAGAAAGAATAGAATATGAGGAAACAGGGTGTTCCAAATACAGCAGGATTGGTGCTCAAATGAACCAACACAAATGTAGCAGCACACAAGACCTACACAACGTCAAGTTAGACAGGGTCACAGCACTGAGAGAGAGAAGTGGACATGGGGCCCCATCACTAAACACAAACCTATTTGCACTTAGTAACTTCTGGAAAGGGGTCACTCACTTCTCTCTAACAGAACTCTAGGGCAGCTCATATGTCCAGGAATAATTACCTAAAACAAAGTGGACTCCATGGTTTGGTTTGGTTTATGGGCTTTTGTTCTGTTTTGTTTGAGCTTCTCTCCCACTTTGATTTATTCTTTGATTCCTTTGATTTTCTTTTCTCCTAGTTTTAAGCTTTGGGGGTTTTCTTGAGGAAGGAAGCATAACACAAAGAGCAAACATAAAGTAGGGTGCATAAGGAGGTATGGAGAATATACAAGGTGATGGGAGAAGGAAATAATCTTATCAAAAAATATTTTACAAAATGTTTAAGAAAAGAAAATAACATCAGAAAAATACTCAAGAGCAACTATAGAGCATGCAACAGACATTGAAAGTAGTGGTGAGAGCACAGCAGATCCACAGTATCCTTGTTACTGTGTCTGAAAATGACTTTGAAAATAGCTCTTGGCTGTAGTACTCAATGATAATTATTATGAAATAATATGCTTGAAAAGTATTCAGAAAGTGATCACTTTGGATTATCAAAGCAGTCCTCAGTTTGGGGGTACATGGAGAGAAAGAGGCAAGACTGGAGTTAAGACCAAAGGATAAGAAAACTTTCGGCACTGTTCACCACCCTTCTCCTTACCCACAGATACTGTAATTAGGATCATAAAGTTTCTGGGTTCAGCAAATGACAGCACCAGGGAGAAGGCAGAACTGCCTTCAGGGATGGAGACAGAAGAGCCTTTTCCCCTGATGAATCCAAACTTATGGTGGTAACATCCTGACACCTTGCTTGAACACAAGGATTTGAGGTTGATAAACAGGACCTGACTGTGCTGTGAGGACACACACCCTGAGCCCTGCACAGACTGCACAGGTGAGTGCTGCCATGTCATGGGAGATGGGGCTCTCTGACTTTGAAAGAAATCTGTGGGAGGTCCATGTATTGGGGAAAAGGTTGTGTCCCCCTTGTCACTCAGAGAAAGGACAATGACAGGATTCAGGTAGAAGATGGTCAATCATTCCCTAAATGCAATCCAGAATTATTTCAGTGTAAACAAGGGCAGTGTGTGTGTTCACTGGGAGTGATCTGCTCCTTACACTGGACAGGCAGGGAAGGAGACTGAGGCACTTGCCGTGCAGTCTGGAATAGGAAGCTCTTGCTCCCTTAGCTTCTGCACTATCTTTGTGATTTGCCTCCAAAGACTGAGTACTTTGATCTGGGCTAACTTCTGGTGACTTCAGTCCTTTGTAGATAGAATAGTCTTTATTTATTGTGATTTCATTTATTATGAATTTCTTCTCTACTAAACCTAATGTAAACCATGGAGTATGAGAACTGTGGATAAAACAGCATGACGTTACATACTAATTCTAACAACCTATTTTACAAAATTGATCTTTAAAACATTCTGGACACTTCTCTAAGTATTATATATGCTAGTTCCTTGACTTTCTAAAATATACATATTTTGAACAAAACATAATTTACATTAAAAAACAGTTTTTAAAGAAGCCAAAAAAAAATAATGTGTTCAAAGTGATGAATATGAATTAGGAAATCCAAAACCTTAACTCGAAGTGAGTGGTCACAAAGCATGTTCTGGTGAATCCTGACACTTCTATCTAAAGCTCTGGGATTCTTTAAACTTCTAGAATATGTATGACCTTCTACCAGATCAGAACCATCAGTTAAGTGGTTGAGCACAGACACAATTGATTCATTCTAGCATGGTAGAGGTAAGAAGCTTGTTAAAGCTAATTTAAAATGTATATATGTAGACTGAAGAGCAGACTCTGTGCATAAGAGCACACACTGCTCTTGGAGAATTCCCAAAATTCAAATATCAGCACCCACACAGCAGCTAAAAACCATGTGCAACTCAAGTTTCATGAATTCAAGGCCTTTCTCTGGCCTCTGCAGGCACCAGGCACACATCTGGTGTCCAGACATATATGCAAACAAAACACACAAACACAAAAACTGACTAGCGTTAAAAAGAAATAAAATATAAATTTCTCTCTGACAGTTCCTGAATAGATGAAATGTATAATTTTTTTACTCTGGGAGTAAGGCTATTCAGGAAAGAAAACAAACTTCCTCATTTCACTATGTGTTATTGATATCTCGAAAATCTTTAAAAATACAAGTTATGATGTACTGAAGCATCTGTCGGGTCTTCTCAGCACTGAGTTGATAGAACCAGACAGACACCACAGTCCTGAGGTTCAGGGAAATTGAAGGAGACACATGTGTGACCTGTGGGCAGCACTGAGCTATGAAAGATCATGGCTGGAAATCAGATTACAATGAACATTACATGTACCATTGCCACATTACACATATCCTTGTCACAGGTAAGTTCCAGTATTTCATGGGCTTAGGAAAAGCTGAAAGTAATTCAGAGATAAATTTGGTAAACAGCATCTAATTAATCTATGTGGTGCTTATTGCCAAGGTCAACTCAGAGTTGAAAACAAAGAAGATTCACATGACTTTCCCTGGAAAGCAACCCGGTTTGGGCAAGTATTACCCTTCTTTACATTAGCTACAGGTTGGTTTTATGTTTTGTTTTGTTTTGTTCTGTTTTGGTTTTTGGTGCAATATGCTTCTTAAGGGATAAGTCTGTACAGGTCTGCAGAGAAAACCTGAGAAGAGAGGCATCTAAGGCAATGCATAAATATCATGACTTGGAAATTGAATGATGTCATCCTTTGTTTGAATTTCTCATAGAAAAAAAGTTTAGAGATGGAGAATATAAAGAACTACCTTCTGCGAAGGCTGAGAAGGCATCAGCGTGGTGCTCATGATCAATTGTCATCATCATCATCATCATCTCCATGTCAGCAGAACCAAGAACAGAAGGTCCAAGAATAAAATCAGGCATCTGTAGCAAAGAAATCTGTATTTACATAATACACTGTTCATTTGACTAAAGAAAACAGAAAACCCACAGGCACAAACTAAATATCATGTTTACTTCCTTATGTTTCTCAGATTTTTCCTATTTTTAGCCATGAAGATAATTTGGAGTGACCTCATCCAGAGAATAATTTTCTTTTCACTTACTGGATTTGGAGTTTTAGGAAATATCATCTTATTTGTGAAACATGTGTATACATTCATCATGGGTCCTTAGATTGCTTGCTGCATCCTTCATAAGGAAATACAAGAGGACATGCACTCACCCACAATTAGAATTTTATTGTTCCTCATGCTAGACTTTATGCTTATAAGGACCCACACAATTCTCCTGCCTTTGTGTTTCTTCTACTGCTCTTTTATGATCACTGACTCTACTACTTATTTGCAAAGCACTTACTATGTGCAAGACCCTGTGCTAAACCAATGAGCAAGTGAAGAAGGATGCCAGGAAGCATCCTTTATCAGAAGGTCTCTTACAAAGTGGACATTACCAGGGAGAGAAGCTAATTCACTACACGTAACAAGTGCTTGGCATTTCAGGGTACCAAGCACTAAAGCACTGGTAAGAATATATACTGTATATGAATTCCACACACATTAAAAGCATTGATATGGGATTGTGATTGCTAAAGAAACTCTACTTTATGCTGGGCATCCATGTTATTACCCACTAGCCATATGTCTCTGACTCTAGTCCCTGAATGATAAGTTCTCAGCTGGCTTGACGCAGTCACCCCAATACAGAAATGTATAACATGACCTTCTATGTCTTATATGACTAAACTGCTATTGTGGCTTCTGTAACTTTTTAGGCAGAGACCTAAATATTGTTTTAAGTTGACTTATCCACTTACACTAGTAACACAGACCATTATTACTTGCTTATGTAGAGACTGAAGGTCTATTTGTGTTTTTTATCTTAAAATAAAAACCTTCTTCATACACTTCCCTCATGTTTGAGATTATGCTTTTAGGTTGTTGCCATGTTAGCAGCTATTCAATAAATCTTTTAATTACATGAGACCCCAGACTCATGCCAGTGGTTCAGGATAGTTTCCAGAGAGAGCAAGTCCAAGGTGTATTTGATAAGTCCCCAAAACCATAGACTACAACTGCCCAAAGTTTGTAAATTAAAAGCAAAACCAAATGTGCTTCTGAAGCATGGACTGATTTGTGAGTTGTTGTGTTGTTTGGAGTCCCGAAGTTTGGAGAGACAAATGCAATATCAGACACAATTGTTGACCTGGTCTCTGGCACAGAGTTGACACCTATTGTACTTCTGATTTTGATGTATGAATGAAGGTGGCCATCACATGTTTAAGTGCATCTGGTCTTTCCTGATTATGCTCTTGTATGGTCTTTTTCTGTTGTTCCCTGTTGTCTGTTGTATTTATGTTTCCAAGTTTGGTTGCAGAGGTTAGAGTCAGACTGAGAACACAGAAAATCACCCCTGAGCTGCATGCATCTTCAGGGGTTTCTCAAGGCAGGCTGCTCCTCCTGGCTGCTTCCACACTAGCTCTCCCCTGGGGCTTGCTTTATCTCTGTCCCTCTCAGTGACTTACTATAATCTGGTACATCAGGTTTATATTTGGGATCCTTTTCCTTCATTCTGCTTCTGAAGGACATCTTTTTCCCTGCTTGTTTTATCTCCTAGCTGGTTCTTTTCTCTGACTATGGACCTCCAACTGTGGCCACCCAGCACCACTGCACTAGGGCAATTGTTTAAGGCTATTCAACTTTGTTAAAAAAAAAAAAAAAAAAAAAAGCTTGCTCTGGAGCTAGGATATGAGTCCCTCCTTCTTCAGACCCAAGCATGTTTGCTTAAAAATTTCTTCTAAATTTTCTATCGTGGGTCAGAAAGCCATCTGACTGTAGGACAAAGAGAAATAAAACAACTTCCACTGAAAAGATACTATGTGCTTTAAAACAGCTAAAACATACATTTTCTATACCTTAAGATTTGTAAGTTTATACCTTGGGCACAAACTCCCCAGCCAACTCAGCAATACCCAGAGGAATCTCCACTCCTAGGCACTCTAACACCCAGGATCATAGGATTAGAGGTGAGGAGGACTTAACATCTGTCCCAACACCACCTAAAGGAACTGAGACCAGCGGAACCCAGGGATGCAGGAACCCTGCCCGACCAGTGGCATGGGTACCTTTCAGTCTGGGATGGTTTACCTCAGGCTCAAACTCCACAGCCAATTCCACAGCACCCAGAGGAAGCTCCACTCCCAGGGTCTCTAACATGCCCAGTTTCACAGGATCACAGGAACAAGGGATCCCAAGAGCTTGGTCACACTAAGATTCCATGGCCCAAGAGGCAGCTTGACACCCAAGATCTCAGGATAACAGGATCCTGGAATCATAGAACTACAGAGACAGCTGAACTCTGAGGAGTTCTGACCCAAGGAGGGTCACAGGAAGGACAGGTTACAGTCATATATAGCAAGGGCAGGTAGCACTAGAGATAATCAGATGGCAGGAGGCAAGCATAAGAACATAACAAAAAGAAACCAAGGTAACATGGCATCATCAGAGCCCAATTCTACAACCACAGCAAGTCCTGGATATACCATCACACAGGAAAAACTAGAATCAGATCAAAATTCTTTTCTCCTGATGATGATGATGATGATGATGATGATGATGATGATGATGATGATGATAGAGGGCTTCAAGAATGACATAAATAACTCCCTTAAAGAAATACAGGAAAACAAAGGTAAGCAGGTAGAAGCCCTTAAAGAGGAAACACGAAAATCCCTTAAAGAACTAGAGGAAAACAAAACTAAAGAAAGTAAATGAACAAAACCATCCCAGATCTAAAAATGGAAATAGAAACAATAAAGAAATCACAAAGGGAGACAACAGTGGAGTTAAAAAACCTAGGAAAGAGATCAGGAACCACAGATTAAGCATCAACAATAGAATACAAGAAATAGAAGAGAGAATCTCAGGTACAGAAGATACCATAGAAAACATTGACACAACAGTCAACGAAAATATAAAATGTAAAATGCTCTTAACTGAAAACATCCAAGAAATCCAAGACACAGTGAGAGGACCAAACCTAAGGACAATAGGTATAGAAGAGAGCAAAGATTCCCAACTTAAAGTGCCAGTAAATATCTTCAACAAAATTATAGAAGAAAGCTTCCCTAACCTAAAGAAAGAGATGCCCATAAACATATAAGAAGCCTACAGAACTTCAAATAGACTGGACCAGAACAGAAAGTCCTCCTGGCACATAATAATCAAAACACCAAATGCACTAAACAAAGAAAGAATATTAAAAGTAGTAAAAAGGTCAAGTAACAAATAAAGGCAGACCTATCAGAATTACACCAAACTTCTCACCAGAAACTATGAAAGCTAGAAGATCCTAGGCAGATGTCATACAGATCCTAAGAGAACATAAATGCCAAGCCAAGCTACTATATCCAGCAAAACTCTCAATTACCATACATGGAGAAAATAAGATATTCCATGACAAAACCAAATTTACATAAGATCTTTCTACAAACCCAGCTCTACAAAGGATATTAGATGGAAAATACCAGCAAAAGGAGGGAAATTAAACCCTAGAAAAAGCAGGAAGGTGATCTTTCAACAAACCCAAAAGAAGATAGCCACACAAACATAATACCACCTTTAATAACAAAAATAACAGGAAGTAACAATCACTGTTTCTTAATACCTCTTAAAATTCATGGATTCAATTCCCCAATAAAAAGACATAGACTAACAGACTGGATATGTAAACAGGACCCAACATTTTGCTGCATACAGAAACGTACCTCAGTGACAAAGAGAGACACTACCTCAGAGTAAAATGTTGGAAAATGATTCCCAAGTAAATAGTTCCACAAAACAAGCTGGAATAGCCACTCTAATATTGAATAAAATCGACTTTCAACAAAAAGTTGTCAAAAAAGATAAGGAAGGACACTTCATACTGGTAAAAGAAAAAAACCTATCAAAATGTTCAATTCATAACATCTATGCTCCAAATGTAAGGGCACTTCCATTCATAAAAGAAACTTTACTAAAGATCAAAATGCACATCACACCCCACACAATAATAGTATAAGACTTCAACACCCCACTTTCAGCAATGGACAGATCATGGAAACAGAAATTGAACAGAGACACAGTGAAACTAACAGAAGTAATGAAACAAATGGATCTAACAGATATTTATGGAACATTTCATCCTAAAGCGAAAGAATATGCCTTCTTCTCAGCACCCCATAGTGCCTTCTCCAAAATGAACCATGTAATTGGTCACAAAACAGGCCTCAACAGATACAAGAATATTGAAATAATCCTGTGCATCTTATCAGAACACCGCAGTCAAAGGCTAGTCTTGAATCCCAACAAAAACAACAGAAAACACACATACACATGGAAGCTGAACAAAGTTCTACTCCTTGATAACATAGTCAAGATAGAAATGAAGAGAGGGAGAGAGAGAGAGAGAGAGAGAGAGAGAGAGAGAGAGAGAGAGAGAGAGAGAGAGAGAGAGAGAGAGAGAGAGAGAGAACCTATGGGACACAATGAAAGCAGTGCTAAGAGGAACACTCATAAATCTAAGTGACTCCAAAAAGAAATTGGAGAGAGCTTACACTAGCAGCTTGACAGCACACCTTAAACTCTAGAATAAAAAGAAGCAAATACACCCAAGAGGAGTAGATGGCAGAAAATAATCAAACTCAGGGCTCAAATCAACCAAATAGAATCAAAAAGAACTATACAAAGAATCAAGAAAACTAGGAGCTGGTTCCTTGAGAAAATCAACAAGATTGATAAACCCTTACCCAGACTAACCAGAGGGTACAGGGACAGTACCAAAATTAATAAAATCAGAATTGAAAAGAGAGACATAACATAGAAAACTATGGAGATTCAAAAAATTGTCAGATCCTACTATAAAAATTTATACTCAACAAAATTGGAAAATCTGGATGAAGTGGATAATTTTCTAGAAACATACCAGGCCCCAAAATTAAAACAGGGTCAGATAAACCACCTAAACAGTCCCATAACCCGTGAAGAAATAGAAGCAGTCATAGTCTCCCAACCAAAACAAAACAAAACAAAACCCAGGATCAGATGGATTTAGTGGAGAATTCTATCACACCCTCAAAGAAGGTCTAATTCTCTAATAACAATACTCTTCAAACTATTCCACAAAATAGAAACAGAAGGAACACTACCCAATTCATTCTATGAAGCCACAATTATACTTAAACCTATACCTAACAAAGACCAAACAAAGAAAGGGGACTTCAGATCTATTTCCCTTATGAACATTGATGCAAAAATACTCAATAAAATTCCTGCCAACCAAATCCAAGAAGTCATCAAAACAATCATTCACCATGACCAAGTGGGCTTCATCCCAGGGATGCAAGGATGATCCAATATATGGAAATCCATCAACACAATCCACTACATAAACTCAAACACAAAAAAAAAAAAACACATGACCATTTCATTAGATTCTGAAAAAGCATTTGACAATATATAGCATCCCTTCAATGGTAAAAGTCTTGGAAAGATCAGAAATTCAAATCCCATACCTAAACATAGTAAAAGCAATATACTGCAAACCAGTAGCCGATATCAAACTAAATGGAAAGAAACTTGAAGCAATCCTACTGAAATCAGGGACTAGACAAGGCTGCCCACTCTCTCCATACCTATTCAATATAGCACTTGAAGTTCTAGCTAGAGCAATTAGATGACAAAAGGAGGTCAAAGGGATAGAAATTAGAAAGGAAGAAGTCAAAATATCACTCTTTGCAGATGATATGATCAGATATTTAAGTGACTTCCAAAATTCCACCAGAGAACTTCTAAAGCTGATAAACAACTACAGCAAAGTGGCTGGATATAAAATTAACTCAAACAAATCAATAACCTTCCCCTACTCAATAGGCTAAACAGGCAGAGAAAGGAATTAAGGAAACAACACCCTCCACAATAGTTACAAATAATATTACATACCTTGGTGTGACCCTAACCAAGCAAGTGAAAGATCTGTATGACAAGAACTTCACGTCTCTGAAGAAAGAAATTGAAGAATACCTCAGAAGATGGAAAGATCTCCCATGCTCATGGATTGTCAAGATTAATGTAGTAAAAATGGCCATTTTGCTGAAAGAAATCTACAGATTCAATGCAATCCCCATCAAAATCTCAACTCAATTCTTCATAGAGTTAGAAAGAGCAATTCTTAAATTCATCTGGAATAATAAAAAACCCAGGATAGCAAAAACTATTCTCAACAATAAAAGAACTTCAGAGGGAATCACCATCCCTGACCTCAAGCTGTATTACAGAGCAATAGTGATAAAAAAACTGTGTGGTATTGGTACACAGACAGGCAGGAAAATCAATAGAAAAGAATTGAGAACCCAGAAACAAACCCATATACCTATGGTCACTTGATATTTGACAAAGGAGCTAAAAATATTCAGTGTGGAAAAAAATAGCATTTTTATCAAATGGTGCTGGTTCAACTGGCAGTCAGCATATAGAAAAATGCAAATAGACCCATTCCTATTTCCTTGAACAAAGTTCAAATCTAAGTGGATAAAGGACCTCCACATAAAACCAGATACACTGAAACTTATAGAGAAGAAAGTGGGGAATAGCCTCAAACACGTGGGCACAGGGGACAATTTCCTGAACAAAACACCAATGGCTTATGCTTTAAGACCAAGAATCGACAAATGGGACCTTATAAAATTGCAAAGCAGAAGCAAAGGACACTGCCAATAGGACAAAATGGCAACCAACAGATTTGGAAAAGATCTTTACCAATCCTACATCTGATATAGGGCTAATATCCAAAATATAGAAAGGACTCAAGAAATTGGACTCCAGAGACTCAAATAACCCTATTAAAAATGGGGTACAGAGCTAAACAAAGAATTTTCAATTGAGGAATATCGAATGGCTGAGAAGCACCTAAAGAAATGTTCAACATCCTTAGTTATCAGGGAAATGCAAATCAAAACAACCTTACACCTGTCAAAACAGCTAAAATCAAAAACTCAGGTGATAGCAGATGCTGGAGAGGATGTGGGGAAAGAGGAACTCTCCATTGCTCAAGGGATTACAAGTTGGTACAACGACTCTGGAAATCAGTTTGGTGGCTCCCCAGAAAATTGGATATAGTACTACGTGAGAACCCAGCTACACCACTCCTGGGCATATACCCAGAAGATGTTCCAACATGTAATAAGGACACATGCTCCACTATGTTCATAGCAGTCTTATTTATAATAGCCAGAAGCTGGCAAGAACTCAGATGTCCTTCAAGAGAGAATGGATACAGAAAATGTGGAATATTTACACAGTGGAGTACTACTCAGCTAATCAAACAATGACTTCATAAAATTTACAGTCAAATGGATGGAACTCGAAAATATCATCCTGAGTGAGGTAACCCAATCACAAAAGAACACACATGATATGTGTGTTAATTGATAAGTGGATATTAGCCCAAAAGCTCTGAATACGCAAGATACAATTCACAGACCACATGAAGATCAAGAAGAAGGAAGAGCAAAGTGTGGGTGCTTTGGTTCTTTTGAGAAGGGGAACAAAATACTCACAGTAGCAAATAAGTAGATAAAGTGTACAGCAGAGACTGAAGGAAAGGCCATACAGAGACTATCCCACCTGGGAATTCATCCCAGATACAGTCACCAAACTCTGTCACTATTGGGGATGTCAAGAAATGCTTGCTGAAAGGTGCCTGATATGGCTGTCTCCTGAGAGGCTCTGCCAGAGTCTTACAAATACAGAGGCAGATGCTCACAGCCAACGATTGGAATGAGCATGGGGTAACCAATGGAGGAGTTAGAGAAAGAACTGACAGAGCTGAAAGGATTTGCAAGCTCATAGGAAAAATAACAATATTAACCATCCAGACCCCCCAGAGCTCCCAGGGACTAAGACATCAACCAAGGGGTACACATAGCTCCAGTTGCATATGTAGCAGAGGATTGCCTTGTCATGCATCAATGGGAGGAGAGTCCCTTGGTCCTATGAAGGCTCCATAGATGCCCCAGTGTAGAGGAATCAAGGGCCGGGAGGTGGGAGTGGGGTGGGTGGATGAACACCCTCATAGAAGCAGGAGGAGGGAGGATGGGATACGGGCTTTCCAGGAAGGGGGGGATACATGGAAAGGGGATAACATTTGAAATGTAAATAAAGAATACATCCAATAAAAAAAGATTTGCAAGTTTATTAAACATAGTTTATAACCTGTAAATAAAACAGAAGCAACCTGATGTTAACATTTTCTGAATTCCTGTAGATGTTTGTCTGTTTTTAAAGCTTTCTGTTTAATGGCCTCTAGGTTACAAATACTTACATTATTCTACAACTGACTGAATTTATTTAAAAAAAAAACTAAGCTTTTTGGGTTGTCTGCCTATATCTGCATACATGTACAAACGAAAACCCTCTGTTTCAAATCTCTCAGTAATCACTCCAGGTCTGCCAGTCTAAAATAACACAAGCTAGACTTGTTAAATGTTAATATTTCTTCAAAAACAAGGTAGTCAAGGTCATTTAACTTTACCTAAGTATCCAGTCACCCCTCATAGCTGGTTTGGCCTGAATTTCTTGAAGCCTGAAGGTTTTCTGAAAAAAAAAAAAAAAAAAAAAAACAACTATTGTATACAAGGTAAAATGAAGAACAAGGGGAGGGTTCATTTGTGCATCAATGGAAAAATGCAGGGTAAAGGTTCCAGATATTGTCTAACATCCCATAAGGAAAATTTTCTTACAACAAATGGTAAATTAGTTTGTTATTGCCATATCTCATGTTATTTAAACTTTTAATAACAAAGGATTTATATAAAATTAGGATGAGAAATGTATTTACAGTTATTTTGCTCTTTGACTTCTTCCACATTTCTCAGTTCTTGTTTAGGAAAAAGAAGTCCCTCATTCAATGTTATAGATATTCAAACTCTTGCTGAAATGTAAACTTAAATGTAAACACCAGGACCCTGCCCAAACTGTGGACAAGCAGGACACTGGAGAATTTACTGTCCCTCTTTGGCTCCCCTAGGAAAGCCAATCTTTCAAGCTCCATAGTGGCCCAGAAAGGGACATGAAGAAAATGGCAATACTGTCACAGAACCTCAGGTGGCAGAGGAGAAAAAAAAAAAGAGGCCAATGGCAGAGACCACAGGTGACAGAGAAGTGGATTTGGTGACCAAGGAGCTGGAGGATTTGAGATGAAGAAAGCTGCTGCTTGAGCTGTCATGGGCATACTGGCTTCAAACCCCAACAATACTGACACCTACATTATCATCCTCTCACTCAGCTTTCACGGTCAAGAGCTGGTCAGCAAATACAAACTAGAATTAAATAACACTCAGACTAGTGTTATGACCTCATTAGCTTAGATGGAATTGGAAAGTCTATGCTGCTGTCTGCTATTGGGAAACTTGAAGTACCCATGCCTGAGCATATGGACATCTACCATATGACCCATGAAATGCCTCCTAGCTAAAAAACATACTTCTAGTGTGTGATGGAGGTAGACACAGAGTGGGCATGCTGGAGAAAGAGGCTGGAGGTTTAGCTCATGAGGATGTGGAGTGAGAAACTCATGGAACTATATGAACATCTGGAAGAGTTGGACACTGACAATGCCAAGATGAGGGCCTCAAGCATCTTACACCAATTGGGTTTCACACCTGCCATGCAGTGCAAGAAACTGAAAGACTTCAGTGGTGGCTGACAGATGAGAGTTGCTTTTGCTAGAGCCCTCTTTATTTGGTCCTTTATGCTGCATCTGAACAAGGCTACCAACCACCTGGACCTGGATGCTTGCATGTGGCTGGAGAATTTCAGGTGCATCCTCGTCCTTATGTTCCATTCCCAAGACTTTCTGAACAAGATCTGTACCAATATCATCCACATCCATAGCAAGAACTGAAGTACTGCACAGTAATTATGATCAGTATGTGAAGACATAGCTGGAGCTGTGAAAAAGAACAAACTTGCTGGAAACACACTAATTTTTAAAACATACTTCTAAGTGAGTTATCAAACAGTGAGATATTTCAGTAATTCCAAATGCTCAAAGGAGGATAATTTCATCTCTTCCTTTCCTGTTTTATCTCTTTTTTGTCTTTATTACTTAGGCAAATAATCTAAGCACTACATTGATTTTGAGCAAAGATGATGACTACCCTTTTGTAGCAGAATTTTTCCCCCAATTAATTTAAATATTAATACATCAAGAAGCGTGTGACTGGACAGGGAAAGGGAAGGTGGAGCAAAGAGTTTCAGGGACAGGGACAGGAAAGAGAGAAGAGGAGAAGGAAAGAAAATGGAGGAAGAAAAAGAAGATCCAGATTCCATGTGGCTTCAAATAGCCATAGGTAGCTATGAATATCTAATAAGGGATGGATAATTACAGGACAATTTGTCTTACTAGGTGGGCAATTTATATCGGTATCAGTTGACTCTGAGTGAATTGTATGGACATTTTATGAGGTGAGAATTTACTGATATAAATCTGACTTATAAATTACAAGCCTCTAGACTTTTGATTTTAAGGGGTTACTGGGAGTTGGGACCACTGACCACAGAGACTGGATGGCTGGGAATGTGAGCAGAATCCAGAGAACCACGATCAGTCACTGTATGTGGCTAGCCATGGAAGCAGCAGGGTGGCCAGGCTGAGAGTAGCTGGATATAGCATGGGATGATACATTTTTGGTTTTTTAATATTTCCCAAAATACCCATGTCTTGTAATATTGAAGATGATATAATATTACACATAAATGATATTTCTCAGATAAACACAAAACTTACAACAAAACAATAGGATATAAAGTCAACATACAGAAACAAATGCATTTTACACGCTTATGAAAACAGCATTGAGATGAAATAAGCAAAACAATACTTTTGGGAATAGTCTCAAAAGAACCTGGGGGGGGGGGACCCTTAAAAAATGCTGCAGGGAAAATTAGAAATTCAGATGTAAATAATGAATTGTGTGTTGTGGATAGCCCTGGACTTGTATTTTGATGCTAATTCCACTCCTGGATGGGGTTGCCTCCTGAACCTTATCCCCACCTTAACTTTTCAAATAAAGGCTTAAGTCAATGATTAGGCAGGAGGAAGGAGGAGGAGCTGAGGGTTTGGGAAAAGAGAAAAGGATGGGAGGGAGGAGCTAGGGAGCTTTGATGGAGAGGGTGGAGAGAACCTGGAGAAACCACAAGTGATATGGGATAATATAGATGGGAATAGTGCAGTGTAGTGGGAGATCTACCCAATCTAGGCTTATAGCAAGTCCTGGATACCCCAACACACCAGAAAGACAAGATTTGGATTTAAAATCAAATCTCATGATGCTATTAGAGGATTTCAAGAAGGACATAAATAAATCTCTGAAAGAAATACAGGAGAACATGAATCAACAGGTAGAAGCCCTTACAAAGGAAACATAAAAATGGCTTAAAGAAATTCAGGAGAAGATGGGTCAACAGATAGAAACCCATAAAGAAGAAACACAAAAATCACTTAAAGAAATACAGGAGTACTTGGGTCAACAGGCAGAAGTCCTAAAAGAGGAAACACAAAAATATGAATAAAGAATTACAGGAAAACACAAACAAACAAGTGAAGGAACTGAGCAAAACCATCCAGGATCTAAAAAAAAAGAAAGTAGAAACAACTAAGAAATGACAAAGGGAGACAACTTTGGAGATAGAAAACCTTGGGAAGAAATTAGGGGTCATAAGATGCAAACATCAACAATAGAATACAAGAGATAGAAGAATAAATGTCAGATGCAGAAGAAACCATAGAAGGCATTGACTCAACAGTGAAAAAAAATGCAAAATGCAAAAAGCTTGTAGCCCAAAATATCCAGAAAATCCAGAACACATTGAGAAGACTAAACCTAAGGATTATAGGTATAGATGAGAGTGAAGATTTACAACTTAAAGGGCCAGTAAATATCTTCAACAAAATTATAGAAGAAAACTTCCCTAACCTAAAGGGAGAGATGCCCATGAAGATATAAGAAGCCTACAGAACTGCAAACAGACTGGTCCAGAACAGAAATACCTCCCATCACATAATAATCAAAACACCAAATGTACTAAACAAAGAAAGAATATTAAAAGCTGTAATAGAAAAAGGCCAAGTAACGTATAAAGGAAGACCTATCAGAACTACACCAGACTTCTCACCAGAGACTATGAAAGCTAGAAGATCCTGGGCAGATCTCATGCAGACTCTAAGAGAACACAAATGCCAGCCCAGACTACTATACCCAGCAAAACTCTCAATCACCAAGATATTCCATGATAAAACCAAATTTACACAATATCTTTCCACAAACTCAGCCCTGCAAAGGATAATAGGTAGAAACCGCCAATACAAGAAGAAAAACTACACCCAGGAAAAAACGAGATAGTAACCTTCTTTCATCAATCCTAAAAGTAGACAACCACTCAAACATAAAGATAGCATCAAGAATAGCAGTTGGCAATAATCACTATTCCTTAATCTCTCTTAATATCAATGGTCTCAATTCCCCAATAAAATGACATAGACTAGCAGACTGGATACGAAAATAGGACCCAGCATTTTGCTGCATGCAGGAAACACACTTCAGTGCCAAAGACAAACACTACCTCAGAGTAAAAGGCTGGAAAACAATTTTACAAGCAAATGGTCCCAGGAAACAGGCTGGAGTAGCCATTCTAATATCAGATAAAATTGACTTTCAACCTAAAGTCATCAAAAAAGACATGGAAGGACACTACATACTGATCAAAAGAAAAATCCACCAAGAAGAACTCTCAATTCTGAATATCTATGCTCCAAAATCAAGGGCACCCTCATTCATAAAAGAAACTTCACTAAAGCTCAAAGTACACACTGCACCTCACACAATAATAGTGGGTGACTTCAACACCCTGCTCTCTGAAATGGACCAATCAGGAAAGCAGAAATGAAACAGGCACACAGTGAAACTAATTGAAGCCTTGAACCAAATGGAACTAACAGATATATATATATAGAGAGAGAGAGAACATTTCATCCTAAAGCAAAAAAATATACCTTCTTCTCAGCACCTCATAGTACCTTCTCCAAAATCGACCATATAATTGGTCACAAAACAGACCTCAACAGATATAAGAAGATTGAACTAATCCCATGCCTCCTATCAGATCACTATGGAGTAAGGGTGGTCTTCAATAGCAAAAAAACAACAGAAAGCCCACACACAAGTGGAAGCTGAACAATGCTCTACTCAATGATAACTTGGTCAAGGAGGAAATAAAGAAAGAAATCAAAGACTTTTTAAAATTTAATGAAAATGAAGGCACAGCATCCCCTAATTTATAGGACACAATGAAAGCGGTGCTAAGAGGAAAATTCATAGCCCTGAGTGCCTCCAAAAAGAAACCAGAGAGTGCATATGCTAGCAGCTCAATGGCACACCTGAAAGCCCTGGAACAAAAAGAAACAAATACACCCAAGAGGAGTAGAAGGCAGGAAATCATCAAAAACTCAGGGCTGAAATCAATCAGGTAGAAACAAATAAAACCATACAAAGAATCAACAAAACTAGGAGTTGGTTCTTTGAGAAAATCAACAAGATAGATGAGCCCTTAGCCAGACTAGTCAGAGGACACAGAGACAGTATCCAAATTAACAAAATCAGAAATGAAAAGGGTAATATAACAACAGAAACTGAGGAAATTCAAAAAATCATTATCCTACTAAAAAAATCCTGTATTCAACACAACTACAAAATCTGGAGGAAATGGACAATTTCCTAGACAGATATCAAACACCAAAATTAAATCAGGATCAAATAGACCATCTAAACAGTCCTACAATTCCTGAAGAAATAGAAGTGGTCATTGGAAGTCTTCCAACCAAAAAAAGGACAGGTCCAGATGGTTTTAGAGCAGAATTCTATCAGACCTTCAAAGAAGACCTAACACCAATACTCTTCAAACTATTCCACAAAATAGAAACAGAAGGAACCATACCAAACCTGTTCTATGGAGCCACAATTACGCTGACACCAAAATCACACAAAGATCCAACAAAGAAAGAGAATCACAGACCAATTTCTCTTATGAATATCAATGCAAAAATACTCAATAAAATTCTTGCCAACCAAATCCAAGAACACATAAAAATGATCATTTACCACGATCAAGTAGGCTTCATCCCAGGGATGCAGGGATGGTTCAATATAAGGAAGTCCATCAATGTAATCCACTACATAAAAAATCTCAAAGAAAAAAAACCACATGGTCATTTCATTAGATGCTGAAAAAGCATTTGACAAAATTCAGCATCCTTTCATGCTAAAATTCTTAGAAAGATCAGGAATTCAAGGCTCATATCTAAACATAGTAAAAGCAATTTACAGCGAACCGGGAGCCAACATCAATCTAAATGGAGAGAAACTTGAAGCAATCCCACTAAAATCAGGGACTAGACAAGGCTGCCCTCTCTCTCCATATCGTTTCAAAATAGTATTTGACATTCTCCCTAGAGCAATTAGACAACAAAAGGAGGTCAAAGGGATACAAGTTGGAAAGGAAGAAGTCAAACTATCACTATTGGCAGATGATATGATAGTATAATTAAGTGACCCAAAAAATTCCACCAGAGGACTCCTACAGCTGATAAACAAAGTGGCCGGATATAAAATCAATTCATGCAAATCAGTAGCTTTCCTATACTCAAAGGATAAGCAGGTTGAGAAAGAAATAAGAGAAATGATATCCTTCACGATAGCCACAAACAATATAAAATATCTTGGTGTGACTCTAGGCAAACAAGTAAAAGATCTGTATGACAAGAACTTCAAGTCTCTGAAGAAGGAAATTCAAGAAGACCTCAGAAGATGGAAAAATCTGCCATGCTCATGGATTGGCAGGATTAATATAGTCAAAATGGCCAACTTGCAAAAAGCAATATACAGATTCAATGCAATCTCCATCAAACTCCCAACTCAATTCTTCATAGAGTTAGAAAGAGCAATTCAAACATTCATCTGAAATAACAGAAAACCCAGGATAGCTAAAACTATTATCAAGAGTAAAAGAACTTCTAGGGGAATCAGTATCCCGAACCTCAAGCTGTACTACAGAGCAATAGTGTTAAAAACTGCATGGTATTGGTACAGTGACAGGCATGTATATCAATGGAACAGAATTGAAGACCCAGAAATGAATCCACACTCCTATGGTCACTTGATCTTTGACAAAGGAGCTAAAACCATCCAGTGGAAAAAAGATAGCCTTTTCAACAAATGGTGCTGGTTCAACTGGAGGTCAACATGCAGAAGAACGCAAATTGATCCATTCTTATTTCCTTGTACTAAGCTCAATTCCAAGTGGATCAAGGAACTCCACATAAAACCAGACACACTGAAACTAATAGAAAAGAAACTTGGGAAGAGCCTTGAACATATGGGCACAGGGGAAAATTTCCTGAACAAAACACCAATAGCTTATGCTCTAAGATCAATAATTGACAAATGGGACCTCATAAAATTGCAAAGTTTCTGTAAGGCAAAGGACACTGTCAAAAGGACAAAGCGGCAGCCAACAAACTGGGAAAAGATCTTTACCAACCCTACACCTGACAGAGGGCTAATATCCAATATATACAAAGAACTCAAGAAGTTAGACTCCAGAAAGCCAAATAACCCTATTAAAAATGGGGTACAGAGCTAAACAAAGAGTTCTCACCTGAAGAATATCGAATGGCTGAGAAGCACCCAAAGAAATGTTCATCATCCTTAGTCATTAGGGAAATGCAAATCAAAACAACCCTGAGATTCCACCTCACACCAGTCAGAATGGCTAAGATCAAAAACACAGGAGATAGCAGGTGTTGGCCAGGATGTGGAGAAAGAGGAACACTCCTCCATTGCTGGTAGAATTGCAAGCTGGTACATCCACTCTGGAAAGCAGTCTGGCAGTTCCTCAGAAAACTGGGCATGACACTCCTGGAGGATCCCAGCTATACCACTCCTGGGCATATACCCAGAGGTTTCCCTGCCATGCAATAAGGACACATGCTCCACTATGTTCATAGCAGCCTTATTTATAATAGCCAGAAGCTGGAAAGAACCCAGATGTCCCTCAACAGAGGAATGGATACAGAAGATGTGGTATATTTACACAATGGAATACTACTTTGCAATTAAAACAATAAATTCACAAAATTCTTAGGCAAATGGTCACAACTGGAAAATATCATCCTTAGTGAGGTAACCCAATCACAAAAGAACATACATGGTATGCAGTCACTGATAAGGGGATATTAACCCAGAAGCTCAGAATACCCAAGACACAATTCACATATCAATTGATTTCCAAGAAGATGGAAGGAGAGACCCCTGGTCCTGGAAAGACTGGATATAGGGGAATACCAGGACAGAGAAGCGAGAGGGTGTTGAATGGAGAACGGGGGAGGGAAGAAGGCGTATGGGACTTTTGGGGAGGGAGGAACCGGGAAAGGGGAAATCATTGGGAATGTAAATAAAAAAAATATAGAAAATACAAAAGAAAGAAAGAAAGAGAGAGAGAGAGAGAGAGAGAGAGAGAGAGAGAGAGAGAGAGAAAGAAAGAAAGAAAGAAAGAAAGAAAGAAAGAAAGAAAGAAAGAAAGAAAGAAAGAAAGAAAGAAAGAAAGAAAGGAAGAAAGGAAGGAGGAAAGGAAGGAAGGAAGAAAGAAAGAATTCTCTATTGCTTGGCAACAAGCCAAGGAAATTGTGAAGCAATGCCCTACTTGCTATATAAATGGACTCCATTGTCTATGGGAACTAACCCTAAGGGTACCCAAAGAAATGACATTTGGCAAATGGATGTCTTCCATTTTAGAGTTTGACAAACTGAAATATGTGTACCATTCTGTAGACACATATTCAGGATTTCAATGAACAACTGCATTACTGTCAGAAAAGGCTGATTCTGTAATTACACATTTGTTAAAAGTCATGGCCATCATGGGAATACCAACACAAATTAAAACCGACAATGGGCCAGTATATATCTCTAATAAGATGAAGCTTTTTTTTTAATTTTACAATATAAAACATGTTAAAGGCATGCCACACAGTCCTGCAGGATAAGCAATTGTGGAGAGATCCAATCGAACTCTTAAGAGATGCTTAATAGGCAAAAAGGATCAACAAGAACCCCCAAGGATAGATTACATAGTGCTTTATTAACATTAAATTTTTTAAATGCTAATGAACAAAACATCGCAGCTGCTGAAAGACCTTGGATTGTGGAAAGAACTACTGAACTAAACCAGCCTGTTTACATTAAGGATATTCTGACATCAGAATGGAGAATGGGAAATGTGTTATGCTGGGGGAGTGGCTATGCCTGTTTCCACAGGAAAAAAAAAAGCTTTGGTTTCCTTCCAAGTTGATAAAAATCAGACAAAGGAATGTGCCTTCTCTTCCCAGCCCTTGAGTGGGAATTCCAGACCTGTGTTAGCCATAATCCAACCCCACCACCACCACAACCACCACCTAGCGTGGGACTCTCAGATCAAGGTGAAATTCATTGTTCCTCCAGATCTACAAATTCCTTAATTAAGCAGGTAACCCACCCAGCTGTCTGAGCAGTGGAGCCAATGCCCCCTGAGCAGTCAGTCCAGTTCTCCTGAACAGACCTTGGAATTTGGGGGAGGAGTCTCACCTGAAACTTTAAATTCTGAGTTCTCCATTAAACCTTGGGACCTTGTTCAGCAACTGTTGTCTTGGTCTTCTTGTTCTCTCGCTGCCCTCCCATATATCCCCAGCTGCCCTTCCAGGTAACCCATTCGATGTAACTGTGGGCAGTTACAAAGGGAGACCTCCTGAAGGCCTTGGTGACAAAGAAGAAAAGGGAGACTAGCACGAACAACAAAATAGGTGATGTATATGTGGTGATGTTTGTGTCTTTGTATATGGAGACAGCTCTGGAACTGGCTGAGACTAAAATGTCTATACACAGCCAATAACACTTATTGGGTACAGATTCCTAAAGACTTGTTATTATATAACATCCTTTACGAGGACATGTATATAAAGTTACATTGCAGTTTGACTAGGTGATCAAGCTAACCTGAAGAAAGGCAGTCATCTTTCTTTATTCATCTTCATTGACCAATCTGTGCACCCTACATGCTCCATGTGAATGTCTTTACAGAACTACATGTTGCTTTTAAGTTTTGTATACTACAGGATGAAAGAAGAGAAAGACAGCTCTGAAAAGATTCACACTCCAGGATGCTGAGATTCCGAGACCTTCCATTCCAGCTTCTCGATTGACATTACTTCAACTACATCAAAGCTGATTTTTTTTAAATACTTGCTTCCAGAACTTTAATTGCCTATCCAGTCTTTCAAAATGTTATGGTTAAGAAGTCAGCTGAGCAATGAACTTTCTCAGCACATAGTGACTGGAAGGCAAATAATGCCAGCTAGCTCTCCTTTGACAAGCTAATTTTCCTATTTCCCTTTGGGCTCCCTGATGGGAACTCTTTGCTCCAGTTCAACTGGAAGCAGACAGAAGACAATCATTGTCCCAGTTCCTCATGTTGGGGCGAATGGTTCTGGTTACTTAAGGAAATATAGATATGTTGTCATTTTAGGGATACTTTACCAATGTAGCTTTGGACAGGGAACGAACTAAAGAACTTAAACTCAGGAATTTCTACATTTCTTTTTTTTTTAATTTTTTATTGAAAAAGGGAGTAAAAATATTTTATGATAAAATTAAAGATTTACATGGAAAATGTTTCTGACAAAATTGAAGGAGCATATAGAAAAATTGACAATTTTCATGGAAAATTAAAGAGTAAACTGGTAGACATAAAAACATTTCTAAATTAATTGAAAAAGGAAGCAGAAACATTTTATGATAGAATTGAAGATTTACATGGGAAATATTTCTAGTAAAATTGTAGAAAAATATAAAATAACATTAAAATTGAAGATTATCATGGAAAATTACAGAAAAAAATGGTAGGCATAAAAATATTTCTAAGTTGATTGAAAGTGGAATTATAAATATTTTCTGAAAAAAATTAAAGATCTACAAGGAAAATATTTCTGAATAAATTCAAGAAATATATAGAAAAACACATTAAAACTGACTATTTCATGGGAAATTATACAGATAAAATGGTAGGCATAAAAATATTCCTAAGTTGATTGAAAGTAGAATTATAGACATTGTCTGATAAAATTTAAGGTTTATATGGAAAATATTTCGATAAAATTGAAGAAATACATAGAAAAATGTTAAAATTGAAGATTATCATGGAAAATTATACAGATAAAATGGTAGGCATAAAAATATTTCTAAGTTGATTGAAAGTGGAATTATAGCCCTTCCGCGACTTCTGTTCCCATACTGCACTGAAGAGACAAGTACCCAGGTTCCCCCCAATATAACATCGCTAGGGACACGGCCTGTTGGGGCTTCCGACTGCTCTCAAGAACGGGACAATGCTGCGGTCGTCTGGGCGCCAGATTTGCTGTAGGCTATCTCCTCTGCAGGGTGGCCAGCGCCACTGAGAGGGTGCAGAGTGTACTCCGCCATCTTTGCTCCAGTGACCAGGTGGTTGGGACTGCCAGGCTCAGAGACATACAGGCATAATATCGCTTGGGTCTCAGGCGGCTTGTGTGTATGCTGCTCCCAAGAGCTGGGAAGATCTGGAGTAACCAGCACACCAGCTCTGCTGTGGGATTTCTGCCTTGCAGAGGGACGCCCCCTTCCCCCAACTCTGGAAGAGATCACACACCCCTACACAGGGCAGGAGCCTACCAGCCTCCCTTTGGCGAGCTCGGCTCCGGGAATCCATTACGCTGAGCCTTTGGATATGCAGGGACTCCCCATTATAACATCACTTGGGGCAAGGCACATCAGGGCTCCAAAGTCACTCAGGAGCAAGGCAGGACCCAGAAATCGGTGCCAGGGGAATCCTAGTAAGCCAGGGGGGCCAGAAGTAGCTTTGCAGGCTCACAGGAGGTCCAACCAACAGACAGTGACAGCAGGACCAACTAACATCAGAGGTAACCAGATAGCAAAAGGCAAACATAGGAACGTTACCAACAGAAATCAAAGTAATATGGCACCATCCGAACCCAACTCTCCAACAGCAGCAAGTCCTGGATACCCCACCACACCCGAAAGACAAGATCTGGATTTAAAATCACTTCTCATGATGCTATTAGAGGATCACAAGAAGGACACAAATAAATCAAATAAAGAATTACAGGAGACCATGAATCAATGGTTAGAAGCCCTTACAAAGGAAACACAAAAATCGCTTAGAGAAATGCAGGAGAACATGGATCAAAAGATGGAGGCCCACAAGGAGACAACACAAAAATCGCTTAAAGAAATGATTCAATGGGTAGATGCACTTTCAAAGGAATCACAAAAACTGCATAAAGAAACGCAGAAGAATATGGGTCAACAGACGGATGCCCATAGGGAGGCAACACAAAAAGTGCTTAAAGAAATGAATCAACGGATAGATGCCCTTACAAAGGAAACACGAGATCTGCTTAAAGAAATGCAGAAGACGATGGATCAACAGAAGGAATCCCATGAGAAGGAAACACAAAAATCTCTCAGAGAAATGCAGGAGAACTTGGGTCAACAGGCAGAAATCCTGAAAGAGGTAACTCAAAAATACCTTAAAGAAATACAGGAAAATACAAACAAACAAGTGAAGGATCTCAGCAAATCCATCCAAGATCTAAAAAAGGAAGTAGAAACAACTAAGAAATCACAAATGGAGACAACTTTGGAGACAGAAAACCTTGGGAAGAAATTAGGAGTCATAGATGCAAACATCAACAATAGAATACAAGAGATGGAAGAAAGAATCTAAGGTGCTGAAGATACCATAGAAAGCATCGACTCAACAGTCAAAGAAAATGCAAAATGCAAAAAACGTGTAACCCAAAACATCCAGGAAATCCAGGACACAATGAGAAGACCAAACCTAAGGATTATAGATATAGATGAGAGTGAAGACTTGCAACTTAAAGGACCAGTAAATATCTTCAACAAAATTATGGAGGAAAACTTCCCTAACCTAAAGAGAGAGATGCCAATGAACATACAAGAAGCCTACAGAACTCCAAACAGACTGGACCAGAACAAAAATTCCTCCTGTCACATAATAATCAGAACACCAAATGTAATAAACAAAGAAAGAATATTAAAAGCAGTAAGAGAAAAGGGCCAAGTAACATACAAAGGAAGACCTATCCGAATCACTTCAGACTTCTCACTAGAGACTATGAAAGACAGAAGATCCTGGGCAGATCTCATGCAGACACTAAGAGGCACAAATGCCAGCCTAGACTACTATACCCAGCAAAACTCTCAATCACCATAGATGGAGAGACCAAGATACTCCATGATAAAACCAAATTTTCACAATATCTTTCCACAAATCCAGCCCTGCAAAGGATAATAGGTGGAAACCGCCAATACAGGGAGAGAAACAACACCCTGGAAAAATGAGATAGTAACCTTCTTGCTTCAAACCCAAAAGTAGATAACCACTCAAACATAAAGATAGCATCAAGAATGGCAGGTGGCAATAATCACTATGCCTTAATCTCTCTTAATATCAATGGTCTCAATTCCCAAATAAAAAGACATAGACTAGCAGACTGCATACGTAAACAGGACCCTGCATTTTGCTGCATGCAGGAAACGCACCTCAGTGTCAAAGACAAACACTACCTCAGAGTAAAAGGCTGGAAAACAATTTTACAAGCAAATGGCCCCAAGAAACGAGCCGGAGTTGCCATCCTAATATCAGATAAAATTGATTTTCAACCTAAAGTCATCAAAAGAGACACAGAAGGACACTACATACTGATCAAAGGAAAAATCCACCAAGAAGAACTCTCAACTCTGAATATCTATGCTCCAAATGCAAGGGCACCCTCATTTGTAAAAGAAACTTTACTAAAGCTCAAAGCACACATCGAACCTCACACAATAATAGTGGGTGACTTCAACACCCCGCTCTCTGAAATGGATCGTTCAGGAAAGCAGAAACTAAACAGGGACACAGTGAATCTAATTGAAGCCTTGGACCAAAGGGAACTAACAGATATATATAGAACATTTCATCCTAGAGCTAAAGAATACACCTTCTTCTCAGCACCTCATGGTACCTTCTCCAAAATGAACCATATAATTGGTCACAAATCAGACCTCAACAGATATAAGAAAATAGAACTAATTCCATGCCTCCTATCAGATCACTATGGAATAAGGGTGGTCTTCAATGGCAACAAAAACAAAAGAAAACCCACATACACATGGAGGCTGAACAATGCTCTACTCAATGATAACTTGGTAAAGGAGGAAATAAAGAAAGAAATCAAAGACTTTTTGAAATTTAATGAAAATGAAGGCACAACATACCCTAAATTATGGGACACAATGAAAGCAGTGCTAAGAGGAAAATTCATAGCCCTGAGTGAAGCCAAAAAGAAACGGGAGACAGCATACACTAACAGCTTAATGGCACACCTGAAAGCCCTGGAACAAAAAGAAGCAAATACACCAAAGAGGAGTAGAAGGCAGGAAATCATCAAACTCAGGGCTGAAATCAGTTAAGTAGAAACAAATAAAACCATACAAAGAATCAACAAAACGAGGAGTTGGTTCTTTGAGAAAATCAACAAGATAGATAAGCCCTTAGCCAGACTAACCAGAGGGCACAGAGACAGGATCCAAATTAATAAAATCAGAAACAAAAAGGGAGAGATAACAACAGAAACTGAGGAAATTCAAAAAATCATCAGATGCTACTACAAAAACCTGTATTCAACACAACTAGAAAATCTGGAGGAAATGGACAATTTCCTTGACAGATATCAAATACCAAAATTAAATCAGGATCAAATAGACCATCTAAACCGTCCTATAACCCCTGAAGAAATAGAAGTTGTTGTCATTGGAAGTTTTCCAACCAAAAAAAGCACAGGTCCAGATGGTTTTAGTGTAGAATTCTATCAGACATCCAAAGAAGACCTAACACCAATACTCTTCAAACTGTTCCACAAAATAGAAACAGAAGGAACACTACCCAACTCGTTCTATGACGCCACAAATACACTAATACCAAAAACACACAAAGATCCGACAAAGTAAGAGAATCTCAGGCCAATCTCTCTTATGAATATCGATGCAAAAATACTCAATAAAATTCTTGCCAACCGAATCCAAGAACACATCAAAACGATCATTCACTACGATCAAGTAGGCTTCATCCCAGGGATGCAGGGATGGTTCAATATAAGGAAATCCATCAATGTAATCCACTATATAAACAATCTCAAAGAAAAAAACCACATGGTCATCTCATTAGATGCTGAGAAAGCATTTGACAAAATTCAGCATCCTTTCATGCTAAAGGTCTTGGAAAGATCAGGAATTCGAGGCCCATATCTAAACATAGTAAAAGCAATTTACAGCAAACCGGTAGTCAACATCAATCTAAATGGAGAGAAACTTGAAGCAATCCCATTAAAATCAGGGACTAGACAAGGCTGCCCTCTCTCTCCATATCTTTTCAATATAGTACTTGAAGTTCTAGCTAGAGCAATTAGACAACAAAAAGAGGTCAAAGGGATACAAATTGGAAAAGAAGAAGTCAAACTATCACTATTCGCAGACGATATGATAGTATACTTAAGCGACCCAAAGAACTCCACCAGAGAACTCCTACAGCTGATAAACGACTTCAGCAAAGTGGCTGGATATAAAATCAACTCAAGCAAGTCAGTAGCCTTCCTATACCCAAAGGACAAGCAGGCTGAGAAAGAAGTAAGAGAAATGATACTCTTCACGATAGCCACAAACCATATAAAGTATCTTGGCGTGACTCTAACCAAACAAGTGAAAGATCTGTATGACAAGAACTTCAAGTCTCTGAAGAAAGAAGTTGAAGAAGACCTCAGAAGATGGAAAAATCTGCCATGCTCATGGATTGGCAGTATTAATATAGTAAAAATGACCATCATGCCAAAAGTAATATACAGATTCAATGCAATCCCCATCAAAATCCCAACTCAATTCTTCATAGAGTTAGAAAAAGCAATTCAAAAATTCATCTGGAATAACAGAAAACCCAGAATGGCTAAAACTATTCTCAAGAGTAAAAGAACCTCTGGGGGAATCAGTATCCCGGACCTCAAGCTGTACTACAGAGCAATAGTGTTAAAAACCGCATGGTATTGGTACAGTGACAGGCATGTTGATCAATGGAACAGAATTGAAGACCCAGAAATGAATCCACACTCCTATGGTCACTTGATCTTTGACAAAGGAGCTAAAACCATCCAGTGGAAAAAAGATAGCCTTTTCAACAAATGGTGCTGGCTCAACTGGAGGTCAACTTGCTTAAGAATGCAAATTGACCCATTCTTATCTCCTTGCACTAAGCTCAATTCCAAGTGGATCAAGGACCTCCACATAAAACCAGACACACTGAAACTAATAGAAACGAAACTAGGGAAGAACCTTGAACATATGGGCACAGGGGAGAATTTCCTGAACAGAACTCCAATAGCTTATGCTCTAAGATCAAGAATAGACAAATGGGACCTCATTAAATTACAAAGTTTTTGCAAGGCAAAAGACACTGTCAAAAAGACAAAGTGGCAACCAACTAACTGGGAAATGATCTTTACCAACCCTACATCTGACAGAGGGCTAATATCCAATATATACAAAGAACTCAAGAAGGTAAACTCCAGAGAGGCAAGTAACCCTATTAAAAAATGGGGTACAGAGCTAAACAAAGAGTTCTCACCTGAAGAATATCTAATGGCTGAGAAGCACCTAAAGAGATGTTCATCATCCTTAGTCATTAGGGAAATGCAAATCAAAACAACCCTGAGATTCCATCTCACACCAGTCAGAATGGCTAAGATCAAAAACACAGGAGACAGCAGTTGTTGGCGAGAATGTGGAGAAAGAGGAACACTCCTCCACTGCTGGTGGGATTGCAAGCTGGTAAAACCACTCTGGAAAGCAGTCTGGCGGTTCCTCAGAAACCTGGACATGACACTCCCGGAGAATCCAGCTATACCACTCCTGGGCATATACCCAGAGGCTTTACCTGCATGCAATAAGGACATATGCTCCACTATGTTCCTAGCAGCCTTATTTATAATAGCCAGAAGCTGGAAAGAACCCAGATGTCCCTCAATGGAGGAATGGATTCAGAAGATGTGGTATATTTACACAATGGAATACTACTCTGCAATTAAAAACAATGAATTCACGAAATTCCTAGGCAAATGGTCAGAACTTGAAAATATCATCCTTAGTGAGGTAACCCAATCACAAAAGAACACACTTGGTGTGCAGTCACTGATAAGGGGGTATTAACCCAGAATCTTAGAATACCCTAGACACAATTCGCATATCAATAGATTTCTAAGAAGATGGAAGGAGAGACCCCTGGTCCTAGAAAGACTGGATGTAGGGGAATGCCAGGACAGAGAAGTGAGAGGAGGTTGAATGGAGAAAAGAGGGAGGGTAGGGGGCTTATGGGACTTTCGGGGAGGGAGGAAACGGGAAAGGGGAAATGATTTTGAATGTATATTAAAAAAACTTAGAAAATAAAATTAAAAAAAAGAAAGTGGAATTATAAACATTTTCTGATAAAATTGAAGATTTACATGGAAAATATCTCTAATAAAATTGAAGAAATATATAGAAAAACACATTAAGATTGACTATTTCATGAAAAAATTACACAGATAAAATAGTAGGCATAAAAATATTCCTATGTTGATTGAAAGTGGAATTATACATATTTTCTCATTAGATGCTGAGAAAGCATTTTCTGACAAAATTGAAGATTTACATGGAAAATATTTCTAATAAAATTGAAGAAATATATAGAAAAATTGTTAAAATTAAAGATTTTCTTGGAAAATAATACAGTTAAAATGGTAGACATAAAAAGCAATACTAAATTGATTGAAAGAGGAATTATAAACATTTTTTGATAATATTAAAATTTATATGAAAAATATTTCTGTTAGACCATGTTTTTTTATTGGGGAATGGAGTCCAATGATGTTAAGAGATATTAAGGAATAGTGATTGTTGCTTCCTGTTATTTTTATATTTCTGTGGGTATCTTCTTTTGGGATTGTTGGTAGATTACTTTTCTATGGTGTAGTTTCCCTCCTCGTGTTGGCATTTTTCATCTATTATCCTTTGTAGGGCTGGATTTGTGGAAAGATACTGTGTAAATTTGTTTTTGTCATGTAATACCTTGGTTTCTCCATCTTTGGTAATTAAGAGATTTGCTGGATATAGCAGTCTGCATTGGCATTTGAGTTCCCTTAGGGTCTGTATGATATCTGCCCAGGCTTTTCTGGCTTTTATAGTCTCTGGTGACAAGTCTGGTGTAATTCTGATAGGTCTACCTTTATATGTTACTTGACCTTTTTCCCTCACTGCTTTTTTTCTTTCTTTATTTAGCACATTTGGCATTTTAATTATTATGTGATGGGAGGAATTTCTTTTCTGGTCAAATCTGTTTGGAGTTCTGTAGAGTTCTTGTATGTTCATGGACATCTCTTTCTTTAGGTTAGGGAAGTTTTCTTCTATAATTTTGTTGAAGATATTTACTGGTGTTTAAGTTGTAAATCTTCACTCTCTTCTAAACCTATAATCCTTAGGTTTGGTCTTCTCATTGTGTCCTGGATTTCCTGGATGTTTTGGCTCAGGAGCTTTTTGCATTTTGCATTTTCTTTGATTGTTGAGTCAATGTTTTCTATGGTATCTTCAGCCCCTGAGATTCTTTCTTCTATCTCTTGTATTCTGTTGTTGATGCTTGCATTCATGACTCCTAGCTTTCTTTCCAAGATGTTCTATCTCCAGAGATGTCTCATTGTGTGGTTTCTTTATTGTTTCTACTTCCATTTTTAGATCCTGGATGGTTTTGCTCAGTTCCTTCACTTGTTTGTTTGCGTTTTTCCTTAATTCTTTAAGGGATTTTTGTGTTTCCTCCTAAAGGGCCTCTACCTGTTCACCCATGCTCTCCTGTATTTCTTTCAGGGATTTTTGTGTTTCTTCTTTAAGGGTTTTTATCTTTTGACCCATGTTCTCCTGTATTTCTTTAAGGGAGTTATTTATGTCCTTCTTGATGTCCTCTAACAGCATTGTGACATGAGACTTTAAATCCAACTCTTGCTTTTCTGGTGTGTTGGGATATCTGGGACTTGCTGTGATGGGAGAACTGGGCTCTGATGTTGCCAAGTAGCCTTGGTTTCTGTTGGTAGGGTTCTTGTGCTTGCCTTTAGCCATCTGGTTATCTCTGGTGTTAGTTGGTCTTGCTGTCTCTGGCTGGAGCTTGTCCCTCCTATGGGCCTGTAAGCCTCTGTCTGTACTCCTGGGAGACCAACTCTCTTCTGGCAGGGTCTGTGCACAGAAGGCTGTGGAGCTGTCTGGTTCCCTGATGCAAATGGTGGCCAGAAGGGAAGACTCCTGTCCCAGCAGCTCCATTGATTGTATGCCTTGTGCTCTCCTAGCTATTCCCCTCCATAGAGAAGGTGGAGATCTCACCTCCACACTCAGAAGTGAAATTGCTGCTGGGAGATCACTCTCTCCTGGTGGACTGTGCACAGAAGGCGTTGGAGCTGCCTGATTCCCTGCTGCATATGGTGGCCGGAAGGCTACCAGCTACATCTTACAGCTCTGCTGTCCTGGTTCCAAACAAAACAAAAAAAAAAAGAAAAAAAAAAGAAAAATCTACATTTCCTTTCCTCTTCTCTATCCTTCCTTCTTAGGTAAAGGGGAAGGGGGTAGAAAAGAAAAAAGGGGGATATAGTAATATCATAGAAATTATAAAAATAAACAAATAGGGATAGGTTGGCAAATGTTCTTTTAATCAAAACATTTCATAGTCAAATCTTATATTGGTAGAAGTTTTTATAATTGATACGAAGTTGAAGTTATAATCTCTTATATTGGTTCAGAATTTATTTGATGTAAAGTTAAGGTTTTCATTTGTATAAATGTATTATTGATATAAAACTGTGATTAATATTGTTATACCCATATAGGTATTGTGCCTATATAACACATTTAAGAATACAAGGCTTAGATCCAGTACTTCTATAACTGCTATTATAAACTGTTTTTAGATGATTAAGTAATGCAAGTTAAGGGCCAGATGGCAAAGTCATGGTTGTGGGTTAATTAAAAGGGTGTTCCTGAGTTCTTTCAATTAGAAATGCCTGAGAGCAATCAAGGCTTAACGGTTCAGAGATGCTTTAGGTAGATAGACGGTCTTCAAAGGCATCAGAAGTCCACTGAATATGACATTTATTGACATTTCTTTATTAAAGATCTTTTGACTGAAGACTTGTGTGCTCCTGATATCACATTTCTTGAATTCAAAGAAGAAATTGAGCATCAATGGAGTTGCTTCAGTTGTGGTGAGACAGTCACCAGGCAAGAATTGCCTCTTTTCATCTACAGACAAATACTGTCCAAAAAAGGACACACTATGTGGAATAGTTGACAGATAATCTCTGCCAAGACAGAGTAATCAGCTCTTCAAAATTCTGCATTACCAAGGTCTGTCAGATGATCCTGGGCCAGAAGACTGAAGACTGGTGCTCCAGTGTTTTGATGTATAAGGCCTGTCTAGGTGATCAGCATTCTCTATAAATTGGCTAAGTTTTAGAAGCTATATTTTGTGCTTCCCATACTTTCAGATAATATTAGTTGGATTTCTGATGGGGTTGAAGACTTGTAGTCCTGTAGTCAGTCCAAGCTGTTTAGCATTTAGAAAGATAAAGATTTGAGAGGATGGTTTTCAGATGGGTTACAATCTAAAAGCCAGGACATGAGTCAGGTGTAGAATTATAAGACTTTTAAGTTCATATACATGACAGAGGTACTATTGAATTGATAAAAATTGATGGACTGGGTGTTAGATCTATCCTGTATGTAATAAATTACAAAATAATAATATTTTACTTTATGTAAAACCCTAAATTCCAAGACTACAGGATAGAAATGAGAGAAAACACTTCAACACAGACATAGGCAAACATGTTCTGCATAAACTTTCCTGTACCAAATCACAAGGTCACTGCTCAGAACTACACATTTTTCTCCAAGATCTAGCTAAAAACAATACAAAAATAATCTGTAAACAAATGTCAAACTTACATAAACCCCATGCAATAAAAAAGTATATAGTTAAGTCTAGGATAACTTGTGAGTCAAATGAAGTAACTAAGGAGGGTGGAGATGAAATTACATATCAAGGACTGAGATTCTACAGAATGCTTCCTTCTCCCTGAAATGGTGTCAACTTTGAAAATTGAAGTTTTGCTGATATTTTATGGTGGCTGAGTGTCCCGAACCCACAGGACAGTTCACGGGGGTCCCAGGGTCACCTAAGGGAGAATGGAAACAAGAGACACGGAAAAATGACAGCAAGTCAAGAATCCTGATCAAGCTGCCAAATTTTATTTTTCTCACACGAGGTTATAAAGGGTAGCAATCAGGAAATGGGGCGGGGGAGGGATGAGGCACTAGAAGAATATGTTCTAACTTGTTCTTGAAACTCCAAGGGACCTAGCAACAGCAGAATGTTGGGAGGGGGTAGACATTGTTTCAGGGGACTTGCTATGACTTCTTCCCAGGACCTAAGAAGGAAATTGGCCACCGCTGCAGGATATTGACTAGCTAAAAATCCAGGTGTATGTTGTGTCGCTATGCAACCCAACTGTAGGAGAGCTGTGTTTGTTCTGCAAGCATGTATCCTGTTTGGCTAAGACTTGTAGCAGTAATTTTCCATTTAGCAAGTATGTAAGTCAAGGTAAGGGGCTTTGAGTTGCAAAGAGAGTGGCTCCTGGCAGCTGAGACATAAACATTGCCAAGCAAACATCACTGGCTAGAGTAACTCGGCCAGAGCTTGTCTGCTCAGCCATTGCGGGAAGTGGACCTGATTATTGATTCACTTGCATATGTCAGTTTCCCTCAGAAGCAGAAGTGTCAGTCTCTCTTTGGATGATCAGGAACTGGAGAGTCCAAGAACCTTCCCCCCCCCTTACCTGAGTTGGAAAGGTATGTACCTGGGAACAGACTGCTGGACATTCCACTGACAGACATCCCCAGCAGTCTTGAGAATCTTTCCCTGTGTTCAGGATCGGCTCTCATCACAGCTCCAGGGTGGCCTTTGCATGAGGCCATCTCAGTGCTTCATCCAGAAACGTCAAGGTTTCTTAGAGAACTCACTTTTCTTCAGCTTCTGTTGTGTCCTGCTTTATGCCACTGGCTGCATCCCTGTAGTTTAAGAAAGTTTATTCAGCTGATTTTAATGTGTTTTTGGGTACCAGTAGAGAACCTTCTGCTTTATTATTTTATTGCTTCATCCCATGTGAATTGAATTGAAATGACTACATTCCTTAATGAATCCATCCTGGGAGTTTTCCTACATTCACACTATTATACTATACAAGAAAATAAAGAAATGTTTAAACCGGTGGACAAAAAAAAATTATTTAATTGTTTTTCAAATAACCAGTGACCTTAAAGAGATTCAGATAAACAGAATGAAAGAAAATTCAGTAAATTCAGGATGGAGACCAGAAAGTCAGCAGTCCATATTAGATATTCAGCAAAAAAAATTGAGACTTTGAAGAAAAAAGCAACAAGTAAAAGGAGAAATGAAGAGCTCAGCCAGGAGGGCAGTTGGCTCCTCTGCATAAAAGCAGTAGTCAAAGCAAATTCCTACTTTCCAAAATTCTCCCTTTATTTTCTTATATAGTATAATAGCGTGAATATAGGAAAACTCCCAGGATGGATTCATTAAGGAATGTAGTCATTTAAATCCAATCCACATGGGATGAAACAATAAAATAATAAAGGGAAATTCCACAATTTCCAAAAGTCTCCCTGCTGCTCTGCCCTGGACACCACACCATAAGAACAGACACTGATTCTGGCCCTTGAACATCCTTTGTTCTGGGCATACAGAGCTTTTAAAAATAAATAAATAAACTTTATTTTTACTAGATTTGTTCCTTTTTGTATATGTTTTACTTGAATATATTTTGCCTGAATATATGTGTGTGCATCATGTGTGCACTTGATGCCAATGAAGGTCAGAAGACAGCATTAGGTCTCCTGGAAATACATACGGTTGTGAACAACCATATGGATGCTTGGAATTGAACCTTTCCAGGAGCAACAAGTGCTTAATGACTAATCTGTCTCTTCAGCCCTGGCACTGTTCAGCTTTTAAATGTTTAGAAAGGAACTCCCTCAGTTTCTCAGAATTTTCCCATTTAAGTTCCTGGCTTTGGGGGGGAGAAGAGGAAAAAAGTCAAATTCTAGAGGAAACTAAAGGTACTGATTGTCTTCATAGCCCTCCTTGTCGCCACAGGGACTGTAATTAGAACCAGAAAGTTTCTGGATCAGCAAATGACAATGCACCAGGGAGATCAGAGAGCTGGCATCTAAGATGGAGATTGCAGAAGGAGCCCTTTTCCCAGGAGAAGCCAAACTCCAGCTAGTGACATCTTGTTAGCAGTGACAGTTGTTGTGAGCACAGAGCTTAAGGATGATAATAAACAGGGCCTGACTGTGCTGTGAGGACACCCACCCTGAGCCCTGCACAGACTCTGCAGGTGAGTGCTCCATCATGTCACAGTGGACTTAAGCTGCCTTTCATTTTGACAGAGACTCTGTGAGGTAGGGATAGTTAGGGGAGGTGATTGAAGGGAGGGTCTGGGTTCCTCTGTCACTGTGAAAGAGGAAGGTGACAAGATCCAGGGAGAAAGCAGTCTCTCATTTCCCACCTGGCATCCAGAATTGTTTCCATGTCCATGAGAGAGCAGAGTGCAGCTGTGTGAGGTGAACTGAGCCAGAGAGTCTCATTACAGCCCAGGCAGGTACAGGAGACATGGGCTGAAATTTCAGCTTGGTGTGAGGAAACTTTTCTTCTCTGCAGTTTCTCCAGTTTGTGTATTTGTCCTGACAGAAGGGAGAGGTTCTACTCTACAGTGTCTTATGCCAGGTACCCATTAGCTTTCTCAGAATGGGGAACTTTGATCTTCTTTGTTATGATTTAACTATTCCTGAAGTTTCCATCACCAGATTCAGATGTAACACTCTGTGTAATTACAGAGAATTGTGGGAGAAACTGACATGACACAAAATCCTAGGGCAATGACTATTAGAGCCTGTTTAACAGTGGGCAGACACTGTTCTAAGGAACTATGTGCATCTGCTCCACTGAATCCTCACAATACACCTGCAAGGTTCAAAGCGCCATCTCTACATTAGTGAATCTTAAAGGGGCCAAGTCAGATGTTCAAAGTCCAGCATATAGCAATTAGGAAAGACAGCAGTTAAGAGACAGGTTATGAAGCTTGAACTTGTCAATTTTACAATTTATCATTCTCTAGTTTACTGATTTTTCTCTCTCATGTATCTGGGTGTCACATTCTGCCCCTACAGTCCATTAACAATTTCCAAAAGAACATTCTGCCTTGATTAGTTTCAGACAGACTGCTCTTTGTTATTTCTTACATGCTAGAAAAATGAGTGTTGAAAATCTTATTGTGTATATAAATGTCTCTTCCCAATCACCCTGGAAAAGATACGTGTGTGTGTGTGTGTGTGTGTGTGTGTGTGTGTGTGTGTGTGTGTAGCTTTTCCAACATAAATGTCACACTGTTTGGGAAATCAAAGGCAATTTCATCTACATATTTTGATATTGACATCTCAGTGATCACATAGGAACATCTGAAAAGCTACCAAATTGTAAGCAGAGGGATTTTGAGAGAAAATGAAGGATTGTGAGTATATTTCTTGAAAAATAACTCACGCACTTTAGTAAGTTGCTTGAACCCTGAAATTTCACAGCATTACACAAATAAGGAAGTGCTAAATGCTTGGCAACTGTGCATCCACAGTGAATTGACTTCTCCAGTATACTGAGCTTTATTAGTATTCAGGAAAGAGTCCAACTCAAATGTTTGTCAAAATTGGTTTGTTAGTTCATCCCTATAATTAAAGTGAAATTTTAAAATCAACAGCTTTCTTGAGCAATATGTAAACTTTTTGAGCAGGCACTATGCTAATTCTTACATAAGACATACAAACCAGTGCCTCTGAGGCTCGCTCACTGTCCAGTGAAATAAGAGAGCAAATATAGGAGCAGCATAGTCTTCTGAGGATAGAGAAAGCACAAGAGATAAAGCTTTAAGCAGGTGCCATAAGGGAGGGTAGTTGAGCAAAGATCAGTCTCAGATATTTCATATTCCTGTGGAAAGGTAAGCTCCAATGTGACATTATAAGAGTGACTTCAAAATAATTCAGAAATAATTTTGATGTGGAAAAGACGCCAAATTGTAGAGGATAAATTGAAATTAAGGTTGTCATGTGAAGTGCTCTGTTTTGCAAGGGGTGAAGCAAATGGAATAAGTCTGCTTCAAAGGCTCATTTTTGCCTTCAATATAAAAGGTAAAAAAAAAAGTTACCATTCATAAAAGATGGCAACCACAGTGTGGAATATTGGGAAGGACTCAGAGGCTAGAGCATTTCTGACAGAAAGCATGAATAGATTGAACCAACCTTAAAACAATCGGGAAGACATACGTTTGTTAAGACTCTATAAGAACAGTTTTTCCTGGAGTTTTGGTAGGGGATGTGTTCCCAGAAGAAAGGATAATAACAGGATTAAGGGAAATCAAAAGAAAATAACCTTCAGTATAATTCTACCCATGAATATTAGGAACACACTTTTTACCACACTTAGTTCCACCTTGAGGCCATTAGTGTAGATGTTCATATCCTGACTAAGTCACTAACCTATGTATAATTTATGGTCAAAGGGCTTAGGAAGAGGACATACCATATCATCTCACCTGAGAACCTGGTCCACTTGACCAAGCACAACTTTCTGAAAAGCTACAAACTTTTTATAAGTGCAACAACATTTTATTAGTTCAACATCAACAATCATATGGTTGTGTATGAGGCAGTGAAGAGGATCAGGATGAAGCACACAACACAGTCGAGTAGCCTGAGATCACACTGGGTTTGAGAAGAAGGAAGAGGAAAGAGCCTACCAGGCCAATACTCAGGACTGTATTGGCTTGAAAAGTGCCAAAGTGATGTCATGCATTAAGCTTTGGTTTAGGAAGAGCATGGTCATATGAACTTGAGGGATGAAGGATCATCGTGAAAGGCAGGAAACTATCAGGTTTATGCCCTCATTGTAGTCATCATCGTTGCCATGGGACTTGGGGGGGAAAGAACAACCTGAAAATGAACAAAACAGAGCAACAAAGAAACAAAAAAGAATAACAAGTTAAAATCAGGCATCATAAAGTAAATATGTGTGTTTACATAGTTGAGACCATTCTTTTCATCAGAATAACCAGAGAAAGTATTATGTGTGTTTCTTAGATGATTTTTCCTAATGCTGTACATAAAATCAGAAGATGAAGTGGAATAACATTACACAGGCACTAGTCTTCCTTTCTCTAGCTGGACCTGGAATTGTAGGAAATATCGTAGTATTTGTGAGATATGTGTATACTTCTGCCTTGGGGACTGAAAAAAGGCCAATAGACCTTATTCTCATTCACTTGGCATTTACTAATCTGATCATTATTTGTAGCACAGGAGTCACAGATATAGTCACAGTATTTTATTTCAGAAACTTCCTAGGAGATATTGGCTGCAAAGCTATGGTTTATCTGGCAAGGATGGCACGGGGCCTTTCCATCTGCACCACCTGTCTCCTAAGTGTGCTCCAGGCTGTCACCATCAGTCCCAGGACCACCCTTTGGACAAAACTCAAACCACAGACATCGTGCCAAGTTCTTCCCTTTCTCCTCCTTTTTTGGATTATTAATGTTCTCATAAGCTCTAACTTGCTCTCCTACATCAAAGCAGGCAGTAGCTTGAACAGGTCTGGAGCTGCAAAGTTCATTGGACATTGCTATATGCTACCATCCAGGCATATCATCAAGTGGTTTTTCCTCTCTCTCATGACTCTTCGTGATGTCATCTTTCAGAGTCTGATGGGCTGGAGCAGTGGGTACATGGCTCTCCATCTGTATAAGCACCACAAGCGTGTCCTCTACCTTTATAGCTCCAGGTTTGCAAACAACTCCCCACCAGAAATCAGAGCTACATGGAGTATTCTCTTTCTTATGACCTGCTTCCTTTTCTTCTATTGGGTAGATTTCATTCTCTCCTTCTACACAGGTTTCACAGTGACACATGATTCTAGTTTACTAAATATTAAAGTATTTTTAGAACTTGGTTATGCTAGTGTCAGCCCCTATGTTCTAATCAGCAGAGATGTCCGTGTTCCTAATGTCTTGCATGCCCACTAAAAAGTGTAGAAAGTACATTCTACATCTATTCTCTTTGAGCTAAAGGTGTATGCATTGTATTTTGCTTTCCCATAGTGAGTTTTAGATATGGGATATGTTTGCTATGTAGCATAGGCTGACATGGTGGTCTGTAGGTAGCACAGTCTGAACTTGAGGTGCATTGGGATACCAAATGCTGGGATTACAGACATTCTCCTCAAAATTGACATTTACCGTAGCATTCTAGTGTATCACAACATTAAATTAAACTGTATAATAATACATTTCATTTTCTTCAAAAGTCTGGCATCACTCCCCCTCGGCTTTTAGGAAGGTAGACAGCAGATTCTTACCATTTTCCCATTCCACCATTCCTGCCATATGACTTTTAGCTGGTTATTAGCACTGGGAATATTACTTTAGGTAATGATATACTGTCAGAAATCAGTATTTCCATTTTTACCCCAAAACCAGAGCATGAGGGCAAGATAGGGTCGCTGGACATGAGGAGGTGACTTAACTGAGCTGAGTTTGCAGGGCAGAGTGAAGACAGTGACACAAGTGAAGTCACCAGAGCAGGACAATTGGGGTCAATAACTATATGACAGAGCTAGGTTACAAAACTGCTAAGAAATCTAGTGTTGATGCAGAAGGACACTTAAAACCATGTTAGACCTTAGAGTAACACAATAGAGCCTGAGACACAGCCTCTCTCACATGGTGCCGTGGCAGGTCTGGAGACCATGCTCCTGGCCAGGTCTCACTGGCACACTGTTGTGTAAACACCTCTTTGACAGATTGTTCACACTCAACCTTCCACCTCTGGCTCCCAGTCACTCACAGAGGACTACACTTAACATCCCAGAGTTCACCAGGCCTTCTTGCCCACTAAATTCTAGACTCCATATTTCCTTATGCTATGCAGGTATACCCTGTTGGCCCACAGACAAGGGAACCACAGTGACAAGGAAGCACTGGGGATCTGCTTGGTGAAGCTAAGGTTGTACATTCTTGTTAAGCAGAAGAACATTGGTGCTGCCACAAACTCACAGCATCCATCCATGGAGGACACAAAGTTTTCAGAAATTGCATTGACCCTGCATCCTCAAGACACTGTGCTTCAGTCGACCCAAGAAGGCTCCTGACTGCTCTGAGCTGTGTGAGTGCCACTCCTGAAGGGATGCAGAGCCATCATTGGCAGCCAAAGCTGCCAATTTTTAGCCACTGCAGTTCCTCCCCGGAATAAACAGAAAAATTCAAACAGTTCTTTCAGGGAGAGGGGTTGAACTGCTCTCTCTGCAGTTGACTACTGTGCCAGGGCTGTCTGAGCTCCTTCCCTGGTCCAAGAGTGAAACTCTCCAGACTAAAGCAAAAGATAGGCCAGGCTGAAGGTCTCTGAAATGCTGCTTTTTGCTATGATAAACTAGATTCTTAACGTTTTATAATATAGATTGAACACCACTATTGTGGTTAGATTCTCTGACAACTTGTCACAAATTAGAATTACCTGAGTGGGACACCTCACCTGAAGAATTGTTCTGTCTTAATTGATGTGGGAAAACCCACCTCTAATGATAACAGCCCAGGTTAAAAGTGTATGTCAGAGGGAAGACCATCCTGCCTCATGCTTTCTTGCCTTCCCTCCTGTCTCTGAATTGAATTGTTCTGTGCCTGATGCTGGAGCTGATTCCTTTACTGAGAGCAGAACCAGCGACTCTCTAGGAAACTTCCAGGCTTCTGAAGGAACACTGGGACTACTGAGGCATATGCCTGTGGACTGCCTACCAGTTATGGCCTCCAGTGAGAGACAGCTCTGGTGAGTCTACTCCACCAGGTTAGGCCCACAGGCACAAAGACTGAGTAAAATACTAAGGCTTACCATCTTCTCTGTGATTTAGCTCTTGTTACTAATTTAAAGCTGATTTAATAAATTATAACATTACATATGCACATATATATCATTTATCATATCATATATATAATATTTTTCATCTCCTAGGTTCTGTTCCTCTAGAGAATCCTAACTAAAACAGTCAGTTTTCCATAGTGTTCTTAGCTAGATGCATGACTGGGGAGGAGGGCTATCTCTCAAATGCCCTGTGTTAGCACAGTGTGTTTCACGCTCTTTCTTATGGAGTTGGCAATGTGGGTGATAATAAGAAGCCAGTGATTCATGGGACATTTCTGTCTAACACCATTTTAATTTCTGTAATTTCTTTTGTATTATTAAAAATAAAAGCAATATATAATTAGCATTCAATAGAAATAGTTTTGTTTTTGTGTTTTAAATTGTAGCAGGGGAATTTATTCCAAATTATCATTCAGATAACATTTCATAGGTATGAGATTACAAACATCACTTGTAAAATGATTAACATTTCAGAAGTGTTCATTGATTTATTTTTATTAATTATTTTAGTTATTTACATTTCAAGTGTTGTCCTTCCCAGTCTTCTTTCCACAAACCTCCCACTTCATCTGCCTTCCCCTATGCCTCTAAGAGGGTGATTCCCCCACCCACCCACCCATTCCTGGCTCACTCATACAGCATCCCCATATGCTGGAGCATCAAGCCACCACAGGACCAAGGGTCTCACTCCCATTGATACCAGATAAGGCAATCCTCTGCTACATATGTAGGAGGAGCCATGGACCCACTCATGTATACTCTTTGGCTGGTAGTTTAGTCCCTGGGAGCTCTATGGGGTCCAGTTAGTTGATATTGCTGTTCTTGCTATGGGGTTACAATCCACTAAAGCCCCTTCAGTCCTTTCCCTAACTCTTCCATTGGGGTCCCCATGCTCAGTCCAATGGGAATCTGTTAGTATCTGTATCTGTCTAAGTGAGGTACTGGAAGAGCCTCTCAGAGGACAGCCATACCAGGCTCCTGTCAGCAAGCACTTTTTCACATCAACAATAGTATCTGAATTTGGTATCTGCAGAATAGGATGGATCCCAGGGTGCAATGATCTTCTTTATTAATTTTTATGGAAAGAGAAAAAATGTGGGTCAATGCTATCTATTGGTATAAGTCTCAAGGTACATTAGATATGACATTTGATATAGTGAATGATTTAATGACATGTCCCTTTCCTCCTGAAATATTATAAACTCCTTGAATAGAGAAGGAAACATAGGATAATAAGTTTCTATTCAAATAGAATATAGAATTTTTATATGAAGCTGAAATTTCCCAGAGGACCTTAATTAACGTATCCATATCTTTTGTTCTCATTTCTTGGGTAAAGTGTATGCCCCTGAAGTCACAGTGAACGCCTAGTGCACACCACAGTGCACACCACAGTCACCATGTGTGTACTACTACCTGAGGGCATCCTTGTACCTGAGACCAACAGCTCACCTACTCACCACCTCCCTGTCCAAGAGAAGCAAAATTCTGCTCCCTATCTCGGTGTGCTCAGTGAGTCAGATATGTAACCACAGTTTATTTTTCTTTCAGAAAATCCTGGGAAATGTTTGTGAAAGCATAGTTTACCTGGAAAGTATGTCTCTAAACCTTTCTACCTGTTCTGCAGGTCTCCTTAGCGTGGACTCCACTGTCAGCATCAGTCCCAGAACCATCCCTTAGAGAAACTTTCAACCACAGACTACTTGACAAGTTTTGCCTGTTTATTTCTTTTTTCAATCTCTAACTTTCAATTAAGCTACAAATATGTCTATTTTATCACAGAAGTCAGTAGCATCAGCAGATCTGAAATTGCAATGCATTATGGATATTGAACTATCCTACTGTTACTGTTATAGAGTTTGTGACCCCAGGGAAAATGTCACAGATGCAGTACAGACTACAATTTACTAAAGTTATTACCAGAACAACAATCTTTGAGCCAAACTAGGGAATACCATGGGAAGGTATGTAAGGGAATAATATTTCAAGGCAAAAATGCAAGAAGATCTCAAGCATCTTCCTAACTTAGCAAGAGCTGCTCTGCTCTGCCAAGTTGAAGTAGTCAAGGTGACATGAGAATAGTACACGAGTGTTGGAATGGGGACCACTGAATCTGGGTACTGGGAACTTTTTTTTCCTACGTTTTTTTATTTACATTCCAAATCATTTCCCTTTTCCCATTTCCTCCCTCCCTGAAAGTGCCATAAGCCCCCTTCCCTCCCTCTTTTCCCCATTCAACTCCCTCTCTCTTCTCTGTCCTGGTATTCTCCTGCATCCAGTCTTTCCAGGACCAGGGGTCTCTCCTTCCATCTTCTTGGAAATCTATTGATATGCGAATTGTGTCTAGTGTATGCCCAGATTCTGGGTTAATATCTCCTTATCAGTGACTGCATACCATGTGTGTTCTTTTGTGATTGGGTTACCTCACTAAGGATGATATTTTCAAGTTCTGATCATTTGCCTAGGAATTTCGTGAGTTCATTGTTTTTAATTGCAGAGTAGTATTCCACTGTGTAAATATACCACATGTTCTGAATCTATTCCTCCATTGAGGGACATCTGGGTTCTTTCCAGCTTCTGGCTATTATAAAAAAGGCTGCTATGAACATACTGGAGCATGTGTCCTTATTGCATGCAGGTAAAGCCTCTGGGTATATGCCCAGGAGTGGTATAGCCGGGATCCTCTGGGAGTGTCATGCCCAGTTTTCTGAGGAACCACCAGACTGCTTTCCAGAGTGGTTGTATCAGCTTGCAATCCCACCAGCAGTGGAGGAGTGTTCCTCTTTCTCCACATCCTCGCCAACAACTGCTATCTCCTGTGTTTTTGATCTTGCCATTCTAACTGGTGTGAGATGGAATCTCAGGGTTGTTTTGATTTGCATTTCCCTAATGACTAAGGATGATGAACATCTCTTTAGGTGCTTCTCAGCCATTAGATATTCTTCAGGTGAGAACTCTTTGTTGAGCTCTGTACCCCATTTTTTTTAATTTTATTTTCTAAGTTTTTTTTATATACATTCAAAATCATTTCCCCTTTCCCGTTTCCTCCCTCCCCGAAAGTCCCATAAGCCCCCTTCCCTCCCTCTTTTCCCCATTCACCCCCCTCTCGCTTCTCTGTCCTGGCGTTCCCCTACATCCAGTCTTTCCAGGACCAGGGGTATCTCCTTCCATCTTCTTAGAAATCTACTGATATGCGAATTGTGTCTAGGGTATCCCGAGATTGGGGGTTAATACCCCCTTATCAGTGACTGCATACCTAGTGTGTTCTTTTGTGATTGGGTTACTTCACTAAGGATGATATTTTCAAGTTCTGACCATTTGCCTAGGAATTTCGTGAATTGATTGTTTTTAATTGCAGAGTAGTATTCCATTGTGTAAATATATCACATCTTCTGAATCCATTACTCCGTTGAGGGACATCTGGGTTCTTTCCAGCTTCTGGCTATTATAAATAAGGCTGCTATGAACATAGTGGAGCATGTGTCCTTATTGCATGCAGGTAAAGCCTCTGGGTATATGCCCAGGAGTGGTATAGCCGGATCCTCCGGGAGTGTCATGCCCAGTTTTCTGAGGAACCGCCAGACTGCTTTCCAGAGTGGTTTTACCAGTTTGCAATCCCACCAGCAGTGGAGGAGTGTTCCTCTTTCTCCACATCCTCGCCAACAACTGCTGTCTCCTGTGTTTTTGATCTTAGCCATTCTGACTGGTGTGAGGTGGAATCTCAGGGTTGTTTTGATTTGCATTTCCCTAATGACTAAGGATGATGAACATCTCTTTAGGTGCTTCTCAGCCATTAGATATTCTTCAGGTAAGAACTCTTTGTTTAGCTCTGTACCCCATTTTTTAAAAGGGTTACTTGCCTCTCTGGAGTTTACCTTCTTGAGTTCTTTGTATATATTGGATATTAGCCCTCTGTCAGATGTAGGGTTGGTAAAGATCATTTCCCAGTTAGTTGGTTGCCGCTTTGTCTTTTTGACAGTGTCTTTTGCCTTGCAAAAACTTTGTAATTTAATGAGGTCCCATTTGTCTATTCTTGATCTTAGAGCATAAGCTATTGGAGTTCTGTTCAGGAAATTCTCCCCTGTGCCCACATGTTCAAGGTTCTTCCCTAGTTTCCTTTCTATTAGTTTCAGTGTGTCTGGTTTTATGTGGAGGTCCTTGATCCACTTGGAATTGAGCTTAGTGCAAGGAGATAAGAATGGGTCAATTTGCATTCTTCTGCATGTTGACCTTCAGTTGAGCCAGCACCATTTGTTGAAAAGGCTATCTTTTTTCCACTGGATGGTTTTAGCTCCTTTGTCAAAGATCAAGTGACCATAGGAGTGTGGATTCATTTCTGGGTCTTCAATTCTGTTCCATTGATCAACATGCCTGTCACTGTACCAATACCATGCGGTTTTTAACACTATTGCTCTGTAGTACAGCTTGAGGTCCGGGATACTGATTCCCCCAGAGGTTCTTTTACTCTTGAGAATAGTTCTAGCTATTCTGGGTTTTCTGTTATTCCAGATGAATTTTTGAATTGCTCTTTCTAACTCTATGAAGAATTGACTTGGGATTTTGATGGGGATTGCATTGAATCTGTATATTTCTTTTGGCAAGATGGTCATTTTTACTATATTAATTCTGCCAATCCATGAGCATGGCAGATTTTTCCATCTTCTGAGGTCTTCTTCAATTTCTTTCTTCAGAGACTTGAAGTTCTTGTCATACAGATCTTTCACTTGTTTGGTTAGAGTCACGCCAAGATACTTTATATGGTTTGTGGCTATCGTGAAGGGTATCATTTCTCTTACTTCTTTCTCAGCCTGCTTGTCCTTTGAGTATAGGAAGGCTACTGACTTGCTTAAGTTGATTTTATATCCAGCCACTTTGCTGAAGTTGTTTATCAACTGTAGGAGTTCTCTGGTGGAGTTCTTTGGGTCGCTTAAGTATACTATCATATCGTCTGCGAATAGTGATAGTTTGACTTCTTCCTTTCCAATTTGTATCCCTTTGACCTCTTTTTGTTGTCTAATTGCTCTAGCTAGAACTTCAAGTACTATATTGAAAAGATATGGAGAGAGAGGGCAGCCTTGTCTAGTCCCTGATTTTAGTGGGATTGCTTCAAGTTTCTCTCCATTTAGGTTGATGCTGGCTACCGGTTTGCTGTAAATTGCTTTTACTTTGTTTAGATATGGGCCTCGAGTTCCTGATCTTTCCAAGACCTTTAGCATGAAAGGATGCTGAATTTTGTCAAATGCTTTCTCAGCATCTGATGAGATGACCATGTGGTTTTTTTCTTTGAGATTATTTATATAGTGGATTACATTGATTCATTTCCTTATATTGAACCATCCCTGCATCCCTGGGATGAAGCCTACTTGATCGTAGTGAATGATTGTTTTGATGTGTTCTTGGATTCGGTTTGCAAGAATTTTATTGAGTATTTTTGCATTGATATTCATAAGAGAGATTGGCCTGAGATTCTCTTTCTTTGTCGGATCTTTGTGTGCTTTTGGTATTAGTGTAATTGTGGTGTCATAGAACGAGTTGGGTAGTATTCCTTCTGTTTCTATTTTGTGGAACAGTTTGAAGAGTATTGGTGTTAGGTCTTCTTTGAAGGTCTGATAGAATTCTGCACTAAAACCATCTGGACCTGTGCTTTTTTTGGTTGGAAGATGTCCAATGATAACTTCAATTTCTTCAGGGGTTATAGGGCAGTTTAGATGGTCTATTTGATCCTGATTTAATTTTGGTATTTGATATCTGTCAAAGAAATTGTCCATTTCCTCGAGATTTTCTAGTTGTGTTGAATACAGGTTTTTGTAGTAGCATCTGATGATTTTTTGAATTTCCTCAGTTTCTGTTGTTATCTCTCCCTTTTCATTTCTGATTTTATTAATTTGGATACTGTCTCTGTGCCCTCTGGTTAGTCTGGCTAAGGGCTTATCTATCTTGTTGATTTTCTCAAAGAACCAACTCCTCGTTTTGTTGATTCTTTGTATGGTTTTATTTGTTTCTACTTGATTGATTTCAGCCCTGAGTTTGATGATTTCCTGCCTTCTACTCCTCTTTGGTGTATTTGCTTCTTTTTGTTCCAGGGCTTTCAGGTGTGCCATTAAGCTGTTAGTGTATGCTGTCTCCCGTTTCTTTTTGGTGGCACTCAGGGCTATGAATTTTCCTCTTAGCACTGCTTTCATTGTGTCCCATAAATTAGGGTATGTTGTGCCTTCATTTTCATTAAATTTCAAAAATTCTTTGATTTCTTTCTTTATTTCCACCTTGACCAAGTTATCATTGAGTAGATCATTGTTCAGCCTCCATGTGTATGTGGGTTTTCTTTTGTTTTGGTCGCCATTGAAGACCACCCTTATTCCATAGTGATCTGATAGGAGGCATGGGATTAGTTCTATCTTCTTATATCTGTTGAGGTCTGATTTGTGACCAATTATATGGTCGATTTTGGAGAAGGTGCCATGAGGTGCTGAGTAGAAGGTGTATTCTTTAGCTCTAGGATGAAATGTTCTATATATATCTGTAAGTTCCATTTGGTCCAAGGCTTCAATTAGATTCACTTGTACCCCATTTTTTAATAGGGTTACTTGGCTCTCTGGAGTCTAACTTCTTGAGATCTTTGTATATATTGGATATTAACCCTCTGTCAGATGCAGGTTTGGTAACGATCATTTCCCAGTTAGTTGGTTGCCGCTTTGTCCTTTTGACAGTGTCTTTTGCCTTATAGAAACTTTATAATTTTATGATGTCCCATTTGTCAATTCTTAATCTTAGAGCATAAGATATTGGAGTTCTGTTCAGGAAATTCTCCCCTGTGTCCCTATGATCAAGGTTCTCCCCTAGTTTCCTTTCTATTAGTTTCAGTGTGTCTGGTTTTATGTGGAGGTCCTTGATCCACTTGGAATTGAGCTTAGTGCAAAGAGATAAGAATGGGTCAATTTGCATTCTTCTGCATGTTGACCTCCAGTTGAACCAGCACCATTTGTTGAAAAGGCTATCTTTTTTCCACTGGATGGTTTTAGCTCATTTGTCAAAGATCAAGTGACCATAGGAGTGTGGATTCATTTCTGGGTCTTCAATTTTGTTCCATTGATCTACATGCCTGTCAATGTACCAATACCATGCGGTTTTTAACACTATTGCTCTGTAGTACAGCTTGAGGTCTGGGATATTAATTTCCCCGAGAAGTTCTTTAACCATTGAGAAGAGTTTTAGCTATCCTGGGTTTTTGTTATTCCAGATGAATATTTGAATTGCTCTTTCTAACTCTATGAAGAATTGAGTTGGGATTTTGATGGGGATTGCATTGAATCTGTATATTGCTTTTGGCAAGATGGTCATTTTTACTATATTAATCCTGCCAATCCATGAGCATGGAAGATTTTTCCATCTTCTGAGGTCTTCTTCAATTTCCTTCTTCAGAGACTTGAAGTTCTTGTCATACAGATCTTTCACTAGTTTGATTAGAGTCACACCAAGATACTTTATATTGTTTGTGGCTATCGTGAAGGGTATCATTTCTCTTACTTCTTTCTCAGCCAGCTTATCCTTTGATTATAGGAAGGTTACTGACTTGCTTGAGTTGATTTTATATCCGGCCACTTTGCTGAAGTCGTTTATCAGCTGTAGGAGTTCTCTGGTGGAGTTCTTTGGGTCGCTTAAGTATACTATCATATCGTCTGCAAATAGTCATAGTGTGAGTTCTTCCTTTCCAATTTGTATCCCTTTGACCTCCTTTTGTTGTCTAATTGCTCTAGCTAGAACTTCAAGTACTATATTGAAAAGATATGGAGAGAGAGGGCAGCCTTGTCTAGTCCCTGATTTTAGTGGGATTGCTTCAAGTTTCTCTCCATTTAGATTGATGTTGACTACCGGTTTGCTGTAAATTGCTTTTACTATGTTTAGATATGGGCCTCGAATTCCTGATCTTTCCAAGACCTTTAGCATGAAAGGATGCTGAATTTTGTCAAATGCTTTCTCAGCATCTAATGAGATGACCATGTGGTTTTTTTCTTTGAGATTGTTTATATAGTGGATTACATTGATGGATTTCCTTATATTGAACCATCCCTGCATCCCTGGGATGAAGCCTACTTGATCGTGGTGAATGATCGTTTTGATGTGTTCTTGGATTCGGTTGGCAAGAATTTTATTGAGTATTTTTGCATCGATATTCATAAGAGAGATTGGCCTGAGATTCTCTTTCTTTGTCAGATCTTTGTGTGCTTTTGGTATTAGTGTAATTGTGGCTTCATAGAACGAGTTGGGTAGTGTTCCTTCTATTTCTATTTTGTGTAATAGTTTGAAGAGTATTGGTGTTAGGTCTTCTTTGAAGGTCTGATAGAATTCTGCACTAAAACCATCTGGACCTGTGCTTTTTTTGGTTGGAAGACTTCCAATGACGACTTCTATTTCTTCAGGGGTTATAGGGCAGTTTAGATGGTCTATTTGATCCTGATTTAATTTTGGTATTTGGTATCTGTCAAGGAAATTGTCCATTTCCTCGAGATTTTCTAGATGTGTTGAATACAGGCTTTTGTAGTAGGATCTGATGATTTTTTGAATTTCCTCAGTTTCTGTTGTTATCTCTCCCTTTTCTTTTCTGATTTTATTAATTTAGATACTGTTTCTGTGCCCTCTGGCTAGTCTGGCTAAGGGCTTATCTATATTGTTGATTTTCTCAAAGAACCAACTCCTCGTTTTGTTGATTCTTTGTATGGTTTTATTTGTTTCTACTTGATTGATTTCAGCCCTGAGTTTGATGATTTCCTGCCTTCTACTCCTCTTTGGTGTATTTGCTTCTTTTTGTTCCAGAGCTTTCAGGTGTGCCTTTAAGCTGCTAGTGTATGCTGTCTCCTGTTTCTTTTTGGTGGCACTCAGGGCTATGAATTTTCCTCTTAGCACTGCTTTCATTGTGTCCCATAGATTAGGGTATGTTGTGCCTTCATTTTCATTAAATTTTAAAAAGTCTTTCATTTCTTTCTTTATTTCCTCCTTGACCAAGTTATCATTGAGTAGAGCATTGTTCAGCCTCCATGTGTATGTGGGTTTTCTGTTGTTTTTGTTGCCATTGAAGACAGCCCTTATTCCATAGTGATCTGATAGTAGGCATGGGATTAGTTCTATCTTCTTATATCTGTTGAGGTCTGATTTGTGACCAATTATATGGTCAATTTTGGAGATGGTACCATGAGGTGCTGAGAAGAAGGTGTTTTCTTTTGCTCTAGGATGAAATGTTCTATATATATCTGTTAGTTCCGTTTGGTCCAAGGCTTCAATTAGATTCACTGTGTCCCTGTTTAGTTTATGCTTTCCTGAACGATCCATTTCAGAGAGCGGGGTGTTGAAGTCACCCACTATTATTGTGTGAGGTGCAATGTGTACTTTGAGCTTTAGTGAAGTTTCTTTTACGAATGAGGGTGCCCTTGCATTTGGAGCAAAGATATTCAAAATTGAGAGTTTTCTTGGTGGATTTTTTCTTTAATCAGTATGTAGTGTCCTTCTGTGTCTCTTTTGATGACTTTAAGTTGAAAGTCAATTTTATCTGATATTAGGACAGCTACTCCGGTTCGTTTCCTGGGAGTATTTGCTTGTAAGATTGTTTTCCAGCCTTTTACTCTGAGGTAGTGTTTGTCTTTGACACTGAGGTGCGTTTCCTGCACGCAGCAAAATGCTGGGTCCTGTTTATGTATCCAGTCTGTTAGTCTATGTCTTTTTATTGGGGAATTGAGACCATTGATATTAAGAGAGATTAAGGAATAGTGATTATTGCCACCTGCTATTTTTGTCGCTGTCTTTATGTTTGAGTGGTTATCTACTTTTGAGTTTGATGCAAGAAGATTACTATCTCGTTTTTTCCAGGGTGTTGGTTCTCTCCTTGTTTTGGCGGTTTCCACCTATTATCCTTTGCAGGGCTAGGTTTGTGGAAAGATATTGTGTAAATTTGGTTTTATCATAGAATATCTTGGTCTCTCCATCTATAGTGATTGAGAGTTTTGCTGGGTATAGTAGTCTAGGCTGGCATTTGTGTTCTCTTAGAGTCTGCATGGGATCTGCCCAGGATCTTCTGGCTTTCATAGTCTCTGGTGAGAAGTCTGATGTGATTCAGATAGGTCTTCCTTTATATGTTACTTGGCCTTTTTGTCTTACTGTTTTTAATATTCTTTCCTTGTTTAGTACATTTGGTGTTTTGATTATTATGTGACGGGAGGTATTTCTGTTCTGGTCCAGTCTGTTTGGAGTTCTGTAGGCTTCTTGTACGTTCATCGGCATCTCTCTCTTTAGATTAGGGAAGTTTTCTTCTGTAATTTTGTTGAAGATATTTACTGGCCCTTTAAGTTGCAAATCTTCAGTCTCATCTATACCTATAATCCTTAGGTTTGGTCTTCTCAGTGTCCTGGATTTCCTGGATGTTTTGGGTTACATATTTTTTGCATTTTGCGTTTTCATTGACTGTTGAGTTGATGCTTTCTATGTTATCTTCAGCACCTGAGATTCTTTCTTCCATCTCTTGTATTCTATTGTTGATGCTTGCATCTATGACTCCTGATTTCTTCCCAAGGTTTTCTATCTCCAAAGTTGTCTCTCTTTGTGATTTCTCAGTTGTTTCTACTTCCTTTTTTTTAGATACTGGATGGATTTGCTGAGATCCTTCACTTGTTTTTTTGTATTTTCCTGTATTTCTTTAAGATATTTTTGCATTTCCTCTTTTGGGATTTCTGCTTGTTGACCCAAGTTCTCCTGTATTTCTCTAAGTGATTTTTGTGTTTCCTCCTCATGGGCTTCCATCTGTTGATCCATAGTCTCCTGCATTTCTTTAAGCAATTCTCGTGTTTCCTTTGTAAGGGCATCTATCCGTTGATTCATTTCTTTAAGCAATTTTTGTGTTGCCTCCCTATGGGCCTCTATCTGTTGACACATATCCTTCTGCATTTCTTTATGTGATTTTTGTGATTCCTTTGAAAGGGCATCTACCCAGTGATTCATTTCTTTAAGCGATTTTTGTGTTTCCTCCTTATGGGCTTCCATCTGTTGACCCATGTTCTCCTGCATTTCTCTAAGCGATTTTTGTGTTTCCTTTGTAAGGCCTTCTAACCATTGATTCATGTTCTCCTGTAATTCTTTATTAGATTTATTTGTGTCCTTCTTGAAATCCTCTAATAGCATCATGAGAAGTGATTTTAAATCCAGATCATGTCTTTCGGGTGTGATGGGGTATCCAGGACTTGCTGCTGTTGGAGAGTTGGGTTCGGATGGTGCCATATTACTTTGATTTCTGTTAGTAACGTTCCTACATTTGCCTTTTGCCATCTGGTTACCTCTGGTGTTAGTTGGTCCTGCTGTCACTGGCTGTTGGTTGGACCTCCTGTGAGCCTGCAAGGCTATTTCTGACTCCCCTGGATTACTGGGATTCCCCTGGCACCGATTTCTGGGGCCTGCCCTGCTCCTGAGTGACTTTGGAGCCCTGATGTGCCCTGCCCCAAGTGATGTTATATTGGGGAATCCCTACACATGCAAAGGTTCAGCGTAGTAGATTCCCAGAGCAGAGGTCACCTAGGGGAGGCTGGTACGCTCCTGCCCTCTGCAGGTGTGCACTCTCCCAGAGCGGAGGGGAGGGGGGGTCCCCTCTGCTGGGCAGATGTCCCACAGCAGAGCTGGCGTGTCGGTTACAGCAGACCTGCCCAGCTCTTGGGAGCAGGGAGCACACAAGCTGGTTGAGACCCAATCGATATTATGCTTGATTGTCCCTGAGTTTGGAGGTTGGAATTGTCCTGTTGCCGGAGCAAAGATGCCGGAGTGCACTCTGTACTCTCTCAGCGCTGATCACTCTGCAGGGCAGAGGGCCCACAGCAGAGCTGGCACCCAGACAACCTCAGCGCTGCCCCACTCTTGGGCGCATATGGAAGCCCAACAGGCTGTGTCCCATGCTGTTATATTGGGGGGTCCCTGGGTACCTGTATCTTCAGTGCAGTCGATCCCCGGAACAGGGGGTACTGGGAACTTAACTACCAAGGACTGCAGTCAGAGAAAAACTGTTAATGGGTACCATGGCAGATGCCCAGCATAAAATGGAGTTTCTTCAGTCATCACATGACTGTCTAGGTATCTTGATTGAGCTCATTTTCTCTGACAGTTAAAAAATGTAGAGGTGGGAAAAGACTATCCAACACAGAATACAGAAACAGGGGACAGAATGAAGAAAGGCTTTTGTTAGGGATGAGGTCACATACAAACAGTGAATGAGGTCACATACAAACAGTGAGGACACACACAGAGATGGTCCCTCTGCAAAGCAAAAGGGGACCTGGGACACTAAAGCCCAGTGTCTGCCTAGACTGACTCTTAAGAAGAGCTGACTCTTCTCAAGATCTTTGAGGAATCCTTGTCTCCTACTTTAAGCTTTGTCAGTTTGAAGAAAGAAAGGGAGGCTGATGGGCCCACCCCTACCATATAAACTTGTCCTGATCTAGCCTCCAGCTTCTGAGACCAGCCTCAGGCAGGGGGCCTTCCTGGCAGGAGAAAAAGCCTGCCAGGTCTTAAAGCCTTTGTATCTGGACTACATGTTTGCTTTGTCTGTTATCTGTTACTGGCCCCTCATCTGTCTGCCTATCAGGGACCAAACTTCCTCTGCTCAGGTCCATCCTCACAGATATTGAGGTGAGGAGTTTCTTTTCTCTCTCCTCTCCTCTCTCCTTTCTCTTTTTCCAACCTTTCCTCTTCCCCTCAACCTTCTCCCTCTTCTCCTTCACTCCCTTCTCTTTGTGACATAATCTTTCAGAGTCTCATGGGTTTGCACAGTGGGTCAACGGTACCGTGTACTGGTTCATATGAAGGTCAGTGGTTCTCTTCCTGTGTAGACATCCCTGGTGTGTCCTCTACCTTCACAGTTGTATATTACAGACAGTTCCAGTTCAGACATCAGAGCTGCAGTGTTCTCATTATCATGACCTGTTTCCCTATCCTTTTATCAAGTAAGTCTCATTTCATCCTCTTACGTGGGTTCTAACTGTTCACCATGGCTATCCCATTTTGTCAGGATTTCCCATTTGGATCAAATTGTGACAATTCCCATAGTCAAGTTCAAGAAATGAAGAAAATTATTTTTCTACATTGTTGTGTCCCTTCTCTGTAGACCCCAAGTAATGACTAACCCTGTTTAACCCTAACAACACCAACTGCAACAAAAAGAAATTTCTCTGTCTCCTTCCCACCCATCTCCCTGAGAAAACCTAAGAAGAGACAGCACTGTCCTCTCTGGGCCAGATCTCTCTTCAGAGACCCAGCATACTGCTTTCTGTGCCTGGTGTTAATATCACTTCTAATAAACTTCTTACCCTCAAAAGATAATCCACACCTCAGTGTCACCCTTGATCCCTAAATCTAAAATGTTTCACTACCTTGATGCTTGTATCTATAGCACTAAATGATAAGATATTTCTAAACCTTGGCTCTGCTGTTCTCAGCCCCTTTGTCCTGATCAGCAGGGATGTCAGTATTGCTAAAGGATGAGGGGCACACTGACAAATGCATCAGTTATTCCTTTCAGCCATTCCTCCATGAATAAAAAGTACATATATATGTATATGTACATGAAAAGATGAAAAGTACATACATATATACATGCATATGTATATATGCTAAGACATGTATAGCTCGTTGCAGTTCCTAATATTCTAATCAAATCATTAACTTAATCAAGGCATTTTTAAATAAATTTACATTGGTTTTAGAGTAATTTGTCCTAGGCAATCTAAGGCTGGTTAAGGAGTCAAGAAAGCAGAATGACAGATTCTTACCCACCTCCCTCTCCACTGTGCCATCATGTGACTTTGTATCTCTTGCTTACTTGGAAAACAGACTGAACATGACCCCATTGTCAGAGAACTAGACATAAATAAATAAATAAATAAATACTAATAATCGTCCACATTCATATCCTCTCAATGAGCTTCCATGATTATCAGGTCAAGGAAGTACCCAGCACCTCCTATTTGTCGTGGGTTCCCGCAGGAGTCATGAGCATGAGACCAACAGGGAAAGATGTGTCAACTGTCCTGGAGGGAGAGCAGATATTCTCAAGAGAGACATTGTCCCCTCCTTTTCACAATCTGAGTATTGATACTAAGAGGCCAAACCTACTTCACCTTGTGACTGGTCTCTATCTTAAGAAAAACTTGACCTATAGCTGAACCCAAAGTCTAACCCAAGTACCAGGAAGGACTCCATGTCTTGTCCTTGACCCATACTCAAGAGTTACTTCTTAGCTACTTCCTAGCAACAGTCAATCAAAAATTAGTCTGGTTGTTTCAGATGTACTTTCAGATCATTTGTGATTGTTCATGGTTTTGCTTCAGAGCACCCTTACCTTTGCTTCACTTACAATAGTCATACAATTAAATGCTTGCCAGGCTGAAACCCCCTCACTTGCTCCTTATTTCCTACAAAGCCTTGTCCTGCTGAGAGCTCAGCTTTCACTCTCCCTTTCTTCTATGGCAGAGACAGCAGTGTTGCCCCAGCTCAAATTTGAATAAAGACCCTAATGTGATTGCATCCGAGTTGGCTCCTTGGTGTTCTTTAGGGGCTCCAGAACAAGGCACAACAATGCAATAAATAACAAAGAATTAACATTTCCCTAGGAGTCAGTCCCATCCCTAGGGAGGAGAAAGTCTAAAGCCCTGGCAAGGTCAGGGGAAAAAATTGCCTTCTCAGAGAAGCTTCACACACTTCCAAAAATACACAGGCACCTTCTCTTGATTTTCTCTCCATTATAAAATTGTACCTGAAGGGCTCTAGCAGGCTTGAGCATTGCAGACACAGGCCCAAGTATGGCAAACATAGCACCTGTAGGTTTTGCCTTTTCTACTCCCCTCTCCATTGCTAAACCAGTAGACTGCATTCCTAAAGCTAGCCACCAAGGTTTATTCACTTATTTGGTCCCTTTGTTATGTCTGACTCATTCCTGAAGTCAAACTATCAACATATCAAGGTCCAGCCATCAAAATTCAATATTTTGACTAAGTTGATTAAAATATCCAGTCAGAACTCATCAACAGGTCCTACTCATTCTAGCATAAACCTCTCCTTTTAATGTCTTAAAATTGACATTTGCGAAGCTCTTTTCTCCAGTCAGCTGCAATTTGGCCTTTAATCCCAGCACTCAGGAGATAGAAGCAAGGAGATCTCCAAGTTGAGGCCAGTCTGATCTACAAAGGGAGTTCCATGACAGCAAGTGCTACCCAGAGAAACACTGACTCAGAAAAGAAAAGGGAGAAAGAAAGAATAGAAAGTAAATAGACATCAGAGAGAAGTACCTGTTGGACCAGCGAAAATCATTTTATTTTTAAAATTTCTATCTATTCTGACATAATGTACAATTTAGTTTCTCTGCACCTGGATTCCCCCATTCAATAGATGGTGTTTCCTCAAAAGCTCTCATTTCAGTTACAGAAAAAGCATTTTCAGATTCTTTCATGTGTCAGGTGGACATACATGTATGGAGACACCATCATGCAGGACACAGAAGGAGAACAGTCATTGTGGAACTGTGAAAGGTAGCTTGGTCCTTGGTTGAGCTAAGGCTTGACACCCTTGAAACTTTGAAGGGATGATAGGCTCTTTGTCTCTTTCTGGGCACAAGGCCCCTGTCACTTGCCACAGCACCCCATAGATTTGTGGCCATCAGTCATGTAAGGGAATAAGCCCCTCCCCTTGTAGACAACATGACCTGTGGTCACTTAGACTCAAGACAGATCACCATTTTAATGAGGTACCTAAAGGCCTGGAGGGCTTAGCTAATAAGCTTTCCTTCCCAGACATTCCTCCTCGGAAAAGGTATTTAACCTCAGGTCCACCCTGAGAAGTGGGGTATGATTTTATTCACCCTCTTTCCGCCATGACAATAAATGCCTTAAAACCATGGACTGCCTCTTCTCATTAGGATCCACCATGAGGAGCCATGAAGAAGGCCTTTGCCTGTAGAGCTGCCATCTAATCTCCCACAGAAGGCCTCTCTGTGCTCCCAGTCATGACCAAGCCAAGCTCAAGCCCACTGCCACCTATCAAGCCAAGGATTCCTCCATGCAAGACTGAATCTTCCCGGGAATTGCTCACGAGTGGGTTCTGCATGGGGGAGAGCTGAGGAGTAAAACTACGGGGGTCGAGAGAAGAGAAGACACAGAGACATTAGTGCATGGCTGTACAAAATCTTTCTATATTTCTTTGGGGACAAGAGCGACAATATATGTGCTGTGGGCCTGACCCTTCCTCCCAAAGCTGCAGAGTCTTCTCAGCAGGTCTCCAGCAGGCTGAATGATGTTGTCATAACAAAGATCACAGGGTCTGCTACACAGCAGAAGATGGTGACCTGACTCACAGGATCTGTCAGGTGGGAGGAGGTGTGGCTGGAATTCCTCAGCTCCATGTAGGTGAAATGCAGGCAGCTTACAGTGGCTCACTACATCTCCTCCTTCCTTATTAATTTAAACAAGTGGATAGAAAATCCGTCCATGACGGCGGGCAAAATGACCAGGGGAGGGAGCAGGGGTCTAATTCCCCTCGTGGAGAACAAATAATTGTTTCCACCTTTTAGACGGCTCTTGGTGTCTTTTGGAGGGGAGGGGCAGAGCCTTAGGTTAGTGGGACATCCCCACAGAGTGCATGGTGGTCAGAAGACTGACACCAACCCCTATGCAAATCAGACTTGCTCCCCAGAGACTCAGAACCAGATACTTAGATCCTCTCTGTGCAATGCTTGGCTGTACATCCCCTGATGCCCATGTCAGCTCGTAAGCAGACACACATAGATCTGAGTTCTATGTGGCTCCATGAAGGAGATCCACTTATTTATAGATTTTGATGCCGGAGTCATGTAATAGCCAAATGCCTTACTAGTCTTTAACAGACAGCCCGTTTTCAATTCAGGTGAGCCTGGATGGAGACAATCTGCTTAAAATACAAGACAAAGACTTAAGCAAGACACAATATTCAGTTGCAAATTAGCTTGTCTTTGGAAGGTCCCAGGTATTCAAATGTAAATGAGTAGCTCTTAAAACACAACTTGACTTAAAATAGCTTAACTTCCCAGTGTGAAGGGAAATGGCTTTGAGAGTTAACAGAGACCTGTTACTTCTCAGAAAGAATGGAGACTATATTTGAAATTAACTCAGTTGGCTGATTATTATTAGCCATCTTCATAATTGGAATCTCCAATATTGGACTTATTCTAGACCACTTCATAATTGAGTAAACTGATCACATTAAAGGAAGGAGAAGAGTCATTATAACTCTTCTTTTAGATTAATTTTTTTTAAGTCAGTTTTAACAGTCTCCACTGTTCTCTGTCCCACAAGATCTAAAGCTTAAAGCAAGGCAGTGTATTTAATCTGGGACATAGGCAAGTAAAGTCACCATTGTCAGGGCACTCAGCAAGTTCACAGGTCGGCATTATATTTTGGCATGTCACACTCATCACTATAGCAGCTAGAATGCTTCTGTAGCATTCTGTGGAAAAACATAAACATGCCTTCTTAAACAATATGCACAGGGATACAATTTCCCTCCTTTTTGTTTTTTATTTAGAAGATATTGTTTAAAAGTTACACGATATCTAGTCTTCGAGAATTATATCACATTAAATTGTTAAAATCATCTCAAATATTTGATGACTGTAATAAATATCTAGTTCCATTATTTGTTTTAATCTTAATTGGAACACTAAGAATAGACAATAATATAGGCAATGACTATGTAAGCATAGAAAATAAACGTAGCATTTTTAGTTGCTTTTCCAGTTAGAGCAGTTGCAACTTGAAAGCCTGAAAATGTATCATTAGTCACGTGCACATATTTTAATTTTCTAAAATCAGAAATATGAGTACCATTCATTTGGAATAATTGATTAATTCCTCTAGAAGTAACACCATTATGTGGTACAGGAGAAGTTGAGGACACCAAGAACAAGCCTCTACAATTTGATGTGCACCGTTTCTAAAAATATAAAATTATTTTTAAGCCATTACTGTTTTGATGATGTAAAGAATATGATTGTATGGCCAATTGTTCCTATGCAAGGCCTATAGTCTGCCTGGGATACAAATCTCTCCTGCCCTGGGATGAGCTCTTAAATGTCCAGAGGACAGTCATTTGAAGGAACAGTATCTTCTCTTGACTTGAGTTGCATTTGCATAAATCATTGCAAGATTTAAGAATTAGCAGTATCTAAAAAAAGGAACAATTTCAAGCAATTATAAGCCATGAGCTATATATATTTATTGGCTATCAGTATATAAATTAAAGGCTTGATTGTTAACATTTTAAAAATAGTGGCTACAACACCCAAGTCAATTATCTGTGAAGCAGGGGGAAACTCAAAAAGAATAAACATGTAATCTAATTGCATGAGCTTCACTCTCACAGTAGATGCATTCTTTATAGGATGCATGTTAACAACTTGTCTTTTGGATAACAATTATCAATTTTGCCTAAAAGGCTTGCCATGTAGTAGACCAATTATCAATACTCTGCAATGACCAATTTGATTGCTGTTTGAAACAAGGAACAAATGTTTCATCAGGTTCTTAAGACCTTTCTTTTAAAACATTTAACACACCAATATCTTTATTAGAGGATGTTAAAACTTTACTTGGAGATGAAAAAGGTGATTCTACATTAATGTTCCCTTTGCCAAGGAATGGCAGTGAATACACAATATAGAACCTTCTGCAAATGTTTTTACAACTATCAGGATCCCTAAAGCAAAAAAAAACCCTTTTAAATCTATAATAATTTTGTAGGCCAAATTTTAATATCTTCATAATTTTTACATAGCCTCATTGATCTTTCATAGATCTTAAATTTGAACTATATCTTAAACCACACCTGGATAAATCTCTAATGTAAATACCTTCTAATCTGAGCCTATTGTCTAAAGCCAGGCTCACACCCGCCTGTGTAGGACTTTAGCCTGCAGCCAGCCAATATGGTAATTTGAGGGCTCCCATAAAGACTTTACTAAAATCTCACTAAAATCTCCTTTTTAATCTTGAGAGAAAAAAAAATTTTACCTTTACAACTGTATCTAATAAACTTGTGAAAAAGTAGCAAAAGGCCTATACTGGCCACAGCTGTTTTTAAATTTTATCACTCTAGAAGTTATCTTTGAGAATCATGAGCCTTTAATTAGACTGAAAACTGCAGTTTTTAAACATAATTTTTAACTTTCTTTGTAATATTAGAAAATACCAACAACTTTGAAAAGTAAAGCCCAATTTTAAACCATCTATTCCCTTTAAAATCAATGGTAAACACATTACTTGTACACTTTAAAGTTTGTCTGCCAGCTCTCATGTTTGAATGCATGACAGTGTAACTTATAATATCTCATTAAGAAAACATTATTTTAAATCTTATCTCTTATAAGACTAATCTCTTAGGATCAGATCCACATAAAACATTACGCCAATCTGGACGTATCTTAGAGGACTGTATTTCTTGGGTTGGGTCATGCCATGTGTTGCTTAAGATGGCTCCAACCCTGAATTATCAGTTTTAAACTAATTTTTTGTTACCAACATTACATCCTTTAAAAAACTTATGAGCCAATATTCTATAGTCAAAACATTTAAACATACTTATATCTTTAACATCAATTAGAAACAAGAATAAAACAACTACGCAAGTCTTATAAATTTAAATCAAACACATTTTTTTCTTTTCTCTAGCTGTAATCTTAAGAGAAAAAGCACTTTGGACCTAGTAACTACAATTATGTAGCTTTTTCTAGGATAAATAACCATAAACTGAGACTGCATTAAGAGATGGACCACCAGCAGATGAATTTTTTACCATTTTTTCTTTTCAACATGAAACAGAACAGCCATTCAAACAACAAGAAACAAATTGACACGTGGACATATTGGTACACCAAGGACGAACAAAGGACATACACCAAGGACATGTAAATCGAGGAAAGCGTGCTTCCTATTTCTCCTTGTGCCTAGGAGACCTTTAAAATCCATTTTCCTTCTGTCTTTCTCATGTTTCTAAAATCTACTTTTCTCTCTTTTTTTTGTTTTTTTGTTTTTTATACTTTTTATTTTATTTTATGCCCTAATTTTCTCTCGCCTGGAGTTCGGTTCTAAACCGCGGCCAACTAGCCTGACAAAGTTCCCGGTTTCACATCACTGTCACCCCTAGTTGATCTCAGCGTTGGGCTACGCTGATTCACCTAGTATTGCTGTATCCCTTCTTTCTGCCCCTTGCAACCATAGCTTACTCTATGTTGCTTACCGGGCCCTGGATACTTAACCTTTATTTCTTCTTTTCCGTGGAGCTCCACCAACAGACAGTGTTCTTCAGTAGTTCTCTCCTTTTCCACGTCACACGTTCGAGGCGCCATCTGAATCTTCCCGGAAATGCTCACGAGTGGGTTCTGCGTGGGGGAGAGCTGAGGAGTAAAACTACGGGGGTTGAGAGAAGAGAAGACACAGAGACATTAGTGCATGGCTGTACAAAATCTTTCTATATTTCTTTGGGGACAAGAGCGACAATATATGTGCTGTGGGCGTGACCCTCCCTCCCAAAGCTGCAGAGTCTTCTCAGCAGGTCTCCAGCAGGCTGAATGATGTTGCCATAACAAAGATCACAGGGTTTGCTACACAGCAGGAGATGGCGACCTGACTCACAGGTGGGAGGAGGTGTGGCTGGAATTCCTCAGCTCCTTGTAGGTGAAATGCAGGCAGCTGAATTTTGCCTAGAGGCATTACAGTGGCTCACTACACAAGACCAACTGGAGCTCCCCATTTCACACCAGCCCTGGGGACATATCCAGCCTGTAAGCCCCCACTCCATAGCTTCCAGTAATGCCTGGATGTCTGAGAGTCTGAGAACCAGATGGCCCCCAGCATCCCCCTTGCAGGCCCTGGGAACCCCCAAGTCAACTCTGACTGTCCTGCACCTAAGACTGGACTTTCGCAACCCCAGGAGCAATGTCCCTGGGCTTCCCTACAGTCCAACACCTGCTGGGCAACAGCTGTGGTCAACTTTCCTGCCTCCAGGCCCCACAACCCAACAATTCATCTCCCAAGGAAACCTAGTGGTGCTTCTCTTCAAGAACAAAATAATGATGTCATCACTTCTACTTTCATGCACTCACATTTATTTACATCATTTTGCATCCAGGTTAGGAAGTTCCTCCTAGGCTCTAGAATGAAAAATATCTGGAATTACCATATTGGGCACACATAAGTTTCAGAAATTTCCTTAATATTTCATAATAAGCAAGAATTGCTTTTGGAATAATACCAAAGTTGGGAGACATTCATAATTCAAGTGCCATATAATATTTACTATGCAGGAATGAATTAATTATAGCAAGGACCTTCACTACCAAAAGGCACAAGTACACAAGGGACACTAAACTTATCCTGGTCCATGTATGGAACTTACTCAGGAAGCAGAATTCCAGGGACCTGAATATCATTCATTCTACTCCTCTAAATGGAAAATTCCTGATGTCAACCTCAGTCTCAAGGTATATAATAAAGAGAAGCAGGTGAGGCAGCCATCTTCTCTCCAGTGACTGAGCAGGAAGCTGTAGCCAGGAGCACAGAGAACATCAGAGTGCCAGAACAGCTGGGACAGGATTTACCAGGGCCCCACCTGCACCCAGGAGCGGGACAGCACCATAGCCGACTGTGCCAGGGGAGAGCGAGTCACCCAGGGGTGCTGAGATAGGCTTGCAGACCCACAGGAAGGAAAAGCACCAGGCAGAGTCAACAGGATCAACTAATACCAGAGATAAGCAGATGGCAAAAGGCAAATGTAGGAACATTACCAACAGAAATCAAGGCAACATGGCACCATCCGAACCCAATACTCCCACAACAGCAAGTCCTGGATACCCCTCAACACACTAGAAAAGCAAGATTTGGATTTAAAATCACAGCTCATGATGCTGATAGAGGGCTTCAAGAAGGACACAAATAACTCCCTTTAAGAAATACAGGAGAACACAGGTAAACAGGGAGAAGCCCTTATTAAAGAATTACAGGAAAGCACCACCAAACAGGTGAAGGAATTGATTAAAACCATCCAGGATCTAAAAATGGAGGTAGAAACAATAAAGAAATCACAAAGGGAAACAACTCTGGACATAGAAAAACTAGGAAAAAAGTCAGGAGTCATGGATACAAGCATCAACAACAGAATACAAGAGATAGAAGAGAGAAACTCAGATGCAGAAGATACCATAGAAAGCATTGACACAACAGTCAAAGAAAATTCAAAATGCAAAGAGCTCCTAACCCAAAACATCCAGGAAATCCAGGACAAAATGAGAAGACCAAACATAAGGATTGTAGGTATAGAAGAGAGTGAAGATTTCTAACTTAAAGGGCCAGTAAATGTTTTCAACAAAATTACAGAAGAAAACCTCCCTAATCTAAAGAAAGAGATGCCCATGAACATACAAGAAGCCTACAAAACTCCAAATAGATTGGAACAGAAAAGAAATTCCTCCTGTCCCATAATAATCAAAACATCAAATGCACTAAACAAAGAAAGAATATTAAAAGCAGTAAGGGAAAAATGTCAACTAACATATAAAGGCAGACCTATCAAAATTACACCAGACATCTCACCAGAAACTATAAAATCTAGAAGATCCTGAGCAGATGTCATACAGACTCTAAGAGAACATAAATGTCAGCCCACACTGCTATACCCAGGAAAACTTTCAATTACCATAGACAGAGAAAACAAGATGATCCATGACAAAAGCAAATTTATACAATATCTTTCCACAAATCCAGGTTTACAAAAGGATAATGGGTGGAAAATACCAACACAAGGAGGGAAACCACACCATAGAAAAAGCAATAAAGTAGTCTTTCAACAAACCCAATAGAAGATAGCTATACAAACAAAATTTCACTTTTAACAAAGAAGATAACAGAAGTAACAATCACTTTTCCTTAATATCTCTTAACATCAATGGTCTCAATTCTCCAATAAAAAGACATAGACTAACAGACTGGATATGTAAGAAGGACCCAACATTTTGCTGCATACAAGAAACCCACCTAAGTAGCAAAGGCAGTCACCACTTCAGAGTCAAAGCTTTGAAAACAATTTTGCAAGCAAATGGTCCCAAGAAACAAGCTGGAGTAGCCATTCTTATATCAAACAAAATTGACTTTCAACTAGAAGTTGTCAAAAAAGATAAGGAGAGTCATTTCATTCTGGTCAAAGGAAAAGTCTACAAAGATGAGCTCTCAATTCTGAACATCTATGCTCCCAATACAAGAGCACCCACATGCATAAAAGAAACTTTACTAAAACTCAAAGCACACATTGCACCCCACACAATAATAGTGGGAGACTTCAACACCTCACTCTCAACAATGGACAAATCATGGAAACAGAAACTAAACAGAGACACAGTAAAACTAACTGAAGTTATGGGGCAAATGGATCTAACAGATATTTATAGAACATGCCACCCTAAAGCAAAAGAATATACCTTCTTCTCAGCACCTCATAATACCTTCTCCAAAATTGACCATATAATTGGTCACAAAACAGGCCTCAACAGATACAGAAATACTGAAATTATTCCATGCGCCTTATCAAATCACCTTGTTCTAAAGCTAGTCTTAAGCTCAAACAAAAACAATGGAAAACACATATGCACATGGACTTTGAACAATGCTCTTCTCAATGATAGCTTGGTCAAGGAAGAAATAAAGAAATTAAAGACTTTTTAGAATTCAGTGAAAATGAAGACACATCATACCAAAATTTATGGGACACAATGGAAACAGTGCTAAGAGGAAAACTCATAGCTCTGAGTGCCTCCAAAAAGAAAATGGAGAGAGCATACACTAACAGCTTGACAGAGCACTTGAAAGCTCTAGAACAAAAAGAAGAAAATACATCCAAGAGGAGTAGATGGCAGGAAAATATCAAACTCAGGGCCGATATCAACCAAATAGAAACAAAAAGAACTATACAAAGAATCAACAAAACCAGGAGCTGGTTCTTTGAGAAAATCAACAAGATAGATAAACCCTTAGCCAGACTAACCAGAGGGCAAAGAAACACTACCCAAATTAATAAAATCATTAATGAAAAGGGAGTCATAACAACAGAAAATGTGGAAATTTAAAAAAGTTAGATCCTACTACAAGAACTTATACTCAACAAAGTTTGAAAATTTGGACGAAATGGACAACTTTCTTGATACATACCTGGTGCCAACATTAAAAGAGGATCAGATAAACCATCTAAATAGTCCCATAAGTCCTGAGGGAATAGAAGCAGTTGTTAATAGTCTCCCATCAAAAAAGAGCCCAGAGCCAGATGGGTTTAGCAGGGAATTCTATCAGATCTTCAAAGAAGAGCTAATACCGATACTCTTCAAACTATTCCATGAAATAGAAACTCAAGGAACACTACCCAACTCATTCTATGAAGCCACAATAACGCTTATACCTAAACCAAACAAAGACCAAATAAGGAGGAGAACTTCAGACCAATCTCCCTCATGAACATCGATGTAAAAAATACTCAACAAAATTCTGGCCAACTGAATTTCAAGAATACATCAAAACTATAATTCACCACGATCAGGTAGGCTTCATCCCAGGGATGCAAGGATGGTTCAATATATGGAAATCCATTAACATAATCCACTACATAAACAAACTCAAGGAAAAAAAACACATGGTCATTTCCTTAGATGCTGAAAAAGCTTTTGACAAAATCCAGCATCCCTTTATGATAAAAGTCTTGTAGAGAGTGGGAATCCAAGACCCGTACCTAAACATAGTGAAAGAAATATACTGCAAACCAGTAGCCAACATCAAATTAAACAGAGAGAAACTTGAAGGAATCCTACTAAAATCAGGGACCAGACAAGGCTACCCACTCTCTCCCTACCTATTCAATATAGTACTTGAAGTTCTAGCCAGAGCAATCAGACAACAAAAGAGGTCAAAGGTAAACAAATTGGAAAAGAAGAAGTCAAAATATCACTATTTACAGATGATATGATTGTATACTTAAGAGACCCCAAAAATTCCACCAGAGAACTCCTAAAGCTGATAAACAACTTCAGCAAAGTGGCTGGATATAAAATTAACTCAAGCAAATCAGTAGCCTTCCTCTACTCATAGGCTAAACAAGCTGAGAAAGAAATTAAGGAATGACACTCTTCACAGTAGTCACAAATAATATTTCATACCTTGGTATGACCCTAACAAAGCAAGTGAAAGATCTCTATGACAAAAACTTCAAGCCTCTGAAGAAAGAAATTGAAGAAGATCTCAGAAGATAGGACGATCTCCCATGTTTATGGATTGGCAGGATCAATATAGTAAAAATGGCCATCTTGCCAAAAGCAATATACAGATTCAATGCAATCCCCATCAAAATCCCAAATCAATTCTTCATAGATCTAGAAAGAGCAATTCTCAAATTCATCGGGAATAACAAAAAACCCAGGATAGCAAAATCTATTCTCCACAACTAAAGATCTCCTGTGGGAATCACCATCTCTGACCTGAAGCTCTACTACAGAGCAATAATGATAAAAAAAAAAAAAAAAAAAAAAAAAAAAAAACTGTTTGGTATTGGTATGGAGACAGGCAGGAAGATCAATGGAATAGAATTGAAGACCCAAAAAAGAACCCACACCTGTACGGTAACTTGATAGTTGACAAAGGAGCTAAAAACATACAGTGGAAAAAAAGACAGCATTTTTAACAAATGATGCTGGATCAACTGGCAGTCAGCATGCAGAAAAATGCAAATTGACCCATTCTTATCTCCTTGTACAAGGCTCAAGTCCAAGTGGATCAAGGACCTACACATAAAACCAGACACATTGAAGCTTAGAGGAGAAAGTGGGGAGGAATCTTGAACACATGGGCACAGGGGAAAAGTTCCTGAACAGAACACCAATGGCTTATGCTCTAAACTCAAGAATCGACAAATGGGACCTCATGAAGCTGCAAAGGACACAGTCAGTAGGACAAAAGGGCAACCAACAGATTGGGAAAAGATATTTACCAGTCCTACATCCGATAGAGGGCTAATATCCAAGGTATACAAAGAACTCAAGAAGTTAGGCTCAAGAGAGTCAAATAACCCTATTTAAAAAATGGGGTACAGAGCTAAATAGGGAATTGTCAACTGAGGAAATTCGAATGGCTCTAAAGCACCTAAAGAAATGTTCAGCATCCTTAGTTATCAGGGAAATGCAAATCAAAACAACACTGAGATTCCACCTCATACTGGTCAGAGTGGCTAAGAAGAACTCAGGGGACAGCAGATGCTGGAGAGGATGTGGGGAAAGAGGAACACTTCTCCGTTGTTGGTGGGAATGCAAGCTGGTAAAGTCACTCTGGAAATCAGTTTGGTGATTCCTCAGAAAATTAGACATAGTTCTACCTGAGGCCTCAGCTATACCACTCCTGGGCATATACCCAGAAGATGCTCCTACATGTAATAAGGACACATGCTCCACTATGTTCATAGCTGCCTTATTCATAATAGCCAGAAGCTGGAAAGAACCCAGATGTCCTTCAACTGAGGAATGGATACAGAAACTGGTATATATACACAATGGAGTACTATTCTGCTAATAAAAACAATGAATTCATGAGATTCTTAGGCAAATGAATGGAACTAGAAAGTGTCACCCTGAGCGAGGTAACCCAATCACAAAAGAATGCACATGGTATGCACTCACTGATAAGTGGATGTTAGTCCAAAAGCTCAAAATAAACAAGTTACAATTCACAGACCACAGGAAGCTCAAGAAGAAAGAGGACTGAAGTGGTGGCGCTTGAGTTCCTCTGAGGAAGGGAACAATATACTTACAGGAGCAATATTGGAGGCAAAGTGTGGAGCAGGGACTGAAGTAAAGGCCACCCAGAGACTGCTCTACCTGGGGATTCACCCTATAAACAGCCCCAAATCCCAACACTACTATGGAAGACAAGAATCACATATCAAAAGGAGCATGCCATGGTTGTCTTCAGAGGGGCCCTGCCAGAGCCTTATACATACAGAGGCAGAAGCTAGTAGCCAACCATTGGTCTTGGAGTGGGGTCCCCAATGCAGGAGTTGTGGGATGGTACAGAGGAACTGAAGGGGTTTACAGACCCATGGGAAGAACAACAATATTGGCCACCCAGATGCCCTAGGACTCCCAGGGACTAAACCATCAACCAAGGTGTACATATGGTTCCAGCCAAAAATGTGGCAGAGGAATGCCTTGTTGGGCATCAGTGGGAGGAGTGGTCCTTGGTCAGGTGAAGGTTCAATAGATGTTCCAACAAAGGGAAATCAAGGGGGGTGGGGGGAGGTGGGAGTGGGTTGGGTGGAGTGGCATATACTTGGAGGCAGGGAGTGGGAGGAGAGGTTGGGAGGTTTTGGGGAGGGGGAAACCGGGAAAGATTTTACCACTTAAAACGTAAATGAAGATTATATTTAATAAAAAAAAAACAAACAAACATACAGTTTGCACTTGCTGATAAATGGATATTAGCCCAAAAGCTTGGAACACACAAGATACAACTCTCAGACCACATGAAGCTCAAGAAGAAGGAGGACCAAAGTGTGGATACTTTGATCCTTATTAGAAAGTGGATCAAATTACCCATGGCTCACAGCCAACTAATAGACTGAGCATAGGGTCCCCAATGGAGCCACTAGAGAAAGGACCCAGGGAGCTGAAGAGATTTGCAGCCCTGAAGGAGGAACAATAATATGTACCAACTAGTACCTCCCCCCCCCAGAGCTCCCAGGGACTAAACCACCAACCAAAGAGTAGACATGGAGGGACCCATGGTTCCAGCTACATATGTAGCAGAAGATGGCCATTTCAGACATCAATAAGAGGAGAGACCATTGGTGCTGTGAAGGCTCGATGCCCCAGAATAGGGGAGTGCAAGTCAGCAAACTGGGGGCGGGGAAGGATGAGCAGGGGAAGAGGGGATGGGATAGGGGATTTTCAGAGGAGTAATGAGGAAAGGGGGATACCATTTGAAACATAAATAAAGCAAATATCTAATTAAAGAAATAAAAGAAAAATAAGAAAGAGAAGCAAGTGACTTGCTGTGTATGTGACAGAAGTTGTTCCCCAGCCAGGCCACAGGATAGCACTTTGGAAAGGTAAAAACAAGTCAGGAGATGTGGGAAGCTCAGTACACAGACACTTGGGGTTTTTTTTGTTTTTGTTTTTGGTTTTTTTTTTGTTTGTTTGTTTTTTGTTTTTGGTTTTTTTTTTTTTTTTTTTTTTTTTTTTTTTTTTTTTTTGAGACAGGGTTTCTCTGTGTAGCCCTGGCTGGCCTCAAACTCAGAAATCCTCCTGCCTCTGCCTCCCAAGTGCTAGGATTAAAGGCATGCACCACCACTGCCTGGCCTTGGTTAGTTGTTCATTTTCTCACCTCACATTCTTCCTCTCAAAATAATTAAACACTAATTAATCTGGAATTAACTTCTGAACAAAACAGATACTGTAACTGTGGGAGAGAGGGAAGCTGTACTTCAGGGACTGAGGCCATGCAGTGGCCTTCCTTCCCCCTGATACTGTGACAACATGAAAACTGAAGTCTGCTGTACCTAGTGCAGCCAAAATCCCCACAGATCCAGACAGTACAAATATGAACTGGCAAGTGTCACCTTCCCAGAGCTGCTCCAGACCTGTCTGCACACAGAGAACCCGGTGAGTACATGGAGGTAAGATCTTCATCCCCTCAGCTGTGCCATGAAGAAATGCATTAAAGCTGAAATCTCTCTCGCTCTCTCTCTGACTAAGACAGAGAGGAGTTGAGAGGCTCTGTGAGCCTTGTGTCCTCCACATTCCTTCTGACTCTGACAAGGTTGGTCCCTGGGTTTAGAAATATCAAAGGAGACAAGTTCCAGGAGATACAGAAATAAGACAGAAATGCTGAGTCCTCAGGCCAGAGTCATGACAGAGCTTTGGGTGGGTCTTTGAGGTTACCTCCTTATCTTTTTTTAAAGGATTCAGTAAGATAAAGAAGATTTTCATACATCTATCAAACACTGGAGACAAACATGACACACTCCTATAAGATCAGCACTAGAGAAATTGTCGCATGATCACCTTTCAGGGCTAGCCTACGTATCTCAGGGAGACTCTATCTCAAAAATGATGACAAAGGAAAACAAAATCTCTTATTATAGCCTTGTGTTTGCCAGCATTGTGACTATGATCATGTCATTGGCGTTTGTAAAGTTTTACTTTTCACATCTATGCATTTCCACTTTTGAAATACAGGCATGTTTTCTTTTACAATAATGTAACTCCTAAGTTCATTGTTTTCCTTTATACCTATCCTTAAAGTCTCTCAATTATATCACATAATATTATATACATTTACTTTAACTATAATCATCATATGCCTAGTGGATAAAGAGAAGTATAAGCCACTAAATGTAATAGTGATTATTACCATCTTGAGAACTCCTTCTATAAAGGATACAGTCTACAAACTAGTACACCCTGAAATAGCTCATCTTAACTATATCCCAGTACTAAGAAGTGAACAGCAATCCTCTTTTTTGTTTTGTTTGCTTACTTGCTTACTTGCTTGTTTTTAGAAAAACAGGATGAAAGGTTATAACCCGCCTAAGACTCTTGAGGACTCATGCCATTTATGGTGTCATCCATGTGTCTAAGCACAAGTTTATCCTGTCTTTTAAATTAATTTCCTATAGCATTTCTCAAGATAATGTGAAAGATGAGTCTCCTTTCTTGTCTTTAACAATCCACTTCAAAAGAAAGGAATTATATAATGGAAGATCAGATTCTTTTCTCAAATAGGATTTAAAGTTTGGGGGAAAAAAAGCAATCATTAAACAAGCAAAAACATGTTAATATTTTCCATCAGGAGTTAGAATGAATTATTACAGGATTTTGACAGATTCTACTCTCTTACTAAATGCTAAATATTTATACTAAATATGTTAATGAGTGCTGATATGCTTGGTATTGATGCATAAAGCATATTTCATTGTGTGGAAATATGTAAGATAGTATTGTGATATCTAGGATGCAGTGATACATTACCTCTTCGTTAGAGGAACACTTGAAAGGCAGTAAATGACATTTCTTATGTCATGAGGTCACCTAGACCCAAATATAGGATCAACACTAGGTCATGAGAGTCACATTCTAGATCACTAAGACATAGACATTTAAAGTTATCCTGTGAATTTAACAGGAAGTAGAGCAGGAAACAAAGGCATTCCAAGTACTCAGAACACACACAAACCCGTAGAGACCATGAAATATCCAGATGTCTCTTATTTTAGAAAAGGTGTCCAAAGCTTACCATAAATCCCTAAGTGATAATAATGGAGCTCAAGAACATGAAGAATAACATCCAGCTGAGCCCTAATTCCTGGAATCAGCTCAGACTGATGTAGAACAAAGCAGCCTGCCTGACAAACAGGTTGGAAAAGAAACAGGAGGAGAAGCAGACTGTAAAGCAAGATGACATAACTGCTGCTCACAAGGCCCCACAGAGGCAAATGTCACAATTACCTCTTAGATGAGAGGGTCCCTGCTGACAACTGTATACCCCAATAAACTGTGCTGCATGCAGTCATTTCGAGAACTCATAACTCAAAATCTTCACTCTTCAAATGGCAGCATCCAACACCTCATGAATCCCCTACCCCCATCCCCCTCATCAGCAGCTGTTGGTCCATGGCTGTTCCATGCTTCCTTAGGTGCCCTGAGGTCATTCCTTGGGGTCACAGATACTCTGAATCTTCCACTGAGATCACAGCTCTCTGCTAACCACCATCCTAGAAAGTACCACAGGGTTCCTCTAAACACCCTCCCAGGTGTAACCTAGTGGTTACACAAATTTTTCAACATTCCTTTTGATGATTCAGGGTTAACTTATAGCTTTATTTGGAAAGGTTAAGCTATTTGACTTAACATTGAGAACTAACTTTACAAGGGACAGTGACTGGGATACAAAGTTAAGTAAAATAATAACTTTTAGTAATAATAATAACTTATTAGTAATAATAATAATAATTTTTAAAAATTAACATGTAAAAATAACTGGTGAACATTTTTATAGAGTGAAATTATAGAGTAGTCAGTATATAAACTTTTAAAATATAAGATATAGAAATTGGGGCTTGGGAGATGGCCTAGTGATTAAGAGCACTGGTTGCTCTTCCAGAGGTCCTTAGTTCATGTCCCATCACTGAAATGATAGCTCAGAACCATCTATAATGGGATCAGATGCCCTATTCTGTCATGCAGAAAAAGAGAGCACTCATATACATAAATAAATAAATCTAAAGAAAAGATGTAGAAATTGAAGTTTTGAAGCAAATGCAAATCTAGAAATTATTATTCTAATGAATATGCAAGTAGGAAAGAAATATCCAACAAGAGGAGGTGGTATGAAAGGTATTACTAACTCTGACAGATTTTTAGAGGTGTTGAGCAGCAGGGATTCCCAGTGACTGTGTGTGATGTGTGGAAGGCAGGAGGGTTCAGCATGAGCCTCAGGCTTTGGGAACTGAGAGGGGAAATATGAAATACAATGAGACGGAGAGGAAGAAATTTTGGTTGGGGAAACTTGGAGTTCAATTCAACTATTCTGACAGTTAACTAGGACAATGCACATGTGCACGTGTGTGTGTGTGTGTGTGTGTGTGTGTGTGTGCGCGCGCACACACAAGCGCGCGAGCACATTTGAACAAGTCATTTTGCTAGTGTAGAGCTAAAAAATAAAAATCTTCTTTAAAACTTTAGATTTGAATAGCCGTTACCAAATTCATCTGTCAGAGAACACACAACATCCCAGAGTCCACAGGGAATGGAGGAGTTTCAGGGACCTCATCTGCAGCATTACCTGTGTCCAAGGCTGCTTCATGAACTCCAGAAAATGCTATTATGCAAAATGTGTTTTCCAGATCCATGTCTGGCATTACTAATACTTTCTTGAAAAAGTGTTTGCATCCTTGAAACAAGGTTTTCTACCTAGGAAGTAAAAATGGTTTTGCAGTTTATTAAGGAAACAATTTTACTCTTCATGACTTTGGTTGGCATTCTGGGGAACATGTCTGTTTCTGTGAATTATATATTCAGTTGGTGGGGAAGTCTTGAGAAGAAACCCACACACCTTATTCTCACTCACTTGGCTTTTACAAATATCATTCTTCTGCTTACAAAAGGATTGCAAAAAACAATAACAGTTTTTGGTTTGAGAAACTTCCTGGATGACATAGACTGTAAGATCATTGTTTACCTGGAGAGGGTGGCCTGGGGCCTCTCCATCTGCACCAGCAGTCTCCTCACTGTGGTCCAGGCCATCATCATCAGTCCCAGAGCATCTGGGTGGAGCAGACTCAGGCCAAAGTCTGCATGGCACATCCTTCCATTCTTCTCATTCTTTTGGATAATCAATGGTTTAATAAGTATGAACCTAATCCATTCCATCAGAAGTATAGGTCTGAATATATGACAGCTTAAGAATGGTGACAACTATTGCTATTTTACACTAGAAAGTCAGAAAATAAAATGGATTGTTCTCCCTCTCATGGTCCTGAGAGATGCAGTGTTTCAGGGTGCCATGGGAGGGGCCAGTGGCTACATGGTATTTCTTCTCCACAAGCACCACCAGCATGTCCTCTACCTTCAGAATTCCAAGCTTCTCTACAGAACTCCCCCTGAGCTGAGAGCTGCCCAGAGTGTCCTCCTTCTGATGCTCTGTTTCGTTTTCTTCTATTGGACAGATTGTGCCTTTTCTCTGTTTCTAAGTCTCTCTTTAGGGGACTATTTGTTGATGGTAAATATTCATGAATTTGTAACCCTTGTTTATGCGATGTTCAGCCCCCTTGTGCTAATTCACAGAGATGGGCTTCTGACATTGAGAAAATGTCTCTCTCTTCTATCTCTTTTCAATAAGCAAGAAAGAACTCTCAGTTCTGCAATGTGTAGGTAAGAAAAAAATCCCACACTGCAGCTTAAAATGTGTGTTTATTCTTTGAGAATAATCTTGGTGACTTATAGCCTTGAGCTAAGAGAGATCATAGCTAATTACAGCCATTCTTTTGAAGGGATTTAACAACTTTTTATATTTGCATATATTTATTGTTTATGAAGAGTTCGCCTGCACTTAGGACTGTTTAAACATGTGCATGCCTGAGGCCTGTGAATTATAGAAGAGATCATCAAATTCCCTGTTACCGACTGGAGTTAGAAAAATGGTTCTGAGCCAAAATATGGTTCCTAGAAATTGAATCTTGGACCGCTAAAAGCCAGCCCATGCTCTTAGTAACTGAAGTATCACTCCACCCTGGAGAAATAAACTTTAATTACAATTTGTAGAACTAATTTTATTACTGCCATGACAGGAAGCATGCAAATGTGTTTGGTAAATTTTTCAAAATTCATAGTGGTTAGATCAAGATATTTCAAGAATTCCTTATTTGTATTGACACTGTCCTTGCTAAAAGTTAGCACCACAAGGCTACTTTGTAGTTATTCAAAGTGTCTGTAAGAATTCACACACAGAAAAGATTTTATAAAACTGTGAAAGAATGACATGTACTGTACATTCAGTCAACAGGAGCCCAATGCAGCAGTCACAGAACTTAAGTGCTCTGAAACATCTCAATGATGCTATATATTCATGAGTTTTTCTCTGTAGGAATAGACTGGAGATATAGCATAAACTAGATAACAAACACACAGTAAAGTTTCAGTTTATATGTCCGTACTTTCTCGGTTGGTTTTAAAATGTGCTTTTGTCTTTTTCAAAATGAATCAAACAAATCAAAATGAATCTGAAGCAGACCAAAGCTTGTTTGCAGCTGCCCTTTGTTAATGCCCAGGTGCTCTCCACAGTGCATTGTAGCTCTGTCTCACCAAAGAGCTGCAAAAGTATCTGACTCGACATTCATCTCAATGAAGGATTTACTGCTTAATTTCTTATATTGGGTCCATAGAGTATGATATTTACATGATTCTAAGAATCTGATGGATATATTCTGAAAACTACTTATTGATATAATCACTGAACATTAAATTGTTAAATTGTTAGAAATAGGTTTATACCATTACAAAAAAAAAAAAACATATTTCATACCTGACTGAAACTGACCCTATAACATTATATATACCCTATAACATTTTGGTTACATCATGGGTTTATTTTACAATAATTAATAGGTATTTATTTTTGAATGGTTGCACTGTATATACAAAATATTTAAGTGGTGTGTATTGTGCTTCAGCTTACTAATTAGCTTGTTTTTTCCAATATGACGATTTCATTTTATTTATGAGTATGCATCTGTGTGAATGTATGGCACATTTGTACAGGTACCCATACAAGCCTGAAGAGAGTTTTAGGTCCCAAAGTGCTAGAGCTACAAGTGCCATGAGTCCTATGATATGGGTGTTGGGTAAAAAAGCAGGGTTCTCTGCAAGAGAAGCAGGTCTCTTCACTATCCCCAGTCTTTGTGATGTAAATGTGACTTGTCTGTAGGTAACATCCATTGTTCATGTTATTCTCACTGCTCTTATGTTAAAGCCCTTTTCTAAGTGTTTGACATAAAGAACCAGACAAATAAAGCACCTTCTAAGTCAGTGTAATTTAACTCAAAAGGAAGTGATGTAAGAACATGGAGAAGGCATGAAGAAAGATGAGTTTAATCTCAGTGATGGAGAGGTTGTTCAACGTTAAGAATAGATTGGGAACTGGAGAACTGATTCAGTGAGTAAAAGCACCTGCTGACATCCAGACAGTCTGATCTGCCTCTGAAGAAGAAAACTGACTCCCACATGCTGTCCTCTGACCTCCATGTGCATGCTCACACACACACACACACATAGATACATGCAGAGACATACAAAATAAAGTTTAAATTTATTTAAAAATTAAAAGAAAAAAAAGATAGTCAGAAATGTGTAATTGTTGGGAGAACTTGACAAGGATGGCCTGGACTCTGAGTGGCGCATAGAGTTGCTATTTTTGAATTTCTTTCTGAAAGTCAGAATAGATTGGGAAAAAAAAGGTTAATCAGAACATGTGGGAAAAAAAAGAAAAAGAAAGCGGGGCCTGGCGCGGGAACGGAGGCACACACCAGGCAGGGCCGGCGGCGCCCGGGCCTTGCTCTAGGGCCAAGGTAGCGTACATATGCAAAGGACACGGAAGTTCCGCAGAGGGGTTTTGGGGAAACAGGCAAGATGCACGCGTGCCTAGGCCTAACCGAGAGCGGGCGGCAGGTCCCACACATGGCGCGCGGGGGCACAGAGAGATCCAGGATCTCTCTGCGTGTTACCTGTGCTCAGACTGTCCGCTTAGCAGAATCCCAGAGTCTCAGAAGGCACGTACCAGCTAGCTCCAAGTGGCGAGTTTAATAAGAGGCGGCCCATAGCTTTGATGTTTTATTATTAAGAAAATAGAAAGAGAAAAGAGATAGAGAGATAAAGAAAGAGGAGGAAATAGATAAGAGAAGCCATGACCACGTGGAAAGGGGAGAAGACAGAGAGACATACAAAGAGAGGGCCTGGAGAGAACAGGCAGAGAGAAAGAGAGAGCACGTGCTGAGGGCTGTTATTTATAGTGAGTTGGGCGGTCATGTAACCAGAAGGCGGGGACAGTGTGGCTGCAAGCAGGTGACTGCCTAGGCGGAGTCAGGCTAGAACCTGGGGCGTGGCCACACGTCTCATTAAGGTCCCACAAGAACATAAGTTAAAATTTTAATACACAATGAAAATAGTTACAAATCCAAATAAGTAAAGGAAAGGCAAGGGGGGGGGTGGAATCAATTATGCCATTCAATTAACTCACAAGAGATTTGGCAATCAGATGATGATTAATATAAACATCGTCTCAAACCTTATCATTTCTTTAGGCTGGACACATTGTGTGTCACTAGGATGGGTTAGTGGAACATTCTTCTAAATGAAATAAGTCACCTGCATTCATACAAATATTTAATAAATCACACAACATTACAATGAGTGAATCTAAATAAAGAAGAGAATAGAGCCTTCAGTCTGTTGTATACAATTATGCAGCCTACAGCCCTCAGAAAATGCTGGACTTGAGTCCCTCTTTATCCTGATATGGTCAGACTATTGGGTACTAGCTGGATTTGGAGGGTTTGGCAAGAAAGAACACTTGGGAGACTGTGTTGGAAGGCTCCTTATTTACTAGGAGGGGGAAGGGGATATTTATATCCCAGGGAGCATGTCTAGTTAGATCCATGTGGTGACATGTTATTGGTTGAGGCAAGAACATGGAGTGTGCTTCATTTGCATACTCAGGATCAGCAGGGGCCAGGGGTAGGAACCTTGGGGATCTTATAGAAAAGAAAGGAAGTCCAGCCCAGGGTGTTTCATAGGCCATTTTAACACGAACCAGTCCTTGTAGGCTTGGAGATGCATGAGTTTATCAGTTGCTACAGGCACTGGAAAGGTTCACACCTGGGGAAACCTATCTGCTGGAGTCTGTTGGTGCCAGAGTAAGGCAGAGGAGCAGCCAAACTCCTGTTCTCAGGATGAGAAAATCTGGGGTTTTAGGTGTGCTTCAACCCCTTCCTAGCTTCAGATCAGATCCTCATGGAACTACCTCCATTTGTGAATCCTGCTAGTGGGTGGTTCCTCATATAATCAGAAACACGAAGCTGTGGTTACTTAGAGCTTGACAGCTTTCATCTTTAAAATATCCCTGTCTTTTTACTATTCCTAGGATGACATTAAAAAACATCTGTTCACTCAAGTTAGGTTAAAAATGTGCAAAGAAGTTGTTCTGTCTGAGTTGAGGTGAGTGAACAAATTTACTATAAATTAGGAGTTTTGGCCTTGTTAGAGGTACTGGTCATCAGGGGTGGCCTTGAAGCTTTAAAAAGCCTCCCTATTCCACCAGAAAATCAGCCTGAAAACGTCATGCTGAGTAAGAGTATTCAGTAGAGCTACTCTCTACAAGACAGCCAGAAGGCCAAACAGACTTTCCTCAGTCTCAGGGTCCTACTTGATACTGTTGCAGAGGACCATGCATGGGCAATGGCTATATGGTATTTCTTCTCCACAAGCACCAACAGCATGTCCTTTACCTTCTCAACTCCAAACTTCTCTGCAGAACTCCCTTGAGCAGAAAGCTGCTTGCTGTCCTCCTCCTGATGTGTTTTCTTTTCTTGTGTTGGATAGATTGTGGTTTTCCCTACATTTAAGTTTCTCCTTAGAGAGCAATTCCTTGATGCTAAACCTTTGAGTACTTCTGACTCTTGTCATTCAATTCTCAGGTCTCCTGTGCTGATTCACTAAGGTGGACATCAGGGTGAGTGTTGCCATGTACACTGGAGATGAAGACTTTGAGAAGTCTCATTTATTACTTTGCTAACCAATCTGTTTGAAAGATCTCTGAGATCTGTGTAAAACCAAATCTCTTCCCAGTAGCGTAGGCCTTTCAGACACCAAATCTGGTAAACTGAAGCTCTGAACAGACCAAACCTTCACAGTCTCTTAGAGTGGCAGGGACACCTTGTTCTCCACTCAGCCTTCATGAAGAGATTTAATTATCAATCTAGAAGACTGTTTTCACAAATATTAAGGTCCAGGAATCATTTGGCAAATTTTATCAAGATAAGAATTTGTTGGGTCTTTCTCCCTGGATTTCCTTTTCTAAAACATAATCTTACAGGAATACTTGACTTTTGAGACTCATAACAGGAAAGTGCTTGTACCTGGCAGTGCTCATTATTTCATAGAGATAAACTGTAATGGCAGGGTAGGAGGTTTAGCCAATTTATAATGTCTAGAATGAAGAGCCCTATGTAGCAGTGCACTGGACCCACTATCACAGGTGCTCCTTTTTATCCAGGTCAGGGAGGGAGAGGACACATGACCCCAAATGACCTTAGACCATGGTGTGTATGTGTGTGTTTGTGTGTGTGTGTGTGTGTGTGTGTGTTATTCTCTGCACTGTCCAATGGTATCCAAGCATTTCCTCTCACATCAGCAGAATCTTTAATTTTTATCCTTTTTCTTTCTTTCTGGCACTCCTAAGCATCATCATTATCATCATCATCCTCATCATCATTATTACACTGACAGGCTTATTCTGTGTATCCATAGATCCTCATTCTGTAAAGCAATCTGGCATGGAACTCAGAAATCCATCTGCTGCTGCCTCTGCAGAAAGCTGGGATTAAGTATATGAGCCACTGTGGTCTTTTAAAGAGAAGCACTGTTGTCTTCTTTGTTTTGAGTCTTTTTTTCTTTTCATTTTCTTTCTTTCTCTTTCCCAATTTAGAATAAGAACAAATGCATCATCACAGAGAATTGAGTGAGAAACAGACACAAGAACACACAGTAATACTGATGGATATTTTTAGAAAATTATTGACATAATTTCTGTTGATTGTTTTGGAGTTTCACATAATGCATCCAATCCTACCTACACATTTCTCATCATTCTATATCCACACGCCCTGTAACAGTGCCAAAGGAAAATAAACAATCAAAGTTAAAATAAAAAATTCTCCCCAACAGCTCTGGGAATGACCTGCAGCCTTTTCTAGTCTTGTCACCGCCATAGCGTCTCGTCTCCAGTTCTGCCTTACTTGTACCACTCTGCTCCGCAGTCTCTCCTGCCTCTCCATCGCAAATAGCTTAACTTACAAATGTTCAGTGCAATGAGTCATTGGTCTGGTTCAAGGCCTCTCTCATGTGCTATACCATCAATACTGGACCCTCACAGAGACTCCTCTCAGTTATCCTGTATTTGCCCAGAGTCATGGAGATCCTGTGATCATGACTCTTGGAGGCAGCCTGGGTCTGGACATCACCATGACTCCAGATGGCAGCACAAACCACTCAGAGAAGTTTAGCAGGAAGTAGAAATGGCCCCTGGACATCAATATGGTCCCAGGCAACAGCCCAGACAACACATTTCTAAATGTCCTTCAGTGACCATGACATCAAAAGATTCCAGCTATGGTAGGGCCATGGACCAGACATAGCCCTCAGCTGCAGCACAAACAGAAGCATCACCATATCCTCAGGTGGCTACACAGGCTCCTCACATTGTCCTGTTCTTCAGCATCTTCACATTGCCATTTCCTCCTCTCTCCATGGTGCACAAATTCTGCTTCTCTTTCTCTTCCAGCTCCTCATCTCCCCATCTCCCCACCGTGTACTCTGTCTTTCCCATATATCCATCACATATTTGTGCATCATAGTGTCACTTGGGTGTCTTCTACCTTGGCCCCAGGCCACGGGATCAGGGATAGGGGTGAAAAATGGGGGAGGGTTGAAGGTGGGTCTATAAAAGGATTCTTAAATACCTCCTGCTAGTTTACATAAAGAGTGTTATCTCAATTCATTGAATCTGCAAAGCATGCCTCTATAGTATGGCCCACAGGCTCCCCAGCAACAACGTGCATAGGGAAAAAATGAGAAAGGAGGATGTCAGGAGACCTCATTCATCTGGGTTCAGCTAGCTTACAGGGCAGAGTGGAGGTGACCAGTGAGAGCAGCTAATTCCCAACAGCAGAGGGGTCTCTGGTCATTAATGGTGCTGTTTCCAAAGTGCTAGGGAACCTTTTAAGGATAAGTGAATTAATAATATAATTAGTGCATTAAAAACCATTAATGATGGTCCCAGAAAGTACAAGGGATAAAGTTCTTCTTCAAAGGATGCTGTGTGGGTTTGATGCTCCAAAGGAGGCTCCAACTTACAATCTAGCCACCAGTCCTGCACTAACTTCTATGAAAGTACCTCACACCAACAGATTGCATCATGGGGTATGGCTGCATAGCTGTTTCCTTCAGGTTTAATTATTCCCTCCTGGACAGGTCAAGGACACTCACAAGCCTGGGGAAGCTCCTTAAACTTAGAACATTCACAAGGTCTTCTTCCTTGTGATTGAGAGATAAGCAGGAAACATTTGCTGGGGCATTAAGAGACACTTCCTCTTTCATGGAACAGCTGTCTGCAAATTGGTCAGGAAATGCCAGTGTGCTGCTTAGTTTCCTGTCATGTTGCCACATGCTGGACTCATCTGGGAAGAGGAACCTCAACTGAGAAAATGCATCCATGAGATTGTCCTATAGGCAAATCAGTGTGGAAATGAAGGGGGAGTAGACCTGGGGAAAAGGGAGGAGTCAGGAGAGGGGAGCTGGGAGGAGTGGAGGGAGAAAATACTGTGCAGTTGTATTGCATGTATTGTATGAGAGAATAATCTATTTTCAATAAAAAAAAATACTCTGACCCCCTCCCAAAAAAAACCCACATTCATTAGATTCCATAGGTTTGGATATGTTATATTTTTATTTTCATTCAATTCTAAAATGTTTCTTTTCTCTTCTTTGTTTCTGTCTTAACCCACTTCCCTGGTCCTGGAAAGACTGGATGTAGGGGAACCCCACTTTCCATTCAGTAGTGAGTTGTCCAGTTTCCATGTGTTTGTATGCTTACTACTGTATCTGCTATTGTTATTGCTATCTAGATTTAATCTATGGTGTGCAGATAAGATGCACAGGGTCATTTCAACTCTCCTATAAATCTGATGAGAGTTGCTTTTTGTCCTAGTGTGTATTCAATTCTGGAGAAAGTTCCATGTGCTTCTGAGAAGAAAGTATATTCTTTAGTGTTTGGGTGGGATGGTTTATAAACATTTCTTAAGTCTTAAGTTTATGACTTTATTCGTCTCTAGTGTTTTTCTGTTTAGATTTATCTGGATGACAGAAAGAGTGGTAATAACTCATCCACTGTCCCTATGTGAAGATCAATACGTGATTTTAAGTTTCTTTTACAAACTTGGGTACCCTATGTTTAGCACATGAATGTTTACAAATGAACTATCCTCTAGGTCAATATTCCATTTAATGAGTATGCATCACCTTTATAATTAGCTCTTCTGAGTAATTTTGGTTTTGAAGCCTATATTTTCATATATTAGAACACCTATGCCTGCTTGCTTCTTGGGTTCATTTTCTTCTTACACACGTTTCCATCCTGTTATCCTAAGGTGATATGTTAGAAGTCAAGGTGTGTTTCGTGACACTATAAAAAGATGGCTACTGTTCTCTAATCCAATTTTTTAGTCTCTGTCTCTTTATTAGGGCTGTAAATATTCATCATTATTATTGAAAAGTGTGCACTAATTTCTGCAATTAGTTGATTTGCATTGGTTTATTAGACCTCTTTTAATTAAATATTCTGGATCTCTTAAGTGTGTTTAACCTTCCCATCAGTCTTTTTTTTTTTAAAAAAATATGAAATAGAAACATTTCACGATAGAATTGAAGATTTACATGGAAAATGTTTCTGATACAATTGTAGAAAAATGTAGAAAACCATGTTAAAATTGAAGATTATCATGGAAAATTTTACATAGATATAATAATGGTAGGCATAAAAGTATTCATAAGTTGATTGAAAATGGAATTATAAACATTTTCTGGTAAACTTGAAGATTTACATGGAAAATATTTCTGATAAAATTGAAGAAATATATAGAAAAACATGTTAAAATTGAAGATTATCATTGCAATTATACAGATAAAATGATAGGCATAAAATAATTCTAAGTTGATTGAAAGTGGAATTATAAACATTTTCTGATAAAGTTGAAGATTTACATGGAAAATATTTCTGATAAAATTGTAGAAATATACAGAAAAACATGTTAAAATTGAAGATTATCATGGAAATTATACAGACAAAATGATAGGCATAAAAATAATTCTAAATTGATTGAACGTGGAATTATAAACATTTTCAGGTAAAATTGAAGATTTACATGAAAAATATTTCTGATAAAATTCAAGAAATATATAGACAGACACATTAAAATTGACTATTTCATGGAAAATTATACAGATAAAATGGTAGATATAAAAAAAACTTTCTAAATTAATTGAAAGTGGAATTTAAAATATTTTGTGATAAAATCAGAGATATACATTGAAAACATTTCTGATAAAATAAAAGAAATATATAGAAAAACATTAAAATTGAAGATTATCATGAAAAATAATGCAGATAAAATGGTAGACATAAAAAACAATGCTAAATTAATTGAAAGAGGAATTACAAACATTTTCTGATAAAATTGAAGATTTACGTGAAAAATATTTGTTAGTCTATGTCTTTTTATTGGGGAATTGAGTCCATTGATGTTAAGAGATATTAAGGAATAGTGATTGTTGCTTTCCGTTATTTTTGATGTGGTTTTTATGTTTGTGTGGTTATCTTCCTTTGGGTTTATTGGAAGATTACTTTCTTGATTTTTCTAGGGTGTAGTTTCCCTCCTTGTGTTGGTATTTTCCATCTACTATTCTTTGTAGGGCTGGATTTGTGGGCAGATATTGTGTAAGTTTGGTTTTATCATGGAATATTTTGGTTTCTCTATCTATGCTGATTGAGAGTTTTGCTGGGTATAGCAATTTGGGCTGGTATTTGTGTTCTCTTAGGGTCTGTATGAGATCTGCCCAGGATCTTCTAGCTTTCATTGTCTCAGGTGAGAAGTCTGGTATAATTCAGATAGGTCTGCCTTTATTTGTTACTTGTCCTTTTTCTCTTACTGCTTTTAATATTCTTTCTTTGTTTAGTGAAATTGGTGTTTTGATTATTATGTGCTGGGAGGACCTTCTGTTCTGGTCCAGTCTGCTTGGAGTTCTGTAGGATTCTTGTATATTCATAGGTATCTCTTTCTTTAGGTTAGGGAAGTTTTCTTCTATAATATTGTTGAAGATATTTACTGGCTCTTTAAGTTCGGAATCTTCACTCTCATCTATACCTACTATCCTTAGGTTTGGAACTCTCATTGTGTCCTGGATTTCTTAGATGTTTTGGGTTAGGAGCTTTTTGCATTTTGCATTTTCTTTGACTATTGAGTCAATGTTTTCTATGGTATCTTCTACACCTGAGATTCTCTTTTTTATCTCTGGTATTCTATTGGTGATGCTTGCATCTATGACTCCTGATCTCTTTCCTAGGTTTTCTATCTTCAGGGTTGTTTCCTTTTGTTATTTCTTTGTTGATTCTATTTTCATTTTTAGATCCTAGATGGTTTTGTTCAATGCTTTCACCTGTTTGGTTATGTTTTTCTGTAATTCTTTAAGGGATTTTTGTGTTTCCTATTTAAGGCCTTCTAGCTGTTTACCTGGGTTCTCCTGTATTTCTTTAAGGGGGTTATTTATGTCCTTCTTGAAGTCCTCTATCACCAGCATGAGATGTGACTTTAAATCAGTGTCTTCCTTTTCTGTTGTGTAGGGGAATCCAGTGCTCACTGTGGTGTGAGAACTGGGTTCTGATGATGCCAAATAGCCTTGGTTTCTGTTGCTTATGTTCTTGCCCTTGCCACTCGCCATCTGGTTATCTCTGGTGTTAGTTGTTCTTGCTATCTCTGACTGTGGCTTGTCCCTCCTGCAAACCTATGTGTCAGTACTCCTGGGAGACCAGTTCTTTCCGGGAGGAATTTGGGTATGAAGAGCCAGCTATGGGATGCAGACAGAACCAAGTCTTGTCTCCCTGCCACCACCCCTGCCCTTCTGCTGGGGCAGAACCTTGCCAGCTCTGCTGCAGTAAAGATTCCATCTCCTGATACTTCCTAGAGATCCAGCCACCTAGGACAGTTGGTAAGAATCCCTCACCCCCAACCTCTGGAGGCCCAGAGCTGCTGCCAGGGGTCCAGCAGGACTCACTACCCAGCAACCACCAAAAGCCCCACACTTCCGAATAACAATCCCTTCCTAGCCTTGTCCCCCTGCCACCTCCACCTGCCCTTCTGCTGGGGCAGAAACTTGCCAGCTCTGCTGTGGTGAAGATTCCATCTCCTGATACTTCCTAGAGAACCAGTCACTCAGGGCATTTGCCCTTTCTGCTATGGCAGAATCTTGCCAAGTCTGCCACAGGGAAAACACCATCTCCTGATACTCCTATACAACTAGCCACACTTAGGTCATTTGGAATGTGGAGAGGCCTGGGAGCACAGGAGAGCTGATACCTGTGTGCACAGAGAGAACGGGAATCCCAGGAGTACATATATACAGGCTTACAAGACAGATAAGCCAAAATCAGAGACAGCAAGACCAACTAACAGCAGAGAAAACTAGATGGCAAAAGGCAAATGCAAGATCAATACCAACAGAAACCAAGGCAACATGACATCATCAGAACCCAGTTCTCCCACAAAAGCAAATCCTAGATACCCTAACACACAGGAAAAGCAAGAGTTGGATTTAAAATCACATCGCATAGTGTTTATAGAGGACTTCAAGAAGAACATAAATAACTCCCTTAAAGAAATACAAGAGAACATGAGTCAAAAGGTAGAAGCCCTTAAAGAGGAATCACAAAAATTCCTTAAAAAAAATACAGGACAACATGAGTCAACAAGAGAAGCTCTTGAAGAGGAAAGAAAAAATCCCTTAGGGAATTATGGGAGAGCATGTGTCAAGAGGTAGAAGCCCTTAAAAAAGAAACACAAAAAAAACCTTAAAGAAACACAGGAGAACATGGGTCAACAGGTAGAAACCCTTAAAGAGGAAACACAAAAATCACTTAAAGAAACACAGGAGAACATGGGTTAACAGGTATATGTCCTTAAAGAGGAAACACAAAAATCCCTTAAAGAATTAAGGGAAAACACAAACAAACAAGTGAAGGAACTGAACAAAACTATCCAGGATCTAAAAATGGAAGTAGAAACAATAAAGAAATCACAAAGTGAGACATCTCTGCAGATAGGAAAACTTGGAAAGAATTAAGGAGTCATAGATGCAAGCATCAACAACAGAATACAAGAGATAGAAGAAAGAATCTCAGGGCTGAAGGTACCATAGAAAACATTGACTCAACAGTCAAAGAAAATGCAAAATGCAAAATGCTCCTGAGCCAAAACTTCCAGGAACTCCAGGACACAATGAGAAGACCCAACCTTAGGATTATACATACAGAAGAGAGCAAGGATTTACATTTAAAGGGCCAGTAAACATCTTCAACAAAATTATAGGGGGTTGGGGATTTAGCTCAGTGGTAGAGTGCTTGCCTAGCAAGCGCAAGGCCCTGGGTTCAGTCCTCAGCTCTGGGGAAAAAAAAGACAATATAAAGTACATTAAAAAAAATTATAGAAGAAAACTTCCCTAAACTAAAGAAAGAGATGCCCATGAACATACAAGAAGCCTACAGAACTCCAAACTGACTGCACCAGAACAGAAACTCCTCCCAACACATAATAATCAAAACACCAAATGCACTAAACAAGGAAAGAATATTAAAAGCAGTAAGGGAAAAAGGTCGAGTAACATATAAAGGCAGACCTATCAGAATTACACCAGACTTCTCACTGGAAACTATGAAGGCTAGAAGATCCTGGGAAGATGTCATACAGACCCTAAGAGAACATAAATGTCAGCCCAGGCTACTATACCCAGCAAAACTCTCAATTACCATAGATGGAGAAAATGAGATATTCCATGACAGAATCAAGTTTACACAATATCTTTCCACAAACCCAGCGCTTCAAAGGTAATGGGTGGAAATTACCAAAACAAGTCGGGAAACTAGACCCTAGAAAAAGCAATAAAGTAATCTTCTTCCAATAAACCCAAAAGAAGATAGCCACACAAACATAATTCCACCTTTAATAATGAAAATAACAGGAAGCAATAATGACTATTCCTTAATATCTCTTAACATCAATGGATTCAATTCCCCCATAAAAAGACATAGACTAACAGAATGGATTCATAAACAGGACCCAACATTTTGCTGCATACAAGAAACCCACCTCAGTGACAAAAACACTGATTACCTCAGAATCAAAGGTTAGAAAATAATTTTCCAAGCAAATGGTCCCAAGAAACAAGCTGGAGTGGCTATACTTACTTTGGATAAAATTGACTTTCAAAAAAGATAAGGCAGGACACTTCATACTTATCAAAGGAAAAATCTACCAAGATGAACTCTCAATTCTGAACATCTATGCTCCAAATGCAAGGGCACCCACATTCATAAAAGAAATCTTACTAAAATTCAAAGTACACATTGCAACCCACACAAATATAATGGGAGACTTCAACACCCCACTCTCAACAATGGACAAATCACGGAAACAGAAACTAAGCAGAGACACTATGAAACTAACTAAAGTAATGGATCAAATGGATCTAACAGATATTTATAGAACGTTCCATCCTCAAGCAAAAGAATACACCTTCTTCTCAGCACCTCATGGTACCTTCTCCAAAATTGAACATATAATTAGTTACAAAACAGTCCTCAACAGATACAGGAATATTGAAATAATTCCATGCACCCTATCAGATCACCATGGCCTAAGACTGGTCTTGAGTTCAAACAAAAACAATGGAAAAAACACATTCTTGTGGACTTTGGACAATGATCTTCTCAACGATACTTGGTCAAGGAAGAAATAAAGAAAGAAATTAAAGACTTTTTAGAATTTAATGAAAATGAGAACATATCATACCAAAACTTATGGGACACAATGAAAGCTGTGCTAAGAGGAAAACTCATAGCTCTAAGTGCCTCCAAAAAGAAATGGAAGAGGGCTTACACTAGCATCTTGACAACACACCTGAAAGCTCTAGAACATAAAGAAATGAACACACACAAGTGGAGTAGACAGCAAGAAATAATTAAACTCAGGGCCAAAATCAACCAAATAGAAATAAACAAAAAAAAAAAAAACATACAAAGAATCAACAAAACCAGGAGCTGGTTCTTTAGGAAAATTAACAAGATAGGTAAACCCTTAGCCAGACTAACCAGACAACACAGAGGCACTACCCAAATTAATAAAATCATTAATGAAAAGGGAGTCATAACAACAGAAAAGGTGGAAATTCAAAAAATAATCAGATCCTACTACAAGAGCTTATACTCAATAAAATTGGAAAATCTGGATGAAATGGAAAATTTTTTACACACATACCAGGGTCCAATGTTAAAGCAGGAGCAGATAAACTGTCTAAATAATCTCATAAGTCCTGAGGAAATAGAAGCAGTTGTTAATAGCCTCCCAACAAAAAACAAAAACCCAGGACCAGATGGGTTTAGTGGGGAGTTCTATCAAATCTTCAAAGAAGAGCTAATACCAATACTCTTCAAACTATTCCACAAAATAGAAACTCAAGGAACACTACCCAATTCATTCTAGGAAGCCACAATAATGCTTTTACCTAAACCAAACAAAGACCAAACAAGGAAAGAGAACTTCAGACCAATTTCTGTTATGAACATTGATGCAAAAATTCTCAACAAAATTCTGGCCAACAGAATCCAAAAATGAATATAAACAATAATTCACCACGATCAAGTAGGCTTCATCATAGGGATGCAAGGATGGTTCAATATACGGAAATCCATCAATGTAATCCACTACATTAACAAACTCAAAGAAAAAAATCAAATGATCATTTCATTAGATGCTGAAAAAGCTTTTGACAAAATTCAGCATCCCTTCATGATAAAAGTCTTGGAGATACCAGGAAATCAGGGCCCATACTTAAACAGAGTGAAATCGATATACTGTAAACCAGTAGCTAACATCAAACTAAATGGAGAGAAACTTGAAGCAATCCCACTAAAATTGGGGACCAGACAATGCTGCCCACTCTCTCCCTATCTATTCAATATAGTACTTGAAGTTCTAGCCAGAGCAATTAGACAACAAAAGGACATCAAAGATATACAAATTGGAAGGAAAGAAGTCAAAGTATCACTATTTGCAGATGATATGATCGTATACTTAAGTAACCCCAAAAATAACACCAGAGAACCCCTCAAGCTGATAAACCACTTCAGCAAAGTGGCTGGATATAAAATTAACTCAAGAAAATCAGTAGCCTTCCTATACTCAAAGGATAAGCAGGCTGAGACAGAAATTAGGAAAATGACACCCTTCACAATAGTCACAAATAATATGTCATACCTTAGTGTGACTCTAATCAAGCAAGAGAAAGATCTGTATGACAAGAACTTCAAGCCTCTGAAGAAAGAAATCGTAGAAGATCTCAGAAGATAGAAGGATCTCCCATGCTCATGGATTGGAAGGATTAACATAGTAAAAATGGTCATCTTGCCAAAAGCAATCTACAGATTCAATGCAATCCCCATCCAAATTCCGAATCATTTCTTCATAGAGGTAGAAAGAGAAATCTGCAAATTCATTTGGAATAACAAAAAACTCAGGATAGTGAAAACTATTCTCAAAAACAAAAGATCTACTGGAAGAATCACCATCCCTGACCTCAAGCTCTACTACAGAGCTATAGTGATAAAAATATGGTATTGGTATGGAGACAGGCAGAAATATCAATGGAATAGAATTGAAGACCCAGATATGAACCCACAACCTATGGTCACTTGATATTTGACAAAGAAGCTAAAAACATCCAGTGGAAAAGAGACAACATTTTTAACAAATGGAGCTGGATAAACTGGAGGTCAGTATGCAGAAAAATGCAAATCAACCCATTCTTATCTCCTTGTACAAAGCTCAAGTCCAAGTAGATCAAGGACCTCCACATAAAACCAGATACACTGAAGCTTATAGAGGAGAAAGTAGGGAAGAACTTTGAACACATGGGAACAGGGGAAAAATTCCTGAATAGAATACCAATGGCTTATGCTCTAAACTCAAAAACTGACAAATGGGACCTCATAAAAGTGCAAAGCTTCTGAAAGGTAAAGGACACTGTCAATAGGACAAAACAGCAACCAACAGACTGGGAAAAGATCTTTACCAATCCTACATCCAATTGAGGGCTAATATCCAATATATATAAAGAACCCAAGAAGTTAGACTGCAGATAAACAAATAACCCTATTAAAAAATGGGGAACAGAGCTAAACAGAGAATTCTCAACTGAGGAAATGGGAAGGGCTGAGAAGCACCTAAAGAAATGTTCAATATCCTTAGTAATCAGGGAAATGCAAATCAAAATGACCCTGAGATTCCACCTCATACCAGACAGAATAGCTAAGATCAAAAACTCAGGTGACAGCAGAGTTTATTGGTTCTTGGTGGCTAAAGAGCTTGCTGGTGAGGATGTGGAGAAAGAGGAACACTCCTCCATTGTTGGTAGGATTGCAAGCTGATACAGTCACTCTGGAAATCAGTCTGGTGGTTCCTCAGAAAATTGGAACCTGAAAATCAGAAAATAGTTACCTAAGGACCCAGCTATACCACTCCTGGGCATATACCCAGAAGATGCTCCAACATATAACAAGGACACATGCTCCACTATATTCAGCAGCCTTATTTATAATAGCCACGAGCCAGAAAGAACCCAGATGGCCTTCAACAGAGAAATTAATACAGAAAATGTGGTACATTTACACAATTTTACTACTCAGCAATTGAAAACAATGAATTCATGAAATTCTTAGGCAAATGGGTGAAACTAGAAAATATCATCCTGAGTGAAGTAACCCAATTACAAAAGAACACATGGTATGCACTCACTGATAATTGGATATTAGCTCAAAAGCTCCAAATATCCACGATACAATTCACAGACCACATGAAGCTCAAGAAGAAGGAAGGCCAAAGTATGGGTGTTTCAGTCCTTCTTAGAAATGGAAACAAGATACTAATGGGAGCAAATGTGGAGACAAAGTGTGGAGCAGAGACTGAAGGAAAGGCCATCCAGAGACGGCCCCTCCTGGGGATTCATCCCAGATACAGTCACCAAACTCTGACACTATTGTGGATGCTATCATTTCCACTATTGTGGAAAGGCTTGCTGAAAGAAGCCTGATATAGCTCTTTCCTGAGAGGCCTGCCAGAGCCTTACAAATATAGAGTGGGATGCTCACAGCCAACCATTGCACTGGGTACAGTGGTCCTCCATGGAGGAGTTAGAGAAAGAACTGAAGGAGCTGAAGGGGTTTGCTACCCAATAGGAAGAACAACAATATCAACCAACCAGACCCCCCAGAGCTCCCAGGACTAAGGTACCAACCAAGGAGGACACGTGGCTCCAAATGCATATGTAGCAGAGGATGACCTTGTCAAGCAGCATTGGGAGAAGAGGTCCTTGGTCCTATGAAGGTTGGATAGATGCCTCAGTGTAAGGAAATCGAAGATTGGGAGGCTGGTATGGGTGAGTGGGTGGAGGAACACCCTCATAGAAGCGGCAGGAGGGGGGATTGGATAGGGGGTTTCTGGGAGGGGGGAAACCTGATAAGGGGATAAAACTTGACATGTAAAAAATTAAGAAATTAATTAATTAATTTTAAAAAAATCAAATAACATATTAAAAAAAAAGACAGGATAGACTTGTGTTTAGATACATGGATGATACCATAAGTAGTGTCACTCCCCAAGAGTCTAAGGCAGGCTACATCCTTTCATCCTGTTTTTCTTAGAAAGTTTATTAGAAGTGAATTTTGATGGCTGGACCTTGATGTATTCATAGTTTGACCTCAGGAATGAGACAGGCATAACAAAGGGACCAAATAAGGGAATAAACCTTGGTGGCTAGCTTTAGGAATGCAGTCTACTGGTTTAGCAAGGGAGAGGGGAGCAGAAAAGGCAAAACCTACAGGTGCCATTTTTGCCATATTTGGGCCTGTGTCTGCAATGCTCAGGCCTGCTAGAGCCCTTCAGTTACAATTTAATAATAGAGTGAAAATCAAGAGGAGGTGCCTGTGTATTTCTGGAACTGTGTGAAGCTTCTCTGAGAAGGCAATTTTTTCCTCTGACCTTGCCAGGGCTTGACTTTCTCCTCCCTAGAGGTGGGACTGACTCCTGGGCAAATGTTAATTCTTAGTATTTGTTGTATCAATACTCCGATTGTGAAAAGGAGGGGACAATGTCTCTCTCTCTAGGATATCTGCTCTCCCTCCAGGACAGTTACATCATGACACCTCTTTCCCTGTTCGTCTCATGCTCATGGCTCCTCGGGGAGCTCATGACAAATGGGAGGTGCTGGGAACTTCCTTGACCTAAACATCATGGAAGCTCATTGAGAGGATATGAATGTGGACGATTATTAGTTGTTCCTTATTTATTTCTTATTTTATTTATTTATTTATTTATTTATTTATTTATTTATTTATTTATTTATGTCTAGGTCCCTGACAATGGGGTCATGTTCAGTCTATTTTCCAAGTAAACAAGAGATCCAATGTCACATGATGGCACAGTGGAGAGGGAGGTGGGTAAGAATCTGTCATTCTGCTTTCTTGACTCCTTAACCAGCCTTAGATTGCCTAGGACAGATTACTCTAAAACCAATGCAAATTTATTTAAAAATGCCTTGATTGAGTTAATGATTTGATTAGAATATTAGGAATTGCAGCAGGCTATATATACCTTAGCATATATACATATACATTTATATATGTATGTACTTTTCATCTTTTCATGTACATACACATATATATGTACTTTTTATTCATGGAGGAATGGCTGAAAGGAATAACTGATGCATTTGTCAGTGTGCCCCTCATCCTTTAGCAATACTGACATCCCTGCTGATCAGGACAAAGGGGCTGAGAACAGCAGAGCCAAGGTTTAGAAATATCTTATCATTTAGTGCTATAGATACAAGCATCAAGGTAGTGAAACATTTTAGATTTAGGGATCAAGGGTGACACTGAGGTGTGGATTATCTTTTGAGGGTAAGAAGTTTATTAGAAGTGATATTAACACCAGGCACAGACAGCAGTATGCTGGGTCTCTGAAGAGAGATCTGGCCCAGAGAGGACAGTGCTGTCCCTTCTTAGGTTTTCTCAGGGAGATGGGTGGGAAGGAGACAGAGAAATTTCTTTTTGTTGCAGTTGGTGTTGTTAGGGTTAAACAGGGTTAGTCATTACTTGGGGTCCACAGAGAAGGGACACAACAATGTAGAAAAATAATTTTCTTCATTTCTTGAACTTGACTATGGGAATTGTCACAGTTTGATCCAAATGGGAAAGCTTGACAAAATGGGATAGCCATGGTGAACAGTTAGAACCCACATAAGAGGATGAAATGAGACTTACTTGATAAAAGGATAGGGAAACAGGTCATGATAATGAGAACACTGCAGCTCTGATGTCTGAACTGGAACTGTCTGCTAATGTACAACTGTGGAGGTAGAGAACACACCAGGGATGTCTACACAGGAAGAGAACCACTGACCTTCACATGAACCAGTACACGGTACCATTGACCCACTGTGCAAATCCATGAGACTCTGAGGATGTACTATCTGTGAGGATGACACTGAGCAGAGGAAGTTCGGTCCCTGATAGACAAACAGATGAGGGATCAGTAAGAGATAACAGACAAAGCAAACATGCAGTCAAGGTACAAAGACTTTAAAACCTGGCAGGTTTTTTCTCCTGCCAGGAAGGCCCCCTGCCTTTGACTGGTCTCAGAAACTAGAGGCTAAATGAGGACATGTTTACATCACAGGGGTGGGCCCATCAGCCTCCCTTTCTTTCTTCAAACTGACAAAGCTTAAAGTAGGAGACAAGGATTCCTCAAAGATCTTGAGAAGAGTCAGCTCTCGAGCAGACCCTGGGCTTCAGCTTCCCAGGTCCCCTTTTGCTTTGCAGAGGGACCGTCTCTGTGTGTGTCCTCACTGTTTGTATGTGACCTCATTCACTTCTTGTATGTGACCTCATCCCTAATAAAAGCCTTTCTTCATTCTGTCCCCTGTTTCTGTCTTCTGTGTTGGGTAGTCTTTTCCCACCTCTACAATTTTTTTAACTGTCAGAGAAAAATGAGCTCAATCAAGACACCTAGACAGTCATGTGATGACTGAAGAAACTCCATTTTATGCTGGGCATCTGCCATGGTACCCATTAGCAGGTTTTCTCTGACTGCAGTTCTTCAAAGATAAGTTCGCAGTACCCAGATTCAGTGACCCCCCCCCACAGAAATGTACAGCTGTAACCATGACTAGCTGCTGTTTGACTTCTGTATCCTGCTTATGCAGACATCCAAGGACTATTCTAATATTGCCTGAATTACCTAAGCTTGGCAGAGCAGAGCAGCTCTTGGCTTGCTTACGCAGATGCTCAAGATCTTCTTACATTTTCACCTTTACATATCCTTTCCTCACCTGTCTTCCCATGGAAGTCTCAAATTTGTTTCAGAGTCTGTTGCTCTGGAAGCAGCTTTAATAGATTATACTCTGTACTACATATCTGGCCTTTTCCCATGGGTCACAAACTCTGTAACAGTAACTGTAGCACAGTACAATATCCATGACGCATTTGCAACTCCAGATCTGATCATGCTACTGACATCTGTGATAAAATAGACATATTTGTAGCTTATTAGAATGTTAGAGATCTAAAAGAGGAATAAGTAGGCAAGAACTCGTCATATAGTCTGTGGCTGAAGCTTTCTCCAAGGAGTGGTCATGGGACTGAAGGTGACATCAGGGACCATGCCGAGGTGACAGACAGAGCAGGTAGAAAGGTTCAGAAATACGTTTTATAGGTAAATCATGCTTTCACAAACATTTCCTAGGAATTTCTAAATGAAACTGTAGTCACACCTCTGACCCACTGAGCACACCAAGGTAGAGAGCAGAATTATGTTTCTCTTGGACACGGAGGTAGGGAGTAGGTGAGCTGTTGGTCACAGGTACAAGGTTGCCCCCCAGGTAGAGCAATTTCATGGTGCTGTGATATGCACTGTGGTGTGCACTGGGAATTCACTCAGATGTCAAGGGCTTTCACTGTACCCAGGAAATGACAATGAAAGTGTAAATGGATATGTTAATTTGGCTCATCTGTGAGGTTTCAGAGTTGTATCAAAATTATATCTATTGAAGGTTAATTATATGCCACTTTTACTTTTAATAATACATGAGAAATTACAGAAAATAAAATGGCTTTGGATATAAATGTCAGATGAGGTAGTGACCTCTCATTCTCACCTCTCCATAAGAAGATGGCGGAACACAGTATGTCAACACCCACAAGGTTGTTTTAGAGGCAGCCCTCCTCCCCAGCCATGCATCTAACTCAGAACACTCTGAAAAATGTGGCTGTTTTAGCCAGAGTTTTCTAGAGGACTGGAACCAAGGATGGAAAATATTATATATATTTAATAATATAATATGAGATATATGTACATGTATACTGCTAGAAGTTATTAAGTCAGCTTTAAAGTAGTAACAAACACTAAATCACACTGAAAATGCTAAGAACAAGTATTTTACCCGGTTCTTGAGCCGGTGAGCCTCAACAGTTAGAGTAGTTTCACCAGAGTTGTCTCAATGGGGGCCATAACTGGTTGTTAGTTCACAGGCAGGTGCCTCAGTAGTCCCAGTGTGGTTCTGAAAGTCTGGAAGTTTCCTAGAGAGCTGCTGGTTCTGCTCTCAGCAAAGGAATCAGTCTCAGCAGCAGCAACAGAGCAAATAAACTCAGAGACAGGATGGAAGGCCAAGCAAGCCTGAGGCAGGAGGGTCTTCCCTCTGACACACACTTTTAACCTGGGCTCTTACTATAAAGGGCCACCCACAACTGGAGTATGTTTTCCCACATCAGTCAAGACAGAACCAATCTTCAGGTGAAGATCCTTACTCAGGCAATTCAAACTTGTGATATGTTGACAGAGAAACTAACCACAATAGTGGTCTTTAATCATGTTATAAAACATTAAGAATCTAGTTTATTTTAGAATAAAGCAGTATTTTAGAGACCCACAGTCTAACCTAGCCTATCTCTTGCTTTAGTCTTCATAGTTTTATTCTTGGACCAGGGAAGGAGCTCAGGCAGCCTTGAGCTCCCTCCAGGCACAGTGCTCAGCTGCAGAGAGAGCAGTTCAACCCCACTCCCTACAAGATCTGTTTGAGTTTTTCTGTTTATCCTGGGGAGGAACTGCAGTGAGCTGATGGACGGCTTTGGTGAACATCCCTTCATGGCTCTGCATCCCTTCAGGAGTGGCACTCACACACCTCAGAGCAGTCAGGATCCTTCCTGGGATGACTGCAGTCTTGAGAATGCAGGGTCGATGCAATTTCTGGATCCTCTCAGTCCTCCAGGCCTAGGGGCTATGGAGTTTTGGGAAGCAACAATGTCCTGCTGCTTGGCAAGACTGTGCTATCTTGGTTTCACCAAGCAGATCCCCGTGTTCCCTTGTCCCTGTGGTTCCCTTGTCTGTGGGACAACAAGGTACACCTGCACAGCATAAGGGAATATGGAATCTGGGATTCAGGGGGCAAGAAGGTCTAGCAAACACTGGGATGTTCAGTACAGGCCATAGTTAGTGACCAGGAGCCAGAGGTGTAAACTCAAGTGCTGACAGTCTGTTAGTGAGGTGTTTACACATCAGTGTGCCAGTGAGACCTGGCCAGGAGCATGGTCTCCAGACCTGCCACGGCACCATGTGAGAGAGGCTGTTTCCCAGGCTCTATTGTGTTACTTTAAGGTCTAACATGGTTTTAAGTGTCCTTCTGCATCAACACTAGATTTCTTAGCAGTTTTGTAACCTAGCTCTGTCATATAGTTATTGACCCCAATTGTCCTGCTCTGGTGACTTCACTTGTGTCACTGTCTTCACTCTGCCCTGCAAGCTCAGCTCAGTTAAGTCACCTCCTCATGTCCAGCGACCCTATCTTGCCCTCAAGCTCTGACTTTGGAATAAAAACTAAAATACTGATTTCTGACAGTAGCATCACCTAAAGTAATATCCCCAGTGTTAATGACAAGCTAAAAGTCACATAGCAGGAATGGTGGAATGGGAAAATGGTAAGAATCTGCTGTCTACCTACCTAGAAACCCTGAACTTAAGAATGTGTGGTGACAGACTTCTGAAGAAAATGTATTATTATAATGTTTAATTTAATGTTGTGATATTAAATTATGGCAAATGTCAGTTAGGAAGGGAATGCCTGTAATCCCAGCATTTGGCATCCCAAGGCACCTCAAGGTCAGCCTATGTGCCACCACCCCCCTCCAGACAAACACACATACCTCTCAAATTCATCATGGCAAACCAGTTTACAATGTACATATGTTTAACATAGAAAATAGCTGTAGAATGCAATTTCTATACTTCTCAGTTAGCATGCAAGACATTAGGAACACGGACATCTCTGCTGATCAGAACAAAGGGGCTGAAACTAGCATAACCAAGTTCCAAAAATATTTTAATATTTAGTAAAGTAAAATTTCGTGTCACTGTGAAACCTGTGTAGAAGGAGATAATGAAATCAACCCAATAGAAGAAAAGAAAACAGGTCATAAGAATGAGAACATTCCAGGTAGCTCTGATTTCTGGCGGGGAGTGGTTTGCAAACCTGGAGCTGTAAAGGTAGAGGACACGCTTGTGGTGCTTATACAGATGGAGAGCCATGAACCCACTGCTCCAGCCCATCAGACTCTGAAAGATGACATCACGAAGAGTCATGAGAGAGAGGAAAAGCCACTTAATAGGTCTGGATGGTACCATATAGCAGTGGCCAATGAATGTTGTGGCTACAGACCTGTTCAAGCCACCACCTGCTTTGATGTAGCAGAGTAAGTTGGAACTTATGAGAATATTAACAATCCAAAAAAGGAGGAGAAAGGGAAGAACTTGGCATGATGACTGTGGTTTGAGCTTTGTCCAAATGGTGGTCCTGGGACTGATGGAGACAGCCTGGAGCACACTTAGGAGACAGGTGGTGCAGATGGAAAGACCCCGTGCCATCCTTGCCAGATAAACCACAGCTTTACATCCAATGTCTCCTAGGAAGTTTCTGAAATAAAACACTGTGGCTATATCTCGGATGCCCGTGCTACAAATAATGATCATATTAGAAAATGCCAAGTGGATGAGAATAAGGTCAACAGGCTTTTTTGTAATACCCAAGGCAGAAGTGTACATATGTCTCAGGAATACTAGAATATTTCCTACAGTTCCTGGTCCAGTAAGAGAAATGAAGACTATTGCCTGGATAATGTTATTCCACTTCATCTTCTGACTTTATACTAGGAAAAAGTTTTCTAAGAAACACACATATTATTTCCTCTACTTATTCTGATGAAAAGAATACTCTGAACTGTGTGAACATATATAGAACTTTACTCCATGATCCCTGATCAGTATTGTTGTTCTTCTTTCTAGTTTGTTTTGTTTTGTTTTGTTTTTCTGATATTCCTTTTTTCATTCCACAGAAGAGATGATAGCTATAATCTGGGCATAAACTTGATAGTTTCCTGCCTCTCATGAAAATCTTTCATCCTTCAAGTTCACATGACCATGCTCTTCCCAGACAAAAGCTAAGTGCATGACATCACTTTGGCATTTTCAAACTAACACAGTGCTGATCATTGGCCTGGCAGGCTCTTTCTTTTTTCCTCATGTCACCCAGTGAGAGCTCAGGCTACTGGACTGTGTTGTGCTTCATCCTGATCCTCTTCACTGCACTGTATTTAACCATCACTCAAATGATGTTGACCTCATAAAAAGTTTGCTGCTTCTCAGAAATAGTGCTCGGTCAAGTGGACCAGGTTCTCAAGGGAGGTGATATGGTATCTCTTCTTCCCCAGCCTTTTGATCATAAATTATACAAAGGTTAATGACTGGGTATGAAAGTTGAGATCACTTACCTCAAGATGGGAGTAAGTGTGGTTAAAAATTGTGTACTCAATCTTTATGGGTAGATTCATGCAAGGTGAATTTCTTTTTACTCCTATTTATCCTGCTTTTACTGTTTCTTCTGGGAATATTTCACACAACCAAACACCAGGAAAACTGTTCTTATAGAATCTTAACAATGGCATGTCTTCCTAATTGTTTTAAGATGGGTTTAGTCTAGAGATGCTATCCATCAGAAATCCCTCACCCTGTCAGACCTCCCCAGTATCTCACACTGAATGTAATCACGTTATGAATGGTGTCTTTTTCTTTGTTTGTTTACTTTGTTTGAGCAAAACAATAAACCTTTGAAACAGAAATTTATTCCATTTGTTTTACCCCTCATGAAACAAATACAGCTTCACATGACAGCCTTAATTTCTATCTGTCCTCCAGAATTTGACATCTCATCCACATCAAAATCAGGTCTGAATTACTTTGAACTTCTCACAAACAAATGTTGACATTGGTGCTTACATTTCCATTGGCATATGCGCTGTATTATTCAGAGAGGATCTTTGCCCAACCCCCATGCCTCATATCATTTGCTTAGAGCTTTATCACATAAGCTTTCCCTGCCCTCAGAAGGCTATATTGTCTGCATATATTCTCCCTTCCTGCACTGGGCAGTGAGCAGGCCTCAGAGACACTGGTTTGTGTATAGTCTGTAAGTATTAGCATAGTGCCTGCTCAAAAGTTATAGGTTTCTCAATGAAATTCTTGGTTTTACAAATGCATTTTAATCACAGACATGATTTGGCAAAGCAATTCCGAGAAACATTTGAGTTGGGCTCTTTCCACAAGATTGATAAAGTTCAGTATCCCAGAGAAGTCAATCCACTTTGCAAGCCACATTTGGTAAGTATCTAGAACTTTCACATTTGTCCAATGATGTGAGCTTCCATCTTTCAACCAATTTAGTGTTTGGCATGGTCTTACCCATCAAGAAACTTACCAAAAAAGCTTTATTTTGACTTGAAATCCTTCTACATTAATTTGGTAACTTTCAGATGTACCTGAATGTGCTCGCTGAGGTGCCAATAGCAAAATTTGTAACGAAATTGTCTTTGATTTCCACCCTTGTTAATATAGTTGAAAATGCCACATACAGAAACACACAGAGGAGAGAGAGAGAGAGAGAGAGAGAGAGAGAGAGAGAGAGAGAGAGAGAGAGAGAGAGAGAGAAACACAAATGTGTCTGTTCCAAAGTGATTTTGAAGAAATATTTCTACACGTTTAATTAGCTCATTCCTCTAGTATATAAGAAATAACTGAGAGCAATCTGTGTGAAACTAATCAAATCAGTATGTTCTTTCAGAAGTGGGTCATGGAACACAGAGGCCAAATACAAGGTCCAAATACATAAGAGAGAAAAATTAGTGAACTAGAGAAGGCTAAATTGTAAAATCAACAAGCTCAAGCTTTTTAACCAGCTATTCTGTCTGTTGAATGCTGTCTTTCCTAATTGTTATATGCTAGGCTTTGAACACTTTACTTGGCCCCTTTAAGACTCACTAATGTAGGGAAGGCGCTTTGAACCATTCTAGTATATTGTGAGGATTCAGTGGAGCAGAGGCACATAGTGCTTAGGACAGTGTCTGCTCAGTGTTAAACAGGATCTAATAGGCATTGCTCTAGGATTTTGTGTCATGTCAGTTTCTCCCACAATTCTCTGTAATTGCACATTGGGTTATGTTCTGAATCAGGAGAGAGTAACTTCAGGAACAATAAAACTATAACAAAGAAGAGCAAAGACCCTCATTCTGAGAAACCTAAAGGGCACCAGACATAAGATACTTAGAGCAGAACCTCTCACTCCTGTGAGGACAAGTACACAAAATGGACAAACTGCAGAGAAGAAAATCTTCCTACACTCAAGCTGAAATTTCAGCCCATGTCTCCTGTACCTACCTGAGCTGTAATGAGCATCTCTGGCTCAGTTCACCTCACACAGCTGCACGCTGCTCCCTTATGGACATGGAAACAATTCTGGAGGGCAGGTGGGAAATGAGAGACTTCTTTCTCCCTGGATCTTGTCACCTTCCTCTTTCACATAGACAGAGGAGCCCAGACCCTCTCTCTTCAATCACCTCCCCTAACTATCCCTACCTCACAGAGTCTCTGTCAAAATGAAAGGCAGCTTAAGTCCACTGTGACATGATGGAGGACTCACCTGCAGAGTCTGTGCAGGGCTCAGGGTGGGTGTCCTCACAGCATAGCCAGGCCATTTATTATCCTCAAGCCTTGAGCTCACAGCTTGATGTCACCAGCACGAGTCTGGTTTCTCCAGGGGAAATGGCTCCTTCTGCACATCTCCATCCTGGATGCCAGTTCTCTGCTCTCCCTGGTGCCCTGTCATTCACTGAGCAAGAAACTTCTGCTCCTAACTACAGTACCTTGAGATTCCTGGCTCCTGGGACTTTTCCATCCTTTCACCCCCAAGCCAGGAACTGAATTGGGAGAAACTTCTGAGAAACTTAAGTGTTTCCTCTCTGAACATTTCAAAGTTCGATAACACTATTACTGGAGTGATGGCGAATTGATTAAGAATAATTGTTGGTCCTGCAGAGGACCCAGGCACATCAACCGTGTAGTTCAAACACAGTGGTTCAAAACACTGTAGGTCCAGTTTATCCAGGGCATCCAATGCCATCTTATGACATTCATGGGCATCAAGCATGCAAGAAACACATACATAGTCATAGACAAAACACACATTAAATAAAAATGAATCAATATGAAAATATGGGTTTAAAAAAAAAAGCTTGCCCCCACATCCCCTACCTGTCTAGTCCAGCAACAGTGAGAACACCAAGAAACACCACCCCTCACAACCCTTGCCTCCTGGATCCCCATGGAGCACACCCAGCAGTGGTGAGCTGTGCCCTGCCCTCTGAGCTCTACCTGCATTCCCAGAGATCTGCCAGCACTTGGAACAACCCAGTAGGACCGCCACCCAGGCTGCTTGCCTGCCAAGTTCCCTTAGGCCATACCTAGCAAGGGCAAACTTTACCCTGTCCCCTGCACTCCATTTTCCAGGCCACAACTTTGCCTGCATTTTCAGGGGCCTGCTTGTACCAGGGACAACCAAATGGCTAACAGCCGGTGTTAGAACTAAACAAGATTCAGTACAATATGGAACCATCAGAGCCCAGCTATATTATTACAGTAAGACCTGGATAGCCTAACACAATTGAAGCACAAGAAAATGACATTAAATTCAGTCTTGCGGGGGTGGATAGAGGCCTCTAAAGAAGAAATGAATAGGGAGCCTTCCAGATTCTGTCTGTGGCTGGAGACTATCCTCTGCCACAGAGCTCCATACCCCAGTGGCACAGGGAGAGAGCTAGCCTCCTAGGTGTACAGACAGGTCTCTGAGTTCAGGTAGGACCACCACTGCTGCTCAGAGGAACCCACCCAGAACCCTCAGGACATAGGTACTGAGGAGTTGCCTGGGACTGGAGTCTTTCAGTTTCCGTCTGCACCTAGAGTTGATCCTGGGCCACAGAGCTACATACACAAATACCACCAGGAGAGAGTTGGTCTCCCAGGAGTGTCTACACATCTGCAATCACAGGTAAGACCACCACTTCTCTTCAAATTCCTGGCCCAAGAGGGACCTGCTCAGAGCCATCAGGACACAGGAACCAAGGATCAGTTGGGGACAGGATCCTTCTGGTTTCTGTCTGCAGCCCCAAGCTGACCCTGTACCATAGCTCTCCACACCTAAATTCATCCTGGAGAGAACTGGCCTCCCAAGAGTACTGACACACAGGCTTGCAGGAGGGACAGCCACAGTCAGAGACAGCAAGACCAGCTAACACCAGAGATAACCACATGGCAAAAGGCAAGTGCAAGAACATAAGCAAAATAAACCAAGGCTGCTTGGCATCATCAGATGCCACCACAGTGAGCCCTGGATACCCCAACACACCAGAAAAGCAAGACTCTGATTCAAAATCAAATCTCATGATGATGATAGAGGACTTAAGAAGGACATAAATAAGGAAATGCAGAAGAACACAGGTAAACAGATAGAAGCCCTTAAAGAGGAAACACAAAAATCCCTTAAAGAATTACAGGAAAACACAACCAAACAGGAGAAGGAATTGAACAACACAATCCAGGAACTAAAAATGGAAATAGAAACAATAAAGAAATCACAAAGGGAGACAATCCTGGAGAAGAGATAATCTAATGTGCAGAAGATACCATAGAAAACATTTCACAAACACAACAGTCGCATAAAGCTCCTAACCCAAAACATCCAGAAAATCCAGGACACAATGAGAAGACCAAACCTAAGGATAATAGGTATAGAAGAGAGCTAAGATTCCCAACTAAAAAGGCCAGTAAATATCTTCAAAATTGTTGTACTTCAATGAGAGGAGAGGCCCATGGTCCTGTGAAGGGTCAATGCCCCAGAAGAATGCCAGGACAGGGAAGTGTGAGTAGATGGGTTAATGAGCAGGGAGAGGGGGGATGGGATAAGGGGTTTTTGGAGGGGAAACTAGGAAAGGGGATAACATTTGAAATGTAAATAATGAAAATATATAATAAAAAAATGCTTCAAAAAAATAAGAATAGAAGAAAAATTCCCTGCAGAATTCTACCAGACCTTCAAAGAAGAGCTAATACCAACATTCCTCAAACTATTCCATAAAATAGAAACATAAGGAACACTACCTGATTCATTCTATGAAGCCAGCCACAATTACTCTGATACCTAAACCACACAAGGACCCAACAAAAAAGAGAACTTCATACTAATTTCACTACTGAATATCAATGCAAAAATACTCAAAAAGGCAACCACCTTTGCTCCTGTGACTGAGCAGATGGGTGCAGTCAGGAACTCAGGGAACACCCGAGTATAAGATATCGTGGGACACAGCCCGCCAGAGCCCCACCTACACCCAGAAACAGGGGAGCACAACAGCTGCCTGTGCACCTACCCTGCCAGGGGGCATCTGAACTGCAGGGAGTCCCACCATTAGAGGGAGGACCACAGTTAGAGGTGAGGCCACCTGCCATCTTTTCTCCTGCCTGAGCAGACAGGTGCAGCCAGGTACGCAGGGAACACCTGACTGCAAAATCTCTTGGGACATGGTCTGCCAGGGCCTCACCTTCACCCAGGAGCTGGGCAGCCCCACTGCACTCTGTGCCAGGGGAAAACCAGTTACCCAGGATGCTGAAATTGGCTTGCAGACCCACAGGAGGGACAAGCACCAGCCAGTGGCAAAAAACAAATGTAGGAATGTTACTAAGAGAAATCAAGGCAATATGGTACCATCTGAACCCAATTCTCCCACAACAGCAAGCCCTGGATACCTCAACACACCAGAAAAACAATATTTGGATTTAAAATCACAGCTCATGATGCTGATGGAGGGCTTCAAGAAGGACATAAATACTCCCTTAAAGAAATACAGGAGAGCACAAGTAAACAAGGAGAAGCCCTTAAAGAACTACAGGAAAACACAACAAAACAGGTGAAGGAATTGAACAAAACCATCCGGGATCTAAAAATGGAGGCAGATACAATAAAGAAATCACAAAGGGAAACAACTCTAGACATAGAAAACCTAGGAAAGAAGTCAGGAGTCATGGATGCAAGCATCAACAACAGATTACAAGAGAAAGAGAGAATTTGAGATGCAGAACATACCATAGAAAGCATTGACACAACAGTCAAAGAAAATGCAAAATTCAAAAAGCTCCTGACCCAAAACATCCAGGAAATCCAGGACAAAATGAGAAGATCAAATCTAAGGATTATAGGGATAGAAGAGAGTGAAGATTTCCAACTTAAGGGGTCAGTAAATGTCTTCAACAAAACTAGAGAAGAAAACTTCCCTAACCTAAAGAAAAAGATGCCCATGAACATAAAAGAAGCCTACAGCACTCCAAATAAATTTGACCAGAAAAGAAATTCCTCCTGTCACATAATAATTAAAACGCCAAGTGTACTAAACAAAGAAAGAATATTAAAAGCAGTAAGGGAAAAAGGTCAAGTAACAGATAAAGGTAAACCTATCAGAATTACACCGGACTTCTCACCAGACACTATGAAAGCCAGAAGAGCCTGGGCAAATGGCATACAGACCCTAAGGGAACACAAATGTCAACCCAGACTGCTATATCCAGCAAATCTCTCAATTACCATAGATGGAGAAAACAAGGTATTCCATGACAAAAACAAATTTGCACAGTATCTTTCCACAAATCCAGCCTTTCAAAGAATAATGAATAGAAGACACCAACAAAAGGAGGGAAACTACACACTAGAAAAAGTAAGAAATTAATCTTCCTTCAACAAACTCAAAAGAAGACAACCACGCAAACACAAAAAATACATCAAAAATAGCAGGAAGCAACAATCACTATTCCTTAATATCTCTTAACATCAATGGACTCAGTTCCCCAATAAAAAGACATAGACTAACAGACTAGATACGTAAACAAGACCCAACATTTTGCTGCATACAGGAAACTCATCTCAGTGTCAAAGAAAAACACTACCTCAGAGTAAAAGGCTGGAAAATAATTTTCCAAGCAAATGGTCCCAAGAAACAAGATGGAATAGTCATTCTAAAATCCAATAAAATAGACTTTCAAACAAAGGTCATCAAAAAATGCTACACAGACCCCAGTAGAATCTGTGTGACAAGTTCCACAGACTGAGGCATTAGACTTCAAAAGAAGGAGGTCTCCTAGAACTGGTTGTGAAACTCTCAGCCAGAGAAAACAATTGAGCCGTAGTTCTCATGGCAATTTTTCTTTTTGTCCTCTTTAATTCCTTTTCTTACCTACAGGTTCCTGGTAGCCCAGACAATGATCTTAAGCAAGAATAATGGGTACGAAACCACCCCTTGAGATGGGTCACTAACATGACCTTATCTCCAGGGAAATAAATGCTTTACTTTTCAAATCATTTACAAGATTATTATGATAGATAAAAACTTACCCAACAATAAAATTTCATATAGCTACACGTGTGTCATCAGAAGTGGGTTTTGGTATATGGTAAAGAAAGCCTTAATTAGAAAGAATTAAAATAGTTTACATTTATGCTTTGAAGATTTATAAAAAATCAGGTATTAGATGTTAAGCAATAATTAACCATAGGAGCTGGAAAGTTAGTTCAGTGGTTAAGAGCACTGACCCTAAAGATTTATTAACCTGTTCTTGGGAATATGCCATTAGCCTTTAATGATCGTCCTATTGAACATACTTTCAGAATTGTTACATTTTTGATGATGACGTTACCTGGTCTGTTTGTGATTCACTGCACACATAGTTCCAGAGTTGTAATGCTTGGATGATTTCTGTGCTTTACTATGCCAAGTGATTCTTGTTGGTATTCACAATTGTTTCACTGGATATGGTTTCTAAGAGTTCCGTCATGTTTGGTTTAATGTATAAAATCCCCTTCTTGAGAGCTGCAAAATATGCTCAGATTAAAATGACTTCTGTGTTTCTTTCTGTTTGTCACCACCGAATCCTTACCCACCTGGACTTAGAGAACCCCCATCCCAGGGACCCCTATACCTGGCTGGGGTGTTCCATGGCAAAAAAAGACACAGAAGGACACTTTAGACACATCAAAGGAAAAATCTACCAAGAGGAACTCTCAATTCTGAACATCTATGCTCCAAATACAAGGGCACCCTCATTCGTAAAAGAAACTTTACTAAAGCTCAAAGCACACATTGCACCTCACACAATAATTGTGGGTGACTTCAAGACCTCACTCTCCTCAATGGACAGATCAGGGAATCACAAATTTAACAGAGACACAATGAAACTAACAGAAGTTTTGGACCAAATAGATTTAATAGATATCTATAGAACATTTCATCCTAAAGCAAAAGAATATACCTTCTCAGCACCTCATGGTACCTTCTCCAAAATCAACCATATAATTGGTCATAAAACAGACCTCAACAGATATAAGAAGATCAAACTAATCCCATGCCTCCTATCAGATCACAATGGAATAAGGATGGTCTTCAATAGCAACAAAAACAACAGAAAGACCACATACACATGGAAGCTGAACAATGCTCTACTCAATGATACCTTGGTCAAGGAAGAAATAAGGAAAGAAATCAAAGACTTTTTAGAATTTAATGAAAATGAAGGCACAACATACCCTAATTTATGGGACACAATGAAAGCAGTGCTAAGAGGAAAACTCATAGCCCTGAGTGCCTCCAAAAAGAAGCTGAAGAGAGCATACACTAGCAGCGTAACAGCACACCTGAAAGCTTTAGAACAAATGGAAAGAAGCTAATACACCCAAGAGGAGTAGAAGGTAGGAAATCATCAAACTCAGGACTGAAATCAACCAAATAGAAACAAAAAGAACTATACAAAGAATCAACAAAACCAGGAACTGGTTCTTTGAGAAAATCAACAAGATAGATAAACCCTTACCCAGACTAACCAGAGGGCACAGAGACAGTATCCAAATTAACAAAATCAGAAATGAAAAGGGAGATATAACAACAGAAAATCAAAAAAATCATCAGATCCTACTACAAAAGTCTATACGCAACACAACTGGAAAATTTGGATAAAGTGGACAATTTCCTATACATATACCAAATACCAAAGTTAAATCAGGACCATATAGACTGTCTTAATGGTTCCATAACCCCTAAAGAAATAGCAGTGGTCACTGACAGTCTCCCAACCAAAAAAAGTATAGAACCAGATAGTTTTAGTGCAGAATTTTATCAGACTTTCAAAGAAGACCTAACACCAATACTCTTCAAACTATTCCACAAAATAGAAAGAGAAGGAACACTACCCAACTTGTTCCATGAAGCCACAATTTCACTGATACCAAAACCACACAAAGATCCAACAAAGAAAGAGAACTTCAGACCAATTTCCTTTATGAATATCGATGCAAAAATACTCAATAAAATTCTTGCCAACCGAATCCAAGAACACATCAAAATGATCATTCACCATGATCAAGTAAGTTTGATTCCAGGGATGCACGGATGGTTCAATATATGGAAATCCATTAATGTAATCCACTACATAAACAAACTCAATTGAAGACCCAGAGATGAACCCACACACCTATGGTCACTTGATCTTTGACAAAGGAGCTACAACCATCCAGTGGAAAAAAGATAGCATTTTCAACAAATGGTGCTGGTTCAACTGGCAGCTAGCATGCAGAAGAATGCAGATTGATCCATTCTTATCTCCTTGTACTAAGTTCAAGTCCAAGTGGAGCAAGGACCTCCACATAAAACCAGACACACTGAAACTAATAGAAAAGAAATTGGGGAAGAGCCTTGAGCACATGGGCACAGGGGAAATTTTCCTGAACAGAACACCAATAGCTTATGATCTAAGACCAAGAATTGACAAATAGGACCTCATAAAATTACAAACTTTCTGTAAGGCAAAGGACACTGTCAAAAGGACAAAACGGCAACCAAAAAATTGGGAAAAGATCTTTACTAACCCTACATCCAACAGAGGGCTAATATCCAATATATACAAAGAACGCGTGAAGTTAGACTTCAGAGAGCCAAATAAACCTATTAAAAAATGGGGTACAGAGCTAAACAAAGAATTTTCTCCTAGGGAATATCAAATGGCTGAGAAGCACCTGAAGAAATGTTCAACATCCTTAGTCATTACGGAAATGCAAATCAAAACAACCCTGAGATTTCACCTCACACCAGTCAGAATGGCTAAGACAAAAAACTCAGGAGACAGCAGGTGCTGGCAAGGATGTGGAGAAAGAGGGACACCCTTCCATGGCTGGTGGGATTCCAAGCTGGTACAACCTCTCTGGAAATCAGTCTGGTGTTCTTCAGAAAACTGGGCTTGATATTACAGGAGGACCCCATTATACCTCTCCTAGGTATATACCCAGAGGATTCTCCAGCATGCAATAAGGACACATGCTCCACTATGTTCATAGCAGCCCTATTTATAATAGCCAGAAGCTGAAAAGAACCCAGATATCCCTCAACGGAGAAATGGATACAGAAAATGTGGCATATTTACACAATGGAATACTACTCAGCTATTAAAAACAATGAATTCATGAAATTCTTAGGGAAATGAGTGGAACTGGAAAATATCATCCTAAGTGAGGTAACACAATCACAAAAGAACACACATGGTATGAACTCACTGATAAGTGGATATTAGCCCAGAAGTTTGGAACACCCAAGAAACAATTCACATATCAAATGATGCCCAAGAAGAAGGAAGGAGAGGTCCCTGGTCCTGGAAAGGCTCAATGCAGCAGTGTAGGGGAATACCAGGACAGGGAAGCAGGAGGGGGTTGATTGGGGAACAGGGGGAGAGAAGAGGGCTTATGGGACTACTGGATAGGGGGGAACCAGGAAAGGGGAAATCATTTGAAATGTAAATAAAGAATATATCTAAGAAACAATAAAAAAATACTCAATAAAATTCTCACAAACCAAATCAAAGAACACATCATAACTATCATTCCCCATGATCAAGTAGGCTTCATTCCAGGGATTCAAGTCTGGTTCAATACACAAAAATCCATTAATATAATCCACTGTATAAACAAACTCAAAGGAAAAAACTTACATGATGATCTCATTAAATGCTGAAAAAGCATTTGATAAAATACAACTCCCCTTCATGTTAAAAGTAATGGAGAGATCGGGAATTCAAGGCCAATACCTAAATATAATAAAAGCAATATACAGCAAACCAACAACCAATATTAAATTAAATAGAGTTAATTAAATTAACTTAAAAGCCATACCATTAAAGTCAGGGACAAGACTAGGATGCCCACTCTCCCCATATCTATTCTACATAGTGCTTGAAATTCTAGTCAGAATAAGACAACAAAAGAAGGTCAAGGCGGTGATACAAATTGGCAAAGAAGAAGTCAAAGTATCACTATTTGCAGATGATGTGACAGCATACATAAGCAACTGCCAAAATTCTACCAGAGAACTTCTACAGCTGAAAAACAACTTCAGCAAAGTGACCAGATATAAAATTAACTCAAACAAATCAGTAGCCTTCCTTTACAATTGATAAACAGACTGAGAAAGAAATTAGGAGAACAATTCCCTTCACAATAGTAACAAATAATATAAAATACCTTGGGGTAACTAACCAAATAAGGGAAAGATCTGTATGACAAGATTATTAACAGTAAAAGAACATCTGAGGGAATAACCATCCCTGACCTCATGCTATATTATATAGCAATAGTGATAAAAACTGCATGGTATTGGTACAGAGACAGACAGATTGATCAATGGAAAAGAATTCATGACCCAGAAATAAAACCACACAACTATGGATACCTTATCATTGACAAAGAAGCCAAAAATAGACAGTGGAAAAAAGAATGTTTTTTCAATAAATGGTGCTGGTCTAACTGGCAGTCAGTATGTAGAAAAAATGAAAATAGATCTGTATTTGTCACCTTACACAAAGCTCAAGTCCAAGTGGATCTAGAACCTTAACATAAAACCAGATACACTTAATCTAATAGAAGAGAAAGTGGGAAAGAGTCTCAAACTCATGGGCATGGGGTGGGGCGGGGGGGGGGAATATCCTAAACAGAACTCCAATGGCTCAGGCTCTAAGATCAAGAATTGATAAGTGGGACCTCATGAAACTGAAAAGCTTCTGTAAGGCAAAGGACATAGTCAGACAAATCAGCAACCTACAGATTGGGGAAAAAAATCTACACTAACCCCACATCCAATACAGAGAATTCACAACAGAAGAATCTCAAATGGCTGAGAAACACCTAAAGAAACGTTCAACATCCTTAGTAATCAGGGAAATGCAAATCAAAATGACCCTGAGATTTCACCTCACACCAGTCAGAATGGCTATGATCAAAAACTCAGGTGACAAGCAGATGCTGGTGAGGATATGGAGAAAAAGGAACACTCCTCCATTGTTGGTGGGATTGCAAGCTGATACAATCACTCTGGAAATCAGTCTGGTGGTTCCTCAGAAAATTGAACCTGAGGACCCAGCTACACCACTTCTGGGCATATACCCAAAAGATTCTCCAACATGTATTAAGAACAAATATTCCTCTATGTTCATAGCAGCCATATTTATAATAGCCAGAAACCGGAAACAATCCAGATGTCCCTCAACAGAGGAACGATATAGAAAATGAGGTACATTTACACAATAAAATACTACTCAGCTATTAAAAACAATGACCTCATGAAATTCATAAGCAAGTGGATAGAACTTGAAAATATTATCCTGAGTGAAGTAACTCAGTCACAAAAGAACACACACTGTATACACTCACTGATAATTGGATATTAGCCCAAAAGTTCAGAATACCCAAGATACAATTTACATACTATATGAAACCCAGGAAGAAGGAAAACCAAAGGGTGAATGCTTCAGTACTTCTTAGGAGGGGGAACAAAATACTCACAGGAGGAAATATGGAGACAAAGTGTGAAGCAGAGACTGAAGGAAAAGCCATCCAGAGACTGTCCCACCTGAGGATCTATCCCATATACAGTCTCCAAACCCAGATGCTATTGTGGAGGCAGGGAAGTGCTTGCAGACTGGAGCCTGATATGGCTGTCTCTTGAGAGACTCTGCCAGAGCCTGATAAACACAGAGGCAGATGCTTGCAGCCGACCATTGGACTGAGCGAGGTGTCCCCGATGGAGGAGTTAAAGAAGGGACTGAAGGAACTGAGGGGATTTGCAGTCCCATGAGGAAAGCAACAGTGACAACTGGCCAGACACCCCCAGAGCTCCTGGTGACTGGACCACCAACCAAAGAGTACACATGGTGGGACCCACGGCTCTGGCCATGTATGTGGCAGATGATAGCCTTGTTGAACATCAGTGGGAGGAGTGGCCCTTAGGCCTGAGGGTGTTCGATGCCTCAGTGTAGGAGAATACCAGGGAGGGAAGGCAGGAGTTGGTGGGTGGGTGTGGGAGCACCCTCATAAAGGCAGCACGTCGGGGGGGGGGGGAGGGTGTGGATAGGATAGAGAATTTCCAAAGAAGGGACCTGGAAAGGGGAAAACATTTGAAATGTAAAGAAAATATCCAATAAATAAAAAAAAAATCTAGAGAACAAAAAGAAAAGAAAAGAAAAGAAAAGAAAAGAAAAGAAATGAAAAGAAGAAAAAAGGTTATCAGGTGAAATGGACTTTAAAGCTAGTATAGATGACAATAAGAACATCACATATTGGTAAAATGGTCAGTTTACAGAAAAACTATAATGATTATATAATTAAACTATCAAGAACACTCTGATATATAAAGCACAATCTGGCAGAATTAAAGGGAGCTATAAGCAATTTGACAAAAATAGATACTTAAATGCCTCAGTTTAAGTAATGAAGAAAATGACTGGGGGAGAAGATCAGAAGAAAATGAAATTCTTGATCAAAACTCAACATTAACTATATCTAGCAGACATCTAGCATTGTGATCAATAATATCAGTATGGACTAATACTAAAGTTTTGAATCTGGCAGAAAAAGGTAAGGTAATGGTGATCAAGAATGTGGAAGAACATATATATAAAGTAAATGGGTACTCACGTTTGGATCTGTAGACCTTAAAGACACTCAACTGAATTTTCTTATATGAACTCTTTTCATTGGGATAAAATATTCCATTGCTTAAAAAAATGAATTAGCCAGGCAGTGGTGGCGCACGCCTTTAATCCCAGCACTTGGGAGGCAGAGGCAGGAGAATTTCTGAGTTTGAGGCCAGCCTGGTCTACAAAGTGAGTTCCAGGACAGCCAGGGCTACACAGAGAAACCCTGTCTCGAAAAAAAAAAATGAATTAATAAATGGGACCTCATAAAACTGAAAAGCTTCTGTAAGACAAAGGACATAGTCAATTAGACAAATAGGCAACCTACAGATTGGGAAAAAAATCTTCACTAACCCCACATCTGATACAGGGTTAATATCCAAAATATATAAAGAACTCAAGAAGCTAATCTCCAAAAAACCAAACAACCCAATCAAAAACTGGGGTATAGAACTAAACAGAGAATTCACAACAGAAGAATCTTGAATGGTCGAGAAGCACTTAAAGAAAAGTTCAAAGTCCTCAGTGATCAGGAAATTGCAAATCAAAACAACCCTGAGATTCCACCTTACACCAATCAGAATGGCTAAGAGCAAAACCTCAGGTGACAGCATATGTTGGTGGATGTGGAGGAAGAGGAACACTCCTCCATTGCTGGTGGGATTGTAAACTGGTACAACCATTATGGAAATAAATCTGGAGGTTCCTCAGAAAACTGGAGATAGATCACTTGAAGATCCAGCTATCCCACTCCTGGCCGTATATCCAAAGGATGCCCCACCATACCACAAGGGCATTTCCTCCACTATGTTCACAGTGGCCTTATTTGTAATATCCAAAGGTGGAAACAACCCAGATGTCTGACAACAGAAGAATGGATACAGAAAATGTGGTTCATTTACACAATGGAGTACTATTTGGCTATTAAGAATGAGGACATCATGAGTTTTGCAGGCAAATGGATAGAACTAGAAAATATCATCCTGAGTGAGGTAACTCAGACCCAAAAGGACATGCATGGTATGTACTCACTAACAAGTGGATGTTAGTCAAAAAAGTACAGAATACCCAGAACACAATCCACAGAACAAAAGAAGGTTAAGTCAAAGGGCCCAAGAGAGGATACTTCAATTCCAATTGGGAGGAAGAAGAAAGCAGAGGGCAGAGGGAGGAAGGGAATTGGTGTAAGAGAGGAGGGGGAGAGCAGGGGAAAGGGGGAACATGATCAGGTTTGGAGAGACGAGAAGCCCTGAGGGCCACCAGAATGAATGGAAGTATACAACCTCAGGAGGTGGGAGGTGACGTAACCCTCTAGTACGTACCAGAGACCTGGGAGGCGAGAGATTCTCAAGACTTGTCAGGAGGTGAGCTGTGTACAGACAGTCTGGTCCCAGGTTGAACACTGACCTTGAACCCTAGCGACCTAGTAGGCAGGGCTTCCACCTACGTGGAACAGAAGTAGTTCAGTCATGCCCCCTGGGGTCCTGGTCCATGTCACAGTTACAGCCCCCACAGCCACACACACCCCCCAAGAGAAGTGTGTGGCTATCAGTCACGTAGGAGCAACACCAAGTCTCCCCACATGTAAATAAGGTTTCCCCAAGATCTCAGTCCAAGCCAGTGAGAAGTACCTGCTGTCAAACCCTGAATCACCCCCAAAACTGTATACAAAGCCTATCCAGGGAATTAAAGGTGTGCAAGAACTACTCCGTCATCTGAGAGCTTCTGTCATAAGAGCTGTAACACTTTGGAAGAGGTCTGCTCTCCTGAAACACCACCAGCTGCTCTGCTGCAATCCTCCCTAGCTAGGTAGCCTTTCGTTAGCCCACGATACCCGACTCAGAGGGGCGGACGAGGGTAACCAAGATTGTAGCAAAGTGAAGACTGAAGTGGAACCAGCTGAGGTGGAAGCAACTTCCCCTCCTGCTCCTCGCCTTTTCCCCCTGCCAGAACTCTTGCACCCGGCTGGACCTCTGCCCCACAGGCCCACAAAGACTCAAAGGGAGGGACCTTGGATGAGATGCCCAACAGTGGGGAGAAGGAACTTGTGGAGTCCAGTAGAAAAGCAAGGCATCAAAAAGACTCTGAGATTCCATCTTACACCCATCAGAATGACTAAGATTAAAAACACAAGTGACAGCACATGCTGGTGAGAATGTGGAGTAAAGGGAATACTCTTCCATTGCTGGTGGGAGTGCAATCTTGTACAACCACTTTGGAAATCAATTTGGCAGTTTCTCAGAAAATTGGGAATAGATCCACCTCAACACCTAACTATACCACTCCTGGGCATACCCAAAAGATACTCCACAACACCACAAGTAGACATATTCAACTATGTTTATAGCAGCTTTATTCCTAATAGCCAGAAATGGGTTGTCTCCCTTTGTGATTTCTTTATTGTTTCTATTTCCATTTGTACATCCTATATTGTGTTGCTCAATTCCTTCACCTGTTTGGTTGTGTTTTCCTGTAATTCTTTAAGGGATTTTTGTGTTTCTTCTTTAAGAGCTTCTATCTGTTTACCTATGTTCTCTTGTATTTTTAAGGGAGTTATGTACTTCTTAAAGTCCTCTGTCATCATCATGAGATGTAACTTTAAATCAGAGTCTTGCTTTTCTGGTGTGCTGGGGTATCCAGGGCTCGCTGTGGTGGGAGAACTGGGTTCTGAGGATGCCAAGTAGCCTTGGTTTCAGTTGCTTATATTCTTGCCCTTGCCTCTTGCCATCTGGTTATCTCTGGGGTTAGCTGGTCTTGCTGCCTCTGACTGTGGCTTGTCCCTCCTGCAAGTGTCTGTGTCAGTACTCCTAGGAGACCAGTTCTCTCCAGAAGGGATTGGGTTATAAAGAGCTATGGTACAGGGTCAGCTCTGGGGTACAGACAGAAACCAGAAGGATCCTGTCCCCAGCTATTCCTTGGTTCCTGTGTCCTGATGGCTCTGAGTAGGTCCCTCTTGGGCCAGGAATTTGAAGAGAAGTAGTGGTCTTATCTGTGATTGCAGGTCTGTAGGCACTCCTGGGAGACCAGCTCTCTCCTGGTGGTATTTGTGTATGTAGCTCTGTGGCCCAGGATCAGCTCTAGGTGCAGACGGAAATTGGAAGACTCCAGTCCCAGACAGCCCCTCAGTTCCTGAGGTTTCTGGGAGGGTCCCTCTGAGCAGCAGTGGTGGTTTTACCTGCACTCATAGGCTTGTCCACACTCCTGGGAGGCTCGCTCTCTCCTGGCACTGTTTGGGTATGGAGCCCTGTGGCAGAGGATCAGCTCCGGACCAGTATTTCAATATTTTCTTGAAAGATGAGTGTGTATGTGTGTGTGTGTGTGTGTGTGTGTGTGTGTGTGTGTGTGTGTTTAAGTGTGTGTGTGTGTGTGTGTGTGTGTCTAGTGTACAAGACGGCAAAAAGGATCTGAGAAGGGAGCCATCTAAGTTAATGCTCAATATCATGGCTTAGAAGTCTAGTGATGCTGACCTTTGTTTGAGTGTTCTCATGGAAAAATGTTTAGAGATGAAAAGTATAAAGAGCTACCTTCTTTGAAGGCATCAGCATGGTGCTCATGTTGAATTGCCAACATAATCATCTCCATGTCAATGGAAGCAATAACAGAAGGTCAAAAAACAAAATCATGCAACCGTAAGCAAAGAACTCTGTGCACTTATATAATGCACCGTTCATTTCACTAAAGAAAACAGAAACCCCACATGCTTGAACTATATCATGTTTACTTCCTTGTGCTTCTCAGGTTTTTCCTAGTTTTAACCATGAAGTTAATTTGGAGTGTTGGAAAAAGTGTGCCACTGGGTGTGGTCTTTGGGGGTTCAAATTGACAACCCAGGCCCAGTGTTTCTCTTCCTGCTGCCTGTGGATCCAGATATAGAATTCACAACTATCTCTCTAGGACCATGTTTCACACCATGGTGGTAATGGGAAAAATCTCAGAACTGGAAGCCAACCCACATATCCAGAAATTTCCACTTCACCCTACCAATCGGCCTGAGTCCACAGAAGTGGCAAAAAGCTGCCAGAATACAACCAGAAGGTTTTTAGTGCATTTCTCTCTATGAAGTAACAGCAATGACCACCAAGAAATGGTAAGGTATACCAATACCATCCAGCATCATCCACTGTCTGCTAGGTTATATTTATATTCCTTCTAAACATCTTGCATTCCTTCACATGTTTGCTTTAGCAAAACTTCCTTTCACCTGTGTGCCCCAGCAAAACATCATTTGACATAAATGACTTCCCAAAGAAATGAGAAGTTTCTATTTCACATCTCTGTACTAATGCTAACTTGTTCATTGTGAGTATTCATGATATATACTAGCACACAATTTGCAAGGGTTTTTTCAATAAATGAAAAAAATAAAATTTATTGAAGAAAATATAAACATGGAGTTTTTTTAAAGTTGCAACATAAATATAACAACTCTTGTTGTTTGATATTTTTCTGACACTTATTTTTCATTTTGATCTTTTATTGATCACAAATATCACAGTTTCCTCTCCCCCAACTCTATCTTCATACTTCAATACCTACCCAAGTCCAAGCAAAAAAATAGAATAAAAAAAAAGTCAAACAAGGAAACAAATTATAATTTTTAAAACATGGACACAAACACAAGATTGGAAACCATAATAAACAGGTAATAGGTCAGTAAGAAAAAAAATGGCCAAACACAGGAATATGAAGCAAAAAGTTAAAAAATAAAAATCCCACTACATTTCTGTTTTGTGTTAGCAATCTACTTATGGACATGGGGCCTATCCTTAAGTGTGGGATGTTATACCCATTTAGACCAACTGGAGAAAACTATTTTTAAGTGAGATTCATTTGCAATAGCTTCTTGGGTGGAGAGAGTGCCCATAGAAGCTAGAGGTGACAGATGATGCCAAGGAAAAGAGAGTCTTCATGAAACAACAGGACTGATCCTCATATGAACCTACAGACTGTAGCAGCACACATAACTAAAGTGCAAGAAATAGACCTTATATCCACCGATATAAAAGTGATGAAGATGCTTAAAGAGAAAATGAATATATCCCTTAAAGAAACCCAGAGGGAAAAAATGGAAGTAAATAAATCCCTTGAGAATCCTAAAATAAAACCCAGACAGTATTAAAGGAAATGCATAAAAGTGTTCAAGACCTGAAAATGAAAATAAAAGCAATAAAGAAAACACAAACTGAGAGAATTCTGCTAATGAAAAATGTAGGAATATGAACTAGAACTACAGAGGAAAGAAGCACCAGTAAAATATAAGACATAGAAGAAATTATCCCAGGTATTAAAGATACAATAGAAGAAATGAATACATTGGTCAAAAAAACCTGCTACATCTCAAACACTTATGACACAAAACATACAGGAACTCTGGAGTACTATGAAAAAACTAAATCTAAAAATAACAGGATTATGGAAAGAAAAAAATCCTAGCTCAAAGGTCTAGAAAACAGTTTCAAAAACTCACAGAAGAAATTGTTTCTAACCTAAAGGAGATGCATATAAAGGTACAAGAAGCATACAAACCATTGAATAGATTGGACTAGGAAAAAAAAACCCTGGCACATAATAAGAAAAACACTAAAAGTGCAGAAGAAAGAGTATTAGACACAGCAAATAGGAAAAAAAAAGCAACTAACATATAAAGGCAGACCTATTAGAATTACACATGACTTCTCATTGGGGACACTAACAGCCAGAAGAGTCTGAATGGATGTCCCGCAGACTCTGAAAGACCCCAGATACCAGCGCAGATTACTATACCCTGCAAAACTTTCAATCACAATAGATGGAGAAAACAAGTTATTCCATGACAAAGTAAAATTAAAACAATACCTATCTACAAACCCAGCCATACAGAAGGTACTAAAAGGAAAAGACCAACCAAAGCAGATTAACTACACCCATAAGAACACCAGAAATTTCCCCTGCATGCAATAAGGACACATGCTCCACTATGTTCATAGCAGCCTTATTTATAATAGCCAGAAGCTGGAAAGAACCCAGATGTCCCTCAACAGAGTAATGGATTCAGAAGATGTGATATATTTACACAATGGAACACTACTCTGCAATTAAAAACAATGAACTCATGAAATTCTTTGGCAAATGGTCAGAACTGGAAAATATCATCCTTAGTGAGGTAACCAAATCACAAAAGAACACACGTGGAATGCAGTCACTGATAAGGGGATATTAACCCAGAATCTCGGAATATCCAAGATGCAATTCATATATCAATAGATTTCCAAGAAGATGGAAGGAGAGACCCCTGGTCCTGGAAAGACTGGATGTAGGGGAGTACCAGGACAGAGAAGCCAGAGGGGGTTGAATGGGGAACAGAGGGAGGGAAGGTGGCTTATGGGACTTTCGGGGAGGAAGGAAACCAGAAATGGGAAATCATTTGGAATGTAAATAAAAAAATATAGAAAATAATAAAAAAGAAAAGAAAAGAAACAAAACATCTAAGAAATGGAAAAAAAAGAACACCAGAAATAAATGATCTCATACACACAAAATCAAAAGAAGGGGAACACATACAATCACTCACTCAGTCACCACACAAACACACACACACACACACACATACCTATTCTATATAGTGCTAGAGCACTAAGATAACTAAAGAAGATCAAGGTGATACCAATTGGAAAGGAAGAAGTTAAAGTATTGTTATTCACAGATGATATGATAGCATACATAAGCTATCCAATAAGTTCTACAAGAGAACACTTACAGCTGATAAGCATCTTCAGAAAGTTTGACTGCATACAAAATTAACTAAAAGAAATCAGTATCCCTCCTTTATACAAATGATAAACAGGCCAAGAAATTAGAGAAACAACATCCTGTACAATACCAACAAATAATGTAAGACATCTTGGTGTATGTAACTCTAACCAAGCCAATAATAAGCCTGTATGACAAGAACTTCAAGTCTCCCAAGAAAGAAATTGAAGAAGATTCAGAAGATGAAAAGATCTTCGATACTCATGGATCAGTAGGATTAACATAGTGAAAATGGCCATCTTACCAAAAGCAATCTACATATTCATTGCAACCCCCATCAAAATCCTGACACAATTATTTACAGACTTAAAAGAGCAATTCTCAACCTCATATGGAAAAACAACCCACGATAGCTAAAACAATCCTAAACAATAAAAGAACTTGTGGAATTATCACCACTCTTGATTTCAAGCTGACTTACAGAGCAATAGACATAAAAGCTGCATTGTATTGGTATAAGAACACATAAGTTGATCAATGGACTCAAATTAAGACCCTGATATAAACCCACACACAATGGACACTTAATTTTTGACAAAAAGAAAAGCAAAACTGTATAATGGAAAACAAAAGCATCTTCAACAAATGGTGCTAGTCTAACTGGATGTCTGTAAATAGTAGAAGGCAAATAGATTCATAATTATCACCCTGCACAAAACTCAAGTTCAAGTGGATCAAAGACCTCAACATAAAACTAGATGTACTGAACCTGATAGAAGAAGTGATGAATAGTCTTGAATTCATTATGACAGGAGGCAACATCCTGAACAAAACAACAATAGCACAGACACTAAGACCAACAATTAATAAATGGGATCTTGTGAAACTGAAAAGCCTCTGTAATGCAGAGGACACAGTCAAACAAAGCAGAAGCTTACAGATTGGGAAAAGATTTTTTTTCCAGCTCCATATCCAATAAGGACTAACATCCAAAATACATAAAGAACTCAAGAAATTAGATACCACAAAATCAAATAATCCACTTTTAAAATGGGGTACAAATCTAAATATAAAATCTTCAATAGGGGAATGACAAATGGCTGAGAAACATTTCAGGAAAAGTTCAACATCCTTAGCCATCAGAGAAATGCTAATCAAAACCAAAAGTAAGAGATTCAATCTTACTCCTGTCAGAATGGCTAAGATCAATAACACAAGTGACAACTCATGCTGGCAAGGATGTAGAGAAAGAGAAACTCTCCTTCATTGCTGGTGAAAGGGAAAACTTGTAAAAATACTTTGAAAAGCAAAATAGCAGTTCCTCAGAGAGTTGAGAACTGCTCTACCTCAGAAGCCAGAACAACCCAGATGTCCCTCAACAGAATGGATAAAGAAACTCTAGTACATTTACACAGTGGAATATTACTCAGCTGTTAATTTAAAAATGACATCATGAAATTTGCAGGCAAATGGGTAGAACAAGAAAACCATGCTGAATAAGGTAACTCAGGCACAGAAAAATAAATCTGGTATGTACTCATTTATAAGTGAATATTGACTTGTAAGTAAATGACAACAAAGCTATGACCTATAGACACAGAGAGGCTGGAAAAAGAGAAAGGTTCTGGGAAGGACATGGGATCTCCCTGGGTGGATCAAATAGAATAGATTTGGAGGGGGTGTGCTGGAGAAATGCCTCAGAGGTCCTAAGTTCAATTCCCAGCAACCACATGGGGGCTGATAAAAATCTACAATGAGATCTGGTGCCCTCTTCTGGCATACAGGCATACATGCAAGCAGAACACTATAAAATAACTAAATGTTTAAAAAACAGTGGCTGTTATGGATGAACTAGGTCATGAAGGGTAAAAAAGAAAGAGTATCAGGCTGGATGGGAAATGGGGCGTAGGGAGAAAGTGTAGAGAAGATGACTGGAATTGGAGAGTATTGATTTCTAATTGAGTTTGGAAATCCAGTGCAGAGCTAACTTCCTGGGAATCTATGAAGTTCATCATAATGATGATTGTTTATAATAGGGAATGCAAAGTCTCAACTGGCCATCTCTCATAGACAGCTGAGGCTTCCAGTGGTCAGACTAGACTGCATTCCATTGAGGTGTTTGCCAAGGGTGTCCCATAAAAATCCAAAAACCAAAGGGTTGCTCCCTGAAAACTGATATCAGGGCCCAATTGCTGAGGACAACATCTGCACAGCTCATTGCACATGAACACATTGAGTTGGTGACTACATGGAGTCTTAAGCTCTACATTCAAAATTCTAGTGAAGAAAGAGACTCTTGCAGCTTCAGAAAGAGAAATGTGGACATTGACCCAGCCACAAAACCTTTGACCTGCATTCTGTCCTGCCAGAAAATATGCCAGGACAATAGTGACACAGAACTTATGGGTCCAGTCAACCAATGTCTGATTTTACGTATAGCCCCACTCCACAAGAAGGTACCCATACTCAACACTGCTTGGGTAACCAAGAACCAGAGACTAGGAAGCCCAAAGATCTAGGGAAAAACCACACATTCCTGGTCTTTTGTGCCCTTCCCTCACCTTGAGCAGGCTAACCAGAACTGAATTGTTTGCAAGAATCTGTCTTCTGCTGACCTAGCCCACCTAGGGTGGAGTCGTCCAACCTAGGGGAATAGTCTTTTGCTGACCTGGGTGGAGCCTTCCAATTTAGGTGGACGTTTAATGTTTTGCAACATTCTCAGTTTCCTGCAGAAGCAGACTGCCTGTTGAGCTTGTTTGGCAACAGAAGCCAGCTGGAACAGGGGATGGGTCCTTGGTTTCCCCCATATGTTCAGAATTTAGATATTAAACATTGAGCCTTGATCAGAAAAACTTTGCCTTGGCTCATTATTTCTCTCGCCCACCCATCCTATTCCATCCCAGCTCTCCTTCGAGGTGTACCTGGTTCTCTATGGCCTCTGGATGGCTACAGTCTTTTTTCAAAAAAATTATCAATAAAATGACTCCTAATGATATTCTTCTATACTCATAGATCAGTATGCTATCCAATCATCTTGGGCTTTCTCCAGCAACAGATAGAACAGAAGCAGAGGGCCAGAGGAAGGTATTAGGCAGAAAGGGAATCTATCTGGGCAGTCTCCATCAAGTCCCTACGCTCATAGCACAGGGGATTTTTGGAAGAGGAGGCAGAAAGATTGTAAGAGCCAGGAGGGATGGAGGACGCCAGTGGAACAAGGTCCTTTGACTCCAGGCTCACAGAGACTAAAGCAGCAAGCACGGGTCTTAAGTGAGTATGCAGGAGGTCCTCTGGAGATACGGGAAGCTCAGTACACAGACACTTGGTTAGTTGTTCATTTCTTCACCTCATGTCATTCCTCTCAAAATAATTGAACACTAATTAAGCTGGAAATAACTTCTGAGTAAAACAGATTTAGTAATTGTGGGAGAGAGGGAAGCTGTACTTCAGGGACTGAGGCTCTGCAGTGACCTTCCTTCCCCTTGACACTGTGACAGCATGAAACCTAAAGTTTGCAGTATCTGATGGCAGCCAAGAGCTGGCAGATCCAGACAGTACAAATATGACCTGGCAAGTGTCACCTTCCCAGAGCTGCTCCAGAGCCTGTCTGCACCACAGAGGTCCAGGTGAGTAGATGGAGGTAAGACCTTAGATGTCCTCAGCTGTGCCATGGAGTTCCATTAAAGCTGAAGTCTCTCTCTAAGCCAGAGACCAATTGAAAGACTCTGTATGCCCTGGGTCCTCCACATTCTTCTGACCCAGATAAGGCTGGTCCTTCAGTCCAGAAAGATCAAAAGACATGAGTTCCTGAAGATACAGAAATGGGACAGAAATGCTAAGGCATCACTATCCAATCTCAGGCTGAAGTCAGCACAGAGTTTTGAAGGTCATGGCCTAAGGTTTCTTACTTGTTTTTTTTGTGTGTTTTTTTTTATTGGTTTCTTTGTTGTTTCTAAGGAATCAGCAAGATAGATTTTCAGATGTCTTTCAAAAATTTGCGACAATAAAGAAACACTGCAGTAACAACAGTACTAGAGAGATAGAGGCAAGATATTCGTTTTTTTCAATGGTTTACATGGAGAGACTTTGTCTCAAAAATCACAAGAAAAAATACAAATATAGATATTTTAGCTTCCATGTTTGCCAGCATTGTGACTTCAACAGACTCACTGGTGTTGTAAAGGTTGTACTTTTCACTTCTGGTGCATTTTCACTTTTCAAGTGTGGGCACATGCTTTCATTTACAACAGCTTTATAATTCCTCATTTGAAGGTTTTTCTCATAGAATCATCCTAATAGTCTCTAGATTCCACCACCTAATATTATAAATACTTATTTCAACTTCAGACATTTTATGCCTGGTGCATGTGGAGAACTGCAAACCACAAAGAGTAGCAGTTATGAAGACCATCTTGAGAATTCCTGCTATAAGGATCCAGGCTGTGAACTAGCACAGCCTGAACAGCTCATCTTAACTTTATCCCACAACGAAGCAGCAAAGAGCCACAATCTTTTTTGTTTGGTTTGGTTGCCGGCTGGTTTGCTTTTAGAAAATCAGAATGAATAACGCAGATTATACCTCAGGCTCTTGGGAGTTAAACTCATCATGGTAGCATCCATCTATCTAAACACAAATCCATCCTATCTTTTAAATTAATTTTCTCTAACATTTCCCAAACAATGTGGGAGATGTGTCACATCTCTCCTCTGACAGGCCAGTAGAAATGAATAACTAGAACTGCCGGAGGCTGGTCTCAAGTGTGATTTAAAGTTTGGAAACAGGAATAGAGGACTTGAAATGGAAGATTCCGTAGGAAAGTTAGCACTAAACAAACAGAAAAAAAAGTTAATATTTTCCACCAGGACTTGAAGTTATTAATTGCAGCAATTTTTACAGACTCTAGTCTTTGAATGAACGGTTAACGTTTATTCTAAGGACAATAACGAATGCTGATAAGCTTCCTGTGGATGTCTGGAGCATACTTCTATATATTCAGATATTCAGGATGGTATTGTGATTTCTAAGATTCACTGATATAGGCAGAAATTATTCATTTGTCATAATGCAGTTGAAAGGCAATAACTGACATTTCTAGAGTCATGAAGCCACCTGGAACAAACCTGGCAACAAGACTAGGTTCTTACAGGCCACATATGAGATCACAAGGACAAAGTCATAGCAGGAAGGAGAGCAGGAAACAGAGCCATTCCAAAAACTCAGAATGCCCAAACCCATGGAGACACTGATATGTCCAGATTCCTCTTATTCTAGGAAAAGTACCCAGAACTTACCATAAATCTCAGAGAAATGAAAATGGAGCTCCTGAATGTGCATAATAACATCCAACCAAGGTCTAAGTCCTACAATCAGCTCAGACTGATGTAGAACAAAGCAGCCTGCCTATCAAACAGGTTGGAAAAGAAAAAAGAAAAAGAAAAAGAAAAGGAAAAAGAAAAAGAAGCAGACTGTAAAGTAAACTGATTTAACTGCTGCTCACAAGGCGCCACAGAGGCAAAAGCCACCAGGACCTCTTAGATGGAATTGTCCCTGCTCACAAAAGTGGCCCCAACCTACTGTTGCTTCTCCATGCAGCCTTATTGAGAACACATAACTCAAAAGCTTCACGGCAGCAGCTCACAAATCATTAATCTCCTTCTTCCATCCCCCTCACCAGCAACAGTTGGTCCATGACTAAGTTGGTCTGAGGTTCCATGGCTGCTCCATGTTCCCTTAGATGTGCTGAGGTCCATCAGTGGGGTCACAGATGCCTTGAGTCATCCAATAGGATCACAAACCCCTGATACCCACTCTCCTAGGAAGCATCCCAGGGTTCTACAGGGCACAGTCCCTGGCTGCAACATGGTGGATACATGAATTTTTTACACAAAAGTCTTTTTCAGGACATCTTTTGGTGATTCAGCTTTAATTGTGGCACTTTACCTAGAAAGGTTAAACAGTTTGACTTGGCACTAAGGGCTATCTTAAATCCCAGACCCCCATAATAACAGGAGGGACTTAGTGAGCCCTCCCTACTCTCTTGAATACCATCAGTAAAAGTTTGCTGCACCCAAAAAAATATCTAGTAAACATTCATAGAGTGAAATTGTATAATGGTCACTATAAAAACTAAACATAATAAGATGTAGAAATTGAAGTTATAAAGTTTGGCATCAAAAGCAATTCTAGAAATTGTTGTACTATTCAAAATGCAGATAAGAAAGGAATATCAAACAAAGGAGGATAGACTTAGAAGGTAAAGTTGCTAAATGGGAGAGAGTCTGCAGATAATGATCAGCAAGGTTTCCATGTGTCTCTGAGTGATGTGGGGAAGGCAGACAGGTTCTGCATAGGCCTCAGACTTTGGGAATTGGGTAGGAAAATATGAATGAATAGAATGAAAAACAGAGGAAGAATTTCTGTTTAGAGAAATTTGAATTCAATTCAACTATGGTGAGAGGTAACAAGGATAATGCATGTATGCATGCAGACAGACAGACAGACACACACACACACACACACACACACAAGGGAACTTGAGCAAGTCAATTTTCCTAGTGTAAAGCTCAAAAATAATCTCCTTTAAATTTTAGCTTTGAATACCAGTTAACAATATCACATGTCAGAGGACACAAAATATCACAGAGGTCACAGGAAAAAGGAGAAATTTCAGAAACCTAGTCTGCAACATTATGTCCATGGCTGCTTCATGATTTCCAGAAAGTGCTGTTATGCAAAATGTGCTGTTCAGATCCATGTCTAGAATTACTGAGGCTTTCTTCAAAAAGTGTTTATATCCTGGATATGAGTTTTTCTACCTAAAAAAAGAAGAAATGGTTTTGAAGTATATTAATAAAATAATTTTTCTCTTTATGACTCTGGTTGGCACTCTGGAGAATGTGTCTGTTTCTGTGAATTATATGTTTGGTTTGTGGGGAAGCCCTGAGAAGAAACCCATACACCTCATTCTCATCCATTTGGCTTATACAAACATCATAATCCTTCTTACAAAAGGATTGCCAAAGACAATAGTAGCCTTTGGTTTGAGAAACTTCCTAGATGACATAGCCTGTAAGATCATTGTTTACCTGGAGAGGGTAGCCCGGGGCCTCTCCATCTGCACCAGCAGTCTCCTCACTGTGGTCCAGGCCATCATCATCAGTCCCAGAGCATCTGGGTGGAGCAGACTCAGGCCAAGGTCTGCATGGCACATCCTTCCATTCTTCTCACTCTTTTGGATAATCAATGGTTTAATAAGTATGAAACTAATCCATTCCATCACAAGAACAGATCTGAATATATCACAGCTTACAAATAGTGACAACTATTGCTATTATATGCTAGAGAGTTGGGATATAAAACGGATTTTTCTCACTCTCATGGTCCTGAGAGATGCAGTGTTTCAGGGTGCCATGGGAGGGGCCAGTGGCTACATGGTATTTCTTCTCCACAAGCACCACCAGCATGTCCTCTACCTTCAGAATTCCAAGCTTCTCTACAGAACTCCCCCTGAGCTGAGAGCTGCCCAGAGTGTCCTCCTTCTGATGCTCTGTTTTGTTTTCTTCTACTGGACAGATTGTGCCTTTTCTCTCATTGTAAATCTCTCTTCAACGGACAATACTTTGATGGTAAATACTCGAGAATTTCTGACCCTTGGTTATGCAACTTTTAGCCCCCTGGTGCTGATTCACAGGGATGGGCTTCTGGTTGAATGTTGGCATGCTCAGTGGGAGAAATTGAGAAAATGTCTCTCTCATTTATATGTCCAATAAGTGTCAAAGAAATCTCAGTTCTGCAATAATGTGTGTAAGAAAAAATTCCTCAAAGCAGTCTGAGCATGTGTTTATCTTCAGTCACTCATGAATCAAAGCCTTGAGGTAAGCTGAAAGAGAAAGTCCTTAGCAAACACGGGGTCCCCAAAGGAGGAGTTAGAGAATGGACTGAAGGAGCTGAAGGGGTTTTTAACCCTATAGGAAGAACAATATCAACCAACCAGAACGCCCAGAACACCCAGGAACTAAACCACCAACCAAAGAGTACACTTGGAGGGACCCAGGGCTCCTGCCACATATGTAGCAGAGGCTGGCATTGTCTGCCATCAGTGGGAGGAGAAGCCTTCATCCTGTGAAGGCTCCATTTCCCAGAGTAGTGGAATGCCCAGGTGGTGGGGTGAGAGTGGGTGGGTGGGAGAGGGAGCATCCTCATAGAAGCAGGGCTAGAGGGATAGGAAAGGGGGAATCTGGAGTGGAAACTGGGAAAGGGGATAAAATTTCTAATGTAAATACATAAAATATCCAATAAAAAGAAAGAAAAGAAATCTCTTTCTCCATTTGCTACTCTTGAAGGGACTTTTTTAACTTTTCTATGTATTAGTTTGCTGTGTATAAATATTTTGCCTGCATTTATAGCTGTGTAACATGTGCATGCCCTCTGCCTGTAGAACCTGGAAGAGATCATCAAACATCCAGTGACTGACTAGAGTTACAGGGATTCTTTTTATCCAGTGTATGGTTGGTAGAAATTAAACCTGGCTTCTCTGAAGACAAGTCAATGCTCTTAAATGCTGAGCCATCTCTCCAGCACTAAGAAAATGTCTTTAACTAGGTTTTACCACTACAGTGACTGAAAGTATGGAGATGGATTTTGCAAATTTTAACAAAATTCATAGGGATTTTATCATGTTAGTCCAAAAAATTCCATTTCCTTTACTTGACGATGTGCTTTACTTTACTTACTTGATGTGCTTTCGAAATACTTGTATCATGAGGGTATCTTGGACAACTTCAATGTGTCTCTAAATATCCATCCATAGAAAATATTTTAAAGAATTATGAAAGAATGACATGTACTATGAATTCAGTCAATAGAAGCCCAATGCACCAGTCAAAGAATTTAAATGCCCTGAATTATTTTATTGGTGTTAAATTCGTGTAAGTTCTCTGCAGGAATAAACACTATGTATACGGGATAAATTAGGTAACCAATACACAGTAAAGTTTTATTTTATGTTCATCTATAGTTTCCATTTTAATTAAAAAATGTGAATTTGTTTTGAAATATTCAATGAATGTGACTTAAGCTGAGCAAGCATGGTTTGCAGCTACCCTTTGTTATGACCTTGATGCTCTACATAGCTCTGTGCATTCACACTAGCATAGTACATATCACCAAAAAGCAGAGAATTAATCTGATTTATTTAAATGAAAGATTCACTGATTATGCACTTAAATTGGATCCCTACAATAGTCACATAGTTTGAAGACTCGGATGGACCCATTCTAAAAAATACTTACTGATATAATCATTTAACATGAATTTTTAGAGTTGTCAGAGGTAAGTTTTTATCTTATTTTTTTAAATTTCTCTGTCATATCTGACTAGAACCACACCAAAAACATGGGTGTCACATGGTTCTGTTTTACAATGATGAATAAGTATTTACATTTTCCTTGGTTGCACTGTATACAGAGAACAGTTAAGTAACCGATGTCTATAGTATTGTGCTATAGATTATTAAATAGCGTCTTTTTCTAATATAATCATTTTTACTTATGTGTATGTGTCTGTGTGAATGTATACCACATTTGAACAGATGCCCATACAGGCCTGAAGAGAGTTGTAGGTCCCAAGGAGCTAGAGCTACAAGCTGTCATGCATCCTATAATGTGGGTTTTGGGTAAGGAAGCAGGGTTCTCTGCAAGAGGAGCAGGTCTCTTCACCATTCCTCCAGCTCCTTGTCTTTCAGATGTAAATGTAACTTGTCTGTAGATAATATTCATTACTCATGTTATTTTTACAACTCTTCTGTTAAAATAAGTATCTGACATAAAGAACCAGACAAATCAAGCACCTTCTAAGTCAGTCTGTGCAATTTGACTCAAAAGGAAGTGATGTAAGAACATGGAGAAGGTATGAAGAAAGATGTGTTTAATCTGAGTGCTGGAGAGCTTGTTCAATATTAAGAATGGACAGGGGGCTAGAAAGATGACTCAGTGAGTAAAAGCACCTGCTGACACCCCGACAGCCTGATCTGCCTCTGAAGAAGAAAACTAGTTCCCACATGTTTTCCTCTGACCTCCACATGCGTGCTGAGATGCACACATCAGCACACATACACAGGAATGTACAGAATAAATTTTAATATACTTTAAGTGCTTTTAATAATAGAAATATAACTGTTGATACAGAATGACCAAAGATGCCACGGACTCATCCAGAATTGCTCTATTCAATTTCTCCTTGAAAGTCAGAACATATTAGAAAAAAAAAATACTAAAGCAAAATCTTGATCAGAACATGAATTAAAATCTTTAATACATCATGAAAATTCTAAGTAAGTAGGGGATACTGAAGGTAACCTGGAAACTGGACTGGATTGTGCCCTTCAGGAAATAAACAAGAGATTTGACAATGGGATTAGTATAAATATCACCTTAAACTTTATCATTTCATTATGCTGGACACATTGTGTATCACTAGGATGGATCTATGAGACATTATACTAAATGAAGTAAGTCAGTTACATGTAGACAAATACCACATGATCCCACTAATAAATGAAATTTAAATACAAAAAGAATAGAGTGTGGAATGCAGCCTACAGCCCTCAGAAACTACATAAATATGTATTTTGTTTTAATTTCATTTTTTATTGTTTAAAACAATTATCATATTTAAATGTACTTTGATCCTACTTATCCACTCCTCCTAGTTCCTTCAGGTCCTCTCCTCCTCCCTATGTTAATCTCACAGATGTGAGAAGAAAGGCCATTGATCCAAATAGTGACTAAATTAAGGCCAGCTATATGCCTGTACACATCAGAGCCAAATTGGCGGCTTTCTCCGCCTAAAGTGGAGTTCATGAGACCAGCCTTTAGCCAATTTTCCATATCTCTTGTATATAGCAAATTCACAAAGTGGGTTCAGGCAAGTGTGGTTGCAGAAGTGAAAACAAGCACTAAGAATTTACAAAGCAGTTAAGGAAATCTTCCCAGAACATTTGTTACAGAACACTTCTTAGTTGTGGACTGGGGCACAGCCTTGCTCTGAAAAGTTAAAACTCAAGTTTTACAGTCAACAGAAACCAAACTTAGCTACAGACTTAAAATGGTTCCCAGGAACAAAAAGGAATCAGGCTGGTTCCTCACCTACCCACCCAACATTAAGCTCTTTCTCACAAAACAAACCAAAAACCTGGGACAACAAAACACTACAAACCCAGACACAATATCCAAAATAAATAAATGAACAAACTACTATAGCCAAACAAAAGCACACAAAGAAACTGTGGAGTCCACCATCCCTTAGTCAACCAGTCCTGAACACAAGAGCCACTTTGAAGTGGCTGACATACCCCATGCCATCCAAGAGAAGAAAATGCATCCTCCCTTTCCCAACAGGTACAAACAACAATTTCTCTGTTAGCCCTTACCCCAGTGGCTAGACTCTCAATCATTCATTCATTCATTCATTCGTTCGTTCGTTCATTCATTCATTTTCAAACGTAATAACAAAAATAAAAACCAAAAAACCATCACATCAAATTTGAACAAGACAAAGCAACAAACAAAAAACAAAAGCCCAAGGGAAAACAGAAGAGTCAGATACCCATTTGTTCACACACTCCAATCCTATAAACACACTAAACTGGAAGCTATAATATAAACTCAGAAGACCTGGTACAAACCTATGCAGACCCCATGTATCTTCTGTCTCTGTGTGCTCAGGAAAGATTTGCTCATGTTGATGTGGACGGCCTTGAATTTTGGTGTTTCCTGTCCCCCCCCCGGACCCCCCCACTCTTCTTCGAGGTTCCCCAAGCTCTGAGGGGAGGGATTTGATGGAGACATCTCATTTAGGGCTGAGTGTTCCACAATCTATGATTCCCTGCATTATGTATAGGTGTGGGTCTCTTTACTTGTCCCCATCTACTGTAACTACCTCTATTTGTGAACTCTGCCTGTGGCTGGTTCCTCCAGCTACAGAAATATGAAGCTGTGGCTACTCAGAGACTGTCAACTTTCACCTTCAGATTTTCCCTGACTTAAAATCATCTGTCCAGCCCAGATGGAATAAAACCCTCAATCAAGATCCTACCTCCTATGTATGTCCCAAAATTATATGCAGCTGTGGCAGGAAGAAGTGAAGACTGGAATCTCTGGTGAAGCTATAAAAACAAACTGCCCATACCATGAGACTGTAACTGTCTCATTACCAGTACCATAAGGCAAGCTACCAATCAATGATCCCCTTATTTCATTGCTGTGACTGTAGCCTGTTGGAGAACCCTGTTACCAATGTCGCAGTCCCCTATGACAGAATGACTCTCTGAGCTTGGTGTAAAATGGAGGGCTCCCTCTCTCTGCCTGACTTTGTCTGCAGAGTGTCCCTGAACACGGGTGGTTAGCCTTGTCAGGAAAATGACCTTGTATAGAGCTCTCTGCAAGGCTGCATGACTCATCACACACACCCTGCTCTGGCTCCCCACCTGCATGACAAACAGATGCTGCATTATAACCAATCAGTCCTTCCCACCCACATGATGTTATGACGAATAAGCCATTTTCATCTGAACCTCTAAAATGCCCTAATATACTCTATCCCTGGAGCAGTAGATTTGTCTCACTGCAGTAGGCTATAAAAGTTCTTCATGTCTGAATACTGCCCCACCCCCAAACCCCAGCACAAAGGCCTCTGGTCCCTTTGTCCTCAAGAGCTAGTGGCCAACCACCCAATGGCCATGTGCAGACTAGTAGTCACCTCCACCTCAACACTCTTTATTTCATTCCATTTGAAAGAAAAAAGTTACTTCTTATATATTTCAGAGACAATCCATAGGTAGTCAGAGTTGTGGAATTTCAGAAACATAAAGAAGGGCTAGAGAAACACTTAAATCCCAGAAGGATAAATACAAGGGATAGAGATTTAAGTAAGGTTATCATTAATTACAGATATTTGTAGAAAATCATTTTGGTTGGTGTTGCAGAAAATATTAAAAAGATCCCACCAACTCTCCCACCCACCAGGCACAAACACCATGTTCCAGCAGGGTCCCGCTCTGCTTCTGAGCTAGTCTCACCCAGCTAGCTCCCACAGCATCCCATCTGTGTTCCCTCTTCACCATCGGCAGACCCACATTCCAGTAACCAAGTAAATCAAAAACTCTTAAAGCTTAATTATTCAATCAGATTTATATATCAATAATATCACAATTTACAAAATGCCAATACAGTAATTTAAGGGCCAATTGATAATGATAAAAGCTGTATCCCAATATTTCTAACCTTATAAAAAACTTAGCTATTTGTGGCTAGTAAATGCCACACAGGTTCAAGTAAGAAGCACTCTCCCTTCTCTTCCATTCTCCTCCTTCGACCTCTGTCCCCGCCCCCCCACACCTAACTCCACCTCCCTTTTCCTGTCCAATCACAGGCCTTCTACTGCCCTAATATGATTGGACATGGAAAAATCCTGCAACTGGTTGGTTGGTTGGTTGGTTGGTTGGTTGGTTGGTTGGTCAGTCACTTGGTTTGTGACAAGTTCTGATTATTTCTTTCTAGGTACTGTCTAATTCACAATCTTCCTGCTGTAGTCTCCCTGGTCCAGAGATTACAGCCTAGCAGACATTACAGGTCAACATTCATTATATATTAGACAGTCTCGGTTTATTTGGAGAGGGGTTGCTTTCTGTTTCGTTTTGTTGCCTTTGCTTGTTTTTGTTTTTTAGACAGGGTCTTGTTAGGATTCTGTCTAAATTCCACCCAACAGTTACCTGGCAACAGCCAAGTAGGCCTGGCCCACTATAAAAGGGGATGCTTGGCCCCCTTCTCTCTCTCTTATTCTCTTACTCTCTTAGCTTCTCTCTTTCTCTCTTGCCCTCTTGGGCTCTTCTCTCTCCTCCTCCCCTCCCCCCTCTCTCAACGTGGTCATGGCTGTCCTCTACTTCTCTACTCTCTCCTCTCTGCCTTTCTCTGCCTCTACAACCCCCTTAAGTCCCCTCCCCATGCCCTGAATAAACTCTATTCTATACTACACCATCGTGTGTCTGGTCTCTCAGGGGGAAGGGATGCCTTGGCATGGGTCCACTGAGGCACTCCCTTTCCCCACACCGCCTATTGAACATATTGTCATGCCTGTTTCTGTTTTTGTGATCACAACAGGTCTCACTATGTAACAATTGCTGGGATAGAACTGGCTATGTGGGCTAGCCTGAACTCAAATTCATAGGGATATGCCAGCCTCTGTCTCCTAAGTACTGGGGTTAAAGGAATTTACCACAGTCTGTCTCTTAAAGTAGTCTTTTTTCTTTTCTTTACTTTTCCTTTTCTTTTCTTTTTTTCTGGGGGTTTCTCTGTGTAACCCTGGATGCCCGGCCTGGCGCCTGCCCCTTTGTCCCCACGTCTGCGCGCCAGGCCCAGCACATTCCTTTTTTTTTCCCACAAGAAGCTAAACCTGCTACCATAACCATACTCCTTTTTTCCCAAACCAAAGCATGGAAGCAAGACAGGGAAGGCGGTGGTCCATCAAAATCATGTCTTTCTGGATTCTAAAAATAGCTGGAGCTGCCACCATAATCCTACTGCATTTTTCTCCAAGTCAGTGCATGATAGTAAAACAGGGACGATAGCAGTCTAATGCAAGCATTAGTCGTTGCTAGATTCTAAAAATGATTAAATGCTGATTCTAAAATTAATTCGTAACAAAGCCTGTACAGGTTGATTGCTACTAAACAAGTTAAAGACCTTAAGCTACCATCGCAAAAGAAGAATCGGGGGGGGGGGGGGGAGGACCCCTGAGGGTTCATGAAAACAATGCTCAAGGTGAGGCTTGAACTCACAACCTCAGCATCTCTCTCACACACAGACACTGTTCTATAAGTACCATGTGCTAATCGATTGCACCACTGGAGCATCTATAGAATATTTCTGACCACACTTTACATGGCCTACAAGGAACATCCACCGTTCTCTAGACCTTGGTGAAGGTGCACACGCAGCTATGCTTGCAGATGCACGTACTCCGACACCCCCACCAAGCAGCTATTACAGCCCTGGCGACCCGGTGTGAGGCAGCAATCTACATGATCCCAGAGTCATTCCCCTCCTGCCACCTTAGTGTGAAAGGATGCACCCTGGGAAAAGGCGGAGCCCTGGCTAACCCAAGGTTGCATTTTTCCTCCTGCCTCGGTCTGGTCTAACAAATGCTGGGGAAACCAAGGATAGCGCACAATAATCACAGCAGCACTGAGTTCATGGCTGCTGCAGTTCCTCCTATTGGGGAAGACTGTGTCACACTGATTCCATTCAGTCTCTGGCCTTTCTGCTCTCACTTCTCTCATGGTCCCTGAGCCTATAGGAGAAGGGTGTGCTATAGCTGTCTTAAGACTTTTGAAATGGGATTGTTTTCTCCTTCTGAGAGATCACATTGCTATAAAAACTCAAAGCGTTTCATGTTTATTTTGTATCCTGAACGTTTATTAATGTTGTTTGTTCTTACATCTTTGTGGTGGGTAGAGCCATCACAGATGTCTACCTGTTTTCAGAAAACAGGCTTGTTTTTCTTTCTCTCTACACCCAATTTGGACACCTTTCATTTTTACTCCTAATTATTCTTGCTAGTGGTAGATTGGAAAAAAAAATTGTCAAGAATGCACATTCACCTTGTTTCAAGTCTGAAAAGAAAAATCCTTTAATATTTTTTCCATTAATTATGATGTTAAGCTGTACCTTTTCATAAATGGATTTTAATGTATTGAGAAATTTTTCTTCTCTACTTTGTTATGACTATTTTAGTCATGAGTGGATACTGAACCTTGTTAAATGATTTTTTTCAGCATCTATAATCAAAGAATTTTGCCCTCATTCTGTTACTATATCACATGAATTTGAGTATATTAAGCTAACTGTGCATCTTAGAGATAAATGACACCTGATCAGCATGTATCTTTTTAAATTTGGTTTGCTCCTACCTATTGAGGATTTTAGTATCTACAGGTTCATAAGGATTACAGACCTGTCGTTATCATTGTCAGTTCGTTCTCGTTTTCCCTAGAGTGCTGTTGGATGACTTTTGAGTCTGAGTGATGTGATCATAAAATAAATTTGGAAGTATTTTCTCTACATTTGTGTTTTGAAAGAGTATAAAAAGGATTGGTAGTGATTCTTCTGTAAATGTTTCATGGAATTCAGCTATTAATAAATGTGGTTCTTAACTTTTTCTTGTTAAATTTCTATTATAACATCAATCTCATTTGTTCTTGTTCCATTGATCCATTAATTAGTGTTCCTTCTGTTTCTATTTTGTGAAATAGTATAAAGAGTATTAGTATTAGGTCTTCTTTGAAGGTCTGATAGAATTCTGAACTAAAATCATCTGGTCCTGGGCCTTTTTTAGTTGGTAGACTTTCAATGACTGCTTCTATTTCTTTAGATGCTATGGGACTGTTTAGATGGTTTATCTGATCCTGATTTAACTACGGTACCTGGTATCTGTCTAGAAAATCATCCGCATCATCTAGATTTTTCAGTTTTGTTTAGTATAGACTTTTGTAGTCAAATCTGATGATTTTTAAATTTCTTCACTTTCTCTTGTTATATCTCCCTTTTCATTTCTGATTTTGTTAATTTGGATACTGTCTCTGTACCCTCTGGTTAGTCTGGCTAAGGGTTTATCTATCTTGTTGATTTTCTCAAAGAACCAGCTCCTGATTTTCTTGATGCTTTGTATAGATCTTTTGTTTCTACTTGGTTGATTTCAGTCTTGAGTTTGATTGTTTCCTGCCATCTACTCCTCTTGAGTGTATTTGCTTCTTTTTGTTCTAGAGCTTTCAGATGTACTGTTAAACTGCTACTGTATGATCTCTCCAATTTCCTTATGAGGGCATTCAGAGCTATGAGTTTCCCTGTTAGCATGGTTTTCATTGTGTCCCATAAGTTTGGGTATGTTGTTCCTACAGCTAATAAACAACTGCAGCAAAGTGGTCGGATATAAAATTAAACAAATCAGTAGCCTTCCTCTACTCAATGGATAATCAGACTTAAAAAGAAATTAGGAAAACGACACCCTTCCCAATAGTAACAAATAATATAAAGTATCTTTCTGTGATTCTAACCAAGCAAATGAAAGATCTGTATGACAACAACTTCAAGTCTCTGAAGAAAGAAATCGAAGAAGACCTCAGAAGATGGGAAGATCTCCCATGCTCATGGATCAGCAGGATTAACATAGTAAAAATGGCCATCTTACCAAAAATAATCCACAGATTCGTTGCAATCCCCATTAAGATTCCAGCTCAATTCTTCACAGTGAAGAAAGAGCAATTCTCAAATTCGTGTCGAATAAAAAAAATCTAGTATAGAGAAAACTATTCTCAACAATAAGAATACTTCTGGGGGAAATCACCATCCCTGACCTCAAACTCTACTACAGAGTGAAAGATCCTGGCCCCTAGCAGGAGAAGTAAAAGACCCCTAGCAAGTACAGTAGAGCCAAAAATGTAGTTAAGCCAGTTCAGCAATTCTATTCTTCTTTTCCAGGAACTGGCTGACCATAAAAGGTTAGGATGACTTTGTTCCAGGGACTAGCGGACCACAAAAGTTAACATAGAACCTTGTTAACAATCATGAGTAACTGGGAGTTTCCCTTTGTGATTTTCCTTGGTATTTTTGGTATTTTTCCTATGACACACTCCCTCCTCCCTTGGGTTGTGGGTTTTTCCTTTAAACACCTGTTCTCCCCACTACTCAGGGTCGAACTCCTCGACCCCTGCTTGGGATATGAGTCTTGGCCCCACTGCACTGGAAGTAAACCTCATGTGATTACAGCAAGAACAGTCTCTCGTGAGTTCTTGGGGATTCACGTTATCCCGAGATTTGAGTGAGGGTCTCCCCACTCCGAGGGTCTTTCAAGGTCAGTAAGAAAAAAAAAATGGCCAAACATAGGAATATAAAGCAAAAAGTTAAAAATAAAAATCCCACTACATTTCTGTTTTGTGTTAGCAATCAACTTATGGACATGGGGGCTATCATTAAGTGTGGGATGTTATACCCATTTAGGCCAACTGGAGAAAACTACTTTTAAGTGAGATTCATTTACAATAGCTTTTTGGGTGGAGAGAGTTGCCATAGAAGCTAGAGGTGACAGATGATGCCAAGGAAAAGAGAGTCTTCATGAAACAACAGGACTGATCCTCATATGAACCTACAGACTATAGCAGCACACATAACTAAAGCTCAAGAAATAGACCTTATATCCACCGATATAAAAGTGATGAAGATGCTTAAAGAGAAAATGAATATATCCCTTAAAGAAACCCAGAGGGAAAAAATAGAAGTAAATAAATCCCTTAAGAATCCAAAAAAAAAATTAAAGGAAATGCATAAAAGTGTTCAAGACCTGAAAATGAAAATAAAAGCAATAAAGAAAACACAAACTGAGAGAATTCTGCAAATGAAAAATGTAGGAATATGAACTAGAACTACAGAGGAAAGAAGCACCAGTAAAATATAAAACATAGAAGAAATTATCCCAGGTATTAAAGATACAATAGAAGAAATGAATACATTGGTCAAAAAAAATGCTACATCTCAAACACTAATCACACAAAACATACAGGAACTCTGGAATACTATGAAAAAACTAAATCTAAAAATAATAGGATTATAGGAAGAAAAAAATCCTAGCTCAAAGGCCTAGAAAATAGTTTCAAAAACTCACAGAAGAAATTTTTCTAACCTAAAGGAGATGCATATAAAGGTGCAAGAAGCATACAAACCATTGAATAGATTGGACTAGGAAAAAAAAAACCCTGGCACAAAATAAGAAAAACACTAAATGTGAAGAAGAAAGAGTATTAGACACAGCAAATGGGGGAAAAAAGCAACTAACGTATAAAGGCAGACCTATTAGAAGTACACATGACTTCTCACTGGGGACTCTAACACCCAGAAGAGTCTGGATGGATGTCCTGCAGACTCTGAAAGACCACAGATACCAGCCCAGACTACTATACCCTGCAAAACTTTCAATCAAAATAGATGGAAGAAACCAAGTTATTCCTTGACAAAGTAAAATTTAAACAATACTATCTACAACCCAACCATACAGAAGGAAATAAAAGGAAGTCACCAACCAAAGTATTTGGGGAGCCAAACAAGGTCATTCAGCCATGGTTGTCTTATAACCATGAGACTGTTGAACAAAGTCCTGCCCAGGAACTGCCGGTACAAAAGGAGTAACTACGGATTGCTCCACCCTTAACCACGGAATGTCCCTACGTGCGCAGATACCAGATGTCTTCACCAGATGCCCTTTGTGCTTCCTGCTGCCAAGAACACCTGGACCCCTCCCTCCTTTGCATTTTTCAAAGGTCACTTACCCCTAGCTCCCCCACCCAACTTCCTCATTCAGGGCTTGGCCCATAGGTCACTTCCCCCTAGCTCCCCTTCCCAACTTCCTCATCCCCACTGCTTAAAACGTGCTGCCTGTGTAACAATAAACGGGACCTTGACAATAGAATCTTGCTTGGTCTCTTTTCTCCCCCACCCCCACCCATGACCTTCAGGTAGTGCCTCTTTGGGACCCTGAATAACTAGACCTGCCGGACAGGTTAAAAGTAGATTAACTACACCCATAAGAACACCAGAAATAAACGATCTCATACACACAAAATCAAAAGAAGGGAAACACACACACACACACACACACACATACCTATTCTATATAGTGCTAGAGCACTAAGATAACTAAAGAAGATCAAGGTGATACCAATTGGAAAGGAAGAAGTCAAAGTATTGTTATTCACAGATGATATGATAGTATACATAAGATATCCAATAAGTTCTACAAGAGAACACCTACAACTGATGAACATCTTCAGAAAGTTTGACTGGATGCAAAATTAACTCAAATAAATCAGTATCCCTCCTTTATAGAAATTATAAACAGGCCAAGAAATTAGAGAAACAACCTTTACAATAGCAACAAATTATGTAAGACATCTTGGTGTATGTAACTCTAACCAAGCCAATGATAAGCCTGTATGACAAGAACTTCAAGTCTCCCAAGAAAGAAATTGAGGAAGATTCAGAAGATGGAAAGATCTTCGATACTCATGGATCGGTAGGATTAACATTGTGAAAATGGCCATCTTACCAAAAGCAATCTACAGATTCATTGCAACCCCCATCAAAATCCTGACACAATTATTTACAGACTTAAAAGAGCAATTCTCAACCTCATATGGAAAAACAAAAAAACCCACGATAGCTAAAAACGATCCTTAGCAACAAAAGAACTTGTGGAATTGTCACCACTCTTGATTTCAAGCTGACTTACAGACAAATAGACATAAAAACTGCATTGTATTGGTATAAGAACACACAAGTTGGGGAAGAGGGACCCCCCCGCACTGGGCGGGAGCCTACCAGCGTCCCCTCCGTGACTTCTGTTCCCGTACTGCACGAAAGAGACAGGTACCCAGGTTCGCCCCAATATAACATCGCTCGGGACACGACCTGTTGGGGCTTCCATCTGGTCCCAAGAACTGGACAGCACTGCGGTCCTCTGCAGGGTGGCCAGCGCCACCGAGAGTGTGCAGGGTGCACTCCGCCATCTTTGCTCCAGTGTCCTGGTGGTTGGGACAGCCAGGCTCTGAGACAGACGGGCATAATATCGCTTGGGTCTCGGGAGGCTTGTGTGTACGCTGCTAGCAGGAGCTGGGAAGATCTGCAGTAACGAGCACGGGGACTTCTGCCTCGCAGAGGGACGTCCCCTTCCCCCAACTCTGGAAGAGATCACACACCCCTGCACAGGGCAGGAGCATACCAGCCTCCCTTTGGCGACCTCTGCTCCAGGAATCCATTAAGCTGAGCCTTTGGATGTGCAGGGACTCCCCATTATAACATCACTTGGGGCAAGGCACATCAGGGCTCCAAAGTCACCCAGGAGCAGGGCAGGCCCCAGAAATCGGTGCCAGGGGAATCCTGGTAAGCCAGGGGGACCAGAAGTAGCTTTGCAGGCTCACAGGAGGTCCAAGCAACAGCCAGTGTCAGCAGGACCAACTATCATCAGAGGTAACCAGATGGCAAAAGGCAAACGTAGGAACGTTACTAACAGAAATCAAAGTAATATGGCACCATCCGAACCCAACTCTCCAACAGCAGCAAGTCCTGGATACCCCGCCACACCCGAAAGACAAGATCTGGATTTAAAATCACTTCTCATGATGCTATTAGAGGATCACAAGAAGGACACAAATAAATCAAATAAAGAATTACAGGAGACCATGAATCAATGGTTAGAAGCCCTTACAAAGGAAACACAAAAATCGCTTAGAGAAATGCAGGAGAACATGGATCAAAAGATGGAGGCCCACAAGGAGACAACACAAAAATCGCTTAAAGAAATGAATCAACGGGTAGATGCACTTTCAAAGGAATCACAAAAACTGCATAAAGAAATGCAGAAGAATATGGGTCAACAGACGGATGCCCATAGGGAGGCAACACAAAAAGTGCTTAAAGAAATGAATCGACGGATAGATGCCCTTACAAAGGAAACACGAGTTCTGCTTAAAGAAATGCAGGAGACAATGGATCAACAGATGGAATCCCATGAGAAGGAAACACAAAAATCGCTCAGAGAAATACAGGAGAACTTGGATCAACAGGCAGAAATCCTGAAAGAGGTAACTCAAAAATACCTTAAAGAAATACAGGAAAATACAAACAAACAAGTGAAGGATCTCAGCAAATCCATCCAAGATCTAAAAAAGGAAGTAGAAACAACTAAGAAATCACAAAGGGAGACAACTTTGGAGATAGAAAACCTTGGGAAGAAATCAGGAGTCATAGATGCAAACATCAACAATAGAATGCAAGAGATGGAAGAAAGAATCTCAGGTGCTGAAGATACCATAGAAAACATCGACTCAACAGTCAAAGAAAATGCAAAATGCAAAAACGTGTAACCCAAATCATCCAGGAAATCCAGGACACAATGAGAAGACCAAACTTAAGGATTATAGGTATAGATGAGAGTGAAGATTTGCAACTTAAAGGGCCAGTAAACATCTTCAACAAAATTATGGAGGAAAATTTCCCTAACCTAAAGAGAGAGATGCCGATGAACATACAAGAAGCCTACAGAACTCCAAACAGACTGGACCAGAACAGAAATACCTCCCGTCACATAATAATCAAAACACCAAATGTACTAAACAAAGAAAGAATATTAAAAGCAGTAAGAGAAAAGGGCCAAGTAACATACAAAGGAAGACCTATCCGAATCACTTCAGACTTCTCACCAGAGACTATGAAAGCCAGAAGATCCTGGGCAGATCTCATGCAGACACTAAGAGAGCACAAATGCCAGCCTAGACTACTATACCCAGCAAAACTCTCAATCACCATAGATGGAGAGACCAAGATATTCCATGATAAAACCAAATTGTCACAATATCTTTCCACAAATCCAGCCCTGCAAAGGATAATAGGTGGAAACCGCCAATACAGGGAGAGAAACAACACCCTGGAAAAAATGAGATAGTAACTTTCTTGCTTCAAACCCAAAAGTAGATAACCACTCAAACATAAAGATAGCATCAAGAATGGCAGGTGGCAATAATCACTATGCCTTAATCTCTCTTAATATCAATGGTCTCAATTCCCCAATAAAAAGACATAGACTAGCAGACTGGATACGTAAACAGGACCCTGCATTTTGCTGCATGCAGGAAATGCACCTCAGTGTCAAAGACAAACACTACCTCAGATTAAAAGGCTGGAAGACAATTTTACAAGCAAATGGCCCCAAGAAACGAGCCGGAGTTGCCATCCTAATATCAGATAAAATTGATTTTCAACCTAAAGTCATCAAAAAAGACACAGAAGGTCACTACATACTGATTAAAGGAAAAATCCACCAAGAAGAACTCTCAATTCTGAATATCTATGCTCCAAATGCAAGGGCACCCTCATTCGTAAAAGAAACTTTACTAAAGCTCAAAGCACACATCGAACCTCACACAATAATAGTGGGTGACTTCAACACCCCGCTCTCTGAAATGGATCGTTCAGGAAAGCTGAAACTAAACAGGGACACAGTGAATCTAATTGAAGCCTTGGACCAAATGGAACTAACAGATATATATAGAACATTTCATCCTAGAGCTAAAGAATACACCTTCTACTCAGCACCTCATGGCACCTTCTCCAAAATCGACCATATAATTGGTCACAAATCAGACCTCAACAGATATAAGAAGATAGAACTAATCCCATGCCTCCTATCAGATCACTATGGAATAAGGGTGGTCTTCAATGGCAACAAAAACAAAAGAAAACCCACATACACAGAGGCTGAACAATGCTCTACTCAATGATAACTTGGTCAAGGTGGAAATAAAGAAAGAAATCAAAGACTTTTTGAAATTTAATGAAAATGAAGGCACAACATACTCTAATTTATGGGACACAATGAAAGCAGTGCTAGGAAGAAAATTCATAGCCCTGAGTGCCACCAAAAAGAAACGGGAGACAGCATACACTAACAGCTTAATGGCACACCTGAAAGCCCTGGAACAAAAAGAAGCAAATACACCAAAGAGGAGTGGAAGGCAGGAAATTATCAAAATCAGGGCTGAAATCAATCAAGTAGAAACAAATAAAACCATACAAAGAATCAACAAAACGAGGAGTTGGTTCTTTGAGAAAATCAACAAGATAGATAAGCCCTTAGCCAGACTAACCAGAGGGCACAGAGACAGGATCCAAATTAATAAAATCAGAAATGAAAAGGGAGAGATAACAACAGAAACTGAGGAAATTCAAAAAATCATCAGATACTACTACAAAAACCTATATTCAACACAACTAGAAAATCTGGAGGAAATGGACAATTTCCTTGACAGATATCATATACCAAAATTAAATCAGGATCAAATAGACCATCTAAACCACCCTATAACCCCTGAAGAAATAAAAGTTGTCATTGGAAGTCTTCCAACCAAAAAAAGCACAGGTCCAGATGGTTTTAGTGCAGAATTCTATCAGACCTTCAAAGAAGAACTAACACCAATACTCTTCAAACTGTTCCACAAAATAGAAACAGAAGGAACACTACCCAACTCGTTCTATGAAGCCACAATTACGCTAATATCAAAAGCACACAAAGATCCGACAAAGAAAGAGAATCTCAGGCCAATCTCTCTTATGAATATCGATGCAAAAATACTCAACAAAATTCTTGCCAACCGAATCAGAGAACACATCAAAACAATTATTCACTACGATCAAGTAGGCTTCATCCCAGGGATGCAGGGATGGTTCAATATAAGGAAATCCATCAATGTAATCCACTATATAAACAATCTCAAAGAAAAAAACCACATGGTCATCTCATTAGATGCTGAGAAAGCATTTGACAAAATTCAGCATCCTTTCATGCTAAAGGTCTTGGAAAGATCAGGAATTCGAGGCCCATATCTAAACATAGTAAAAGCAATTTACAGCAAACCGGTAGCCAGCATCAACCTAAATGGAGAGAAACTTGAAGCAATCCCACTAAAATCAGGGACTAGACAAGGCTGCCCTCTCTCTCCATATCTTTTCAATATAGTACTTGAAGTTCTAGCTAGAACAATTAGACAACAAAAAGAGGTCAAAGGGATACGAATTGGAAAGGAAGAAGTCAAACTATCACTATTTGCAGACGATATGATAGTATACTTAAGCGACCCAAAGAACTCCACCAGAGAACTCCTACAGCTGATTAACGACTTCAGCAAAGTGGCCGGATATAAAATCAACTCAAGCAAGTCAGTAGCCTTCCTATACTCAAAGGACAAGCAGGCTGAGAAAGAAGTAAGAGAAATGATACCCTTCACGATAGCCACAAACCATATAAAGTATCTTGGCGTGACTCTAACAATACAAGTGAAAGATCTGTATGACAAGAACTTCAAGTCTCTGAAGAAAGAAATTGAAGAAGACCTCAGAAGATGGAAAATCTGCCATGCTCATGGACTGGCAGGATTAATATAGTAAAAATGACCATCTTGCCAAAAGCAATATACAGATTCAATGCAATCCCCATCAAAATCCCAACTCAATTCTTCATAGAGTTAGAAAGAGCAATTCAAAAATTCATCTGGAATAACAGAAAACCCAGAATAGCTAAAACTATTCTCAAGAGTAAAAGAATCTCTGGGGGAATCAGGATCCCGGACCTCAAGCTGTACTACAGAGCAATAGTGTTAAAAACTGCATGGTATTGGTACAGTGACAGGCATGTAGATCAATGGAACAGAATTGAAGACCCAGAAATGAATCCACACTCCTATGGTCACTTGATCTTTGACAAAGAAGCTAAAACCACCCAGTGGAAAAAAGATAGCCTTTTCAACAAATGGTGCTGGCTCAACTGGAGGTCAACATGCAGAAGAATGCAAATTAACCCATTCTTATCTCCTTGCACTAAGCTCAATTCCAAGTGGATCAAGGACCTCCACATAAAACCAGACACACTGAAACTAATAGAAAGGAAACTAGGGAAGAACCTTGAACATATGGGCACAGGGGAGAATTTCCTGAACAGAACTCCAATAGCTTATGCTCTAAGATCAAGAATAGACAAATGGGACCTCATTAAATTACAAAGTTTTTGCAAGGCAAAAGACACTGTCAAAAAGACAAAGCGACAACCAACTAACTGGGAAATGATCTTTACCAACCCTACATCCGACAGAGGGCTAATATCCAATGTATACAAAGAACTCAAGAAGGTAAACTCCAGAGAGGCAAGTAACCCTATTAAAAAATGGGGTACAGAGCTAAACAAAGAGTTCTTACCTGAAGAATATCTAATGGCCGAGAAGCACCTAAAGAGATGTTCATCATCCTTAGTCATTAGGGAAATGCAAATCAAAACAACCCTGAGATTCCATCTCACACCAGTCAGAATGGCTAAGATCAAAAACACAGGAGACAGCAGTTGTTGGCGAGGATGTGGAGAAAGAGGAACACTCCTCCACTGCTGGTGGGATTTCTAGCTGGTAAAACCACTCTGGAAAGCAGTCTGGCAGTTCCTCAGAAAACTGGGCATGACACTCCCGGAGGATCCGGCTATACCACTCCTGGGCATATACCCAGAGGCTTTACCTGCATGCAATAAGGACACATGCTCCACTATGTTCATAGCAGCCTTATTTATAATAGCCAGAAGCTGGAAAGAACCCAGATGTCCCTCAACGGAGGAATGGATTCAGAAGATGTGATATATTTACACAATGGAATACTACTCTGCAATTAAAAACAATAAATTCACGAAATTCCTAGGCAAATGGTCAGAACTTGAAAATATCATCCTTAGTGAGGTAACCCAATCACAAAAGAACACACTAGGTATGCAGTCATTGATAAGGGGGTATTAACCCAGAATCTAGGAATACCCTAGACACAATTCGCATATCAATAGATTTCTAAGAAGATGGAAGGAGAGACCCCTGGTCCTGGAAAGACTGGATGTAAGGGGAACGCCAGGACAGAGAAGCGAGAGGGGGGTGAATGGGGAAAAGAGGGAGGGAAGGGGGCTTATGGGACTTTCGGGGAGGGAGGAAACGGGAAAGGGGAAATGATTTTGAATGTATATAAAAAAAACTTAGAAAATAAAATTTAAAAAAAAAAACACACAAGTTGATAAATGGACTCAAATTAATACCACGATATAAACCCACACACTATGGACACTTAATTTTTGACAAAAAGAAAAGCAAAACTGTATAATGGAAAGGAAAAACATCTTCAACAAATGGTGCTAGTCTAACTGGATGTCTGCAAAGAGTAGAAGGCAAATAGATTCATAACTATCACCCTGCACAAAACTCAAGTTCAAGTGGATCAAAGACCTCAACATAAAACTAGATACACTGAACCTGCTAGAAGAAGAAGTGATGAATAGTCTTGAATTCATTAAGACAGGAGGCAACATCCTGAACAAAACAACAATAGCACAGACACTAAGACCAACAATTAATAAATGGGATCTTGTGAAACTGAAAAGCCTCTGTAATGCAGAGGACACACTCAGTCAAACAAAGCAGAAGCTTACAGATTGGGAAAAGATTTTTTTCCAGCTCCATATCCAATAAGGACTAATATCCAAAATATATAAAGAACTCAAGAAATTAGATACCACAAAATCAAATAATCCACTTTTAAAATGGGGTACAAATCTAAATTTAAAATCTTCAATAGGGGAATGTCAAATGGCTGAGAAACATTTCAGGAAAAGTTCAACATCCTTAGCCATCAGAGAAATGCTAATCAAAACCAAAAGTAAGGGATTCAATCTTACTCCTGTCGGAATGGCTAAGATCAATAACACAAGTGACAACTCATGCTGGCAAGGATGTAGAGAAAGAGAAACTCTCCTTCATTGCTGGTGAAAGTGAAAACTTATAAAAATACTTTGAAAAGCAAAATAGAAGTTCCTCAGAGAGTTGCGAACTGATCTACCTCAGAAGCCAGAACAACCCAGATGTCCCTCAACAGAATGGATAAAGAAACTCTAGTATATTTACACAGTGGAATATTACTCAGCTGTTAATTTTAAAATGACATCATGAAATTTGCAGGCAAATGGGTAGAACAAGAAAATCATGCTGAATAAGGTAACTCAGACACAGAAAAATAAATCTGGTATGTACTCATTTATAAGTGAATATTGACTTGTAAGTAAATGACAACAAAGCTATGACCTATAGACCCAGAAAGGCTGGGAAAAGAGAAAGGTTCTGGGAAGGACATGGGATCTCTCTGGGTGGATCAAATAGAATAGATTTGGAGGGGGTATGCTGGAGAAATGCCTCAGAGGTTAAGAGCACTGGCTGCTCTTCCAGAGGTCCTGAGTTCGATTCCCAGCAAACACATGGTGGCTGATAACCATCTACAATGAGATCTGGTGCCCTCTTCCAGCATGCAGGCATACATGCAAGCAGAACACTATAAAATAACTAAATGTTTAAAAAACAGTGGCTTTTATGGATGAACTAGGTCATGAAGGATCAAAAACAAAGACGACCAGGTTGGATGGGAAATGGGGTGTAGGGAGAAAGTATGGAGAAGAGGACTGGAATTGGAGAGTATTGAATTCTAAATGAGTTTGGAAATCCAATGCAGAGCTAACTTCCTGGGAATCTACGAAGTTCATCCTAATGATGATTCTTTATAATAGGGAATGCAGAGTCTCAACTGGCCATCTCTCATAGACAACTGAGGCTTTCAGTGATCAGACTGGGCTGCATTCCATTGAGGTGTTTGCCAAGGGTGTACCATAAAAATCCAAAAAACAAAGGGTTGCTCCCTGAAAACTGATATCAGGGCCCCATTACTGAGGACAACATCCACACAACTCACTGCACATGAACACATTGAGTTGGTGACTACATGGAGTCTTAAGCTCTACATTCTAAACTCTAGTGAAGAAAGAGATTCTTGCAGGCTTCAGAAAGAGAAATATGGACATTGACCCAGTCACAAAACCTTTGACCTGCAATCTGTCCTGCCAGAAAATATGCCAGGACAATAGTGACGCAGAACTTATGGGGCCAGCCAACCACTTTCTGATTTTACTTAGAGCCCCACTCCACAAGAAGGTACCCATACTCAACACTACTTGGGTAACCAAGAACCAGAGACTAGGCAGCCCAAAGATCTAGGGTAAAACCACACATTACTGGTCTTTTGTGCCCTTCCCTCTCCTTCAGCGGGCTAACCAGAACTGAAATGTTTGCCACAGTCTGTCTTCTGCTGACCTAGCCCACCTAAGGTGGAGTCTTCCAACCTAGGGGAATAGTCTTCTGCTGACCTAGGTAGAGCCTTCAGATTTAGGTAGAAGTCTATTGTTTTGCCACATCCTCAGTTTCCTGCAGAAAACAGACTGCCTGTTGAACTTGTTTTGCAACAGAAACCAGCTGGAACAGGGGATGGGTCCTTCATTTCCCCCTATGTGTTCAGAGTTTAGATATTAAACATTGAGCCTTGATCAGAGAACCTTTGCCTTGGTTCGTTATTTCTCTTGCCCACCCATCCTATTACACATCCTTCGAGGTATACCTGGTTCTCTATGGCTGCTGGATGGCTACAGTCATTTAAAAAAAATTATCAATAAAATGACTCCTAATGATATTCTTCTATACTCATAGATCAGTATGCTAGCCAATCATCTTGGGCTTTCTCCAGCAACAGATAGAACAGAAGCAGAGGGCCAGAGGAAGGTATTAGACAGAAAGGGAATCTATCTGGGCAGTCTCCATCAAGTCCCTACGCTCATAGCACAGGGGATTTTTGGAAGAGGAGGCAGAAAGATTGTAAGAGCCAGGAGGGATGGAGGACGCCAGTGGAACAAGGTCCTTTGACTCCAGGCTCACAGAGACTAAAGCAGCAAGCACGGGTCTTAAGTGAGTATACAGGAGGTCCACTGGAGATACGGGAAGCTCAGTACACAGACACTTGGTTAGTTGTTCATTTCTTCACCTCACATCATTCCTCTCAAAATAATTGAACACTAATTAAGCTGGAAATAACTTCTGAGTAAAACAGATTTAGTAATTGTGGGAGAGAGGGAAGCTGTACTTCAGGGACTGAGGCTCTGCAGTGACTTTCCTTCCCCTTGACACTGTGACAGCATGAAACCTAAAGTTTGCAGAATCTGATGGCAGCCAAGAGCTGGCAGATCCAGACAGTACAAATATGACCTGGCAAGTGTCACCTTCCCAGAGCTGCTCCAGAGCCTGTCTGCACCACAGAGGTCCAGGTGAGTAGATGGAGGTAAGACCTTAGATCCCCTCAGCTGTGCTATGGAGTTACATTAAAGCTGAAGTCTCTCTCTAAGCCAGAGAGCAATTGAAAGGCTCTGTGTGCCCTGGGTCCCCCACATTCCTTCTGACCCTGACAAGGTTGGTCCTTCAGTCCAGAGAGATCAAAGGACATGAGTTCCTGAAGATACAGAAATGGGACAGAAATGCTAAGGCATCACTATCCAACCTCAGGCTGAAGTCAGCACAGAGTTTTGAGGGTCATGGCCTAACATTTCTTACTTGTTTTTTGTGTGATTTTTTTTATTTGTTTCTTTGTTGTTTCTAAGGAATCAGTAAGATAGATTTTCAGATGTCTTTCAAAAATTTGCGACAATAAAGAAACACTGCAGTAACAACAGTACTGGAGAGATAGAGGCAAGATAATCGTTTCTTTCAATGGTTTACATGGAGAGACTTTGTCTCAAAAATCACAAGAAAAAATACAAATATAGATATTTTAGCTTCCATGTTTGCCAGCATTGTGACTTCAACAGACTCACTGGTGTTGTAAAGGTTGTACTTTTCACTTCTGGTGCATTTTCACTTCTGACGCATTTCCACTTTTCAAGTGTGGGCACATGCTTTCATTTACAACAGCTTTATAATTCCTCATTTGAAGGTTTTTCTCATAGAATCATCCTAATAGTCTCTAGATTCCACCACCTAATATTATAATTGCTTACTTCAACTTCAGACATTTTATGCCTGGTGCATGTGGAGAACTACAAACCACAAAGAGTTGCAGTTATCAAGACCATCTTGAGAATTCCTGCTATAAGGATCCAGGCTGTGAACTAGCACAGCCTGAACAGCTCATCTTAACTTTATCCCATAACTAAACAACGAAGAGCCACAATCTTTTCTGGTTTGTTTGGTTGCTGGCTGGCTTGCTTTTAGAAAATCAGAATGAATAACGCAGATTATACCTCAGGCTCTTGGGAGTTAAACTCATCATGGTAGCATCCATCTATCTAAACACAAATCCATCCTATCCTTTAAATTAATTTCCTTTAACATTTCCCAAACAATGTGGGAGATGTGTCACATCTCTCCTCTGACAGTCCAGTAGAAATGAATAACTAGAACTGCCGGAGGCTGGTCTCAAGTGTGATTTAAAGTTTGGAAACAGGAATAGAGGACTTGAAATGGAGGATTCCCTAGGAAAGTTAGCATTAAACAAACAGAAAAAAAAGTTAATATTTTCCACCAGGACTTGAAGTTATTAATTGCAGCAATTTTTACAGACTCTAGTCTTTGAATGAACGGTTAACGTTTATTCTAAGGACAATAACGAATGTTGATAAGCTTCCTGTGGATGTCTGGAGCATACTTCTATATATTCAGATATTCAGGATGGTATTGTGATTTCTAAGATTCACTGATATAGGCAGAAATTATTCATTTGTCATAATGCAGTTGAAAGGCAATAACTGACATTTCTAGAGTCATGAAGCCACCTGGAACAAACCTGGCAACAAGACTAGGTTCCTATAGGCCACATATGAGATCACAAGGACAAAGTCATAGCAGGAAGGAGAGCAGGAAACAGAGCCATTCCAAAAACTCGGAATGCACAAGCCCATGGAGACACTGACATGTCCAGATTCCTCTTATTCTAGGAAATGTACCCAGAGTTTACCATATAAATATTAGAGAAATGAAAATGGAGCTCCTGAATATACATAATAACATCCAACCAAGGTCTAAGTCCTGGAATCAGCTCAGACTGATGTAGAACAAAGCAGCCTGCCTATCAAACAGTTTGAAAAAGAAAAAGAAAAGGAAAAAGAAAAAGAAGCAGACTGTAAAGTAAACTAACAGAACTGCTGCTCACAAGGCGCCACAGAGGCAAAAGCCACCAGGACCTCTTAGATGGGATTGTCCCTGCTCACAAAAGTGGCCCCAACCTACTGTTACTTCTCCATGCAGCCTTATTGAGAACACATAACTCAAAAACTTCAGGGCAGCAGCTCACAAATCATTAATCTCCTTCTTCCATGCCCCTCACCAGCAACAGTTGGTCCATGACTAAGTTGGACTGAGGTTCAATGGCTGTTCCATGCTCCCTTAGATGTGCTGAGGTCCATCAGTGGGGTCACAGATGCCTTGAGTCATCCAATAGGATCACAGACCCCTGATACTCACTCTCCTAGAAAGCATCCCAGGGTTCTACAGGACACAGGCCCTGGCTGCAACATGGTGGATACATGAATTTTTTGCACAAAAGTCTTTTTCAGGACATCTTTTGGTGATTAAGCTTTAATTGTGGTACTTTATCTAGAAAGGTTACACAGTTTGACTTGCACTAAGGGCTGTCTTGAACCCCAGAGCCCCATAATAACAGGAGGGGCTTAGAGAGCCCTCCCTACTCTCTTGAATACCATCAGTAAAAGTTTGCTGCACCCAAAAAAATATCTAGTAAACATTTATACAGAGTGAAATTGTATAATTGTCACTGTAAAAACTTAACATAATAAAATGTAGAAATTGAAGTTATAGGCCAGTTAGTGGTGGTGCACGCCTTTAATCTCAGCACTTGGGAGGCAGAAGCAGGAGGATTTCTGAGTTCGAGGCCAGACTGGTCTACAAAGTGAGTTCCAGGACAGCCAGGGCTACAGAGAGAAACCCTGTCTCGATAAAAAAAAAAAAAAAAAAAAAAAGAAAAAGAAATTATAAAGTTTGGTGTCAAATGCAATTCTAGAAATAGTTATACTATTCAAGATGCAGATAAGAAAGGAATATCAAACAAAGGAGGATATACTTAGAAGGTAAAGTTGCTAAATGGGAGAGAGTCTGCAGGTAATGATCAGCAAGGTTTCCACATGCCTCTGAGTGATGTGGGGAAGGCAGACGGGTTTAGCATAGGCCTCAGACTTTGGGAATTGGGTGGGAAAATATGAATGAATAGAATGAAAAACAGAGGAAGAATTTCTGTTTAGAGAAATTTGGAATTCAATTCAACTATGGTGAGAGGTAACAAGGATAATGCATGTATGCATGCAGACAGACACACACACACACACACACACACACAAGGGAACTTGAGCAAGTCAATTTTGCTAGTGTAAAGCTCAAAAATAATCTCCTTTAAATTTTAGCTTTGAATACCAGTTACCAATATCACCTGTCAGAGGACACAAAATATCACAGAGGTCACAGGAAAAAAGAGAAAATTCAGAAACCTAGTCTGCAACATTATGTCCATGGCTGCTTCATGAACTCCAGAAAGTGCTATTACGCAAAATGTGCTGTTCAGATCCATGTCTAGAATTACTGAGGCTTTCTTCAAAAATTGTTTATATCCTGGATATGAGTTTACCTACCTGAAAAAGGAAGAAATGGTTTTGAAGTATATTAATAAAATAATTTTTCTCTTTATGACTCTGGTTGGCACTCTGGGGAATGTGTCTATTTCTGTGAATTATATGTTTGGTTTGTGGGGAAGCCCTGAGAAGAAACCCATACAGCTCATTCTCACTCACTTGGCTATTACAAATATCATACTTCTGCTTACAAAAGGATTGCCAAAGACAATAGTAGCCTTTGGTTTGAGAAACTTCCTAGATGACATAGCCTGTAAGATCATTGTTTACCTGGAGAGGGTAGCCCGGGGCCTCTCCATCTGCACCAGCAGTCTCCTCACTGTGGTCCAGGCCATCATCATCAGTCCCAGAGCATCTGGGTGGAGCAGACTCAGGCCAAGGTCTGCATGGCACATCCTTCCATTCTTCTCACTCTTTTGGATAATCAATGGTTTAATAAGTATGAAACTAATCCATTCCATCACAAGAACAGATCTGAATATATCACAGCTTACAAATAGTGACAAGTACTGCTATTTTATGCTAGAAAACTGGGAAATAAAATGGATTGTTCTCACTCTCATGGTCCTGAGAGATGCAGTGTTCCAGGGTGCCATGGGAGGGGCCAGTGGCTACCTGGTATTTCTTCTCCACAAGCACCACCAGCAGGTCCTCTACCTTCAGAACTCCAAGCTTCTCTACAGAACTCCCCCTGAGGTGAGAGCTGCCCAGAGTGTCCTCCTGCTGATGCTCTGTTTTGTTTTCTTCTACTGGACAGATTGTGCCTTTTCTCTCATTTTAAATCTCTCTTCAAGGGGCAATACCTTGATGGTAAATACTCGAGAATTTCTGACCCTTGGTTATGCAACTTTTAGCCCCCTGGTGCTGATTCACAGGGATGGGCTTCTGGTTGAATGTTGGCATGCTCAGTGGGAGAAATTGAGAAAATGTCTCTCTCATTTATATGTCCAATAAGTGTCAAAGAAATCTCAGTTCTGCAATAATGTGTGTAAGAAAAAATTCCTCAAAGCAGTCTGAGCATGTGTTTATCTTCAGTCACTCATGAATCAAAGCCTTGAGCTAAGCTGAAAGAGAAAGACCTTAGCAAACACAGGGTCCCCAAGGGAGGAGTTAGAGAATGGACTGAAGGAGCTGAAGGGGTTTTTAACCCCATAGGAAGAACAATAATATCAACCAACCAGATCCCTCAGAAGTCCCGGGAACTAAACCACCAACCAAAGAGTACACTTGGAGGGACCCAGGGCTCCTGCCACATATGTAGCAGAGGCTGGCATTGTCTGCCATCAGGAGGAGGAGAAGCCTTCATCCTGTGAGGGCTCCATTTCCCAGTGTAGTGGAATGCCCAGATGGTGGCATGAGAGTGGGTGGGTGGGAGAGGGAGCATCCTCATAGAAGCAGGGCTAGGGGGATAGGAAAGGGGGAATCTGGAGTGGAAACTGGGAAAAGGGATAAAATTTCTAATGTAAATACATAAAATATCCAATAAAAAGAAAGAAAAGAAATTTCATTCTCCATTTGCTACTCTTGAAGGGACTTTTTTAACTTTTCTATGTATTAGTTTGCTGTGTATAAATATTTTGCCTGCATTTATAACTGTGTAACATGTGCATGCCCTCTGCCTGTAGAACCTGGAAGAGATCATCAAACACCCATAGACTGACTAGAGTTACAGGGCTTGTTGTTATCCAATGTATGGTTGGTAGAAATTAAACCTGGCTTCTATGAAGACAAGTCAGTGCTCTTAAATGCTGAGACATTGCTCCAGCACCAAGAAAATGTCTTTAACTAGGTTTTACTACTACAGTGACTGAAAGTGTGCAGATGGATTTTGTAAATTTTAACAAAATTCATAGGGATTTATCATGATAGTCTAAAAAATTCCATTTCTTTTACTTGATGATGTGCTTTACTTTACTTACTTGATGTGCTTTCTAAATATTAGTATCACAAGGGGATCTTGGACAACTTCAATGTGTCTCTAAGTATCCATCCATAGAAAATATTTTAAAGAATTATGGAAGAATGATATGTACTATGAATTCAGTCAATAGAAGTCCAATGCACCAGTCAAAGAATTTAAATGCCCTGAATTATTTTATTGGTGTTAAATTCGTGTAAGTTCTCTGTAGGAATAAACACTGTGTATATTGGATAAATTAGGTAACCAATACACAGTAAAGTTTTATTTTATGTTCATCTATAGTTTCTATTTTCATTAAAAAATGTGGATTTGTCTTTTTCGAAATATTCAATGAATGTGACTTAAGCTGAGCAAGCATGGTTGTGACCTCGATGCTCTACACAGCTCTGTGCATCCACACCAGCATAGTATATATCACCAAAGAGGAGAGAATTAATCTGATTCATTTAAATGAAGGATTCACTGCTTAGGCACTTAAATTGGATCCCTACAGTAGTGACATGGTTTGAAGACTCTGATGGGCCCATTCTAAAAAATACTTACTGATATAATCATTTAACATGAATTTTTGGAGTTGTCAGAGGTAAGTTTTTATCTTATTTTTTTAAATTTCTGACTAGAACCCCTATAAACACAAGGATGTCACACGGATCTGTTTTACAATGATGAATAAGTATTGACATTTTCCTTGGTTGCACTGTATACAGAGAAGATTTAAGTAACCGATGTCTATAGTATTGTGCTATAGATTATTAAATAGCTTCTTTTTCTAATATAATTATTTTTACTTATGTGTATGTGTCTGTGTGAATGTATACCACATTTGAACAGATGCCCATACAGGCCTGAAGAGAGTTGTAGGTCCCAAGGAGCTAGAGCTACAAGCTGTCATGCATCCTATAATGTGGGTTTTGGGTAAGGAAGCAGGGTTCTCTGCAAGAGGAGCAGGTCTCTTCACCATTCCTCCAGCTCCTTGTCTTTCAGATGTAAATGTAACTTGTCTGTAGATAATATTCATTACTCATGTTATTTTTACAACTCTTCTGTTAAAGCCCTTTTATAAGTATCTGACATAAAGAACCAGACAAATCAAGCACCTTCTAAGTCAATCTGTGTAATTTGACTCAAAAGGAAGTGTTGTAAGAACATGGAAAAGGTGTGAAGAAAGATGTGTTTAATCTGAGTGCTGGAGAGTTTGTTCAATATTAAGAATGGACAGGGGGCTAGAGAGATGACTCAGTGAGTAAAAGCACCTGCTGACACCCAGACAGCCTGATCTGCCTCTGAAGAAGAAAACTAGCTCCCACATGTTTTCCTCTGACCTCCAAATGCATGCTGAGATGCATCAGCACACAGAGAAACATACAGAATAAACTTTAGTATAATTTAAGTGTTGTTAATAATAGGAGAAATAGAATTGTTGACACAGCATGACCAAGAATGGCATGGACTCACACAGAGTTGCTCTGTTCAATGTCTCCTTAAAAGTCAGACATAGAAAAAAAAAACTAAAGCAAAATCTTGATCACAACATGAATTAAAATCTTGAATACATCATGAAAATTCTAAGTAAGTGGAGGATAATGAAGATAACCTGAAAATTGGACTCGATTGTGACCTTCAGGAAATGAACGAGAGATTTGACAATTGGATTAGTATAAATTTCACCTTAAACTTTATAATTTCATTGTGTGTCACTAGGATGGACCTATAAGTTGTGCTTATAATGCAGGATTATCATAATTCATTAAATATTAAGCATTAAGGATTGCATACTGCTTCCAATAATGCACTGCCAGAGCCTAGTCTCCCCATAATGTAATGAAAGAAAGCAGAAGGCAGAAGGCAGTAACTAGTCAGGTGATACCTGCCTTCAGGCCTAAGTACAAGCCAGTGGTCACATAGTTTAGTCTTCCTGAAACCTGCAGGACACAAAACTCTACAGCAATAATGTAGTAATAACTAGGATGTAGAAGAGGAAGGGCTCTGATTGGCTTTCCAAGTATTTATAATATACACAAATCTTGGGGCTCAAGCATCACAGTTTCCTTTGCACTACGATATCGTCCCGTACAATATGGCTATATGGGAGATGTGATGGTGAAGTGCTTGAATGCAAAAACAGTAAACACCTGTCAGATCTATACATCAGAAAATCAACTTGACCTCACAAACATCACAGCAACTCAGCTATTAGCAACATTTAGGAAAAAGATGAGGGTAAACTAGAGGAAACTTAAAAACTGACTGCAGAACTCCTGAAATGATGCAGTATCCATGACAACCAGGATCCCAGTAATTTCATTTCAGTCCAGGACCAACTTGTTTTGCTGAAAGAGATTAAATTACTATAGATTCCGTGTTCACAGATCTCCCTGTTCCCATGATAATACACAGCAGCAAGTTATTCTCCTTCCTGCATTTTACCTTGGAAAGCATCCATACATACAGAAAAAATCCAGGCTTCCTTAGAGGCCAGGAATCAAACTCAGATCTCTAGGTCAAATGCCACCCCAGAGCTCCTCAAAATCACTCTCCTGAATATGCCCCAAGCAGCCATGTCCTATGATGGATGCTGGGACTTTGCCAGTCCATACTCCACACCTGGGCAGGAGTGCTGGGCTGTAGGGAAGCTCTGAGGCACCTCTGGTGGGTGGGAAAGCACAGTCTGGGGCAGGGGAAATGCTGGAGGTGACTTAGGTCCTCAGGCATGCAAGGAGGCTGGGGCTGTAGGGTTCTCAGACCCTTGGACACCCAGGTGCTGCTGGGAGTCACAAAAGAACTGAGAATGGAGTCTGGGGCCCACAAGCTGGGTCTAGGCCTGGGGTTGGTGGGAGGGGTAGGGAGAGAAGCTCCCTGCTGGTCCCGAGGGGAGAGTCCCTGGCTTGACAGTGGCCATCTTGGCAGTTGTGGCTGGGAGTACAGAGAGGCCTTCTGTGGGAGATTAGGTACCAACTCTGTAGTGAAGGCCTTCTCCATGATGGAAAGAGCGAGCCATGGCTCCAAATAAGTTTTTATCATGGTGGAAAGTGGATTCATAAAACTGTACCCTACTTCTCAGAGTGGGCCTCAGATTAAATACCTTTTGCAGGAAGGAATGTCTGAAAAGGAAAGCTTATTGGCTGAGCCCTCCAAGCCTCTAGGTAATTCATTGGCATGGAGATATCTGTTGTGAGCCTACTGTGACCTGAAGTCAAGTCTCTTTTCCTATTGTCTTGGTCTAAGATGTTAGGGATGCCTCATCTACATGTGGAAGGACTTGGGAGTTGCCCTTACATGCAGATGGCCACAAATCTAGGGGGGCTGTGGCTGCATGACTGGGGCCTGTTGCCTGGGAGCCACCAAAACTCCTATGGTGCCTTCAGAGTTTCTGGGGCTTCAAAGCCTTTAGCTTGACCAAGGCCCAGGCTGCCTTTAGTGGTCCACTGCCTTACTGACTGGCTTACATAGAGAGTTCAAGGACAGCCTGGGCTTCAGAGTGAGACCCTGATCTGAAGTAGGAGTGGAAGCAGAAAATATCCACACATATGGGTGGGAAGGAGAGAGAGAAGAGGAGCAGGAGAGGACAAAAGGAAAAAGGAAATCCATATGTATACAGCCACAAAAATGAACTTTATGTGATTTATAAAATGATGCTGGGTTTAAATGTTAGTTATTTGCAAGGACACAGATTTTTTTTTTCCTTTAAAGAAACACAGGACACAAAGTCTCACAAGTAGGAACTGACTGGCTTCAAAGTTGCAATCCTCCTGTCTCTGCCTCCCAAGTGCTGGAATACAGGGGTAAACAGTCCTGCTCAGCCACAAAGTATAATTTTAATAAACGAATGAACAATGCCAGAGTAAAGGGGTAAAAGTGAAGAGAAGCATTCCTAATATAATGTTAACAGCCCCCTCCGCCCCCCCAAACCACTGCTCCTCAGACTATGAAGAGCCCTATGTAGCAGTGAACTGAACCCACTATCAGGGGCGCTGCTCTTTTTACCCAGGCCAGAGAGGGAAGGGACACATGACCCCAAATGACCTTTGGACGACACTGTGTGTGTGCACTTATTCTCTGAAGTCTCCAATGGTATCTGAGCATTTTACCTGTCTCCTCAGGGTGGACCAGGTTGTCACCATCAGTACCAGGACAACCCCGTAGACAAAGCTCAAGCCACAGACATTATGGCAAGTTCTTTTGTATCTTTAATTTTCTGCCAAGTTCCAACTAGCTTTGCTACAACAGCATGAACAGATCTGGAATTGAAGTCTGTAGTGGAGATTGTTATATGCTGTCATCCAAACATAATTAAGGGGTTTTCTTCTCTCTCTCTCTCTCTCTCTCCCTCTCTCTCTCTCTCTCTCTCTCTCTCTCTCTCTCTCTCTCTCTCTCTCTCTCTCTCTCATCTCTCACTCATGACTCTTTGAAATGTCATCCATTAGAGTTTCCTAGGTGGAGCAGTGGTCTGTGGTTATGTATATAAATGTCACAAGTGCTCCCTCTAACGTCCCAGTTCCATTGTTGTAAATAATTCCTGTCCAGAAATCAGAGCAACCTGGACTGTTCTCCTTTCTTATAACCTGTTCCCTTTTTATAGGTAGGTAAAGTTGGGGGAGGGGGTAATTGTATTTATTTTTTATTGGGTAGATTTTTTTCTCTCCTTATACACAGGCTCCATGACTTGATGATGCCAATCATAAAAGCAGTTTTGAGGATAGTTAGCTGTTCTCCACCTGTTTATCCTGATCTGCAGAGATGACCTGTTATTAACTGTTGGAGTGCACATTAAGGGAAGGGATTGCATTCTACCCTCATTCTGCCTGAACTAAACGTATATATGCAGCAGGAATTGCTTTACTCCAGCGATTAAAAAATAAAATAAAATAAACCGGATTTTGCTATGTACCTGGAGCTGATCTAGAAGTGGTAATTCTGCTAGGAGAATTGTCAAATGCTAGAGAGGCACAACTACAGCACGCTTTGTCCTAAAGTTTGAATGTATCACAACATTTAAAATTTAAAAGCATATGAATAGATTTACAGAAGAGGGAAAGCAGCCTGTTCTTGGCAATCTAAAACTAGTAGGAAATTTCCAGGAAGCTCCACCGCTGCTGTCATGTGACTCTTCCTTTGTGCTGGAAAAGATAAGAGAAGCTAAACCTGTAATCCTACTCCTTTTTTCCCCAATCCAAAGCATGGGAGCAAGACAGGGAAGGCGGTGGTCCATCGAAATCATGTCTTTCTGGATTCTAAAATTAGCCGAAGCTGCCACCATAATCCTACTGTATTTTTCCCCAAGCCAGTCCTTGATAGTAAAACAGGGAAGATAGCAGTCTAACACAATCATTAGTCGTTGCTGGATTCTAAAAATAATTAAATGCTGATTCTAAAATTAATTCGTAACAAAGCCTATACAGGCTGATTGATACTAAACAAGTTAAAGACCTTAAGCTACCATCCCAAAAGAAGAATCCGGGGCGGGGGTTAGGGGGGAAGGGAGGACCCCTGAGGGGTCATGAAAACAATGCTCCAGGTGAGGCTTGAACTCACAACCTCGGCATCGCTCTCGCGCACACACACTGTTCTATAAGTACCGCGCGCTAACCGATTGCGCCACTGGAGCACCCATAAAGTATTTCCAATCATTCTTTACACGGCCTACATGGAACATCCACCGTTCTCTAGACCTTGGTGAAGGTACACACGCAGTTATGCGTGCAGATGCACGTACTCCGACACCCTCACCAAGCGGTTATTACAGCCCTGGCGACCCGGTGTGAAGCAGCAATCTACGCGATCCAAGAGCCTTTCCCCTCCTTCCACCTAGTGTGAAAGGATGCTCCCTGGGAAAAGGCGGAGCCCTGGCTAAACCAAGGTTGCATTTTTCCTCCTGCCTCGGTCTGGTCTAACAAATGCTGGGGAAACCAAGGATAGCGCACAATAATCACAGCAGCACTGAGTTCATGGCTGCTGCAGTTCCTCCTATTGGGGAAGACTGTGTCACACTGATTCCATTCAGTCTCTGGCCTTTCTGCTCTCACTTCTCTCATGGTCCCTGAGCCTATAGGAGAAGGGTGTGCTATAGCTGTCTTAAGACTTTTGAAATGGGATTGTTTTCTCCTTCTGAGAGATCACATTGCTATAAAAACTCAAAGCGTTTCATGTTCATTTTGTATCCTGAACGTTTATTAATGTTGTTTGTTCTTACATCTTTGTGGTGGGTAGAGCCGTCACAGATATCTACCTGTTATCTGAAAACAGGCTTGTTTTTCTTTCTCTCTACACCCAACTTGGACTCCTTTCATTTTTATTCCTAATTATTCTTGCTAGTGGTAGGTTGGAAAAAAAACTGTAAAGAATGAACATCCACCTTGTTTCAAGTCTGAAAAGAAAAATCCTTTAATATTTTTGCATTAGTTAAACTACGCCTTTTCATAAATGGACTTTAATGTATTGAGAAAATTTTCTTCTATACTTTGTTATGACTATTTTAGTCATGAGTGGATACTGAACCTTGTTAAATGATTTTTTCAGCATCTATAATCAAAGAATTTTGCTTTCATTCTGTTACTATATCACATGAATTTGAGTATATTAAGCTAACTGTGCATCTTAGAGATAAGTGACACCTGGTCAGCGTGTATTTTTTTAAATTTGGTTTGCTCCTACCTATTGAGGATTTTAGTATCTACAGGTTCATAAGGATTACAGACCTGTCGTTATCATTGTCTGTTCGCTCTTGTTTTCTCTAGAGTGCTGTTGGATGACCTTTGAGTCTGAGTGATGTGATCATAAAATAAATTTGGAAGTATTTTCTCTACACTTGTGTTTTGAAAGAGTATAAAAAGGATTGGTAGTGATTCTTCTGTAAATGTTTCATGGAATTCAGCTATTAATAAATGTGGTTCTTAACTTTTTCTTGTTAAATTTCTATTATAACATCAATCTCATTTGTTCTTGTTCCATTGATCCATTAATTAGTGTTCCTTCTGTTTCTATTTTGTGAAATAGTATGAAGAGTATTAGTATTAGGTCTTCTTTGAAGGTCTGATAGAATTCTGAACTAAAATCATCTGGTCCTGGGCCTTTTTTAGTTGGTAGACTTTCAATGACTGCTTCTATTTCTTTAGATGTTATGGGACGGTTTAGATGGTTTATCTGATCCTGATTTAACTACGGTACCTGGTATCTGTCTAGAAAATCATCCATTTCATCTAGATTTTTCAGTTTTGTTTAGTATAGACTTTTGTAGTCAAATCTGATGATTTTTAAATTTCTTCACTTTCTCTTGTTATATCTCCCTTTTCATTTCTGATTTTGTTAATTTGGATACTGTCTCTGTGCCCTCTGGTTAGTCTGGCTAAGGGTTTATCTATCTTGTTGATTTTCTCAAAGAACCAGCTCCTGATTTTCTTGATGCTTTGTATAGATCTTTTGTTTCTACTTGGTTGATTTCAGTATTGAGTTTGATTATTTCCTGCCATCTACTCCTCTTGAGTGTATTTGCTTCTTTTTGTTCTAGAGCTTTCAGATGTACTGTTAAACTGCTACTGTATGATCTCTCCAATTTCCTTATGGGGGCATTCAGAGCTATGAGTTTTCCTGTTACCACTGTTTTCATTGTGTCCCTTAAGTTTGGGTATGTTGTGCCTACAGCTAATAAACAACTGCAGCAAAGTGGTCGGATATAAAATTAACTCAAATCAGTAGCCTTCCTCTACTCAAAGGATAATCAGACTTAAAAAGAAATTTGGAAAACGACACCCTTCCCAATAGTAACAAATAATATAAAGTATCTTTCTGTGATTCTAACCAAGCAAATGAAAGATCTGTATGACAACAACTTCAAGTCTCTGGAGAAAGAAAACGAAGAAGACCTCAGAAGATGGAAAGATCTCCCATGCTCATGGATCAGCAGGATTAACATAGTAAAAATGGCCATTTTAGCAAAAACTATCTACAGATTCATGGCAATCCCCATTCAAATTCCAGCTCAATTCTTCACAGCGATAGAAAGAGCAATTCTCAAATTCGTCTAGAATAACAAAAAAAAAATCTAGTATAGAGAAAACTATTCTCAACAATAAGAATACTTCTGGGGGAATCACCATCCCTGACCTCAAGCTCTACTACAGAACAATAGTGATTAAAAAAAAAAAAGCAAACAAAAAAAAGAAAAACCACCACATAGTAATGGTAGAGAAACAGACAAGTAGATCAATGAAATAAAATTGAAGACCCAGAATTAAATCCACACATCTATGGTCACCTGATCTTTGACAAAGAGGCAAAAACCATCCAGTGAGAAAAAAAGACAACACATTTAAACCTAGGAACTTTGGGCAGATGAGCTTATCTGGATTGAGCCTATTTGGTACATGAGAGGTAGATCTGGATAGGTTTCCTGAAACATAAGTTTATAAAGGAGATAACATGAGTTAACCATATGAGCAGTCTTTAAGATGAACGTTTTGTGGAGCCGAAAGAACAAGATTAAAAAAGTTGTATTAGAGTTAGGCAAATTTATAGGAATTCAGATAATATTAGGACAGTGGCAAAGCAGGAAGAGGAAATAAGAGGTATTTAATTAATGGAAACAGTTTAGATAAGGAAGGAAAGGGCATCCAGAGACTGCCCTACCTAGGGATCCATCCCATCTGCATACACCAAACCCAGATCCTATTGCTGATGCCCACAAGTGCTTGCTGACAGGAGCCTGGTATAGCTGTCCTTTAAGAGTGTCTACCAGTACCTGACTGAGACAGATACAGATTCTCACAGCCACCCATCGAACTGAGCATGGGGACCCCAATGGAAGAGTTAAGGGAAGAACTGAAGGTGTTTAAGGGAATTGCAAGCCCATAGAAAGAACAGCAATATCAACTATCTGAATCCCATAGAACTCCAGGGACTAAACCAGCCAAAGAATATACATGTGTAGAGAGCCATATTGGGGTGTCTTGTCACCTGGTAGGAACTTGACATTGACCAAGGTGAAGTTCCTCTCCCAGCTTCTAATCGAGGAAATTTCTGTGCTAATCACAATCCTGCTCCACCTAGGGTGGAGTGAAGGGGAAGTTCTTTGTTCCTCCAGGTCTACGAATTCCTGAATTAAGCAGGTGACCCACCCAGCTGCCCGAGCAATAGAGTCAACGCCTAGTGAACAGCCAGACCAGTTCCCGGGAACCCACCCTGGAATTTGGAAAAAATTTCTTGCCTGAAACCTTAAATCCTCGGTCCCCCATTAAACCACGGACTTCAAACAGCCATGTTGTCTTGGTCCATGTTTTTCCCTCGTCGCCCCGTTTTCTTTCCCCAGCTCTCCATCCAGAGAACCTAATAACCCGTTCGTATACATGGATGGGTCCATGGCTCCTCCTACCTATGTAGCAGAGGATTACCCTATCTGGCATCAATGGGAGGGGAGGCCCTTGGTCCTATGGAGGCTCAATGCCCTAGCATAGGGGAATGTTAGGGCAGTGAGGTGGGAGTGGGGGGGGGGCCCTGAACCTTCTAAGCATACAGCGACTAGATGACAGATGCTAAAGCTAGCTTTCTTAAATCTAACCAATTTTTCTAATTTTCCTACCCCTCCCTATCCTTTTTTAAAAAATTTTTTCATTGCCCCTGTTCAGCAGGAAGAAGTTGTGGAGAGTCATCAGTCCAATTCCCTGGGTGTGGGGTTATTTCACAAATTATAGAAAAGTTGTCATTTTTTAAGCGATAATTTAGGAATGGTAACATGTGGAGAGCCCTTGGTGCCGCTTGTAGAAATGTGTCAAGTATTTGTCACTGGGCTCAAGGAAGTAGGCTCAGATAAGAATATTCGCTTTTGGGCTAATAGGAAGCTCAAGGTAAACTCAGCCTAGGAATGTGTGACATTCCTTTTTATCTTGGTCATCCTGACTAGCCCCTAGAAACAGTGACTAGGAGGCTTAGTTTATTGCCTTGTTTGATCTCTTTGTTTATTGCCTTGTTTGATTACATTGTCTTTGATCTAAGAACTAACCCTGTTCTCTGCAAGTACCTAGAGTGGCATGAAAGCTGACTGGGAAATAAGCCTTCTTCAGCCTCAGCACTGGCTGGAGTCATGTTATAATACTGTCTAATTGTCTTTTTCTTTTCAATCCTCACTCCCTCTCTTGAGACCCTGTTAACTGACAGAGCTGGCTTAGTCTGTCATAATTTTGAACAGGGAAGAAATAGGTGGGATGGATTGTGCAGCTATAATCTTAATTGATAGAAATCTTTATAATTGATGCAAGTTGAAGTTATAAGTTCTTACACTGGTACAGAATTTATTTAGACACAGATTTAAGGTTTTCATTGGTATGAATTTCTTATATTGATACAAAATTTGAGATTAATATTGTTATTCTTAGATAAGCATTGTGCCTATGCAACTCATTTAAGAATACAAAACTTAGGTAGAATCCTAATAACTGCTATAATAAAATGTTTTTAGATGATTAAGCAATATAACTTAAGGACCAGATAGCAGGTTCATGGTTATGTTAGATTCTGATTTAATTATAAAAGGGTGTTTTTGATATATTTCAATTAGAAAGAGCTAAGAGTAGATAAAGATTAATAGTTCAGAATACCTTATATATAGATATATAGTCTTCAAAAACATCAGCAATCCAAAGAATGTGACATTTAATGTTATTCAATCATTTGACATGTCTGCTCCTGACAGCACCCCCTTCTTGGTTCAAAGAAGAATTGAGTATCTTCACCTCCAGGCAAAGTAGCCACTGGGCAGAAATTGCCTATTTCATGTGCAGACAAAATACTTTCCAGGAAAAGGATATATTATGCAGAATAGTCAACTGTTGGCTCTTCCAAGAAAGGGTAAGCAATCCTTAATAATTCTGTTTTGCAAATGTCTGTCAGATGGTCCTGGGCTAGAAGGCTGAAGACTGATGCTCCAATGTTTTGAGGAATTAGGGGACTTTCCAGGTAGTCAGCTGTCTTTATAATTGCTTAAATTTGAGAAGCTATATTTGATGCTTTGTATATACCCAGGTAATGCTTAAGTCTTTCTCAGTCTACTGACGGGGTTGAAGACTAGTTTTTGTCTCATAACCAAACTCAAGTTGTTTAACATTGAGAGAGAGATTATAGAGTAGAAGACATGATTTTCAGATGGCATTATAGGCTAAAATCTAAACATAATCTAGGAATATAATCATAATTCTTTAAGTTAGGTATGATGGTAGAGTACTTTACCTAACTGACAAATATGGACTAGATGTCATTTGTATATCATACTGTGTAATTTACATAATTGTTATGGTTTTGTTAAATTTATGTCTGGGAAGAAAAGAGAGTTTTTTATTTTTTATTGGACAGAAAAGGGGAAGTGTAGGGGTGGTTCTGATGCTATCCTGTCCCACAATTGGTTCTCGATCTGTCAGTAAAGAAGCTATGGGCCAATTGCTCGGTGGAAGGGTAGGTAGGACTTCCAGGAAGAGAGATAGATGCAAGGGAGGAGAGACAGAGTTTGCCAGACTTCTGATGGAGAAAAGTTGACCAGCCATGTGAGATCTCCACCTGGATGAAAGCAAAAATACCTAGACAGTCCCTGAAGTGCATTTTAGCTAGGGTTCCTCTGGGTCCACCAGCCAAGGTAGAATAGTTGCAGCATCCTTCTCCCTCCATCACTAAGCCTCCTGCCAGCTGCAGTGATTCCTGTGTCATATCGTAAGCTACTCCTGATGGTGCTCTGTATACTCATCAGACTCAGCAGTGAGGCCATGGAGAGCTGCTGGGCTTTTATCTCCTTCATCACTGCTGTTCATCTTACTTAGTGTTCACTGGCCTCCTGACCTTTCCTTGCTCCTTTCAGACACCAGGAAACAAACATTCAGAAAGAGGCAACAAACAGCACTTTGTTTTCAGGATAATCTGTGGGGGAAGGAGAAGGGAGGAAGGGGATTCTCTCTACTGTCCTGGTCTTAGACTCAAGTGACATTACACAGGGCATAGCTTTTTGAAATGTTAATCCCACTGAATGAGAGCAAAGACCATCACCTAAATTAGTCAAATATAGCAAGCTTTATTATATGTGCACAATATAGCCAATCTGTCAACTGCCTCTCCCTAAACGTGAGATTTGAGAGGTCAGCCCCAAACTCAGAAGAAGTAGGGTTTTTATGGTCCCAAAATTAAAAAGCTAGGGGATTTCCAAGTGTTGGGGGGATTTTAAGAGTAATTATTTTGGTTACATAGAAACTTGGTAGAACATCTCAAAATTATTTGGCAGAATGCCTTATCAGGGTGGAAGTTAGGATACCGTCAGGGATTATGGTGGTTTGAATAGGAATGGCCACCATTGACTCATGCTTGAATGTTTGGCCCATAAGAAATGGCATTACTAGAAGGTGTGGTCTTTTCAGAGTAGGTATCGCTTTGTTGGAGGAAGTGTGTCAGTGTGGGGCAGACTTTCAGGTCTTAGATAGAAGCTCAAGTCAGTTCTCTCCCTAATGCCTGTGGATCAAGATGTAGAACTATCAACTCCTTCTCCAGCACCATGTCTGCCTGCATAATGCCATGTTTCCTGCCATGATAAAAGACTAAACCTCTGATTTATAAACCAGTTCAAATTAAACATTTTCCTTTATAAGGGTTACCTTGGTCAGGGTGTCTCTTCACAGCAATAGAAATCCTAACACAGGGAGTGAGTCAAATTCCATAGAGTGTAGAAGATGTCATATTTCAGAAAATGGGTCAAGACATGGGTCAAACCTAAGTTTTACAGAAAACAGTAGTGAATTTATTTTGACCTTGTAACAATCTGGCTTGTAATCTTAAGATGGAGTTAGTCTGGTCTATCAGAAAACTTTTCAGAAAGAAAAGGAGGATACAGAAAAAAAGAAAATAAATAAAGTACAAGAAACCTAAATAACAACAACCAAAGTTTTTGGAATTTCATCTCTGTGCAATAGGCCAGGATAGCTGATAAATTATTGTCACCTTTTCTCTCAGAGAGACAAGTGTCTAATTGTTGCTTGCATTGCTGCTGTACTTTCTGAATGTGTTGAAACTAAATAAACCACCAGGAATTTGACAATCACCTGCCTTCATTCCACTCTCACCCTGGCATGCAGTGCCATACAGTCCTCATACACTAAGTAGCCCTGGCACTTTTTCTATTAAAGTTGGGACAAGTTCTGAGTCCACTGTCTGCCTGTGAATTGATAATTTCTGAGCACAACTAATGTGATCAAGATAACCCCAACCAGTGGTAGTAGCACATACCTTTAATCCCAACATTTGGGAGGCAGCAGCAGGAGCATCTCTGTGAGTTCAAGGATAGCCTGGTCTAAATAGTGAGTTCCAAGACAGCCAGAGCTACATAGTAGCCACCACTGCCCAGCGTAAGACCTTGTCTTAAGAAAACAAAAAACAAAACAAGAAGATAATCCCACACAGACAAGTCCACGGGTTCACTGATCCGGATAATCCCTCAGTGACACTCTTTTTCTCAGATAATTGTAGATTATGCCAGACTGATGGAACCAACCATAATAGAAAGTATCAAGTATTTGTTTTCAATATCAACATTCTTTCCTCAAGGAACTTCTGTTTCTTCCTTCAGCTATACCACTGTCTTTGAGGTGCTTCATGGCAATCATGACAAGTCAAATCCAAAAAAATATTAGTGATCAAAGTGAAGTCACTTACAAAAAAGGGAAAGGAAGCAGGGCAGCCGGGAAGTGGTGGCGCACCCCTTTAATCCCAGCACTTGGGAGGCAGAGGCAGGCAGATTCCTGAGTTTGAGGACAGCCTGGTCTATAGAGTGAGTTCCAGGACAGCCAGGGCTGTACAGAGAAACCCTGTCTCGAAAAACCAAAAAAAAAAAAGGGGGAGGGGGAGGAACTGGATAGAGATGAGATCTATTAAATGACAAAACTAATTTCTTATGTTATGTCATGTCTTCCCTATGGTTAAGAGTTCACAGCCAGGAGCTGATCCTGTACCATAGGATCCATACCCAAATACAGTCGGGAGAGAGCTAGTCTCCCAGGAATGCTGACACAACTGTGAGTACAGGTAAGACCACCACTTCTGTTCAAATTCCTGGTTCAAGAGGGACCCTCCCAGAGTCATCAGGACACAGGAACAGCCAGGGACAAAATGCTTATGGTTTCAGTCTGCACCCAAGAGCTGGCCCTGTGCCACAGCTCTCCATACCCAAATTCTTCCCAGAGAGAACCAGTCTCCAAGGAGTACTGACACACTGGCTTGCCTGAGGGACAAGCCACAGTTAGAGACAGCAAGACCAGCTAACACCAGAGATAACCAGGTAGCAAGAGGCAAGAGCAAGAACATAGGTAACATAAACCAAGGCTACTTAGCATCATCAGAACCCAGTTCTCCCACCACAGGGAGCCCTGGATATCCCAACACACCTGAAAAGCAAGACTCTGATTTAAAATCACATCTCATGATAATGATAGAGGACTTTAAGAAGGACATAAATAACTCCCTTAAAGAAATACAGGAGAACACTGGTAAACAGCTAGAAGCCCTTAAAGAGGAAACACAAAAATTACAGGAAAATACAACCAAACAGGTGAAGGAATTGAACAAAACCATCCAGGATCTAAAAATGGAAACAGAAACAATAAAGAAATCACAAAGGGAGACAACCCTGAGGATAGAAAACCTAGGTAAGAAATCAGGAGTCATAGATGCAAGCAACGCCAATAGAATCAAAAAATAGAAGAGAGAATCTCAGGTACAAAAAGATATCATAGAAAGCATTGACACAACTGTCAAAGAAAATGCAAAATGCAAAAAGCTCCTAACCCAAAACATCCAGGAAATCCAGGACACAATGAGAAGACCAAACCTAAGGATAATAGGTATAAAAGAGAGGGAAGATTGTCAACTTAAAGGGCCAGCAAATAGCTTCAACAAAATCATAGAAGAAAACTTACCTAACCTAAAGAAAGAAATGCCCATAAACATACCAGAAGCCTACAGAACTCCAAATAGATTGGACCAGAAAAGAAATTCTTCCTGTCACATAATAGTCAAAACACCAAATGCACAAAACAAAAAATATTAAAAACAGGAAGGAAAAAGGTCAAGTAACATACATAAAAGGCAGACCTATCAGAATTACACCAGACTTCTCACCAGAGACTGTGAAAGCAAGAAGATCCTGGGCAGATGTCATACAGACCGTAAGAGAACACAAATGCCAGCCCAGGCTATTATACCAAACAAAACTCTCAATTATCATAGATGGAAAAACCAAGATATTCCATGACAAAAACAAATTTACACAATATCTTTCCACAAATCTAGCCCTACAAAGGATAATAGATTGAAAACACCAACACAAGGAGGGAAACTACACCCTAGAAAAAGAAAGCAATCTTTCAACAAACCCAAAAGAAGATAACCACACAAACATAAAAATAACATCAAAAATAACAGGAAGCAACAATCACTATTCCTTAATATCTCTTAACATCAATGAACTCAATTCCCCAATAAAAAGACATAGACTAATGAACCGGATATGTAAACAGGACCCAGAATTTTGCTACATATAGGAAATGCACCTCAATGTCAAAGACAGACACTACCTCAGAGTAAAGGGTTGGAAAACAATTTTCCAAGCAAATGGTGCCAAGAAACAAACTGGAGTAGCCATTCTAATATCGAATAAAATCAACTTTCAACCAAAGTTATCAAAAAGGATAAGGGAGGACAAAAAGGATAAAGGAGGACATTTCATACTCCTCAAAGGAAAAATCTACCAAGAAGAACTCTCAATTCTGAACATCTATGCTCCAAATGCAAGGGTACCCACATTCAAAAAGAAACTTTACTAAAGATCAAAGCACACATTGCACCTCACACAATAATAGTGGGAGACTTCAACACCCCTCTCAAATACACCCAAAAGGAGTAGATGGTAGGAAATAATCAAACTCAGGGATGAAATCAACCAAGTAGAAACAAAAAGGACTATACAAAGAATCAGCAAATCCAGGAGCTGGTTCTTTGAGAAAATCAACAAGATAGATAAACCCTTAGCCAGAGTAACCAGGGGCCACAGAAACAGTATCCAAATTAACAAAATCAGAAGTGAAAAGGGAGATAAAATAACAGAAACTGAGGAAATTAAAAAAAATCATCAGATCTTACTTCAAAAGTCTATATTCAACAAAACTGGAAAATCTGGATGAAATGGACAATTTTCTAGACAAATACCAAATACCAAAGTTAAATCAGGATCAGAAAAACCATCTAAACAATCCCAAAACATCTAAAGAAACAGCAGTCATTAGACGTCTCCCAGCCAAAAAAAGCCAGGACCAGGATAAAGCTGAACTTTATCAGACCTTCAAAGAAGACCTAATACCAATACTCTTCAAACTATTCCAGAAAATAGAAACAGAAGGAACACTACCCAATTCATTCTATGAGCCTACAGTTACATGGCATATTCTCCCTTGGAGGTGGAATGGTTTCAGTCTAATCAGGAACTTGTCACAATTACCTTTCATAGAGGACTTTATAGAGATTTTTTTCTACTTCTATCATGTTTAATATTCCAAAAAGATTTTAAAAACTGGTTGAGTGCTTATTACTTTTAGCTTCAGAAGATATCATGTATATTTAAGAGGCATTTAACTATTATAAATTATTTTGATGACTTAAAAATGTCAATACAGAGTTGTATATTTTAAAATAAATTGTATTAGTTTAATAAGAAAAAAAATACAGTAAAGAAAAAGAATTCACAGCAACATACTCACTCTTGTTAACCAAGGGTTTCATTTGGTAAGTAAATGTTCACTAACTCTTTGAGTTACTGTGAGGAGAGGTTTTATAAAAATCCTAAATAATACACTTTCTGCACTTTACTACCTGTGATGTTTGCTGTGACAACCAATTTAGAAAGTATCATCTACTTGTAACAGTGATAAGGAGTGTCAGGAAGTTCTTGATCTAAACAGTCACAAAGGTAATAGAAGGCAGAGTTGCATCTTCTTCTGGGACTCTGTAAGCCTACTCTGTCCACATCAAGCCTTTCCTACAGGAACAATGGTAAGAACAGAGCAAAAGTTAAGGTGAAAGACACTAATCTGTGGTGGTTGTTCTGTGTGACTAGTGCCCAATAATGAAACATTGACAAAAGCAAGTGTTGGCTGGACTTTGTACAAACCTCTAATCTTAGTATTTGGGAGGCAGGCAGATCTCTGTAAGTTCAAGGCCAGCCTGGTCTACATAGTTAGTTCTAGGACAACCAGGGCTACATGGTAAGACCCTGTCTCAAAAACAAAACAACAGTAAGGAAAAGAAAGGAGAAAGAGGAGGAAGAAGATGAGGAGAAGGAAGAGAAAGAAGAAAAGGAGAAGAGAGAGAGAAATGTTATTGAACATGCTTCAAAAATAAGACTGAGAAGCAATTTTGTAGATAAATTGCCAATTTCCACAGTTGGGTGTTTAAGGCTCCTGCCCTGTCCTGTGGAGCAAGTGGAGACTGCTACTTCAACTGGCTAAGAACTCTGTACTTTGCGTTCCTACATTTCTGGTTCAGAAAGTGCCTTGTGACTTCATTACTAGCTGCAGGAGCTGTGGTGTGGAGTTACAGCCAAAGCTAGTTGACTCCTACTTGTAATGCAGTGTGGAGTCATATGCAGTTAAGGTCATTGTGCCCATACTTGCTGAATCTTAGTTGGCAATATGAGCTATCGGTTAGTTTGTTTATGTGATGGCTATCCCTGGAAATTAGTTACAGCCTGATATGGGTTAAATATAAGATATAGTGCTCTCATTTTTAAAAATGATCTTTAACAAAAATAATTTATGTGTCTTGGTGATTACCCTCATGTGCATCTGTGCACAGTGGACATTACATCCCCTGATGTTGACAGTTGTGAACCGATGTGTGTTAGGAGCCCAGGTCATCAGGAGGAGCATAGATCCCGATGACATCAGGAGAGCCTGCAGCAACCAATGTCACTTCTGTCTCCAGGTTTGTGGGTGTGATGATAAACCACTTCATTTAAGTTACTTACTACTGAAAGAGTCCTAGGCTAGCTCTCTCATAACTCAATACTGGAACCTTATGTCCCAATCCTCTGATCTACCTGATGAAAAGTTTGAGTCAGTGACAGGCTGTCAGTATGCGGAAAGTTAGTGAGACACACCAGGACACACACACACACACACACACACACACACACACATACACACATACACACATACACACACAATGTTGTTCTGGACAGTCTTTTGAGGACTGCTCCTTTATTGACTGGAGCCAGCCCTGCTTGGTTGTCAATGTGTTTATTCTTAATTGACATTTGCCCAGCACCAACTCTGCCCCCAAAGATAATCAGCCACTTAACGTGGAAAGAAAATTCTAAAGATAAAAAGTCAAGATACAAATTGTGTGCCAGGCAGCAGGGCAGTCAGAGCCTTCCTTGAGAATGAAAATGTAACTGTATTGTGTAATCATCCACTGTGCTTCCATTTAAACACCCAGCTTGGGATAGCATAAGATCAGATGCCTGTGCACTACCCAGACCACGAGTTAATCTTTTTCCTGATGCTGACATTGCTTCAGCAATGCAAGAAGACATCAATCTAATGTCCATTACTGTAGCCACTGAGGGTGCTCCTTCAAGGAATGAACCAGGAAGGAGGGAGACAGCTGGGCAGGCAGTTTGAGGAGCATCACACTTGAGGCATTTGCTATCCATCCTCAAAAACAGAAAAGAGCTGGTGTTGCTGAGGTACGGAGAAAAGAAGATGCTTACATAATTTTGATGGGATATAAATTATTACAGTTATTAAAGGCACAAGCATGACAATTCCTTTAGAAATTGAGCAATAGGGAACATTACTAAAGTCATGGGCTCATACTTACTCTGTCCATGGTAATGAATCCTTATCTTCTGGGAGACTCACTCCTTCACATTCACAACATGATTGCTCCTAATAACCAAGATACAAAATCAAGCTGCTGTTCATCAATGGACAGATGAAAACACAGCAGACATACAAGGAACGTTAGCTACTCAACCCTTTCTAAAAAGACTCTGTCACTTGCAATCTCTGGAAGGAAGAAGCTGACAACATGGTGTTAAGTGAGGCAAACCAGCCACAGAGGGACAAATACCACAGGACTTCTCTTACAGTGTGAAATCTTCATATTTGATTGGCAATAGCAGAGAACAATGGTCACCAAGGGCTAGGGATGGAGGGTGATACAGCCACCGTAGTTACATTGACTTAGTTACCCCATGATACATAAATATAAAAAGAATGCCTTCAAACCATTTACTAAGAAAGCTTGGAATCTGAGTAGAAAGTGGGAGAAAAGCTTTTCCTAGGGTGTTTCTGTAGTGTGGTGGTTATCACGGTCACCTAACATGTGAGAGGTCCCAGGTTTGAAACTGAGCAGAAACTATTTTTCACTTTTCAGACTCAGATCACTTCCTACACTTTTGAGAAGTTAAGAAGATATTAGTCTCGGCCCTATGTTTTTAGCATTGATAAGCATGGTTTTCTATAGCAGGTAACTTGTGTGGAAGAAAAAAAAAAAAAAACACTGGAGGCACTTGGCATAAATGAAATTACAAGAAAGCTTTCCTGTATCTTGGGGGATTAGCTCAAATGGTAGAGCGCTCGCTTAGCATGCGAGAGGTAGTGGGATCGATGCCCACATCCTCCAGTCATTATGTTAACTAGATTGAGGACTGAAGATTACACTTTGTTCTCACACTCTAAGCACACACTCACTTGCCAGTTTCTCACGCCCACATCGTGCTTTCTCTAGTTTCTTTATTTGACAATCGCTTCTGAGCATCTCCATTTGTTCCTTCATTGGACAGATATTGGTGTAGAACCTCTTCTGTTTAACCAGGTTTAGGTTTTTCCTCTTAAACCACTTCGTGCTTGTAAGTTCTCTGCCTGCCTCTCTGGAATCATTTCCTCGACCATCTCTTTGCTCACTCACCTGCGTTATTGTTTTTTTTTCTGCTCCTCACCGACCTGCATTGCCGCACTGCCTACAGTATCTCACACGGCCCAACCTCCTTTTGGCCTGAATGGGATGTGACTTCCGTACCACTAGTCTCTATTTTCCATTTCTAAACTTCACCCTCTGCCCGGGTTCTCTCAAAAACTCTCCAGTCTACAACATTCTTCTCGAGGTGTCTTCAGGTGATCAGGCTCTCCCAATCTCCTGCTGTGTGTTTTCCGCGCATGCGATTCCCCTGCGGTGCAGCGCTGAGTCTCATTGCAGGAATCCCTACACCCGCGCTTCTTCCAGTGAACTCTTCCCTCGGCCGCTCCGCTCGAGGTTCATTTCTTATTCCTTCCCTGTGACAGAATCTCGCCTCTCCTCTATGGTTTTTATCTCTATTTTCGTTGCATTTCTCAAAATTCTCTTAATGTGGATCTGTAACTTTGGGACTACACTTTAGCGAGGTTATAGGGGTCGTTTCCGTATTGTAGTGATTATCACACTCGCCTCACACGCTAGAGGTCCTCAGCTCGAAGTCGAGCCGGAACACTGGTACTTTTATGCCTTCATTCTCAGAAGACAGTACATGTAGACAGGTAGGTAGCCCTGCCTCCTGCAAGCGACTCTAACTGGGAAAGATCCCACCTGACTTTTCTATTCTAAGATACAGTCATTGAACCCACCAACGACACCTCTTCCAGGGCAGCTAGAACACACTGACTGAACTCTCTTGAATTGATTTGTAATATGTGGACTATTTAATCCTGGGCGTTCCCCGTAGACCATCTGGATTCCGGACTAGTTTTCTTCTGCTCCAGAATCTCCAGAGAGTTGAGATTGGACAGTTCCTTTCGGGAAGAAAGCAGCAGGCAGCCTTGCTGGCAGAAGACTAGTCCTAGTTAGCAAAAGTTCAAGGCCCTTGAACAGCAGACCAAGGACAGTGACCCTTAGGCTTCAGCTGAGTGAGGGTGAGGAGAATAACTGCTGGCCTGCAAAGGAGAAGCTCCAGGTTCTAGTTCAGAGACTCTGCAGATTTACCTCGACACCTCTGTTCCTCTGGTGAAGATCTTCCAACCTATACAAGTAAGAAAACAGCAGGGTCTGGACACACGGCTCATTTGCAGGCTTCTCTGTTTGCTGAAGTGCTGGAACACACACAGCTCAGTCCCTCCAGAAACTGTGAAAGCAAGAACATACATACTCAGTTGCTCTTTCGCTACAGGAGAATTTTCTCCTACAGCCTAAATGCCAACTTGGTCTGGAAACACCCTGGCAGAGTTCCAGAGAGATAGAGCCCAGCTCTGGAGCAGGAGACTATAACCAGGAACCCAGTCTAAATTCGAGGCTGTGGAGGTCGGGAGATTCGATATTTGGAGTGTTAACGGGTGAGTTACAGTGCAGACCAGGGAGAGACAGGTGAGTTGGGGCATAGGAAAAGCTCCTTATTTGATATTCAACCTCTGCATCCCAGTTCAGGCCTTGACACTTCCCAACTCTGAGATGTAAAAAACACTCAATCTACCTGATCCTATGTTGCATCTGGGAAGGGCAGATGTGCACGAGTCCTTTTGCTGTCAAAATTCAACTGAACTACATGGAATAAACTCAACAAATCTTTTAGAGTAGTTAAGGGCATATGGAACTAGAAACCACAGGATATTTTGTGAATTATAAGGGGAATTTTTCCACTTGTGCAGGGTATTAGTGATGGTTTTCTAGAGTTACAGAACTTATAAAATAAATCGAGAGAGAGAGAGAGAGAGAGAGCAGATTTATTAGGATGATTTACAGGTTGTGCTCCAAAAGAATCCAGTAGTTGAATCCACAAGGATGGACGTCTCAGCTGGTCTTCAGTGTATGTCAGAACCCTGATGAGTAGGCTCTAGTGCCAGCGAAGGAATGGATTTGCGAGCAAAGCAAGGGTAAGCAGGCAAAGACCAAAATCTCCTTCTTCCTTTATATAGGCCAGAGCAGAAGGTGGATCTTCCCACCTCAAAAGATCTGAATTAAGCTTATGTCTCCCCAACTCAAAGATCCAGATCAGAAGTCCACTACAGATATTATAGCTAAGCAAAAACCTCCTAGGTTTTCCTAGCCATTTGGGGGTTTTAGTTAATTTTAGATATAATCAATGGACAACAAAGGATAGCCATTACCTGCAGACACAGATGAAAGCAGAGGATACAACAGAACATTGTGGACGGAGAACGAGCTTGAGGACTACTTACTTACTCATTTACTCATTCAGTCAATGAACAAAGAACCTCCTGTGTTATTTTGAACAGAGAAGAGCAGGAAGGAAGGACTCCTGAGAGAAGAGTGCCAGAGGAGTGAAACATGAGGTAAGGGAGAGGCACGGAGCAGTTGTAAGTGAACTTGTTCCCTCAACTCAGAGGGTCTGGTTTAGATGAATCCCAGAGGAGTGTGGATGCCATCATTCTGGATGTGAAATGCTTCAGATACAGCACTAGCTTACAAACTCCAAATGATGCTTTGTTTTTTTTTTTTTTTAAAGCTGCAAGTAGATACAGGCTGTACGGAGACTAAGACATTTCTGATGTGAACTTGTGGATGTGAGAGGCAGTCTCAGTACAGCTGTAAGTCTGCCAAACTCCTAACCAGAAGGTCCTAAGGTCCAACCTCAGAGAGACCAAGAAGACCTTTTTCCATTCAGGGTCAATTAGTTGCTTGTGTAGCAGGCTGACAGTGGGTGAGAAGAAAGGACTAAAGAAAATTCCAAGTCACTTTAAAACAAAACAAAAAAAATTATAACCACTGATGGTTAGTGATCACATCGAAATCAATTCCCAGTGTTTTGACCAGATGGGGAATGAGAAGATTTAGGCCACACTGGACACTGCAAGTACATGTGTGCTTTTACTCCCTATCATGTGGTGGAGGAAGCAGGACAAGTCTCTTCTCAGCCTGGTACTATTCCTCTAACAAATTAATCCTAGCAATCCCCATTGTGTGATGACTGTTATTGTTGTAGTATTTAAAAAGTAAATGGAATTCAGAAATGTTGAGAGCTGGGTTGATCAACTGAGGCTTTCCTTTCCACCATAATGTATGGAAACATAGCTCCTTCTTCTCAAAACCACCTTGGCGTCTCTATGTTCAATGGAAAAGTGTTCTCTTCAGCAATCTGCCTTAATCATCCGATTACCGGGAGTAACCAATGGCCTTGAGAATAGCCTGTGATGTTTGGAGGTTTCCATGGAGCCCCTTAGGCCAATGTCTCAACAAGATGTGGCCCATTCCTGGCCCTGGAGGCTTTACTTGTTGTCATTAGATATCTACTTATAGCACTGTCTCTCTTATTATTGGTGACTCCATTTAGATTCCTTTCATGTATATTTTAGGAAGCTTCTACATAGTAGGTTTCCCTGTGGTTATTCCAATGGTGCTTGCTGTTAGTTGTCCCTCCCCAGATCCCCTCCTTTACCCTTGCCTTCCATCCAGCTACCTATTTAATCCTATTTAATTCTCCTGTTCTAGTTTCCTCTTTTTCCCTGCATAACAACTATATTCTGTTTTCCCTTCCTAGAGAGATCCTCTCTTCCACCTCTGTCCTTTACTAAATGTCTAAACTCTGTGGTTTTTCAGATTATAACTCACATATCAAAAGCTTAAAAGCAACACCCACATACAAGAGATAACATATTAGTCATTTGCATCTGGGTTACCTCACCCGGGATTATTTTTCTACCTCCATCCATTTAGCTGCAAATTTCAGAATATCATTTCTCTTAACAGCTGGATAATATTCCACCGTATAAATGGACCATATTTTCACTATTCATTCATCAGTTAGCAGACATTGAGGCTGTTTCTTTTTGTTTGTTTGTTTGTTTGTTTTTGAGGCTGTTTCTAATTTCTGGGTATCATGAACAAAGCAGCAGTGAACATGAATGAACTAGTATCTCCATAATAGCACATAGAGCCCTTTGGGTGTGTGCCTCAAAGTGGTACAGATGTAACTTATTAACCTGTCTCTTTTTCAATTTCTTTCTTCAGTGTCTTAAATGTTTTATTTCTACATCCCAGGATGTTTCCTGAGGATATTGTGAAAGGAGCTGTTTCCCTGACTTCTTGCTCCATTGAATGTAGGAAGGCTACTGATTTTCATGTGTTAAGCTTGTATCATGGAATTTGCTGAAAATTTCACCAGCTCTAAAAGTTTCATGGTGCAGTCTTTAAGGGCTTTTGTGAATAAAAACGTCATCTGCAAATAAAGATACTTTGACTTGTTCCCTTTCTGTTTGTATCCCTTTGATTTTTTTTTTTTTTTTTTTTTTTTTGGTTTTTCGAGACAGGGTTTCTCTGTGTAGCCCTGGCTGTCCTGGAACTCACTTTGTAGACCAGGCTGACCTCGAACTCAGAAATCCTCCTGCCTCTGCCTCCCAAGTGCTGGGATTAAAAGTGTGCGCCACCACCACCCAGCTTCCTTTGATTTTTTTTTTTAATTCTTTTATAAGACTTTAAATACTATATTCAAGAGATTGGAAAAAATAAACATCTTTGCTTTGTTCATGATATTAGTGTAAATGTCTTGAGTTTCTCTCTGGTTTATGATGGCTGTGGGCTTGCTGTGAATTGCCACTATAGTATTGAGATATATCTTAGTATTCTTATTCCAGGACTTTTTTCATAAAGGGGCATTGAATGTTGTCAAAAGCCCTTTCTACATCTAATGAGATGACGGTATTTCTTGTCTTTCAGACAGCTAATGGGGTGGATTATGTTTATCGGTTTACATATTTGAACCACCCCTGCAACTCTGGGATGAAGCCAATTTGATCATGGTAGAAAACCTTTTTGATACGTTCTTAGATTTAGTTTGCAAGTATTTTATTTAGAATCTTTGTGTCTATGACCATAAATGATATTTATCTATAAATTTTTATTGGGTCTTTGCATAGTTTTGGTATGGGATAATAATAGTTTTGTGTCTTAGTTAGGGTTTCTATTCCTGTACAAACATCATGACCAAGAAGGAAGTTGGGGAGGAAAAGGTTTATTCAGCTTACATTTCCACATTGCTATTAATCACTAAAGGAAGTCAGGACTGGAACTCAAGTAGGCCAGGAAGCAGGAGTTAATGCAGAGGCCATAGAAAGATGTTTCTTACTGACTTGCTTCCTCTGACTTGCTCAGCTTGCTCTCTTATAGAACCCAAGACTACCAGCCCAGGGATGGCACCACCCACAAGGGGCCCTCCCCCCTTGATCACTAATTGAGAAAATGCCCCACAGCTGGATCTCATGGAGGCACTTCCCCAACTGAAGCTCCTTTCTCTGTGATAACTCCAGCACGTGTCAAGTTGACACACAAAACCAGCCAGTACACTTTGTAAAAAGAGTTAGGAAGTGTTCCTTCGATTACTGTTTTGTGGACAAATTTGAGTTAGTATTATTCATTCTTTTTTGAAGGTTTAGTAGAATTCTGGGCTGAAGCCATCTGGCTCAGGCCTTTTTTGGGAGGAAGTAGGACGGAACTTCTATTTTACTAGAGGTTTTGGTATGGGTAAAATTAAATTGTTTATTTGATCTTAATTTTGATGGGTCTTACATAAAAGACATGCATCCATTTCTTGTACATTGTTCAATTTGGTGTAATATAGATTTTCAAATTATGTTCTTATGATTCTCAGTCTCTTCAGTGTCTGCCGCAATGTTCTCTTCTTATTTCTATTTTGGTTAATATGGATTTTCTCTTTGTATTTTATTTAACTTGGCTAAAAGTTTGTGAATTATGTTAATTTTCTTAAAGAACCAATTCATTTCATTGATTCTTTGAATTGTTTTTATATATTTGTTTGTTTGCTTGTTCTATATCATTAATGTCAGTCCTGAGTTTGATTATTTTTTTTCCTGTCTATTCTTTTGGATGTTATTTCTTCTTATTGTTCTAGAGCTTTCAGGTAAGTTACTGTTGTGAGATCATTCTCTCTCTCTCTCTCTCTCTCTCTCTCTCTCTCTCTCTCTCTCTCACTCAATGTGTGTATATTTATGTATGTGTATGTGTGTGTGTGTGTGTAAGAAATGCTTAGTGCTATGAATTTGCTTCTTAGAACCACCTTCCTTGTGTCCACTGTGTTTGTTTATGTTGTGTTTTTATTTTCATTCATTTTAAAAAGAGATTTCTTTCTTGGTTTCTGTCTTGACCCATTTTTCATTTAGTCATGAATTATTCCGTTTCCATGAGTCCATATACTTTCTTTTGCTCTTGGCATTCAGCTTTAACCCACAGTGTTCAGAGAAGAGGCAGAATGTTGTTTCAATTTTCTTCTATCTGTTGAGACTTACTTTCTGTCCTGATATGTGGCCAGTTTTGGAGCAAGTCCCATGAGAGGCTGAAAAGAAAGTGTGTTCTTTAGTACTTGGTTGGAATGTTCTGTAGATGTCTGCTAGGTCCAATTGACTTATGGCGATATTTAACTGAAGCATTTCTGTTTAGTGTTTTTCTTGATGGCCTGTATATTGAGGAAAATGGGGAATGGAAGCCACCCACTATCACTGTGTGTTAGAAATATGTGATTTTAGTTGTAATAGTATTTCTAGCATGAACTTGGGTGCCCTTGTGTTCAGTACATAACTATTTACAATTGCAATATTCTCTTGGTGGATTTTTCCTTTAAAGAATATGTAGTGTCTTTTCCTATCTCTTCTGGTCAGTTTTAATTAGAAGTCGATTTTGTCTGATATTAAAATAAGTGCACCTGCTTTCTTTTTGACTTGCTTTTTGACTTGGAATACCTTTTTCCATCTTTTTACCATGAGATACCGTCTATCCTTGATGATGAGACTTATTTCTTACATTCAGTAGAAAGATGGATTCTTTTTTCTAATCTGTTAGTCTGTTATCAATAATTTCTGATATTTGTTGTGGTGGTGTGAGGTTTTTCCCTCTCTTTTGATTTACTGTTCTGGGATTATTTGTTTTCTGTGTCTATTTGGATGTGGCTAATTTCGTCAGAGTGAAGTTTTCCCTCTAACGTTTTCTGTAGAGCTGCATTGGTAGACAGGAATTATTTAAGTTTGTTTTTGTTGTGGAATATTGTTCTTTCCTCATTGGTTGTTATTGACAGTTTTGCTGGGTATAGTAGTCTGTGCTGGCATTCATAGTCTCTGATATTATGGATCATCTATCTAGGCCCTACTGGCTTTGAGAGTGTCCATTGAGAAGTCAGGTGTATTCTAAGGAACATTGCTCTTATAAAATTAATCTTTTTCCCTTACAACTTTTAATATTGTTTCTTTGTTCTACATATTTAAAGTTCTGGATATTATAGGTTCTGGGAAGGTTTTTTTTCTGGTCCTGTCTATTTGGTATTCTGTGAGCTTCTTCTACTTAGATAGCACCTCCTTCTTCAGATTTGGAAATTTTTCTTCTATGATTTTATTAAAAATATTTTGTGTTCTGTTGATTAGATTTTCTGGAAGTTTTGTGACAAGATGTTTTTAGTTTTAACATTTTCTTTGGCTGAGCTATTCATTTATTCTACCCTGTCTTCAAATTCTGTCTTGAATGTCTTATACTCTGTTGATGAGGCTTGCCTCTGAAGTTTCTGTTTGTCATCCTGTTATTTATTTTCAGTATATCCTGAGTCATTATATTTTGGAAGTATGTGATCTGCTTTTTCATTTTAATTTTACAGGGAATTATGGTTAAGAGATTGCAAAGTCTTCTGAGGAAGAGACTTTGAACTTTGGACTTTAAAGGAAGTTTGAGACTGTCATAGACTATAGGGACTTTTGAAATTGAACTGAATGCATTTTTGCATCATGGTATGGCTACTAGCCTATGGTGGTGAGGGAGTGGAATGTGGTGGTTTGAATAGCAATGGCTCCCATAGACTGATGGGTTTGGAAGCTTGGTCCATAGGAAATAACACTATCAGGAGATGTGACCTTGCTTGAGAAAGTGTGTCACTGTCGGGGTGGATTTCTATACTTAAGCTATGCACAGTGAGACACACCATCTTCTTCCTATTGCCTGTGAATCAAGATATAGAATTCTCCAGCATCATGTCTGCCTGCACACTGTCATGCCTCTTGCCATGAAGATAAAGGACTAAACCTCTGAAACTTCAAGCCAGCATCAATTAAATGTTTTTCTTTATGATAATTGCGGTAGTCTTGGTGTCTCTTTACAGCAATAAAACCCTAAGACAGGGGATTCTGTGTGTCATTAGCTGACTCAAAGAGAGGAAAGAATCATTAAGATATTTGCATGCAGTTCCGCAAGTGGCCATAAGGAGGCGGCAGATGCCCCGGGATATTAGTAAATTAATTCGGTAACTTTGTCAAAGTTGAATTATAGAGTTACATCTATATATCTTACATAGCTTACTTACCCTTTTCAATTAAGCTCACAAAATGTCACATCACCCATTATAGACGATTAAATAAGTTTTCATGACCACACACTAATAATTTTCTACCTTATTAGCTCTCTAGTACTCTACATTATTTCACTTATATTAACAACTGATCTGTGGGTGCTAAGAATCAAAGTCCGGTCCTCTGGAAGAGCAGCTAGTGCTCTAGCATGACAATTTCTTTAGAAATTGAGAAGAGAGCCACAGAGCCTGCCCCTCCCTGATCGCATGGCCACAGTAGTGGAATCAGAGTGTTCTGAAACATTCAGTGTCTTTTTGAGACACTCACGCCTTCACATTCACAGCAGGATTACTCCTAATAATCAAGATACAAAATCAAGCTGCTGTTCATCAATGGACAGATGAAAACACAGCAGACACATAAGGAACGTTAGCTACTCCGCCCTTTCTAAAAAGACTTTGTCACTTGCAGTCTCTGGAAGGAAGAAGCTGACGACATAGTGTTAAGTGACGTAAACCAGCACAGAGGGACAAATTCCACAGAACTTCGCTTGTAATGTACAATCAGTGTTCAGTTGGCATTAACAGAGTAGAGTGGGGTCACCAATAGCTAGGGGATGGAGAGGGACAGCCGTTTTAGTTACTTTGACTTTTAGCTACCCCATGACAACATACATACACAAAGAATGTCAACATCCTGTTATTTACTAAGCAAATTTTGAATACAGGTGTAGAAACTAGGAATATGTACAAATATATTGTTTCTGTAGTGTAGTGGTCATCACGCTCGCCTAACACGCGAGAGGTCCCCGGTTCGAAACCGGGCAGGAACAGTACTTTTTTTTTATTTATTTTCACTTTCTCCTGTGTTTTCAGATTCTCGGCGCATTCTTTATAGTTTTGGGCACTTAGGACAGTCTCGGCCTACACTGTCATGCTTTGCTGCGCCATAGCTATATCAGATACCTGTGTGAGGACCCCTGGAGACAATTAGCATAAAGGAAAGTACAAAAGAAACAAACAAACAAAAAAAACATATTTCCTTAGTGTTGGGGGATTAGCTCAAATGGTAGAGTGCTCGCTTAGCATGCGAGAGGTAGTGGGATCGATGCCCACATCCTCCAGTTCTTATGTTACCTCATGCACCACGGTTTCTACCAAGAACTTTGTAATCTTGACTTCTGGAACTCGCCCCTTCTAAATTGAGAACTGAAAAGTACCCTCCTTAGTCTTAAGCTTTCCTCAGCATCCGCATGTACTCGTTTGCATCTGACAAATGTTTCTGAGTCTCCATTTGTCCTTTCACTCGTTTAGTCATTTAGTCAGAACCTCTCTGTAACCAGGTTTAGGCTTTTCCTCTTAAACCACGCCGTGCTATCTGTTCTCTTGCCCGACTCTCTAGAATCTTTTTCTTGTCCATCTCTTTACTCACTCAACTGCGTTATCCGAGGGTTGTTTTGCCCCTCACGGGCGCCACCCACAGTACAGCACTGCCTGGAGTTCAGTATTTCGTGAACTAAATTCCACTCGGCCTGAGTGGGATGTGGCTTCCTCCCCGAATGAGAATCTTTCCTTAACAAGTTGCTGTGACCGTTTGAGCCACCTGCCCAGCTTCTCTCAAAAGCTCTCTAGAGGCTACAAAGTTCTCCTCGAAATGTCTCCGGGTGATCAGGCTCTTCCAACCTCATTCCCTGATTGAGTTTTACACGCGCCGATTCCCATGCGGTGCACACTACGTCTTAACGCAGGAATTCCTACTCTTCTCCTTTCCAAAAGGTCTCTCCGTTCTGCGCGCATTTAAAGTCACATTTATTAATCCTTCTCTGTAGCAGGATGTCGCCTCTCTAGTATGATTTTTATCTTTGCTTTGGTTGCATTCCTTGCGTTTGTCTCCGTTAGTGTGGGTCTGTAACTTCTGGATCACACTTGGACAAGGATACAGTGCACGTCTTGGATGGCAAAGTGAAAAGTGCTACATTAGTGTGTGTTTCCGTAGTGTAGTGGGTCTGTAACCTCTGGATCACACTTGGACAAGGATACAGTGCACGTCTTGGATGGCAAAGTGAAAAGTGCTACATTGGTGTGTGTTTCCGTAGTGTAGTGGTTATCACGCTCGCCTCACACGCGAGAGGTCCCCGGTTCGAAACCGGGCGGAAACAGCGCTGACTCTTTTTGTATATAGTTTCTGAAGTTCTCAGATTTTTCAACAGAACAAACACCCATTGAAAGGAACAGCACTGCCCGTACTGAGGGGTACTCCCCTCTGGAACCCAGATTAGACATAGATCACACCCAAGTACCAATTTTCAAGCACAGACCAAATACAAAGAGATCCATTATTAAGCAAGGCAAAGAGACAAGGTGGCTGAATCTGAAACCAGCAGAAACCGCAACACATAGCTTTGCAAGTGCTAATTTTAAGAGGGGGAAAAAACGGAGGTCTGTGTTAGAATGAGCTAGGACTTGTTGGTAAATTCTGATTAAATATTTTAATCAGTCAAAATAATGAATTTTGGCCTTGATGTTTTGATAGTTGAATTTTGGTGTTCAGTCACAGGAATGAATCAGCAAGCACATAAAGAACTAGACCTTAGGGGTGAGCTTTGGAAATGTAACTAACGATTTATCAAGGGGGAGAAGGGCAAAAGGCAAAAGCTGTCGGCACCGTGTTTGTCATGCTCCAGCCTTTCGACATGTTTCTTGGCCAGACCTCCGGGAGCACATTCTCCATCTTCTTTCTAGGAACAAACAAAGGAAGCCACACAATTCCACTGTCACCAGGAATTTGTTGGCTCTCCACATTTTTCCATGTCCACTTCCCTCTCATCACTTTTCTTGTAGTATAGTAGTCCTCAGCCTTCCTAATTATCTTAGTTAGGGTTCTACTGCTGTTGCACAGACACCATGACCAAGGCAACTCTTATAAAGGACAACATTTACTCGAGGCCAGCTTACTTCTAATAGTGCCACTCCCTGGGCCGAGCAAATACAAGCCATCACACTGATGTTATGACCCTTTAATACAGTTCCTCATGCTGTGCTGACCCACAACCATAAAATTATATTCATTTCTAATTCATAGCTGCATTTTTGCTAGTTATGAATTGTATGTAGATATCTGTGTTTTCCGGTTGTCTTAGGCAAACCCGGTGAAAAGGTCATTCAACAACTCTCCCTCCCCTCAGGAGTTGCGACCCACAGGTTGAGAACCACTGTGTTAACAAGAGGCAAAAATGCTCTGGTCCAGAAAGTCTTTTAAGCAGATTGTCTATGAGAACCTCTGCTCATCAGCCATGCAGTCCTGGGGACCGGTAGGACCACTGCAAATACAAGGGACAAGAAAATCCAGGGCACTGAGGGATTAGCTGAAGAAATAGAGAGCTCGATTAACATAGAAGTAATATGAGCCGCCCATATCCTCCAGCTGTTTCGTTAAGTTTTCAATCTGTCTGTACCTTTATTTGCTCCTTCCCCCCTCCCCACCCCCACCCCACCCCCACCCTTATCTCGCCTGTCATCCACAGCTTTTTTATCCGTGCTTTGTTTCCTTTCAGGTTTTGTTTTTGTTTTCTCCCCCCTCCCCCCCCCCTCAGTTAACGTAAATATGTAACGTCTTGATGGTGCCTTAGCAAAGACAGTGTCTTGAACTGTAAAATAACAGAAATGTTACTGTAGGGTGTTCCTGTTGTGTGATGATTACCACACTTGCCTCATACGCTAGAGGTTCTAAGACCGAGCATAAACACTGATGTTTTATGTTCCCTACTTTTAGAAAGCAGTGAGGAAAACCCCACACTTAGCCCTGCCTCCTATCAGTGGCTCTGACTGGGAATGGTCACACTCGATATTTCTAGTTGGAAATATCACTGAACCCACTAAGAGCACCTCCACCGAGGCAGCTGAGTTCATCCAGAAAGAACCCATTGAACTCAGGCGAACCCATATGTCCTGGGTAGTCTGTCAAACCTGGGACATTTCTCTGTGGACCACGCAGAATCCGGACTAGTTTTCCTCTGCTTCTGAATCTGAATAATTTGAGATTGGCTACTGTTCCTTTCTGGAAAAAATGAAGCAACAGGTGTGCTTGTTTGCCTGGGCCATCGGTAGAATACACGGCCCCATCAGCACTGCCTCGGAGCTGAGGTCCTAGTCCCAAGACCTGGAAGGGGAGACCAAAGACAGTCACCCTTAGACTACAGCTGGGGAGGGAGAAAAGAAGCTGCTCCCGGGTTCGAGCTCAGAGATACAATCTGCAGGTTTACCTGCACCTCCGCACCTCAGGTGAGGAATCTTCCAACCTATATAAAGAAGAAAACAGCCGTGTCTGGGCATGCGGCTCATTTGCACACTTTTCTCCTAGGTGAAGAAGTGCTGAAACACACACCTAATTCTGCTGACATTGTGACAGTTTGCTCTCTTGCCTTTAGAAGCTGTAGTGGCAAGAGCATACATACTCAGTTGCTCTTTTTCCGAAGGAGAATTTCCTCCTGAAGCCTGGGCCGAAATGCCAACCTGGTCTGGAATGCCCGGGCAGAGTCCCAGGGTAACAGAGCCCCCGATCTGGGACAGGAGACTTTGCAGGAGTTCAGTCTAAATTCAAGGCTGTGGAGGTTGGGAGATTAGATAGCTGGAGTGTTATTGGGTGAGTTACTGTGCAGACCAGGCAGAGACAGGGGAAGAGGAAGAGCTCAGTATTTGACTCTCAACCTCTGCTTCCCAATTCAGGCTTTGCTGTTCCAAACTCTGAGACCCTGAGAAAAACATTCAATTTACCTGAGTCTTTATTGCATCTGGAAAGGGCAGATGTGGATAAGTTGTCCCTCACAGTGTTCCCTCCTTTTCATCCCTGTCTTCCATCCAAGTACCTATTAAATTCTAGTCTAGTTTCCTCTTTGTCCCTCCATAGCTACTATCTTCTGTTTCCCTTCCTTGGGAGATCCTCTCCTCCACCCTCGTCCTTTACTGGGTACCTAATCTCTGTGTTTTTTCAGATTGTAGCTCACATATCAAAAGCTTAAAAGCAACATCCACATAAAAGATAACCTGCAATATTAGTCATTTGCTCTGGGTTACCTCACTCAGGTTTTTTTTTTTTCTACCTCCATCCTTTTAGCTACAAATTTCAGAATATCATTTCTCTTAAAGAGCTGAATAATATTCCACTGTATAAATGTATCATGTTTTCATATTCATTTATCAGTTAATAGGCATCTAGGCTGTTTCTAATTTCTAAATATGAATAAACCACAACGAACATGAATGAACTGGTATCTCTGTTGAATGATACAGAGTTCTCTGAGTATATACCCCAGAGTGGTGCAGATGGGTTTTATTAGCCTGTTTGAGGCAGGGTCTCTGTGCACAGCCCTAACTGCCCTGGAACTCACTATGTAGACCACCAGACTGCCCTCAAACTGACAGAGCTTGTCCTGCCTCCACACCATGTCAGTTTTAACTAGATTTTGAGGTAGATCTATTCCCAGTTTCCAATTTCCATAGTGGCTGTACAAATTTGGGCTCCCACTAACAATGAGTAAGTGTTACCCACAATCTCATTGCCATTTGCTTTATTGATTTTGGCCATTCTGACTCAAGAAAGATGAAATCTCAAAGTAGTTTGGATTTGCAAATTGTGTCTTTCATCTTTTGAGAACTTTCTGTTTAGTTTCATATGCCATTTTAAAATAGGGTTATTTGTTTTCTTGGTGTCCAGTTTTTGTTTAGTTCCTCACATATTGTACATACTAACCCACTGTGAGATGTATAATTTGTAAACAATTTTCCCCATTCTGTAGCCTGCTGTTTTGCCAAATAATGGTGTCCTTGGCTGTACAGAGGTTTTTAGCTTCACAAGGTTCTGTTTTATTAATCTCCTTGCCTGTGTGTCAGTCTCCTGTTCTGAAAGTCCTTTCCCAGACAATGAATTCAAGCCAATTCCCTTTTCTGTCTTCGCTCAGATTCTGGGTGTCTGGTCTTTATCCATTGGGAGGTTTTTATTTTATTTGGGGGGGGGGGCAGGATGATAAATGTAGATCTATTTTTATTCTTGTATATGCAGCTGTCCAGTTTGTCAAGCACCATTTGTTGGAAATTCTTTTATCCATTTTGTGTTTTTGTCTTCATTGTCTGCAATCAGTTGCCCATAGGTGTGTGAACTTATGCATGAATCTTCAGTTCAATTCCATTGGTCAACATGCCTGGTTTTGTGTGGACCCCACACTGTTTTTGTTACCATGACTCCATAATACAACTTAAAATCTGGGTGATGGTATCTTCAACAGTTCTTTTATCATTCAGGCTTGTTTTAGCTATCCTGAGGTTGGTTTTTGTTTTAATTTCCATGAGGATTTTTTTTCAGTTTCTATGAAGAATTGTGTTAGAATTTTGATGGAGATTGCATTGAATCTGTAAATTGCTTTTTGCAAGATATCCATTTTCGCAATATTAATTCTACCAATCCATGAGCACAGGAGGTCTTTCCATCTTCTAGTGCCCTTTTCAGTTTCTTTCTTCAATATCGTAAAGTTTTTATTTACACACTTTCACCTTCTTGCTTAGTTATCCCAGGATTTTTTTTTTTTTTTTTTGAGGATATTGTGAAAGGTACTGCTCCCCTGATTTCTTTCTCCATTTGTCATTTGTTTATAGGAGGGCTGCTGTTTTTTAATGTTTTTTTTAAATGTTAATTTTGTATTCAACTACTTGGCTGAAACTATTTATCAGCTACAGATGCTACCTGGTGCAGCCTTTAGTGTCTTTTCTGTATAAAATCATGTCATCTACACATAAAGATACTTTGACTTATTTTTTTCCCATTCATGTCTTTTTGATCTGCTTTAGTTTTATGTTCTTGTTAAGACTTCGAATAGTACATTGAATAGATATAGAAAGAGGGGGCATTCCTATCTTGTTCCTGATATTAGTGGAAAAGCTTTGAGTTTCTATTTAGGTTAGTGTTGGCTGTGGGCTGGCTGTAAATTGAAATGTATTGAGGTATATGTGTTTTGAATCCCTAGTTTCTGCAGGACTTTTATCATGAAAGGGTGCTGGATTTTCTGCATCTAACTAAGGTATTTCTTGTCTTTAATAGTCTGTCTATGTGGTGCATTATATTTATTGATTTACCTATATTGAACCACCCTTGCAACTCTGGGATGAAGCCAATTTTGATCAAGGTACATAACCTTTATATGTTCTTGGATTCAATTTGCAAGCCTTTTATTGAGAATTTTGTGTCTATGCCCATAAATGATATTGATATATAAAATTTTTGTTGGGTCTTTGCAGAGTTTTGGCATTGGGATAATACTAGCTTTGTAAAAGGAATTAGCGTTACTAATTGGTGATACTTTAGTTGCTATTTTTAAAAAATTTGAGGAACTTTGTTTACTCTTCTTTGAAGGTTTGGTAGAATTCTGCACTGAATCCATCTGGGTCAGGGCTTGCTTTTTTTTGGTGGGAGAACTATTTTAGTAGAGGTTATGAGTATGTTTAAATTGCTTATTTGATTTTGAATTAACTTTGGTAGATGACACATATCAAGCTTTTCATCCATTTCTTATAGACTTTCCAATTTGCTGGGATAGAGATTTTCAAGGTGCGTCCTCGTGATTCTCCAAATTCCCTGTCTCTGTTGTAATGTTCCCATCTTCACTTCTGCTTTTGTTGTTATGGATCATGCCTCTGTCTTTTAATTTTGCTAAAAAAAATTTTGTCAATCTTACTGGTTTTCTCAAAGAACCAACTCATTCTATTAACTCTTTGTATTATTTCTGTATGTATATTTGCTTGTTTCTATTTCATTGACTTCATTCTGGAGTTTGATTATTTCTTGTTGTCTTCTCTTTTGGGATGTTATTCCTTCTTGTAGTTCTAGAGCTTTCAGGTGTATCACTAAGTTACTGCTGTGAGATCATTCTCTCTCTCTCTCTCTCTCTCTCTCTCTCTCTCTCTCTCTCTGTGTGTGTGTGTGTGTGTGTGTGTGTGTGTGTCTGTCTGTCTGTCTGTCTGTCTGTCTGCGTGCTCTTAGAACCACCTTCCTTGTGCCCAGTGTGTCTGTTTATGTTGTGTTTTTATTTTCATTCATTTTAAAAAGAGATTTCTTTCTTGGTTTCTGTCTTGACGCATTTTTCATTTAGTCATGAGTTATCACGTTTACAGGAGTCCATATACTTTCTTTTGCTCTTGACATTTAGCTGTAACCCACGGTAGTCAGAGAAGAGGCAGAATGTTGTTTCAATTTTCTTATATCTGTTGAGACTTACTTTCTGTCCTGTTATGTGGCCAGTTTTGGAGCAAGTCTGATAAGAGGCTGAAAAGAAGTGTGTTCTTTAGTGCTTGGTTGGAATACTCTGTAGATGTCCACTAAGTTCAATAGACTTATGAGGATATTTAACTGCAGCATTTCTGTTTAGTGTTTTTCTTGATGACCTGTATATTGAGGAAAATGGGGAATGGAAGCCACCCACTACCACTGTGTGTTAGAAATATGTGATTTTAGTTGTAGTAGTATTTCTAGCATGAACTTGGGTGCCCTTGTGTTCAGTACATAACTATTTACAATTGCAATATTTTCTTGGTGGATTTTTCCTTTAAAGAATATGTAGTGTCCTTTCCTATCTCTTCTGGTCAGTTTTAATTAGAAGTCTATTTTGTCTGATATTAAAATAAGTGCACCTGCTTGCTTCTTGGGATCATCTGCTTGGAATACCTTTTTCCATCCTTTTACCATGAGATGCTGTCTATCTTTGACAATGAGATTTATTTCTTATATTCAATGGAAAGATGGATTCTGTACTCTAATCTGTTAGTCTGTTATCAATGATTTCTGATAATTCTTGTGGTGATGCGAGGTTTTCCCCCTCTCTTTTGATTTACTTACTGTTCTGGGATTATTTGTTTCCTGTGTCTTTTGGATGTGGCTAATCTCATCAGGGTGAAGTTTTCCCTTTAATGTTTTCTGTAGAGCTGGATTGGTAGATAAGAATTATTTAAATTTTTGTTGTGGAATGTTGCTCTTTCCTCATTGGTTGTGATTGAGAGTTTTGCTGGGTATAGTAGTCTGGGCTGGCATCCATCATCTCTCTGGCATTATGGACCATCTGTCCAGTACTTACTGGCTTTGAGAGTGCCCACTGAGAAGTCAGGAGTTATTCTAAGGAGCATGCCTTTATAAGATTAATCTTTTTCTCTTGCAACTTTAAACACTGTTTCTTTGTTCTACATATTTAAAGTTTTGAATATTAGGTGTCTGGAGAATTTTTTCTGGTTGTGTCTATTTGGTATTCTGTGAGCTTTTCCTACTTGAACAAACCCCTCCTTCATTAGATATGGAATTTTTCTTCTATGATTTTGCTTAAAGAAATACTTTGTCAACCTTTCATCAGATGTCCTGGATTTTATTTTTTTACTAGATGATTTTAGTATTAACATTTTCTTTGACTGAGCTATTTATTCTACCTTGTTTTAAAATTCTCTCTTGATTTATAATCTGTTGATGAAGTTTTTATTTCTAGGTTTAGTTCAGTTTGGGTTTTCTTTAGTGATTTTATTTCTACTTTCCTGTCTTGTAATGTTGTTCTTATCTCATTTTCTTAGGGTTACTATCGATGTAAAAAGACACCATGACGATGGTGTCTCTTATAAAGCAAAGCATTTAGTTAGAGATGGGTTGCAGTTCAGAGGTTTGGTTTATTATCAGGGTGGGGGGAAGCATGGCAGCACTCAGGCAGACATGGTGCTGGAGGAGCTGAGATTTCTCTTTTTGGATAAGAAAGAAGAGAGAATGAACCACTGGACCTGGCTTGTGCTTTTGAAACATCAAAGCCCGCCTTCAGTGACACATTTTCTCCAATAAAGCCATACCTACTCCAACAAGGACACATGTCCTAATCATTTCAAATAGTGCCACTCCTTATGAGCTTATAGGGGCCACTTCCATTCAAACTACCACATTCATTCAACTGTTCGTCTTTTTGCACTTTTCAGTTAGGCATTTTTCTTATCATTTTTAAGATTAAGGTTCTTAAACACATTCATAATTATTATTTTAAAGTCCTTGTCTTATGCTTTTTTGCATATATTGCATTTCTCAAGGCCTGTTGCAATAGGGGTACTGGCTTCTCTGGAAGGCATATTGTCTTGCCTGTCCATTTGGCAGAGAAGTTATGATACTTGAGGTGTTTCTTGGTGTAGATATCGTTTCCTGTCTTTATTGGGTGGGTGTTCTGTTCTTTGGTTGTTGCCACCCACACTCTGGACCCTTGGCAAGTGTGGTGGCCGTGGAGTTCCTGGGAGGGAGAGAGAGAGAGAGAGAGAGAGAGAGAGAGAGAGAGAGAGAGAGAGAGAGAGAGAGCGCTCCTGTAGCTTGCTGGGTGACACAAAGAAATGGAGAGACTCATATGAGGAAAGACTCAGAGGGAGGGGCAGTGGGAAAGAGCTAGTGCACCGGGGTTGGCACCGGTCTACACAGGGTGGAGGTGGGGTGGGAGGAGGGGCTCCTGCCGGCAGCCTGCTACAGGACTAAGAGTAGGTCTGGAGAGACCAGATTGGAGGTCAGGAAGGAGAGTGAAAATTCCCTGCGTCCCAACTCAGTGTGCTTGCTGGAAGTTCATGGTAGAAAGCATTTCTGATCGATAGGTGACACAAGGGAATGGAGATGTGCTATGAGGAAAGACTCAGAGGGGCTGTGGGAAAGAGCTAAGGGACCCTAGATTCCCCACCAAGAGGCCCCAGGGATGGAGATGGGGTAGGGTGAAGGGACTTCTGAGTCTCAGCCCCTTTTTACCCGGGTCACTGGAAGTCCCTGGTAAAAAGGGGTTCTGTGTGTCACTGGCTGACACAAAGGAAGGGAAAGTTGAATGGATCCACAGGAAAGCCTATTATTTCTTACGTGTATGGGTCTTTACATGCAGTGTCCAGAAGCGGCCAGAAGAGGGCAATAGATGCTATAGTACTGGAGTTGAACATGTTTATGAGCTGCCCTGTAGTGCTGGGATCAAAGCGAGGTCCTCTGAAAGAACAGCTAGTGTTCTAGCATGACAATTTCTTTAAATATTGAAAACAGAGCCTTCCCTCCACTGGGCACATAGCCACAGTAATGGAATTAAGGTATTCTGAGACATTCGCTTTGTTCACCATAAGAGATCACTGTCTTCACGGACACTCACTCCTTTATGTTCACTGAAGGATAATTCCCAGAAGGATTATTCCCAGTCTCTTGAGAACTACTCCATCTACATCATGCATACATTGATCTGTGCATTTAAAGAATGTGTTTACAAACGTTGAGTCTTAACATTTTCTATGAGACCATATTAGGGCCCCTCTCCCCCTGAACTGAGCAGCTCTGTCCGCCATTCTGGAATTTCCCCCATCCTCTTCCACCTTTTACCCATTCTACACCATGGTAGAGTTTTTTTCTTCGCCTCATCGGCAGGGAGCTACCCCCCTCCCCCTTCCCCCCCCTCCCCCCGCACTGCTGCCTCCAGCATCTGAGGACAAAAACTCTATTAGGCCTAAGTGGAACCTGGCTCCCTCCCTATTAGTCTTAATTTTCTATTTCTAAGCGCTGTGATAAATTGAGCATCTTCCCTTAACATGACTCTGTGACTACTTGAGCCACCTGCGGAGCGTCGCTCAAAGGCTGTCTGCCATCTACAACCTTCTCGAAGTGTCTCCAGTTGATCAGGCTCTCCCATCCTCCTCCCTTCTCTGTGTTTGACACATTAGAGATTTCCCCGAGATGCACTGAGTCTCCACTCCTACAACAAGCTTCTCCCTCCGCTGAGCTCTTTCTCGCGCCGTGGAAGTCACAACTTTTATTCCTTCCCTGTACAGGATGTCGTCTCTCTACTGGCTTTTTTTTCTTTGGTTTGGTTACATTGCAATTCTCACTGTAAAGCTTCCAGATAACATTTTAGCAAATTTATGGTATCTAGAATGGTAAAGTGATATAGGAGGGGCTGTGAGGGGTTTCTGTAGTGTAGTGGTTATCACGCTCGCTTCACAGTGTGTAACAGTGTAAACAGTGTTATTTTTCTCACTTTCCCTTGTGCTTTCGATTCTCAGTTCATTGCCTACCCTTCAAAACTCCACGGTGTCAGCCTTCACTGTTATGCTTTCTTGTGTCCTAGCTATTCCAGGTGCCTGTGATGACCAGTGGAGACTCTTAGCATAAAAGAGAGTACAAAATAATCCTTCTTTGTAAGGGGGATTAGCTCAAATGGTAGAGCGCTCGCTTAGCATGCGAGAGGTAGTGGGATCGATGCCCACATCCTCCAGTTGTTTCCAGTAAAAACCTGGCAATCTGCTTTTCCAGTTTTGCAAATTGCAGACTTAAAAAAAATGTCTTACACTTTTGCTCCCTTCAGCACACACTCACTTGCCAGTTTCAAATAAACACATCATGTACTCCTTAGTCTGTGCATTTGATAAAAGTTTGTGAGCGTCTCTGTTTGCTCTTTCACTCTCCAGACACTGGGTCAGAACCTCTTCTGTACCACCAGGATTAGGACCTTCTTCCTTAATCCTCCATATAGTGCTGCCCTGTGAGTACTCTGAGTGCTTCTCTGCAGTTTTCCTTTTTCTTCACCTTTTGTTCACAGGTACCGCGTTAATGGAGTTCTGCACCTCGCAGGCAGGGGGCGTCCTAAACCCCTGCACTGCCACCGCCATCATCAATGTGGACAAACCTCCACTTGGCCAGAGGAGGACCAGGGTTGTGGCCCTCCTCACTAGTCTAAGTTTCTCATTTCTAAGCTCTGAGAAAAACTGAGAATCACTTTACTCTGACCATTTGAGCCACTTGCCTGGGTTACGTTAACAGCTCTCCGGCAGCTACAACATTCTCCTCCAGGTGTCTCCGAGTGTCTCAGCTCTTCCATCCCCCCTTTCCTCCCTGCGTTTACACAGGCGCCACTCCCCAGCAGTAACCCTTTACCTTCAGAAGGCAGTGTGGAATGCCCTGCAGTCTGTCCTACCTCCTGCCAGAGGCTCTAACTAAGAATGCTCCCTTCTGACATTCTTGGTGTGAAAAACAACCATTAAACCCACAGGGGCAACTGGGAAAACCTGAGTGGAAACTCTTGTTTCCATAGCTCCTGAGTCAATAATCTGACCCGGGAAATCTTCCATGAACCATCCAGATCCTGGACAAATTTTTCTTCCGTTCTCACTCATTCTTCATCTCCGTCTGCGGGACCCACAGAGACTCGCCCTACAGTCCAGTCCACTCGCTCAGTCGACGCACAAATTGCAAGCCGTCCCCTCGCCGCGACGCGGAGTTCTGCAGCCCACTTTTCCCTGTTACCCACATATGACTATTCGAAGTCTTCCCAATTTTAATCAATTTCACAATACATTCGCCAAAAACATTTAGACAACTCAGTGGGTAGCAGGCCTCCCTCAGATCGAGCCTCTTTACTGGGCTGCTAGCGCATCGCCCTAAGTCTTATAGAGGCCATGATTCCGGACCGGCGGCTCCACAAAGGCTCGATCTTCCTGCCCAGACGGTCTGAGTTGTTCCAGGCCGGCGGGACGTGGCACCTAGACACTATCGCGGTCCGCGGAGTCGCTGCGTGAGAAGAGTGCAGGACCAGCGCCCTAGTCCGTCTCAAGGACGAGTCAGTCCTCTTGGCGCATCCACGCTTGTCCTGGGTCGCAGCGATGACAAGCTCCGCTCAGCTTGAACTAGGATTTGCCATTGTCACTAGACCTGTAGCTGTTCCAGAAGTTTTGGGAACCGCGGCGCTTCGTGGAGTTTTATATCGCTTCAGTGGAAGAGGCGACAGGGATGCCCTCCGTGTCATTCTGTCTTTCTTTAATGAAGTTGCGACGGAGTTGAGAACTTGAGATTCTGAGATGAGTATTTTCGTGTCGCCCAGAAAATACTTATCTTGGTGACAACGAATATCTGTGACTGCGAAGTCGCCCGCAACCTCCAAGTCTGTAACTAAAGGAGCCAACCCAGCGCTTCGGCCTACACCTGTAGTCGTTTGTTCTTCGGGGACCTTTCGATGAAAAGACACTTTTGGTCCTTTTCTCCAGGGACCCTCAAAGCTCCAGTCCCCTAACTGGAGGACTTGCTGTGGCAACAACCACAAAAGTACACACGAACAACGGAGGATTTTTAAAAACGCGATGCGTGAGGCGTGAGGCATGGCTCCTTGAAACGTCACAAGCCACTGCACTAAAACTGCTTTAACCGCCAGGCTGTCAGGACCCTAGGTTCCCCGAATGCCAGTCCAAGAGCTCTGCTGGGTTTTCCTTTAGTCAACGCCCTGTCCCCGCTATTGATCCAGTAATTCACCAAGGTTAGAAAACCTGTGTGTGAGCAGAGGAGGTTGTCTCAGGAAATCCTTGTCACACAAGCCCCTTGAATTGCATATCAGATTCGATTATCAAAAGTACTGAGCCTCTGCCAAAGTGTGGCTCTTGGGCAAAGCGAGCTTAATTATGACATTTTGGCGGGATAGTTAATTTCTTCAAGAGAAGGAGAGTTTGATCCCCAGAATTAAAAATAAAATTAAAAAAAAAAAAAAGACCAAGTATGCTGGGTTGTGCTCGTAATCCTTACTCTTAAGCATAGACAGGGTCCAACCAGAAAATCACATGCCAAAGAGATACTACTCTCCCAAAACAAAAACAAAAATAGCAAACCCAAACCATCAAAAACGTCCAGTCATACTCTTAACTGTGAAACACCGGTGAAATTGGGTGCCTTCTGTGGTATTCCTTAAATGCCTCTAAGTAGATGCAAACTGTTTTTTGTTTGCACAGCAAATTTACATAGTTCTATTTTGAGTATAGCAGCTTAAAAGTAGATTATACATGGCCCGTACGGGGATCGAACCCGCGACCTTGGCGTTATTAGCACCACGCTCTAACCAACTGAGCTAACCGGCCACCCGAGAGGCAGTGTTCTATCTAGCTCCATAGATGTGTAACATATACTTGTCAGTTGACTTTTAGTTTTTTCATTTTTCTTAAATTTCTTTGACTTTCAAGATTTTCTTGAATCTGGAAAAAGTTACGAACCTCGCGTTGTTCTAACTAAAAAGTTTCTCTGAGCAGAAAGAAAATTCTGTAAGAGAGCAACAAATATCTCGTAATAATTTCTGACCAGTTTGTGGAAGCCATAGATACTGATCCCAACAGTCTACTTGTTAGCCATACAGACGACAAGCCGCTCTCTAGCCACGAGTTCGTCTGCTGTACAGTTCTCCTTGTTGCCCCTAACTGACAATTTGATAACCTTTCCTATTTTACTGAATTCGGAATCCACTCGCTAAAAACATGTGGATAACACACTGGGGTTGTCCATGCTCATTCCGTCCTCCTTTAATGAAGTAGCGAAGGAATAAAAAACTTGAGATTCTGAAACAAGTATTTTCAGGTCACCCAAGAAATACTTACCTTGGGCACTTACGGTCTGAGGATCTCCAGAGCCACGGCGGCGACAAAAGGGACAAACCCAAGGCGACTCACAAGGGGTTGGACGGAGTCACCGCTGACCACTGTAGGACCCGATGCCTGGGTTTCCCTTTTACCAGCTTGAAGTCTCCTCACCCTCACGCCTAAGACAGCCCCTCATCGCGAAGACAAGGAGATTTGTGACGACGAATATCTGTGACTCCAAAGTCGTCCGCAACCTCCAAGTCTGTAACCTCCAAGACTCTACCTGAGGAGGCCAACGCAGCGCATCAGCCTACACCTCCCGGTCGTTAGTTCTTCGGGGAAAAGACGCTGTTCTTCCGTTGTTTGGTGAAAAGACACCGTTGGCCCTGTTCTCCAGGAACCCTCTGTGCTCCAGTCCCCTAGCTGGTGGCCTTGCTGTGGCAACAACCACAAAGTAGACACGAACAAAGGAAGATTCGAAAAAAAGCGCGACGTGTGAAGCGTGACACGCAGCTCTTAGAATCGTCACAATCCACTGCACCACTCTAAACTCAAAACTACTTTTACCGCCAGGCTGTCTCCAATGGCCAGTCCACAAGCTCTGCCGGGTCATTTCACCAAGGCCCTGTCAGGGATATTGATTCAGTAACTGTACAAGGTTAGAAAACCGTGAGCGCGCAGCTGAAGAGGACCTTACAAAATCTTCTTTGAAGTTAACCCGGGAAATCCACGTCCTACATGCCCCATGAATTGCGTCTCTGATTCGATTATCGAAACTCCTGAGCCTCTGCCGAGTGTGCACAGCGGTCTTGGGCACAGCGAGCTGGATTACATTTCAGCAGGATAGTTAATTTCTTTGGGAGATATGGGGAAATCTCTCACTGACCTAGAATAAGAGGAGATGGTGCCAGCATCCTGCTCTTTATGTCCTTCCCTCTCCAGCCTATGTCGTGGGATATTCACCAGAGAAGACTTCTTGGACATGAATTTCAGCCAACCTAAAGTCTTCATTAGCCGGCAGGACTACCCTGAATTTCAGTATCTAAATGTAGCACGGAACCTTTCACATAGTGAGATTTTAAGCACAAAAGCCATGTCCTGGGTTGGCACACTTCAGTTAACAAGAAAGGCCAGAAGCAGAACCACAGAATCAAAAAGCAAAGTTTTAGAGACTTTTCCAGAAGTATGGAGTTTGATTAGGTCATTGTTTTTGTTTTAGCTGGTGTTGCTGTCTACATATAGAGTTTTTGTCCTGAATGGTACTTCCATCATGGAGTCTGTTGTGCTAAGGTCTGGGGGCCTACTCAGGTCTGGAGCCCTGTTATAGCCCTAGGCTTCCGTAGGCATTGCTCTCTGGTAAGTATCTTCAAGTGATCTGGGGTGTATTTGCTGGTTAAAAAAGAAAAGTCATACATACATACATACATACCTTTTATATTAAAATATAAATAAAAGCTGGGTGGTACATGCCATTAATCCCAGCACTTGGTAGGAAGAGGCAAGCAAATTTCTGTGAGTTTGAGGTCAGCCCAGTCTAGAGAGGGAACTTCAGGACAGCCAGGGCTACAAAAAGAAACCCTGTCTCAAAAAAACAAATAAAATAAAATAACAGTTTATATATACATATGTGTGCATGTCTGCTTGGTATAAAGACCAGGGAACAACATGCCCTTCTTAAGTCACCATTAGGTGTTTTGGTTTTTGTTTGGGGACAGTATTTTTTCAGCCTGTAAAATGCTGACTAGGCTAGACTAGTCTAGGGAGCCCCAAGTACCATCCTGTCTCTGCCTCTCTACAGTACGGACTACAAACACAGGCCATCACAGCAGGTCTTTTGTTTTGTTTGCTTGTTTGTTTGTTTTAATTTTGAAGATCAAACTTGGATTTAAAGAATGGCTTGTTTACACCTCCCTAAGTGAGAGTATGTCTGATGGGCAGAGTTCTAAGTCTGGTTCTCTTACCCACCCTCTTCCCAGATGATTTCCTGCTCTTCCTCCTTCTGAATGCCTGGCCTACACTCAGGCAATCTGAAAGAATACTTTTCCTAAGCTCCCCGAGCAGAGTTTGTGAATATAAATAAAACAAAGGTGGTCACAGGCCTACTTCATCGATGGCACCTCTTGACTCAGTTTCCAAGCCATTTTCCACCTTATAGTCACAGACTGAAGTATGGCTTTCTGAGAAAATACTATTTTTTTTTTTTACTGAGTCCCTAAAGAATTCTAAACCTGAATATGCAAATGTCATTTAGACAATTAGTATCTTTTGGATACACACACACACATATACACAAATTTTGTTTGCTTTTTTGGATATATATTTTATATATATGTACATAAGCAATATAATTTAATATGTGTATATATTATTTTGCTCATTTAAAGTTTTGTAGATGTTATGTGTATTTGGGTACATGTGAGTGCAAATGTCTAAGGAGACCAGAAGATACTGGATTTCCCTGACTAGGTGCTGGGAACCAAACTCTGTTCCTTTGCAAGTATGTACTCTTAACCACCTCTACAATGTAGTTTTTCAATCATAACATCTGTCCCTGTTCAAAGAAACCTGGTGAGATTTTGGATTAATCACCAGCCACGTGACTTAGCTCACTTATCTAAAGTGTAGCCCGCATGCTGCAGAAGGTCTTGGATTCCTAAGGGCTGGCTGCCTTCAGGACTTTTTGCAGGTCTCTGCCCTGACCTTACCATCTGTATCTTCCCCCATCCCATCTCATTCAATTGACTCTTCTCAACTATGGGATGTGACTCATACAAGAAGACACATTCTACTAATTCCATGAGTACATACAATCATTCTTTCCCATTCTTAGCAGACAGCCTCATAAACAAGGCTTGTCCTCAAGCCTCACTCCCCAGGCACTTGCTAATGTCTGTTCCCATCAGTCACTCAGATGTGATGTTTCTTTCTTAGATAAGGGTTTTTCAGAACCTGTCTCTGTCCACTTTTTTTTATGAAACTTCACTCTTTTTAAATATTTCCAAATTACCTGTCTAGCATTTCTTCATTCTGTAAATCTTTTTTGTTTGTTTTATTTTGTTTAATTCAGGGCTCTCTCAGTCTTGAGTCTCAGGCTCAGTACGTAGATTATTAGGCTGGCCTTGTCACTGCACAAATCTTAAGCAAAGCCCCCACCAGTGATGATAGCTATGCTCAGAGAACATGACCGTGTTTCAGTATTAAACCAGAGCCCTGCTTGGGTGAGAAACAGGCGTGGAACCCCGCTGAGCTCTGCAGCTCCTCCGCTCCCTTGGCTCTTGAATTGAGACAGACTGTGCCGAGGATGAAGCAGCGTATGAGGCTCAGTGAACACAAGAGAAGTGGGGGCAGGGTAGGGTGAGGGTGGACCAACTTAGAGACGGGCGCCTCTAGATCAGACAGTGTGGAGCTGCGTTTCTCTCTGCTCTGGGGGGGTCTTTCAGACCTATGCTGATACAGGAACAGAAATTTCTCTTCTGGAGAAAGATGACTATAAATTGTTGCCTGCATGAACTCCTGAAACTCGGAGTGAGATGTGTTTCGGGGACAGGGTAAACAGGAAAGGAGTGGGAGGGGAATATGATGAAGATACATTATATGCCTGTATGCTGCCTGGTTTGTGTCAATTTAACACAAACTAGAGTCCTTGGAGAAGAAGGAGCCTCGACTGAGAAATGTCTACATAAGTTCCGGATGTAGGCAAGCCTCCTAGGGCATTTTCTTAATTAGTGATCAATAATGTGGGTGTTGGGGGGGAGGGGAGTCACACCACCTCCCCCCCCCCCCCCGTGCAAATGGGGTCTTGGGTTCTTTAAGAAAACAGGCTGAGCAAACCACGGGGAGCAAGCTAGTAAGCAACACTCCTCCAAGTTCTCTGCATCAGCTCCTGCCTTCAGGTTTCTGCCCTACATGAGTTTCTGTCCTGACTTCCCTTGATGATGAACAGTGATGTGAAAGTGTAAGCCAAACTAATCTTTTCCTCCAAAGTTGCATTGATTATGGTGTTTCATCACAGCAATGATAACCTTAATTAGGACAACCTGTATGAGATTTCGAAAGAAAGAAAGAAAAAAAAAGAAAAAGGAAAGCTGAGCCCTGATTTGTTTGTTGTCTGGCTTTGTCGATCTTCACTGTGTGATTAGTTCTACTGAGCCTTGGCTTAATCAGAAAGATAGGAATAATGATATATAGGCTTATGAAAACATAGATTGAGAGAAATAATGTCATTAAGGTCCTTAATAGGTTTTGGGGGGGGGGGTCATAGATGTGGAAAAGAAGAAACAAAACAAACAAAAAGACACTATCAATATAATGTGTTAATATCAATATAATGTGCTAATATCAATATAATATGCTAATCAATTGTGGCATTTTGAGGATAATATCCAAAGCAACATGATTGAACCTGCAAATTTGCATCAGCTGTCCTGCATAACTCTCCCAGGACTGGTGTAGACTGCTTATACTTTCAAGTATTCAGTGATAGGCACTGTTCCAACAGGTTGACTCAGGAGAGGAAAAAAGATACACAACAATGGAGTAGAAAAGTAAGACCACAAGTAATACCACAGACTAGGCACCCTCGTTTAGTCCTGAATCTTGGTTTCAAGACTTGCGAGGATTGTCAAAAGTGCTTGTGTGGAAATATCCCTGCCCCAAAACAAACACCTCAAAAATGCAAGAATTCAGTCTGGAGGCAGAGCAAGGACAAATAGAAGATACTGAATCCTTCCTGTATGGCAGAGCTAAGACTAGGTTGTTACAGCCTTCTTAGCGCAGTAGGCAGCGTGTCAGTCTCATAATCTGAAGGTCCTGAGTTCAAACCTCAGAGAAGGCAGTTTTTGCTAGCTTCACATACATTTTCGGACTCTTACTGACCTAAAACTACCTGCCCAAATATCTTTCTGTGCTCCTCTTTATTGACTTCAGAGCCAGTCTCTATGAAGCTCAGAGCCATAGAGGACAGAGGTGTTTTGGAAGTTAGTAAATGGAATTGTCCCCCAGTAGACCCACAGACCTGCTGGTGCTACAGAGAAACAAGATATGAATGCTCTGTACGGCGGTGGGAATGCTCTTAGATTCCAGAATCTCCTTCTCCTGGTGCTTGGTACTTAGTGACTAGAAGTCAACTTTGTGGATAGCTAGAAGATTGGGCTCGCCTAAATGAGAGATGCACTGGAATAAACTGGAAAACAAGCTAATCCTTGACCAGAATAGGGAGAATCCAGCCTCTGGGGGTCAGGTGGATCTATCTGGGAGGAGAATTGCAAAGCTTCTGTGTTCCTGAAGAGGACTTGACACCCAAGGAACCTGTAGGAATACTCCAAGAGAGGTCTGACCCCTAGAAGCACTGTCTTCAAGCAAGAGTTAGTTGCACGCCTTGGATTGCACTTCTAGCTATTCCAACTGTAGCCTCAGAATTCCTCAACCTTCCAAGAAAAAAACAAAATGACACGCATGCTTCCACAATGACATCAGGATAATCTACTACTGAAAAAAAAAAAAAACAACACGCTGATCGCCCAAAATGATAAAGGATAGAAACACCTGTGCCTTGGGGGAAGGGACCTAGGGGAGAGGAGGGGGGCATGGCAGCAACCAGGTGTGGTGCTGCTGGGCTAGTACCCTTCCTGCACTTAGTCTACTCTCAGGGAAAAAAAAGTGCTTCTCTTAAGAATAGCTACAAGAAGCAGACAAAACAGGTGTTCTGTTAAATCTCTACTCTTTAATTAATTATAATTCCTGTCTTCCAGATGTCTCTGCATTGAGGCCTATGTGAGATTTTCTTAAGTGCAGTCGTCTGACCTGAAATTGTACACTTTTCAGGTTGCATCTTCCTGGAATTTCTTGGGAAACAGAATTTTCAAATTCTAACAAGACATCAATCTAGGAAGAAGGAATGTTTGGGAAAAAACATAATTTCCTGTTTTGTACATTGTAAAGTCCCTTCCAGAGATCCTCATGTCTGAATTTTTGGAACCTGTGTGGAGCTGCCATGCATGACTTTATAGATATGCTAAGGTCACAGAATCAGGAAGAGAGTTTAATTTAGCTTTGTGTTCTAGAGGGCTAAGAGGCCAGGATGGTGGGAGGCTGGAAGGCAAACGTCAGCCATGGCTGTAAGAGCAGGAAGCTGAGGAAATCCCATCCCAACTGCAAGCAGCAAGCAGAGAACTGGAAGTAGGGTGAGTTTATGAAGTCTCAAAGCTGACCCTGTGACACTTCTTGCAAAGAAGGACCACCTCTGCAAACAGCTCTGCCAACGGGAAACCAAGCCTTCAAAGTACCAGAGACTAAGGTGGGACATTCCTCACTCAAATCACCACACAGACATTGCCTGGGTTTACCCAGGTCAGCCCAATATAATCATGTGAGTCAATAAGAATGGAGAACCTCTCCCTGAAGTAATTCACTGGAAGGCGATGTAGAGAGAAGTGAGAAGGAACTGGTCTTTCATTGCTGGCTTTGAAAATGGTGGAAGAGGGCTACATTGAAGGAAGAGATGAAACCTGGAAACTGGGAAGAGAAGAAAAAGGATTTTCCTGATGGAACATGTACAGACATGTTAGAACTGAGAAACTTAGGCTAGAGTCTTGACATATAGAACTGTGGGATGATAAAACCATCCCATCATTATTGTCACCACATTGTTTAACTCAGTATCTTTGAAGATATACTTGATAACAACAATAAGAAAATAATCTATTGTTGAGAAATGCTACACCTCTCTTTTAAGGAAATGCTAGGACACAATTTCTTTCACAGGCATCGCTTCCCACCAAGAGTCTGTTACATACTTACTAGATGAATAAATGTGCTCTCATTGTATCCAAGTGTATGAACTAATTTTTCACCTGACATTATCCAGCCAGAGCTGCAGATGAATGATTATTTTCTATTCAGTCCTTTTCCAAAAAGAAGAGTCAACAACTGTCTTATACAACATGGCTTCCTGCTTTTCTCTGTTTTCTGTTCTTTCCATCCACTTCTTAAAGTTTCTGCAATTTGTTTTGAGGGCTTATTTTGTCTCAGATGAACAAAACAGGGTTGATGGATGGCAATTTGAATTACCTTTTATTAATTGAAAGATGGTATTCTTCAGCTGTAGGAGAGGAAAACTCCAGTTACAATGAATTTTTTAAACCAACACAGTAATAGCTCTCTACAAAATTCTGAGTTACTCTATGAGAAACCTTTGCAGTAAGACTAGGCGACTCTATGTTCCTGTCTCTTGACAGAAAATCCTTGACTACAAGCAGAAGGTATGGATAGTATCAGGTGACCTGACATTTTTTATGAGAGACTCTGAGGGAGGAATTAGATGAGACAGGGATGATACTTGAAGAACTAATGCTGAAAACTTCTCAAATTTGAAAAAAACTCATGAATATTCACATCCAAGAATTTCAACAAACTCCAAATAGGATTACCTCAAAGAGCTACAAAGACTCATTACAATCAAACCCCAAATGGCAAGTACAGAGAGAAATTTAAAAGCAGCAAAAGAAGTAATTACTTTCTTAGAAAAATAATGAGAAATTTCAATGAGATTAATAACTAATTTCTCAAGCCGGGCAGTGGTGGCGCACGCCTTTAATCCCAGCACTTGGGAGGCAGAGGCATGCAGATTTCTGAGTTTGAGGCCAGTCTGGTCTACAGAGTAAGTTCCAGAACAGCCAGGGCTACACATAGAAACTCTATCTCAAAAAAACAAAACAACAACAACAACAACAACAACAATAAAAAAACACCCTAATTTCTCCTCAGAAATAAAAAAGAAAGAAGCTAGAGAGATGACTTATTTAAAAGTATTAAAGGAGGGAAAATGTCAACCAAGAATAAGTTCATCAAATGGGTCAGCAAGATGGCTTAGCAAGGCACTTGCTGCTAATGGTAACAACCTGAGTTTGATCCCATAAGGTGGAAGGAGTTAAAAAAAATCATCTACAAATTGTCTTCTGATTTCCATATATGCAATGCAGCATGCTTGTATACACACACACACTCTACATGTTAAAACCATTTAAAAAGATATCTAGCAAAGCTTTCAGAGGAGCCTGGAGCTCGTGGGGTATCAAGTGGTTGGGCCTCATCCTTTCCTGTTGTACTAGGGATCTTGGAGGAGTATGAGGGCAGAGGTCAGTTAGTGTGAAACTCACATGGAAGAGACGAAAGGGAAAAGAGGAGCAGGAGTCCTTCAGGACCTTGTGATATAGCTTTCAGGCAACAACCTGAATAAATATTATCTATTGTTCTTACTACAGTATAGCAGTCTCAGTAGTCAGTGTCTTTCAGAAAGCCCAAGGGGAAGCCAAGAGAAGAGCTTTTAAAACAGATTTAAATTTTCTCCATTTAGGAAAAGCCAATTCCATATGTTGACAAGCAAAAGTATGAAACTGAATTCCTATCTGTCATCAGATACAAAGAGTCATGATACAGATCTAAGAGAGAAATGGAACACCTGAAACTACGAAAGTACTAGAAGAAAACAGTAGAAATACTTCAAAATATAGGTATTGTCAACTAATTTTATAAGACCTTACAAGCAGAGGCAACAAAAGCAAAAAGAGACAAATTTTTATGTCAAACTAAGAGTCTTCTTTACAATACAGGAAATCTTTGGTTGAGAAAGCCTGAAGAATGGAAGAAAAACACAAATTAGTCATTTGGTCACTATCCTCAACATATAAGGAAATCAGAGTACTCAATAGCAAATTAAACAACCCCAAATTACCATTTTAAAATGAGTAAATCGGCTCATACTGCTGTTTTAGAAGACCCAACTGCATGTAGCAGAACCATTATAGGGTTTTTGCATCTTTATTCATCTATCTAACATTCATTTACTGTTTTGTTGTTGTTTCAAGATAAGTTTTCTCTGAGTAACCCTGCTATCCTGGAACTCCCTCTATAGACCAGGATGCCCTGTAACTCTGAATATCTGCATGCCTCTGCCTCCTAAATGCTGGGAGTAAAGACCTGTGCCACCACACTCAGAGTTTTTGATTTTTTGTCTCCCATACATAGTAATTTATAATTTTATTGGTTAGTTTAAACTCATAGAATAAGATTCTGAAAATGACTTAATATTGAGAATGGAAGGGCTTCTAGAGGAGTGTAGCAAAGCCACATAAGCATTTTCCACATAAGCAGAGATGAAACCTTGTCTTTTCCCCAAAGCCACCTAAAACAGTTGCAGGGAGGATTCAGTGCAAATCACATAAATTCACGGCCATTGCTCAGTTTGTGTGGCTATTTTTCTGTTTTCTTCTTCCTGGCTCTCAGAGGTCCCTACTATGGTACAAGAAGAAACTTGTAGGTGTAATAATGATCACCGTGGACCAGAAGCTGGAAAGAATGTTAAAAAAAAATCAGTGAATGACAACAAGAAAGCATCTTCTGGATCTGAACATATGGTTGGGATAGCATGTACAAAACCCAAGCAAGCCCAAGGCAGTCTGTCTTTGTTAAGGTTTCATTGCTGTGAAGAGATACCACTACCAAGATAACTCTTATACTGGGACAATATTCAGTTGGGGCTGGCTTACAGGTTCAGAGGTTCAGTCCATTATCATCATGGTGGGAAGCATGGCAGCATCCAGGCAGTCATGACACTGGAGGAACATCTTGTTCCAGAAGGCAAACAGGAGACTCTTGTTTTCCAGGCAGCTAGGAGGAGGGTCTCAAAGCCCATCCTTACAGTGACACTCTTCCTCCAACAAGACCACACCTCCTAAGAGTGCCACTCCTTGGGTCAAGCAGATTCAAATAACCACATAGACCAAATCACAGCATGGAGAGGAGAGTGGAAAACACAATTCCATTCCTAGCCATGGAACTACTGGCAACTGTTAGCTGTCCTGAGAGGTAGAGTCAGTTTTAGGGTAAAGTTGTGATAAATCATCTATGCTCTAGTGAAATACTGCAAATCCAAGGATATATAGGCAGCACATATTTGTTCTGAAGGATTTTAAAAAAATATGACATAAAAAGTTGGGTGTTCAAAGAACTCCACCAGAGACATCCTACAGCTGATAAACAACTTCAGCAAAGTGGCCGAATATAAAATCAACTCAAGCCAGTCAGTAGCCTTCCTATACTCAAAGGATAAGCAGGCTGAGAAAGACGTAAAAGAAATGATACCCTTCACGATAGCCACAAACCATATAAAGTATCTTGGTGTGACTCTAACCAAACAAGTGAAAGATCTGTATGACAAGAACTTCAAGTCTCTGAAGAAAGAAATTGAAGAAGACCTCAGAAGATGGAAAAATCTGCCATGCTCATGGATTGGCAGGATTAATATAGTAAAAATGACCATCTTGCCAAAAGCAATATACAGACTCAATGCAATCCCCATCAAAATCCCAACTCAATTCTTCATAGAGTTAGAAAGAGCAATTCAAAAATTCATCTGGAATAACAGAAAACCCAGGATAGCTAAAACAATTCTCAAGAGTAAAAGAACCTCTGGGGGAATCAGTATCCCGGACCTCAAGCTGTACTACAGAGCAATAGTGTTAAAAACCGCATGGTATTGGTACAGTGACAGGCATGTAGATCAATGGAACAGAATTGAAGACCCAGAAATGAATCCACACTCCTATGGTCACTTGATCTTTGACAAAGGAGCTAAAACCATCCAGTGGAAAAAAGATAGCCTTTTCAACAAATGGTCCTGGCTCAACTGGAGGTCAACATGCAGAAGAATGCAAATTGACCCATTCTTATCTCCTTGCACTAAGCTCAATTCCAAGTGGATCAAGGACCTCCACATAAAACCAGACACACTGAAACTAATAGAAAGGAAACTAGGGAAGAACCTTGAACATATGGGCACAGGGGAGAATTTCCTGAACAGAACTCCAATAGCTTATGCTCTAAGATCAAGAATTGACAAATGGGACCTCATTAAATTACAAAGTTTTTGCAAGGCAAAAGACACTGTCAAAAAGACAAAGCGGCAACCAACTAACTGGGAAATGATCTTTACCAACCCTACATCCGACAGAGTGCTAATATCCAATATATACAAAGAACTCAAGAAGTTAAACTCCAGAGAGCCAAGTAACCCTATTAAAAAATGGGGTACAGAGCTAAACAAAGAGTTCTCACCTGAAGAATATCTAATGGCTGAGAAGCACCTAAAGAGATGTTCAACATCCTTAGTCATTAGGGAAATGCAAATCAAAACAACCCTGAGATTCCATCTCACACCAATCAGAATGGCTAAGATCAAAAACATAGGAGACAGCAGTTGTTGGCGAGGATGTGGAGAAAGAGGAACACTCCTCCACTGCTGGTGGGATTGCAAGCTGGTAAAACCACTCTGGAAAGCAGTCTGGCGGTTCCTCAAAAAACTGGGCATGACACTCCCGGAGGATCCGGCTATACCACTCCTGGGAATATACCCAGAGGCTTTACCTGCATGCAATAAGGACACATGCTCCACTACATTCATAGCAGCCTTATTTATAATAGCTAGAAGCTGGAAAGAACCCAGATGTCCCTCAACGGAGGAATGGATTGAGAAGATGTGGTATATTTACACAATGGAATACTACTCTGCAATTAAAAACAATGAATTCACGAAATTCCTAGGCAAATGGTCAGAACTTGAAAATATCATCCTTAGTGAGGTAACCCAATCACAAAAGAACACACATAGTATGCAGTCACGGATAAGGGGATATTAACCCAGAATCTCGGAATACCCTAGACACAATACGCATATCATTTGATTTCCAAGAAGATGGAAGGAGAGACCCCTGGTCCTGGAAAGACTGGATGTAGGGGAATGCCAGGACAGAGAAGTGAGAGGGGGTTGAATGGGGAAAAGAGGGAGGGAAGGGGGCTTATGGGACTTTCGGGGAGGGAGGAAAGGGGAAAGGGGAAATGATTTTGAATGTAAATAAAAATATATAAAAAAAAAGTTGGGTGTTTTAGGAAATATCTTTTTTTTTTAAAGGTAGTGTGGTGATTTGAATGAGAATTGTTTCTCCTAGGCTCCAACATTCCACTTGGTCTTCAGTCAGCGTTACAGGTGGGAAGATTAGGAGATTTAGTCTTACTGCAGGGGAAAAAATGAAGTAAGTCACTGAAAGTGCGCTTTCAGGTTAAAAAGTGTCATCTACTTCCAATGTGTTCTATCTGCTTCATGCTCACAGTAAGATGTGAGCTTTGAGTGTTCTGTTCTTGCCATCATGCCTGAGCTTGTTTTCATGTCTTCTTCATCACAGACTCTTATCCTTCTTGAACTGTTGGTCAAAATCAATCCTTTCTTCCTTAAGATGACTTTGGCTATAGTCAACAACAGCAACAGAAAAGTAACTAATGTCGAAGTTGGTATTAGAGCATTGGCTGTTGCTGTGCAGAACCGGTGGTGGTGGTGGTGGTGGTGGTGGTGGTGGTGGTGGATTTTTTTTTTTTAGCTTTGATGTTTTATTATTAAGAAAATAGAAAGAGAAAAGAGATAGAAAGATAAAGAAAGAAGAGAAAATAGATAAGAGAAGCCATGACCACGTGGAAAGGGGAAAAGACAGAGAGACAGACAAAGAGAGGGCTGGGAGAGAACAGGCAGAGAGAGAGAGAGAACATGTGCTGAGGGGTGTTATTTATAGTGAGTTGGACGGTCACGTAACCAGAAGGCGGGGACAGTGTGGCTGCAGGCAGGTGACTGCCTAGGTGGAGTCAGGCTAGAACCTGGGGCGTGGCCACACGTCTCCTTAAGGTCCCACATCTCCCCCTTTTTGTTTTTTTTAAAAGGGAGAGGGGTCACTGACCTGTGTTGGGGGGGTGGCTGTAACTGTGGCAGGAGCTAGGTTCTAGGGGGCGGTGACTGAACTCCTACCGTCCCATGCAGGTGGAAGCTCCGCCCACAAGGTTGTAGGCAGAAGCCACCCCCTACCGGGTCCCGGGGTTCAAAGTCCTTTGCTCCACCTGAGAACCAGGCTGCCTGTTCACAGATTAGGACAATTTTGGGTGGGGTGGAGGTATCAGAAGAAAGTTAGAGTTGTAAAGAGGGTTGAGGCTAGAGAAGACAAGGTATAATTGAATGGATAGGTAGTACAATTTGAGGGTAAACAGCAAGTAGCTTTAAACAGCAATCAATTAATAATCTAGATAGACATTGTTTTTCTGACTATCACGTAATTTCTCCCAAGTTCAACAGTCATTTGGCTGTGGCAAGAGAGTTCGTCTATAGCTGGAAGGTCTCAAGCCTGTAGCGTGTCTGCAGATTTCAGCACGTGTCTTGGGGTGTCTTCAGTCAGATGGGGTGAAGGCAGCCCTGTTGTTGTATGTGGGTCTCAGGAGGTGGCACTCTCTTTTGGATGTATGGCAGCAGGCAAGGTATAGAGGTAAACCTGTAGCAAAACAACAGAGGAGCAGAATCCCAGCCAAGGAATGTCTGCTGTGGGTGGCTAAGGAAGAAATTATTATGTTAGACCTGTAAAGGAAGTTTGGTTGTTATTTAGTACAGTTAATTGGATCTGTGGAAGTATAAAAGAAATTTTAGAAAAGTTGAAAAGTTTTAGGCGTGTATAGGGAAAGAAATGAGTCTTTAGAAAAGGAAATACGTATTTAGATAAAGGAGCTAGAAAATCTTAGGTTGAGAAGCATTGTTTAGTTGTTCCGAGCTGAGTCTCAGGTGGGGGGAGGGGCCTGGCTTGCCACGAGGCAATGGGCTCAAAGATGGTTTCCCCATTTGTTTTTTCTTGGAAAGGAGATGAAAAGTTAACCTTTTTTTTTTTTTTTTTAAAAAAAAAAAGCGTTAGTGAAGGTAGCAGCAGTTTAGAGAGGCAAGAGGAACCCAGGGGAGGGAGTTAGCCAGAGCGCGCGGGTTTGGAACAAAAGCTTAGGTCGGGGTCCCGTGTCCCGCCAGGGTTCGTTGAGACACTGGTCAGGCAGACACGGGAGACTGCAGCATCACTTCACGGACCACCGTGAGAGCGGAATGGACCGTGGGAGGTCTGCCGGATTCCGCCTCAGGGGTGAAGAGATTCTGCCTCGGTTGGTTCTTAGCTCTTGCTGAGAGCTGAGAACGGGGGGAATGGGGAAGGTGGTCTTATGGGATGAGCGTCCGGCCATGAGAGGCTCCGAGACCCCATCCGCGGGTAAAAAGAGCCACCGACCCGATTTGGGCTGGAGGGAAAGGGAGGGCTGTGGGGATTAGGCGAGCGCACTCTGGATCTGTCCCTGTGTGGGCGGGTTCGAGCCCCGCGTGGTCGCCATCTGTGGGAAAAAAAGAAAAAGAGTTATACTGCTTAGTCCATTCAGTCTGCTAGAACAAAATATCATACACCAGGCTGTTTGTAAACAAAGTGAATTTATTTCCCACTTCTTCAGACTGGGAAGCTCAAATGAAGGCACCATCAGATCTTCAGATTTATTGTCTGAAGAAGGTCTGTTTTCTGCTGTGACAATGGCATTTACTTCCTATATTCTCACATGATGGAAGAAACAAGTTAGGTCTCTGGGCTCTCAGTTCTATGTATACTGATCCCACTCATGAAGACAGAGCAGACACAGGCTGACCACCTCTCATAGATTCCTGGTTAGGGATTTACCTTGGTAAGAATTTGTATAGTTAACCCAGTCAGTCTATAGTTACAGGCCAGAGCTGGTCATGCCTGTAATTTCAGCACTAGCTGAAGCAGAGCGGTGCCCTATGTGACGACTACAGGGAAGCAGTGAAGGACACCCCTGGAAGTGGAGCGCTCCGGAAAAGTGAGTGTCGGCAGCAGTGAGTAACTTTCTAGGGAAACATAGGTAAGGGAGCTCAGAAAAAGTAAGGGATCTCAAAAAAGCAAAAGACATAGAAAAAAATGTTTAAAAATGGAGAAGAAACAAAAATTGGGACAGGGAAAAAGTTGCTTGCTTTTTGTACATATGCTGAGAGATCAGCTTAGAATATGGGGAGCTAAGATACACCAGTAACAGTTGCTTAAGTTTTAGATTGTATACAGGAAATATGCCCTTGGTTCCCCAAAGAAGGGACCATAAATTTAAAACCTGAAAAAAGGTAGGACAAAAATTCCATGATCATTATGATATAATGGGCCTGAGAAAATCCCTGTGGACACTTTTTAGCTTGTGGGTTTTAATTTAGAACAGTCTGGACCCTAGACATGAGAAGGAAAAGATCCAAGTGATGTTAGGTTCTCTAGCAGTGATTATTGACAAACTCAAATTAAACAAAGATAATGCTACTAAGCCTACTGCCCGTCCTCTTTATGAGGATACTAAAAAGGCTATAAGAACACTGAAAGAGGAGCCTCTTGATCCTGAGGAAGAAGAAAACTTAGAGGAAGAAGCTACAAAATATAATAATGAGTATTGAATTTGTCTTTACAGGCTTTTGCAGTAACTCTCAGACATAAGAATGAACAGAGGAACAATTTCAACAACCTGTACGAGGTCTTACTACCCATTTAATGGAAAAAAATTTAGGGAAGTTACAGACTGAAGGAAAGGCAGAGGAGGATATTATCATGCCTAGTATTATAGCAGGTCTAGATCCACCTATGAAGAGACAGGATCCTTTAGTGGTGTTGATGCACCCTAAGATGGGGGGTGGAGTGGGTGGCTCTTGCCCTCAATAAAAAATTTATGTCTGAATTGCAGGCAGGATTGCCGTGTCCTCTAGACCAGAGAGAGGATATACAAGGATTTCATTTACAGTGCTCTGTATTTGAGGGCAATCTTGTTAAAGTTCATCAACCTACACTTTTTAAAGTTTAAGGAATTAGAAGCTGCATGTGCCCAATATAGGTATCTGCTCCTTTCACTGTGGCTATACTTGAGAATTTAGCTACAGATGCTTTACCTCCTAATGACTGGAAACACCTGGCTAGAGCTTGCTTATGTGGAGGGGATAATTTACCTTGGAAAACAGAATTTGCTGAGCATTGTTTAAAAACTGCAGAACTGAATGCCCGTGCTAATAATGCTGTGGTAAATTATGAAATGCTGGCTGGAGAAGGACAATACGCAGAGATGCATGTAGTCTGTGGTGCTTTACCAACAAAAGGAATGCTTCATCAAGACTTATCAAAAGACAAGGGCCAGATGAGCCTTTTCAGGAATTTGTGAATCAACTCCTGAAAGCTGCTGGCAGGATTTTTCATGATTCTGATGCTGGCCTTTTACTAGTAAAACAACTTGCTTATGAAAATGCAAAGTCTTCTTGTCAAGCAGCAATTTGACCACAGAGAAAGAATGGAGTTATTTCTGAGTATATCCGTTTATGCATAGTTACAGGACCATCCTATACTCAAGGATTGACTATGACTGTTGTCTTTCAAGGGAAAGCCTATTAAACAAATTTTGTTTCAGCAGCAAAACCCTTGAAATTTTCATAGGCATCCTGGATTTCCAGGGAGTTGTTTTGAATATGGAAAAATGGGTCACCAAATAAAGCAATGTCCAGAGAGAGTGATAATGTAAAGTCTAATGTTGAGCATATAAAAGATACAGGCTTATGTCCCTATTTTAAAAGAGGAAATCATTGGGCTAAAGAATGCAAATCTAAGACAGATAACCTGGGTAACATTCTCCTTTCAGGAAACAAGGGGAGGGGCCAGCCCCAGGTCCTGGAACAATGCTATGGAGCAACACAGTCTGTCCCACAACAAGAAAATCCATTTGAGACCTCTGTCAAGCCATCCCAGGAAGCACAGGATTGGTCCTTGGTTCCTCCACCTATATAGTATTGACCCTTGAAATGTGTATTCAAGCATTGCCTACTGTTATCTATGGTCCTATCCCTCAGGAAGCAGTAGGTTTGTTGTTAGGTAGAGACAGTACCACCATGAGGGGATCATAGTAACCTTAGGGGTGATTGACTCAAATTATGGAGATTAAAAATTATAACCTCCCCTCCAGGGACCATATATGTGCTGCAACCAGGGCAGAGAATAACTCAATTACTCTTATTACCCATAATGATACACATACTAGGAGCAAAATAAAACACAGAGGGAATGTTGGTTTTGGATTCTCTGATGCCTATTGGGTACAAAACTATTTCTTCTCAATGACCAGAGCTTATTTTAAAAATGAATGGGAGAATTTTTTCTGGTCCTTTAGATACTGATGCTGACATATCTGTCATTGGTGCTGCCAAACAACGGACTGGTACCTGGCCTAAGCAGGTCACTGTAACTCAACTACAAGGGATAGGGCAGAGTCAAAGCCCTGAACAAAGCATTATCTCTTAAATTGGGAGGATTTAAAGGGGCATAAGGGTCAATTTCAGCTATATATTGTGGCAGGACTGCCTCTAAATTTATGGTAAAAGTATATTATGAAGGAAATGGGTACTATGCTGTTTAGCCCTAATGATATATTCATGCAACAAATGTTTAATCAGGGCTTTTTACCAACAGGAGGTCTAGGAGTATAGGACCAGGACAGAAAGGACCCTATTATACCTGGAACTTGGAGATTCTGAAGCAGGTTGGGGTATTTTCAATAGAGGTCACTGACCAATCTTTACACCATGCTGATAAAATTACCTGGATCAATGATTTTTCTGTATGGGTAAATCTCTTAATACTGAACAACTAGTTTAGGAGCAACTTGACAGCTGTCATATTGAACTCTCCAATTCTTTTTGGAATTCTCCTATATTTGAGATTAAAAAGAAATCTGGGAACTGGAAACTACTGCAAGATCTAAGGAAGGTCAATGAAACTATGGAATTAATAGACACTTTACAACCTCCAAGCAATTTGCCTTTAGTGTTCCATCTACCAACTTTAAATAACCTATGAGGAGATACCATTGGAAAATTTTACCACATGGCATAACTAATAGTCCCACTTTATGCCAAAAGTTTATAGCTCAAGCAATTGCCATTGTTAGATGTTTATATCCACATATGTATATTGTTCAATGATTGTTGTTAGCTGACAAAAATGAAGGCTCTTTGCTGCAAGCCTATGCCCAATTGCAACAGGCATTGAAGGAAAAAGGATTAATTATTGTTCCAGAAAAAATTCAATGTGAGGATCTCCCATAGGTATTTAGGACACTAATTATAATCAAAAACTATTTTACCTCAAAAAATACATCTGAGAAAAGATAAATTAAAATCATTAAATGATTTTCATAAACTATTAGGAGATATAAATTGGCTTAGACCATTCTTAAAGATAACTAGAGAAAAATTGAAGTCATTATTTGACATCTTAAAAGGAGATTCTGATCCTTTATCTCCATGGTCTATAACTAAGGAAGGACATCAAGCTTTATCTATAGTGGGAAAGGCTATAGAACAGCAAGTAATTCATTATGTTGACTGTGCTAGGCCATGGGGAGCTTCTATTTTACCCATTTCACATACACCTACTGTGGTGTCGTGGCAGAATTGACCCTTACTCTGGGTACATCTACCAATCTCTCCTGCTAAAGTAATCACTTCTTACTATGAAGTGGTTGCCATGTTAGTGCAACTATCCAGGGAAGAATTACATATTTTGAAAGGATCCCAATGAAATCCTTATACCTTTTACCAAATTGCAAATTGATTGGTTCTATCAAAATATTGATGTTTGGCCTATGATATTTGCCAATTTTTCAGGAAAAAATTGATAATCATTATCTTTGCCATACATTGTTAAAATTTACTAGTCTTTATGAGTTTGTATTTGCCCATAATTTGAGCACTACTCCTATAAAACAAGCTGACTGTGATTTTGCTGAGTGCCCTGATGATGGCAATGCGGAGGGTGTATTGGATATATGTTCATGACCCACCTTTGCTACATCCTTCTGTATGGTCAAGGCCAGAAGTACTTGTGACTGCTAATAATACTCAGCTGTTAGGATTCTGTTGGTCTGGAAGTGAAAAGTATTTCAAATTAGTGAATTACATTGCTTTGGGTCAGGGCCTACCTATTTGTTTTACTAGAAATAGTATCAATGCTGGATATGTTTCTGTACACCCTCAGAATTGGAAAAAGAATATCTCTAAGACTGTAGTGCATATAATTAATAATGGGAATGCCTATATCTCAGACTGGACAAGCTGTCTTGCCTCAGTCTTTTAAACCTTGTGAGAAAGAGAACATGGAGACTATGGAATCTGCCTTCAAAAAAATCAAACAGAGAAGTTATTATAACGATTCTCCTCTTTCCTTTAATGTGACCAGTTACTCCAACTCAATCAGGGACTGGTCTGGAAATCAATTCGATATTGGACAACAGGAAATAACAGTGGACATTTGGAGGGCTGGTTCTAAGCATTTTCAGAGGCATATTTGGAAATTGGCAGCTGCCTTGTATGATGTTATGTTTACTGTGGATAAAATTGAAACAGGTTCTGGGGTTAAGGTAAATATATGACATGCTGTGTTACCCAACCTAATATTTTACTAATTTGAAATGTTACTTTTGTTTTTGGCTGTGATCATGAGTTCAATGTTTCTTTTTTTTGTGTGTGTGTTTTTTTTAAGTTACTCTTTTTTTTAAAGATTTATTTATTTATTTTTTAATGTGCAAACACTGTAACTGTTCTCAGAGACACCAGAAAAGGGCATCAGATCTCATTACGGATAATTGTGAGTCACCATGTGGTTGCTGGGATTTGAACTCAGGACCATCAGAAGAGCAGTCAGTGATCTTACCTGCTGAGCCATCTCTCCAGCCCCCAAAGTTTCTTGTTTTAATTGTCTTTTGTCCAATTGTGCTTCTGCACTTCATGATGGTCTATCTGTAATGGTAGTACCTTAACTAGCTTTTAGTATAATTCTTGTAAATTATTCTGAACCTTGATATTCTGAAAAAGGCTTACAAATATTGGAAGAATTAGATCATGCTCTGGCAAGGAACAAATATACGGTTGGCTGATCATTGCCAGTATTACACTCATAATACTTATAGACAGTGCTACTACTTCTAAATTAGCTTTAGTATAAGAGGTACAAAGAACAAGTTCTGTTAATCATCTTACTGAAAATGTAACCAATGTCCTGAGTATATAAGATGATTTGGATAGAGAGCTAGAACAAAGAATTGACACATTATATGATATAGTGCAGATCATGGGAGATGAGGTCTAAGGAAAGAAAGTCAGAAGCCATGTGGAATGTCATGCTCAATATGTAGGGATTTGTATAACCCAAAAATGGACAATGAAAATCAGCATAATTGGACCAGAATAAAAAGGTACCTTCAAGGTATATGGCATAATACTAATACTACTTTAGATTTATTAGCCCTGCATAAGGAGGTTGTGAATTTAAGACAAGCAAAACTTTTGTCTTTTGATGCTGCTAGCATTGCAAATAATAGTCTGGAAAAAATTACAGGCCATTTTTCCTTCATGGACTTCATTAACATCTTACTGGGACTAGCAGAACTTGGCTTTATGATCCTTTTTATGGCAGGTCTATTACCTGTTCTTTTGAGAGGAATCATCAGAACTTTTACAGAAGTCAATGCAGTGTTACAAAAGTTCATGCTCCAATGTCTTCCCTAGCAGCAGTTGGTAGTCAATGACGGGTAAGATTGTCTTGAAAACCTTCTCAACCTACGACAGGCCATGAATACAAGATTATTCTTGTGCCAATGATGGGCAAGACCTGTTTTCAGATGGCAGCCTAAGACAGGCACGACTTTCTGCTACGTGTCTGACAAAGTGCATGGCTCTTATATATAAAAAAGACAGGCAAGATTCTCTCAGAGCTGGCTCAACCTAAGAAAGGGCATGAATGCTAGGATTTGTGTACTAATAACAGGTAAGATCCACCCTTCTTGACTAAGACAGGTACAATTTTCTACACCAATAGCTGAGACAGCTTTGGTTTGTATAGATAAAAGGGGGGGGGCATGTGGGGAGCCCATCCAGAGTTAATTTTGGCTGACTTCTTGCTTGTGATTAATCATGAATGAGTCTAACATCTGTCTTTGTTTTTAATAAAGACATGTGTTATATCCTGCCAAGTTCCTCTGCTTACGCATACATCCTTGAGAGACAGTCCAAGCCTGAAGAAAATGGCCTTAGTCAAACATAGATACTGTACACCATAAACTTGCCACATGAGCATTTGTGGTCATTGTTTAACTTCCTGGAATTGGTCATGTTTTCTGTTGCTTCCCTTTAAAAAATACTGAGAAAATACACTTGCTACTGACATGGTATTGACCAGCATCCCTCTCATATCTGTCTCTTGTATCTTCTTCCTGTCTTTCCTATAATCATCCTCACTCCCCCAGTTATGGTTCTCAAGTTGACTGTACTGGCAGGCTCCAGGACAACAGGATTGGGATTGAGGTCAGGCTGGATTATGCAGTGAAACCCTATCTTTAGAGAAGCGATATTTAAGAAAACAAGTGAATGACTTTGACTATTTTTCAGATAGTACTGAACATGTATATTTATTAATATTTACCTGTTTTTATTTCCTCCACTTATTTTACTGTGTTATTTATTACCCAGTACTTATTAAGTTAGAATTTCTTTGTCAATAAGGTTGCATTGTAATCTTTTTTACTTAATACACTTTTTGTCACTTTCATCTACACATTTTATACCTTATGTTAGTGTTCCTTCTAGGCTCCTTCCCACAGTTACCCGGCAACAGCCAGATAAGCCTGGCTTACTATAAAAGGGGCTGTTTGTCCCCTCCTCACTCTCTTGTTCTGACTCTCTTCTTTCCCTGACCCCTTTCTCCATCTCTTCTTCCCCACCCCCAAATGTTCCTGGCTGGCTTTATCTCCCCCCCTCTTTCTGTGTGTGTGTGTGTGTGTGTGTGTGAGAGAGAGAGAGAGAGAGAGAGAGAGAGAGAGAGAGAGAGAGAGAGAGAGAGACTATCTATCTTCTTCCTCTATCTCACTTTCCATGCCCTAAATAAACTCTATTCCATACTGTATCCATCATATGGCTGGCACCTCATGGTGAAGGGATGCCTCACCACAGGCCTGCCAAGGCACCCCTCTCACCTCACCATACCTGGCTCTATAAAACATATTCCTGGCTCTCATTTTTATAAAATACAACACCATATTTGCCTTTCTTTATTCTCTTTAAATCTGTCAGTGGTATATGATTTTTTAATCCCTAAAAATGGGTATTTTCAGTCAAAGTCAATACAAATATGGTTTGAGAATTTCTAATTTAGTGTATAGGTTTAAATACAGGTCTCAGGGTTGGAGAGAAGGCTTAGTGGTTAAGAGTACTTGATGTTCTTTTAGAGAACATAAATTTAGTTCCAAGCACCCTCATTGGATGGCACACAGCCACTTCTAACTCCATCTCTGCAGACATCTACACACCTCTGTTTGTGTGTCTGTTTCTCTCATTCACTCTCACATACACAAATAACAATAAATTTTTAAAAGAGAAATGAAAATCATTGTATTTCTCCTTTATATGTCTATGACGAATCCATCAATAGATTATGTTGATTTTATCTCCAAGAGCCCACAGAAGTGTGAACATTTTCCTCATTTCTATCACTGCTTCTCTGAATCAGAACATCATTATTTTCTTAAATTCTTTTAATGATTCGTTTCCCTGCAGGTACAGTACTTTCCACTCAATCTCTTCAAAATAAATGAAAAAGATTATAAAACAAAGTATATAACAACATTTTGTATTCATAAAATTTATGTATTATAGCTGTGAATGCTTTGACATGCAATAATGACCAGCATGGCAAGATATGTCTATGGGTACAATAGTGGCACAAATGATATAGGAGTTACCAACTGATTTCTGATTGGTTTTAAGACCTATGCACAATCAAGCCACATGGAAGAGTAAATTGAGGGAAGGAAGTTGTAATTAAATTACATTATCGATTGAACTCTTGAAAGTACCTAGCCAATTTCCCACAAGTAGTAAATAAAGCCACCACTCAAATTTCAGTTTCTAAGCACTAACTGGGTTTTTTGTTTGTTTGTTTGGTTGGTTGGTTGGTTGGTTTTTTGGGGGAATGGACGATCCAAGACTGCAAAATTCCAAGTGTAAGGACTTTCTGAATACTGTACACACTATAAAGAAAATTAGTTGTAGGGACATGCCCACACCAAGACACAGGAAGTGGTATGAGTGGGCTCTACTAATTACATTTACTGTAATTTAAACATTGAAACGATTGATGGCAGTGGAAATATACCAACAAAAACCTGTAAGTCCACAGCAATACTTAGGGAAAAAAACCAGGGAGTTAGGAGAAAATCCTATGTCTATGTAAAACTAGTAAATTTAAGACAAATTACAGAAATAGGAAATAACTCATTTTGCAACTACCGAAATCAGATAGGCAAAGATAATCTAAGATGTTAAAATCTTCCATACAACATTAATGTAACTTAGCATTTAGCACTTATCACAAAACCAAAAAACTACCTTTATTTAAAGATGTAAAAAATAAGCTTAGGTATCATATGCCTCCCAAGATGACCCAGTGGAAAATGCATACTACCTTCCAGTTGTTATGACACTCATGTCCCAAGTATTTGGTGGTAAAAGAAAGTGAAGAGGAAATTTTGGGGTTTGGTATTTTTTTTTGTTGGGGTTTTTTTTTTGTTTGTTTGTTTTTGGTTTTTTTGGGGGGTTGTGGTTTTTTTGGGGGGGTTGTCTGTTTTTTGAGATTCAGTTGTTATATAATGTTTTTCTGGAAACTGTCTTGAAAAGATGCCATGTTGAAGCAGACACGTAAAGGATGTTTTTCTGAGAACAGACATGGTGGAGTTTGTTTGTTTTGAAGCTACCTGGAAAAAGGGCATGTGATGTTTTGCTGCAATGGACACTTGAGAGGACATGTGATGTTTGGAAAGGGTATAAGTATAACCCAACAGATAGCAGATGAGGCTCTGGCATTGGTTCACCTTGTCATTCTTTGCTGGCCTTTTTTTTATTTTTAAGTGTATTTATTCATTATGTGTGTGTGTGTGTGAGTGTGTGTGTGTGTGTGTGATTACACCGTGGTTGTCTTCAAACACTCCAGAAGAGGGCACTGGATCTCATCACAGGTGTGAGCCATCATGTGGTTGCTGGGAATGAACTCAGGACCTCTGAAAGAACAGTCAGTGCTCTTAACTGACAAGCCATCTCTCCAGCCCTCTTTGCTGGTCTTGGCTTTACTGATGCTAGTCTTTGGTGATAATGCTGTGGCATTGGTTCACCTTGCCACCTTGGCTCATTTGTCATGACTTTGTAGAGAAACGCACCAAAGAACTTCTCATGATAATCTGGAAACTTCTTGCCACTTCTTCGAACTCAGGCCAATTGGAGGGCCTTGCAGTTTCTTTGGGATCGAATTATCACTGCTAATTCATGGATGTTTTCGAGTGGATCAAGCAACCACTGATTCATGTTAACTGAACTGCTGATATCTTGACAATGAAGATTGGAATTGACCCAAAGAACTATTTCTAAACAGGTCCATACCGCCCTTTGCCCTATTAACCTTTCCTTTCTACTACCTCTAGTGGGTGGTGGACTGGAAGGGAGGTTAAACCTTTTAAGAACCCTTAAGTATGTTTTGAAAAATCTACACCTATAATAATCTAAACTTATAATAACATCAGAAGTGTGTGTGGTACATGCATATGTGCCCTCCCCCCAGCCTATGAGCTGGAATTCCTTTGCTAGCCATAATCCTGCTCCACCTAGGGTAGAGAGCTCAGACCAAGGTGAATCCCTTTGTTCTCTAAGGACCTGCAGCTTCCTGAGAGGCACTAGCCAGCTGGAGCCAGCCACCTGCAGAGCAGCGAACCAGTTCTGTAGACCTATTTCCAGCCTTTGGAGGGAAGGGTTTTTCTCCTGCCTATATATATTTGGAGACCTCCATTAAACTTTGAGCCTTGAACAGAAATCTAGTCTTGGCTCTATGTTTCACTCGCCGCCTTCCCATATATCCCCAGCTTCCCTTTCCAGGTACCCGGTTCGAATGTAGCCTCGGGTGGCTACATGCATATAAAATAAATGTGGCAAAATATCAACCATGGAATCTAACTGAACTTTCATCTACTTTTGGGGGTGTAATTTTTTAAATAAGTGACAGGTATGGTGGCAGTTGCCTGTCATCCCAGCACTTGGGAAACTGAAGTAGGAAAATATAAATTTAAGATCTGTCTGGACTTTACAATGACTCTGTGTCAAACAAAACAATAAGGGTTTAGAAAGATGGTTTAGTACTTTAAGAGCACTTGCTGCTCTTCCAGAGGACCTGAGTTTAATTCCCATGTCAGGAGGCTTCTAACTGCTTGTAACTCTAACTCCAGGAAAATCCAATACCCTCTGGCCTCCTTGGGTATCTTCATATACATGCCTATAAAACAAACACACGCACACACAAACATAAACACACACACACACTCCAAAAAGAAAAGAAAAGAAAAGAAAAGAAAAGAAAAGAAAAGAAAAGAAAAGAAAAGAAAAGAAAAGAAAAGAAAAGAAAAGAGAAATCCAACATTAAATACAGGAGAACCAAACGACACTAAAGGAATAAGAGTGAACACATCTGTGGCTCTGGGTGGGGGAAACAGATTTCTGGCTTTCTATCCATTGAGAGGCAGCAATAAAACAAAACGTGTTTGTCTATGTATTAGTTTTTCGTTACTGTAATAAACTGCCTGAGATTTCACTTCTTAAACCAGTATCTCTAAACGTCTTTTTGCTAGGAGTCTGGCTTACCTGGTGCTGTTGTTCAGTCTTTGTAGTTAGGACCCTATCCAAAACTCACAGGTGTTTGGTAAAATTCACATCTTTCAAGTTGTAATACTGAAACCATTTTCATGAAGGCTGTCACCCCAGGACAAGTTCCTAAATGCTGCCTTCAGGCCCTTATCACAAGTTGTTCTCCTTGTCCCCATCTTATAACACAGAAGTTTAGGTCAGGGGCAAACAGAATATTTTTGCAGGCAATTTGGGCAGACTATAACATCTTTGTCACATAATCTTATCTAACCAAGAAACGCAGTCACTGGTTCCCTGTGCTCAGGAGGGATCTACTCAGATATGTGCACACCTGAATATGCTTCTGGAACAATGAAAATGAATATGAGATCATAACCTCTGAGATGGGAAGGGGTGTGACAGGATTTAAGGAAAAATGTGGCTGAAGATATAACTCATTTGGCACAGCACTTGCTTGCCTAGCATGCACAAAACCCTACATTTGAGCCTCAGCAGCTCATAAATTTGGTGTGGTGACAAGCACTAGGGAAGCAGAGACAAGAGTATCAGAAGCTCATGGTTAAGGCTGGAGAGGTACCTTAGCGGTTAAGGGCATTTGTTGCTACTGAAGAACCCAAGTTTAGTTCCCAGAACCAATATAGTGATTCACAACCATCCTTAACCCTAGCTCCAGGGAATCCAATGCCCTCTTTTGACCACTTCTAGCACCAAACATGCATGTAATGGACATACAATGCAGGCAAGACACTTAAAACACACACACACACACACACACACACACACACGGCAGCAGGAGGTAGGGAGAGGGAAAGAGAAGAGTATGTATATCTTAAAGTAGTTAAAAAAATTCATGGTTTGAGGCCAGCCTGGGCTGAAACTCTGGCTTAAGATAAAAAGAGAATCCTTATTATCCTATGTTGCTAAGTACAGGAAAATGAGGGGTGGGTGAGGTTGAGGCAACTGAGATAGAAGGCTGGAGGTTACACATTGCACTTGTGTTCAAAGGCAGCTAGCAGTCATATTTAGAGCAATATATCTTAGAAAATGAATCAGCTGAAACCATGAAAGAAGATTCTAGAGGTTACTGAAGACAATGTAGTTGGGTAAGAGGAAGGAGGGTTTGACATGTTCAGATAGTCAAGGCACTGATTTCTTTGGAAGAAGACAGGATAGGTGTGTGTACTCAAATAGCCAGGTCTGTGACTGCCAAGGTATTTCCCAGTGGAAGAGATAACCACAGGGAGCGATGAGTATGTGTACAATGCCAAGTGTAGGTTAGGGCATCAGCACAGACAGATCTCAAGAAAGCAGTTATTTTATACAATTCCCTCAGCAGTCCTTTTCTGAAGAAAAAAGAACTGCTGCAGGTTAAGCTTCCTTAGGTAATTCCTAAGACCTTCCTGCCTTTGAGCCAACTACCATGCTTCTCAAAGCAGTCCCTATTCCCTTCACCTGTAAGACTAAAGTGCCCATTTAGATGAGACGACGGGTTCAAGAGTCCACACTAAAAGATCTACACTAAAAAAGTTTCTCATTTTCAGATAATAATAAGCAATTTGTCAATCACCATGAATCCTGAGAATAAGACTTCCTAGTAATTTAAAACAGGTGTAAACGAGCACAAAATAGGTTTCAAATAGTTATTCTAAGAGTTTTCACTTCCTGTTAGATTTTAATCTTCAATTTGATGTTACCAGTCACTACTAACAGTCCCTCTAAACTTTTATACTGATTAAGACTCTCACGTAGACCAGGATGACAAACTCCTAATCTTCCCATGTATATCTACCTTCTGAGTGCTGAGAGTAAAGTCACCATGCCTACCTATTCCCACTAAAACTTGGTATGTGTGCAAAAGCAAAGACCAGAAATAAATTTTTGGGTGTTCTTCTCAATCTCTATCTCAATTTTGAGACAAGGTCTCTCACTGAACCTAGAGTTTACCAATTTAGCTAGATTGGTTGGCCAGTGAGCTCCAGGGATTCTCCTATTTCTGCTTCCCCAGTTATTAGTATCACATGCACCACTGTGCCCGCTTTTTACATGGTTACCAAGAACCCACGTTCAGATTATCTTGGCTGTGCTGGTTCGAATGAAAATGGCCTCCATAGGTTCATTTAGTCCCCGGTTGGCGGAAGTTTGATTAGGAAGTGTGACCTTATTGCAAGAAATGTGTTGTTGGGCAGTGGACCATGCCAGGAAACTTGGAAGATTGAGTGGGTTGGAAGCCCTGGAACCTTACCCCCAAGCTTCACCTGCTTCCATCCAGGCCCCTGTCATGTGGCCATACTCCCTATATAAGAACATAACCTTTGGTATATCAGAACAGAGTTCTCCATACTAATGAGGTATCTAGAGACCCAGAGGGTTTAACCAATATGCTTCCCTTTGAAGATAGTCCTCCCTGCAAAGGATATTTAATCTCTGTTCCACCCTGAGGAGATGGCATGCACCCATTTTCCACGATGAACAATCAACAAATAGTTTGAAACCAAGGACTGTCTCTTTCATCAAGAACTGGCCCCAGGCTCATCACAGGCTAAAGGATCCCTGACTCTCTGCTCCTGACTTGTTTCCAGCGGAAACTGGACATCCATCTGGGAATCAAGGAACCTCAATTTTGACCTCCTACATCTTAGGCTGTGTTTTCCCACCCCAAGAAGTGTATCAGCATTTCCCATGAGCTCATCATTTGACTGAGCGAAGGGTAAATGCAGTCTAGCGTCTCCATTTTGCATGGCTTTGAGGTTTCAAAAGACTCTGCCTTAAGTTTTGTAAAATCAGTATGTAAATTTTCAGCTGTTCCTTGTCTCTACTATCATGGACTCTATCCCTCTGAAACTGTAAGCCAAAGTAAACCCTTTAATAAGTTGCCTTGGTCATTCATGGTCTGCTATCACAGCAATCTAAAAGTCAGTCAGTCAGAACTTGGTACCAGAGCTACTGCTGTGACAAACTCAACCATGAGGGGTTTTTTGTTTGTTTTGTATTTTAAGGAATGTGGCAGATTTGGGGATTTTGGACTTGAGAAGTAGTTGAATTCTATAAGCAGAATCTAATGGGCCATTATAGTTAAGAGTTTGGAAGGCAGTAGTACTGAGAGCTATGCTCAAGAGGTTTCAGAGAGGAAAACTATTAACAACTGGGTTAGAGATCTTTCTTGTAATATTTTGGCAAAGAACGTCCTGCCTTTTGCCCTTGTCCAATGATTATGGCTACCACCATCAAGTACCCCAATGTAAATGTAGAAGACATGTCAATTTTTCATAGTATAGTGGAGACAAAAATGGAGTATTTCAGAACAAATCTTTATTTTAGAATTAAAGGTAAACAAAAACAATAAGCATAGAGGAGTACATGAACAGAACATAATTTATCTCATTTGGTCTGAAATCTTGAAAAAGTTACTCTGACAACTTACCTGAGGTAGATTTGCATTGGCACTGCTTCAAGGGAACCTCCATCCATCCCAGAAGTTACCTTCTAGCTTTGGTTACAGGCTCCTATGTGGTCCTCTCCAACCTCAGGTTATCTTATGTAATACCAACACTGTCTTACCACAGTTAAAAGGCCTCAGGCCTGTTTTACATCCTCAAAGTTCTGTTTGAGGAATGGTCCACTGTTAATTTCAGACTACAGACAATTACCAGTGAGACAGGCTGAAGGAAGGGTAAATCACCAACCTAATAATGTTTTAAGCTTTGTCTCTTTCTCCATGGTCTCTCTCTATATAATGACCTTTTTTTTTTTTAATTAACTGTCATTGTCACACACCCAGTATTATGTTAAGTATCACAATTTTCAAACTTTTACTGGTGATATGCATGATTTTCCCCAAAGAGAAAAATATACTTCTCATGTGTATTTATCACAATGGATAATTTTTCATAGTACTAAAATTATTTATAAAATTACTGGAACATATTAGATAAAAAAAATCTGACACAAAGACTGGTGGTGGTAGTGCATGCCTTTAATCCTAGGACTAGGAAGGCAGAGGCAGGAGGATCTCTGTAAGTTTGAGGCCAGCCTGGTCTACATAGCTAGTTCCAGGACAGCCAGGGCTACACAGAGAAATCCAGTCTCAGAAAACCAAACCAAACCAAACATACAAAAACCAAAAGTGAACAAAACAACTGACACAATCAGTTTTCTAAAAGGAAAAATACTTGAACTAGATTCTTTACTGAGCTAAATTTACTGACCTTAAGATTATGATTATCAAATAATTATCAAGTTGAGAGCTTACACCCACATGTAAGGTAGCACCAGAAGGATTTTGTGACTCCAAACACTAATACCCCCTAGAGTTCAGGGGTTCACTAAACAGATTACAATAAAACCAGGACTGTGATTAGCAATAAAATAATTATAATTCTACAGTCTCAAATATGCAGGAACTTGATATATTTGTATTAAGTCTTTTAAAGTCAAAGAAAGGAAATGAGAAGTGACCATTAGGGAGATGCTTTGGGTCATGAGCTATCCAAAGAATGTGAAAGACAATCAGTTACCCTACTAGACTGGAAACAGATATTTATCCTTAAACTTCAGGTCAATCTGCTGACTACTTTTCTAACATTTAGAATCCTGCATTCCAAACCAAGAATATACCTTATATTGTGTTGACTGCAATCCTTTCCCTGGAATTAAACTGTATGTTTCTTTCCTTGATAGAACTGAAATAAATGAAAAAAATAACATTATGAAACTTAATTTGCTGCAAGTATCAGGATAATAGACTGAAGAAGAACATTAGCTTTAGAGTCAGGACCCTCAAAATCAGTGTCCTGCTTCTCTATTAAAATGCTTCATTGCATGTCTCCTCTACTTTCTCTGACTTACAACTTGCCCCATATTCCTTCAGCTCTAAGCCAGTTGTTACAGTATCTATCACTAAGAGATGAAAGTCACAAAACCCTGAATAGTATATCATCATAATCAGGATCCTAGATTTTGTTATTTTGACTTGAAAATAAATGAATCTATAAATATGAAATTTCAACGACCCCAGTGATAACTTAAAAAGAAATTTTAGGGCCAATTTTGAACATCTTAGGACAATTCTAAGGGCAGATGTCAACACTAAGCAAAGAACTGAGTATTCTGCTTTTTGCTGAGGTTGATCATGCCAAAGGGAAACTACTAAGAATTTTAGCCCAAACTAAGTACTCCCTAGCTTCTTATCAACACACTATTCCCATTCTAGCCAAGAGATTTTTAAGAAACAAACAAGAAAACCAAATGGAAAGCAAAAATCAAAGCACTGCTTTCTTCCAACAATAAACCATGCCCTACTTATACACAAGATTACATTTCTTTCCTTTATTAGATTTATGACATTTTAAAAGTGATACTAAAGCAATCATTAAGTGGTTGAGACAAAAGAAAAGCATCTTTACCTGAGTTACCCTCCAGATCCACGCTGACCTGCCCCAGCTCCTTCAGAACAAGTTTTTGGGTTGCTAAGACATTATTTCCATACAACTCTAGTTTTTTCATTTTTTTTTTTTTCACAACGTGGTTCACCTATGAAAGCAGGTCTTTGCATACACAGCATATATACAGATTCTCACCCACAATTAGATCTCTTACTGAAACAACTCCTACATAGAACTCGTTCTCTGAGGCCTGACTAGATAAGAGCTTCTTTCTAGTTTCTCAGACACAATGCATTTACAGGTTTTCACTAATGTGAGTTCCCTGATATGCCCCAAGGGCTGAAAATTAATAAGCTTTCTTCATTCAGACACTTATTGTTCCTCTGATTTTTGTCTAGGAGGATGCAAACCCAAGTATGACTCTCCAACAAGTGTTTTTGACACACTCAAAATATCCATTACCCCAGTATGGCTTCTCTGAAGGGTAAGAAAGTCAGAGTTCTACTAGACGCTTTTTCCTGTAATGTCTGGGGCTTCTCCCCAGAGTGAATTTTCTGATATCCAATAATGCGTACATACTGTCTGAAGTTATGCCAATACAAAACATTTATATGGTTGTTCTCTGGTGTGAACTGTCTTGTAAAAACGAGGACTTAACACTGCTGGAGAGCTCTCATACTGCACTGTAAGCTTTCCTACCTGTATGAATCTTGTGAGGAAGGTTTCCCAAAACCCAGAGCATTTGTGGAGTTCTTTACAAGTGTGGCTAATAAAGGTGTCCTGATAGGGCCACTGAGGCATTAAAGCTTTTCTTACAGTTCCCAAGACTGTAGACTTTTCCTGGACTCCAATGAAGTCTGAGATCTAAGGGAGATCTGAAATTTGCCTAGGAGTCTTTCTCTTATTGGATTCTGATATGTAAATATATTTTTAAGGTTATGTGACTTCTTGTCAAGACATCCGTGAGGTTTCCGATGCGTGAGAGCTGAGATCAAGCCCTTTTTCACTCATATTACAGATGTATTCGTCATCAATGTGCACTGTCTGATGTTGAAGAAGGGTTGGGCTATGATGAAAGCTTTTATCACATACACTGTATTTATAATGGAGCTCCTCTGTTTGAGTCCTCATTTTCTGCTGGGCAATGAAATCCATACCTAGGAGGAAGTCACTCTCACACATAGACCATTGATGTGGTTTTTCTTCCATATGAATTCTCTGATGTACAATAAAGTCTGAGCTACAGTTGAAACTTTTCTCATATTCAAGGCATTTGAAAGTATGAGTATGAGTTGCCTGGTGCCTAATTAGGTTGGCACTCCGAGTAAAACTTCTCATACACTCCAAGCATTTATATGGTTTCTCACCTGTATGGACTCTCTGGTGTACAATAAGGTCTGATTTCTGGCCAAAGCACTTCTCACAGGCACCACACTTATACGGCTTCTCCCCAGTATGAACTCTTTTATGCACAATGAAGGCGGACCGGTGTCGGTAACTTTTCTCACATTTATTGCATTTGTAGGGCCTTTCACCAGTATGAGTCCTTTGGTGGCTAATAAGATCTGATTTCCCACTAAAAGCTTTTTCACATTCCAGACACTTAAAAGGTTTCTCACCTGTGTGAGTTCTTCGGTGCCTTATGAGATTTGTACTTCGACTGAAGCATTTATCACACTCATTACACAGATAAGGTTTTTCCCCTGTATGGCTTCGCTGGTGGACAAGCAGATCAGAGCTCTGACCAAAATTCTTGCCACAGATGTCACAGGTATAAAACTTTTTACCTGCATGTGTTCTCTGGTGTCCTGAAAGGGCTAAATGGTGCCAAAAGCTCTTCTCACATTTGCTACACTTATAAGGTTTCTCATAATTATGGATCCTCTGGTGGGAAATAAGATCTGAACTTTGGATGAAGGTTTTCTCACACATATCACATCTATAAGGTTTCTCCCCAGTATATGTTCTCTCACACATGCGTGCTAAGTTTTCACAAAAGTTTTGTTCACGTTCAAGGCACTGATATATTTGATTATCTATTTGAGTAATCTCATGTACACGAATATAAATCTTTTTCCCCTTCTGAGGGCATACATGGTATGTTTTTCTTTTTTGAGTTCTCTGATTACATTTCTCTTCTGAAGTGTACATCTTCTACGGTTCCCTTCTAAGTAGTTTTCCATCGGTCTTCTTGATCCCCGTTTTCATAGTCATTTTTCTGGTAACTTCAAAAATAAATCTGTTTTAAGCCTTTCATTCATTAGCAGTTTGTGTTTAAAAATTTCCAGCATCATATACATTAGTTTCTTACTTGGTACCTCCAAACCTATGAGACAAAACAGAAATATTACTTATATTTTGTAGCAAAGACTGAGAGAAACTCTTTACTGCAGCTGGTGAAATGGCTTGATGGATAAAAATGCTTGCTACTAAACCTGATGGCCCGAGTTCTATTCCCACAAGCTATCTACATGGTACAAGTTGAGAACTAAATGTCCTCCAATATCCACACTGGTGCCATGCAGCAACCACCTACCCCTACACACACACACACACACACACACACAAAGTAAATGCAAAGAAAGGGAGGGAGAGAACTAAAAAAGAGAGGGGAGGATAAACTGTAAATTCTATATGGACCCCTTATCCAGAATACCTGGGAACAGAATTTTTTTGGATCTGAGATTTTAAAATATCTACATATACATAAAGAGTTGCTCTGGGGATGAATGCATATCTAAACACAACACTCATTCAGGTTTCATACTCATCTTACACACAGGACCTGAAGACAATCCATAAAGGTTTTGTTTTGTTTTGTTTTTAATTTTTTATGTGAATTGATGTTTTTGCCTGCATGTGTCTGTGTGAGGGTGTCGGATGCCCTGGAACTGGAGTTACAGACAATTGTAAACTGCCATGTGGGTGCTGGGAATTGAACCTAGGTCCTCTGTAAGAGCAGACAGTGCTCTTAACCCCTGAGCCATTTCTCCAGCCCCTCATAAAGTATTTTTAAATTAAAAACAAATTCTTGTTATTGTTCCCGTGCCACAGCGCATGACTGGAGTCAGAGGACAATTCTGAGAAATTTGTTCTTTTCTGTTTAACCTATGAATCATTTGTTGCTCACTCTATGTCTATTTTTCTAGGAAGTGCATTCACAATTTATCACAAAGGCTAACTATTCAAGAAACAGATTTTGGCCTAGAGCCTACATATAAATGAAAAAAGTATCAAAACTCACAAAAAATGGCATGTTAGCAAATGTTAGCTCACCAATATAGCACACTAAAAAATAAAATGAAGTAGAACTTGGAAAAAACACCCCAAAAGGATTTCAGGGGCATAACAGGATCAAGTTTACCTCTGCTAATAAGACAATAGATGACTTATTTCATCAATTTACTAACTCCAGTTTTCTAATTTTCATTCAGCAATTTTTATTATTTCCTTATGAAAAGCAAAGACAATGCTCTTATTTATTGCAGTGAGTGATAAATTTAATCAATAGAAGAAAAAAAAAACCTATAAGCAGATGTCAGTGTTCCAAAAGTCACTTGGAAAAGCTTTAAAATTTAGCTTCAAAGGATATGAGAGCTGAATACAAGGCATACAGATGTGTAGAAAATGTAGCTTTGCACTGCAGACTGACAAAGTGAGACACCAATGTGCTGTAAGGCTAGCAAATATAAGGAGAGGCAAATAGTCTTTGAGAAATGTGAACTAAATAGCACAGATATAGTTGTGCTAAACAGTGATTGTGTCCAGATTTTCAACATTTTGTATGGTAGCTGCTGTCACTCAGATGTCTCCTGGCATCACAGAGAAACTCCTCACACTCTAAGCCCTTTTTCTCTGTTCATCTGATAGTATCCTAGGAAGTGCAAATACACCTAGCGAGTGAATCCTTGTTAGACAATAAAATACCCACCCTCATCACACAAGCAGATACTTCTCTTATGTTTTTCTAACCAAGAGGGTGAATCAATCAAAGTTCACTTTGTCTATTCATGCATGGTGGGTGTCAGAGTGTTAACAGACTGCCTGGTGGGAGGAATCCACATCAAACACTCATTTTCTTATCTATACACCAAAGGTCTTTTAGGAAAGTTATAAGATAAATCACTAACTTGAGCAAAGAGCATGCTTTGTTTTGTCCCTGTCACACTCAATCCTCTAATCCTAAAGCATCAGAGAATATTACTCCTACTTTCTTTTATACAGCTGAGTTTGGAGAAATGAGAGCCTTGACCTATCTAGATCTAATCTTGCCTTTCAGTAAAAGTAAGCAACCAAAGGCCTTCTTTACACAGACAGAAAGTTCTCAATTCATCCAAAAATTTGAAAGATCGCCTAACATTCTCTTTTGTTTTATACCTCACAATCAAGGTGTCAAGAATTTGTTGGCTTCATTTAAAAATTTATAAATCCATATCCAACCACTTTTCATCGATTTCTGCTGCTACCGATCTGGTCCAAACCACTCTTACTTCTGTGGATCATTATAATTACTTCTCAGCCGATTCTTCTCTGTTATAGGCCTAACTGCACGCCATTCCTAATCCCTACCATCACAAAATGTGATATATTTGACCATATGAACTTTTAACGAATGACTAACTGAGGCCATATAAATGGTTCTGATTCGGCTGGAATAATTTTCCTCTAATTGGAGGTTAGGATACCCAGAGTTGGCAGAGAAGCACAGTCAGACTGAACAATGAGGACAGTGAGAAAGCAGCTGTTGTAAGGCAAGGCGGCCTCCAGATAAACTGATACTCGATTTCTGGTCTTTACAGAGTGTGAAAAAAAAGAGCAAAATTTGTTTGTCAGACGCACTCAGATGACAGTATGTTTTTTATAGCAGTTCTAACAAGCTAAGAAGCCATCTGTGTATTGCTACCCTCTCTACACTCTACTCTGAAGCCAGTATAATCCTGTTAAAACAGAAAGCTAGATTACATACGTCTGTTCTTTCAATATTTTTTCTTCCACTCAAATCTTTACAACAGCCCAAGAGACTCAACTAGAGCTGCCCTGCCACTTTCTGACTTCCTCCTCAGTCTTTATACAGGGTCTGATCCAGCCACAATGGCTTCCCAAGCTGTTTCTCTTCTACACATACTCTACTTGGGATGTGTGCCCTTTCTTTCTTCTGACTTTGCTTTCATACCTTGATCCAGGTACGGCCATTGCTCTCTCTTAATACCACAATAACTATTTTTTCATCTATCACTTCTTAATCAAGTGGTTTCCGGCCACTCTATCTAATATTGTGAATCTCCAGTGACAAAGCTACCTAATACTTTTCCTGTCTTATCCTTTTCCATAGCATTTATCACACTCTAATACACTCTATAATTCACTTATTAGCTTATTGTACACTGTTAAATATAGGAAAGATGCTTTTAGTGTTCTTTCCCTAGTAGAGTAGTACTAAGTATAAGCTGTCATAAATGGATTTTCAAAGGAATTCTATTTCCTTGGGCTAGAGATGGCTCAGCAGTTAACACTGGCAGCTCTTCTAGAGTATCCAAGTTTGATTCCCAGCACCCATATGACGGCTCACAACATTTTGTAACTCTAGTTCCAGGGCATCAACACTCTCTTCTGGTTCCCTTAGGCACCAGGCCTACATGGTACACAGACATTCATGCAAACAAAACACCGATAACATAATAATTAAAAAATAGAATTTAAAAAAAAATCTATTTTCCCACATACTCTGGTGAGGTGGAGTCTGAAAAGGAGAAGGGCCATTTTATAAGACTGAAGAAAAATGTAGCTTACCAATAATGTAGACAGATGAAAAGCAGCATTCACTTTATGGTCTTGAGAAAACCAAAATTTACAAAAACAGCTTTCTGTAAAACACAAGTACAAAAAAAACCCCTTTATACTAGATCATTTACACATAACAGATTTAACAGTGAATAAACATTTCCCTTAAAAAAAAATGAGGGGTGCAGAAATAGTTCAGCTAATAAGGGCATCTGCTGCTCCTTCAGTGGACCCAGGTTCAATTCCTACCACTCATATGGTATCTCACAACCATCTATCTGTAACTTTAGTTCAAAAGTACCCAATACCCTTGTGCAGAGGCCCCAGGCACGCATATGCTGCACAAACATATATGCGAGCAAAACACTCATATACATGAAATGAAATTTCAAAAATCTTAAAAAAAAAAAAGCAAACGAGCTTTCTTTTGGAATCTGATTGACTCACCTCTAGAAAGGATAACCATTAAGTGTATAAGTACTGGAAGAAAAACAGTTAAAAGAAATAAACATAAACTTCTTAGATCGAATATTGAGAAATAATAAGTTGAAGAAAATAATGAACATAAACTTGGAAATCAATGAACTAGAGAACAGAACAAAGTACTTTTAAAGAAAATTTTTTTTATTTTCTGTGAATGTTTTGTTCACCTTTATGCTTGCACGTATGTACGTGCAACAGTGCATGCCTAGTCAAAGAGGACAGAGGAGAATCCCCTGGAACTGTGAGCCAACATATAGGTATTTGGAATAGAACTCAAGTCCTCTACAAGAGCAACAAGAACTCTAAATTACTGTGTCATCTCTCTAGTTCTTATAAATTTAGTTATAAATTAAAATACTGGTACTTTGCCCCACTTTTAATTCCAGCTACTTTAAAGAATAAAGAAAGAGGATCATAAAAGTCCAAGGCTTGTCTGAACCACCAAACAGGTTCAAAGCCAGTCAAGGTGAAACTCTGTCTCAAAAACAAAACAAAACCACCGCCAACAAAAATCTAGCTTGGTTCTTGCCTAGAATATAAAGACCTGTGGTTAACAATCACTAGCACATGGGCCTGGACAGATGGCTTAGTAGTTAAGAGCACTGGCAAACTGGAGGCAGGGGCTAATACAGCGGCCATGGAGGACTGCGGCTTACTGGGCTGCACTCCATGGCTTGCATAGCCTGCATTCTTTCTTATAGCACATATTACCCCCAGCCCAAGGATGGCCTCATCTACAATTAGCTGGGACCTCCCATATCATCAATGTAGAAAATGCACGACAGGTTTGTCCATAGGTCAATCTAGTGGAGGTATTTTCCCAACTGAGGGTGCCTCTTTTAAAAGGATTCTAGCTTGTATCAAACAGACATAAAATTAGCCAGCAAAACACCCATACCAAAATAAATTTGTTTCTATGTATCTGTAGGTTGCATGTGTGCAGGTGCATGAGGAGGCCAGAAGAGGGTCTCAACTGCCTATACTGAACTATAGGCAGTTGAGAGCCACCTGAAAAGAATGCTTGAAACTGAATTCAGGTCCTCTTGGAAGAGCAAGAAGTACTTTTTTTTTTTTTTAAGATTTATTTATTTTATGTAAGGACACTGTAGCTGTCTTCAGACGCACCAGAAGAGGGCATCAGATGACTTTACAGATGATTGTGAGCCACCATGTGGGTGCTGGGATTTGAACTCAGGACCTTCGGAAGAGCAGTCAAGTGCTCTTACCCACTGAGCCATCTCTCCAGTCCCCCAAGTAGTACTCTTAACTGCTGAGCCATTTCTCCAGCCCAAACCGTAAAGTTATTTTGTTGGTATATCATAAACTCCCCCTTTGGTTTGTTTATGATTTACTTATATTTTATGTGTATGAGTCTTCTTCCCTGCACAGATATTTTTCTATTGCTGTGATAAGACACCAAGGCAATTAATAAGTATTTAATTTGGGTTTATGATTTTAGAGGGTTAGAATCCATGATGGTGTAAAAAAGACATGATGTCAGGAATATCTGAGAGCATACATCATGACCTGAAAAGCAAGAGATGGATTTAAAATCGCATTTCATGATGCTGATAAAGGACTTCAAGAAGGACATAAATAACTCCCTTAAAGAAATTCAGGAAAACATGGGTCAACAGGTAGAAGTCCTTAAAGAGGAAACACAAAAACCCCTTAAAGAAATACAGGAAAACATGGGGCAACAAGTAGAAGTCCTTAAAGAGGAAACACAAAAATCCCTTAAAGAGTGACAGGAAAACACAAACAAGTGAAGAAACTGAACAAAAAGTAGAAACAAAAAAGAAATCACAAAGGGAGACAACTCTGGAGATAGAAAGCCTTGGAAAGATATCAGGAGTCATAGATGCAAGTATCAAAAACAGAATACAAGAGATAGAAGAAAGAATCTCAAGTGCTGAAGATACCATAGAAAACACTGACTCAACAGTTAAAGAAAATGCAAAAAGATTGTAACCCAAAACATCCAGGAAATCCAGGACACAATGAGAAGACCAAACCTAAGGATTATAGGTATAGAGACAGTGAAGATTTACAACTTAAAGAGCCAGTAAATATCTTCAACAAAATTATAGAAGAAAAATCCCCTAATCTAAAGAAAGAGATGCCATGAACATACAAGAAGTCTATAGAACTCCAAACAGACTGGACCAGAACAGAAAGTCCTCCCGGCACATAATAATCAAAACACTAAATGAACTAAACAAAGAAAGAATATTAAAAGCAGTAAGGCAAAAAGGGCAAGTAACTTATAAAGGCAGACCTATCAGAATTACACCAGACTTCTCACCTAAGACGATGAAAGCTAGAAGATCCTGGGCAGATCTCATACAGACCGTAAGAGAACACAAATGCCAGCCCAGACTACTATATCCAGCAAAACTCTCAATCACCATAGATGGAGAAACCAAGATATTCCATGATAAAAACCAAATTTACACAGTATCTTTCTACAAATCCAGTCCTACAAAGGATAATAGATGGAAAACACCAACACAAAGAGGGAACTATACCCTAGAAAAAGCAATAAAGTAATCTTCTTTCAACAAACCCAAAAAGAAGATAACCACACAAACATAAAAATGACATCAAAAACAACAGGAACCAACAATCACTATTCCTTAATATCTTTTAAAATCAATGGACGCAATTCCCCCCAAAAAAGGCATACACTAACAGACTGGATATGAAAATAAGATCCAGCATTTTGCTACATACAGGAAATGCACCTCAGTGTCAGAGACAAACACTACCTCAGAGTAAAAGGCGGGAAAAAAATTTTCCAAGCAAATGGTCCCAGGAAACAAACTGGAGTAGCCATTCTAATATCGGATGAAATCGACTTTCAACCAAAAGTCATCAAAAAAGACATGGAAGGACACTTCATATTCATCAAAGGAAAAAATCTACCAAGAAGAACTCAATTCTGAACATCTATGCTCCAAATGCAAGGGCACCCACATTCGTAAAAGAAAATTTTACTAAAGCTCAAATCACACATTATATGTCACATAATAATTGCAGGTGACTTCAACACCCCACTCTCCTTAATGGATAGATCAGGGAAACACAAACTAAACAGAGACACAGCAAAACTAACAGAAGTTTTGGACCAAATGGATTTAATAGCTATCTATAGAATATTTCATCCTAAATCAAAAGACTATACCTTCTTCTCAGCACCTCATGGTACCTTCTCCAAAATTGACCATATAATTGGTCACAAGACAGACCTCAACAGATACAAAAAAATTGAACTAATTCCATGCCTTCTATCAGATCACTATGGAGTAAGGGTGGTCTTCAATAGCAACAAAAGCAACAGAAAGCCCACTTACACATGGAAGCTGAACAATGCTCAATGATACCTTGGTCAAGGAAGAAATAAGGAAAGAAATCAAAACCTTTTAAGAGTTTAATGAAAATGAAGGCACAACATACACAAATTTATGGGACACATTGAAAGCAGTGCTAAGAGGAAAACTCATAGCTCTGAGTGCCGCCAAAAAGAAGCTGGAGAGAGCATACACTAGCAGCTTAACAGCACACCTGAAAGCTTTAGAACAGAAAGAAGCTAATACACCCAAGAGGAGCAGAAGGCAGGAAATCATCAAACTCAGGGCTGAAATTAACCAAGCAGAAACAAAAAGAACTATTCAAAGAATCAACAAAACCAAGAGTTGGTTCTTTGAGAAAATCAACAAGATAGATAAGCCCTTAGGCAGACTAACCAGAGGGCACAGAGACAGTATCCAAATTAACAAAATCAGAAATGAAAAGGGAGAAATAACAACAGAAACTGAGGAAATTCAAAAAACCATCAGATCCTACTACAAAAGACTATACTCAACACAACTGGAAAATCTGGAGGAAATGGACATTTCCTAGACAGATACCAACTACCAAAGTTGAATCAGGATCAGATAGACTATCTAAATGGTCCCATAACCTCTGAAGAAATAGAAGTGGTCATTGAAAGTCTTCCAACCAAAAAAAGCACAGGTCCAGATGGTTTTAGTGCAGAATTCTATCAGACCTTCAAAGAAGACCTAACACCAGTACTCAACAAACTATTCCACAAAATAGAAACAGAAGGAACACTACCCAACTCGTTCTATGAAGCCACAATTTCACTGACACCAAAACCACACAAAGATCCAACAAAGAAAGAGAACTTCAGACCAATTTCCCTTATGAATATAGATACAAAAATACTCAATAAAATTCTTGCCAACTGAATCGAGGAACACATCAAAATGATCATTCACCATTATCAAGTAGGCTTCATCCCCGGAATGCAGGGATGGTTCAATATAAGGAAATCCATCAATGTGATCCACTACATAAACAAACTCAAAGAAAAAAAACCACATGGTCATTTCATTAGATGCTGAAAAAGCGTTTGACAAAATTCAGCATCCTTTCATGCTAAAGGTCTTGGAAAGAACAGGAATGCAAGGCCCATACCTAAACATAGTAAAAGCAATATACAGCAAACCAGTAGCCAACATCAAACTAAATGGAGAGAAACTTGAAGCAATCCCACTAAAATCAGGGACTAGACAAGGCTGCCCTCTCTCTCCATATTTATTCAATATAGTACTTGAAGTTCTAGCTAGAGCAATTTAGACACCAAAAGAAGGTCAAAGGGATACAAATTGGAAAGGAAGAAGTCAAAGTATCACTATTTGAAGATGATATGATAGTATACTTAAGCGACCCAAAAAACTCCACCAGAGAACTCCTACAGCTGATAAATAACTTCAGCAAAGTAGCCGGATATAAAATTAACTCAAGTAAATCAGTAGCCTTCCTATACTCAAAGGATAAACAGGCTGAGAAAGAAATTAGGGAAATGACACCCTTCACAATAGCCACAAACAATATAAAGTATCTTGGTGTGACTCTAACCAAACAAGTGAAAGATCTGTATGACAAGAACTTCAAGTCTCTGAAGAAAGAAATCAAAGAAGACCTCAGATGATGGAAAGATCTTCCATGCTCATGGATTGGCAGGATTAATATAGTAAAAATGGCTATCCTGCCAAAAGCAATATACAGATTCAATGCAATCCCAATCAAAATCCCAACTTCATTCTTCATAGAGTTAGAAAGAGCAATTATCAAATTCAACTGGAATAACAAAAAACCCAGGATAACTAAAAATATTCTCAACAGTAAAAGAATTTCTGGGGGAATCAGTATCCCCGACCTCAAGCAGTACTACAGAGCGATAGTGTTAAAAACTGCGTGGTATTGGTATAGTGACAGGCAGGTAGATCAATGGAAGAGAATTGAAGACCCAGAAATGAACCCACACACCTATGGTCACTTGATCTCTGACCAGGGAGCTACAACCACCTAGTGGAAAAAAGATAGCCTTTTCAACAAATGGTGTTGGTTCAACTGGAGGTCAACATGCAGAAGAATGCAAATTGATCCATTCTTATCTCCTTGTACTAAGCTCCAGTCCAAGTGGATCAAGGACCTCCACATAAAACCAGAAACACTGAAACCAACAGAAAAGAAACTGGGGAAGTGCCTTGAGCACATGGGCACAGGGGAAATTTTCCTGAACAGAATACCAATAGCTTATGCTCTAAGATCAAGAATTGACAAATGGGACCTCATAAAATTACAAAGTTTCTGTAAGGCAAAGGACACTGTCAAAAGGACAAAATGGCAACCAACTAATTGGGAAAAGATCTTTACCAACCCTACATCCAACAGAGGGCTAATATCCAAGATATACAAAGAACTCAAGAAGGTAGATTCCAGAGAGCCAAATAACCCTATTAAAAAATGGGGTACAGAGCTAAACAAAGAATTTTCATCTGAAGAATACTGAATGGCTGAGAAGCACCTAAAGAAATGCTCAACATCCCTAATCATCAGGGAAACGCAAATCAAGACAACCCTGAGATTCCACCTCACATCAGTCAGAATGGCTAAGATCAAAAACTCAGGACACAGCAGGTGCTGGCGAGGATTAAAAACAATGAATTCATGAAACGAATTCAAATGGATGGAACTAGAAAATATCCTGAGTGAGGTAACCCAATCACAAAAGAACACACATGATATGCACTCACTGGTAAGTGGATATTAGCCCAGAAGCTTGGAATACCCATGATACAATTCACAGACCAAATGAAGCTCAAGAAGAAGTATGGATACTCTGGTCCTTCTTAGAAAGGGGAACAAAATACCCACAGGAGGAGATACAGAGATAAAGTGTGGAGCAGAGACTGAGGGAAAGACCATCCAGAGACTGCCCCTCGTAGGGATCCATCCCATACAATTACAAAACCCAGACACTACTGTGTATGCTAAAAGTGCTTGCTGACAGGAGCCTGATATAGTTGTCACCTGGGAGGCTCTGCCAGTGCATGACAAATACAGAGGGGGACACTCTGAGCCAACCACTGAACTGAGCACAGGGTCACCAATGGAGGAGCTAGAGAAAGGACCCAAGGTGCTGAAGGGGTTTGCAACACCATAGAGGAACAACAATTTGAACCACCCAGTAACCCCAGAGCTCCCAGGGACTAAACCACCAACCAAAGAGTACACATGGAGGGACCCATGGCTCCAGATGCATATGCAGCAGAGGATGGCCTTGTTGGACATCAAAGGGAGGAGAGGCCCTTGTTCCTGAGAAGGCTAGATGCCCCAGTATAGGAGAATGCCAGGACAGGGAAGTGGGAGTGGATGGATTGATGAGCAGGGGAGAGGGAATGGGTGACCAGGAAAGGGGACATTTGAAATGTAAATAATGTATCTAATAATAATAAAAAAAAATCTATTGTTAGCTCAAGTGGGTACTAGGACCCAAACTTGGGTCCTTTGAAAATGTTCTTAACAGCTGAGCTATCTCTCCAACTCCAAATGTAAATTTTTAAAATATTTTTTGTTTTGGTTTTTCAAGACACAGTTTCTCTATATAGCCAAGGCTGTCCTGGAACTCTCTCTGTAGACCAAGTTGGCCTTAAACACACCTGGCTTTGCCTCCCAAATGACAGCTGAGTGTGGTGGCTCACATCTATAATCCCAGTACTTGGAGGATGAGGAGGAGAGCCTGCTTGCCCTACAAACTGAGATCCCATTTCAAAACAAACCAAAAGACAGTTTGTTTCAAACAAATAACATGATCACCTAAAAGAAGGAAAAAATAACTCTTATGTAGTATGAGACTATATAAACTCAAGCTACAGACAATAGTTTTTTTCTCTTTTACCTTTTTTTTTTTTTGAGAAATTGGTTTATTATATAGCTTAGACAGGTCTTGAATTCTGATCTGCTTGCCTCAGACTCTTGCCCCCAGTACTGAGATTAGCAGCACACACAGCCTCCCAAACTGTATATACACAATTACCGAACCCTAGTTATGGGGCTTTTCCTCACAGTACATACTAGTTGGTATGTATACCAGAGTTAAATAATGGAACACAGATTCCCCACAGTTACAGAAGGAAATTACAAATAGAAAAGAACAAGATTTGAATGAACTCTGTACTGTGGTTAGCTGGAATTAAAGGGCAGTTATCAGAATGAGGTCACAGTTGGTACTGTACACCGAAGCTCTATAGTGTATACATGAAGGGGTTTTTAATGTCATCTCTCAAGCACGCAATAATGTACGTATTATAATGTATGTATAAGACTCCAGGTTCCAGATAGCATTCATCACTGAATGGAATCAGGAGACATGGTAGATAGCAGGGTTTGCAAACCAGCCTACAATAAGTATCTTTGTTGAGCTAAAATATAGAAATGTTCAAACGAAAATACAATATGTTATTTTTTTTTTTTACTGTCTCATGGTAATAGCGATTGAACCCAAAAACTGCACACACTTCATATTCTACCACTGAGCTATATGCACTATCCTTTTTATATTTTGAGAAAAGGTTTTCCATAGGTTACAAAAGCCAGTTTTGTAACTTCCAATCCTCCTGCCTCAGCTCTTTACCTGAGTTTGCTCATAGTTTGGGAAATGGATCAGATTATCTTATTAAACCACCAGTCCAAAGCACCACAATTGCTCTCAATAGCCAAGAAACTATGGTGCACAAGAAAAACAAACAGAAAACCAATTTTAAACCAGGAAACAACTTTGGTATGCAAGTAAAATATGAACTGGCTGTCAATCTTCAAAACAGAATACGACACTTCCCATTTAAAATACTGTTTCTTAAAACATTTACAATAAAATTCAAGGTTTTACTGCCTTCCATACTATGGAATTTCTGCCATTTTCATCCACACAGGCACCTCAGAAAATTTTGTTTCTTCTGCCTAAACCACTGTTCCTCCATGTAGCTTTCTCCATTATCTGATTTAAGTAGCAGCTTGAGACTATCCAAATTTATGATACGTACTTTATGTACATTCCTTTGTCTGTCTCACCTACTATAGCATAACATCTATGATGGTTAGAATTTTGTCGTTTAGTTACTGCAATATCTGTAACATTTAGAATACATCTGTTAATAAAAAAAAAACAAAACAAGTAAACAAGTCTCAGACTGAAAAAGGAGAACCATTATCCTTGGATCTCCAATGTGCACCTGGAAAACACAATCACATCCTCCAAATCCTTACTCCAGGTTTCTGTTTCTAGAATGCTTCCTTTGCCCCTCCTAGGAAGGCAGGACTTCTGTTTTTTGTTTTTTGTTTTTTTTTTTTTCATGAGCAACATGAGACTGCATTTCATAAGCAAACAGACAAAAGTTCAAATAGAAAGGCTGAGCAACAGAACTTCAGAGCTCAAGAATCCTCTCAGTTAAAGCAGATATGGGATTATCAAACAGTAAATATTTAAAGTACTGTCTTAAAAACCATCCTTGCTGTACAGCCTCACGTAGAGTCATTGAAATGCCATATAACCTGATAGTCAAATTCAGCTGCCGGCCTTCACCTACTCTGAGCTGAGGAATTCCAGCCACACCTCCCCCGACCTGGAGGAGCTGGCAGAGCTCCGGAAACAAGCCTTTGTCTTCAAAGGAGCTGCAGCTTCCTGCGAAAGGGGGTCAGCCACCATCTCCTGCAGAGTAGCAGACCCTGTGGAATTAACAGCATCCTGAGAGCTGTTATGGCAACATCTCTCAGCCTGGTGGAGACCTGCTGACAAGACTCGCAGCTTTGGGAGGGAGGGTCACGGCCCCAAAGCTTATATCTCCTGTTTACCCTAAGTAATGGTGGACTTTGAACAGCTGTGTTGTCTTGGTCCATGTTCTTTTCATCGTCCTCCCCACACATCCCTAAGTATCTTTTACAGGTCACCAGTTCGCATGTAGCTGCAGGCGGCTACAGCCTCAGACCAGGGACTGCCTCAATTTTCATTGATTACATGGATTATGGACATTTAACCCTCCCAAGAACACTCTAAAATCAGATATTACCACCATCTTACTGGTAGAAAACTTGTTGCTATGGCAGTTACCTAATTACCCAAGAACTCACAGATAGTTAACAGAGACAGGGTTTAAATATCCATCTTGGAGCCTGCCTGAGCATTGGGCACACTGCCTTCTTTGTATGGCAAATCAAAAGAGGCACAATTCTTGCAAACCTACTGTGAATATACAAGCTTGTTAGAAAAGTAGGTGTAAAGGGCCACTACATTAGCCACCAGAAAGACCCTTTTCCTTTTCCCAAGTATATTTTACCTTCTTTCTTGTCCCATCCCCACTCTAAAATTCACATTTATATAGAAACAGATATATGCCACTTACCTTAACAAGAACCCAACGACTTATTCTTTCAGATCCATAAGGTCTCTAATCCAGAAGTACTCATCGTATTCGATTCTTCCCTCTGCTAGAGGAAAAAGCAACAATGTTGAACACGACTGCCAAGCTTACATTTTTTTTTAACAGCAGGTCATTCAACAATGTCCCATGCACTCTCCAATCCAGACATCATCCTTCAGCAAAATTTTGCTCATTCTAATGTTTCCTTATACCGTTCCTCCTTCAAGAAGCAGTTTCCTTCTGACCTGTCCTACACAAAATAACACGAATTTTGGCTGAGAGATTTTAAGTTCAGAACAAAGACCTAGGCCTTGTTTTTCTCCTGTTACTTGTTTTTGTATCACTTTATTTTTGTTGTTAAGACGAGGGAGAATCTCATGTAGTTTAGGCTGACTTCAAACTTGCTAGGCAACTAAGGTTGGCTTTGAATTCCCTATCCTCCTGCCTCTGCCTCCCAAACGCTCAGGTGACTGATAGGGTATTATTATTTCAACTTCTGAGATCAAGGATTCATTCCTCGCGCACTAAAAACTGCAGGAATACGATACATGAATGTAAAGTTACATAGGACCAAGGCTGCTAAAAATAAACGACTATGGAATGCTTTGAGCAAACAAATTCTGCAGATTCCGGGGCTACTCAACTAATCTCCGCCCTTAAGGCTGGGGGAGGGTCCACTCAGCGCACAGGGTTCTCTAGACATTCTGGAAGACTACAGACTGCATTCGAGCCTGGCTCCATTCCTACCTCCAAGACAGTCTTACAGCTTCTCCTCCCAACTTTTCGCTGATGGCGACAAGGGCGCCACGCCTGGCCCGAACCCTCTCACGGCCGAGGACCGCAAGGACCAGATGCACGCTTACTCCGCCGCCCGGGGCGGCACTTCCGGTGACTGGACCCTCACGCCGGAGCTTCCGGGGCCGTGCACTCCGCGGCGGCCGGTTCAAGGTGGGTGGGGCCGAGATGCCGAGAGGTCAGCAGGCCAACCGCGGGATACTAACCTGGAGAACCCGTGCCCTCAAGCCACTGGGCCAACGCAAACCGCACTAACCAGCTGGGACAGGGAGGCGTAGCCACGCCTCGAGTCACGTAACCACCCCTCATAGGGCTTCACTGGGTTCCTAGCCAATAGGCATCGAACCGCCGGAAATGGAAGGGGCCTGAGTGCGCCTGCGCCATGGCTCTTTCGGGGGTCCCCCAAACCACATTTTCAGCTCCTGGAATTTGGGACTCCAGAGCTGGCCTAGCTCTGGTACCCACTGAATTGAAACCGTTCCCTGCGCCCGGTACTGCGGCTCTGGACTTCTGTTTTCTTTCTCCACGGCTGTTCAAATCAGGAGTCAGGAGTAGCGTCTCAAGGATAGATGCTGCGGACCCAGTCTTAAAATACCTTGAAAAGCTGGAGAAGTGGAGAATTCCAAAGGCTCTGCGGAGCTGTCACTCACGCTAGCAAAGGAGATAGATGAGAAGCTTTGAAAAGGGAGCGGCGGCGTGGTCTTATGGCGTGGAGAAAGCTGCGGGGAAACCGTGTTGAAAGGATTTCTGTCCTTTCTGATTGCGATTCTAGGCTAGAGAAAAGATCGAGAAAATCAAAAAAGAACAGTCAATATGCTCCTTATTTGGAAAAAAAAAATGTATGTAGGCTGGCGAGATGGCTCCTGTGAGTGAGGAGCAGAGAGTGCTTATTGCTCAAACCTGGCGACCAGAATTTGATCCCTGGAACCAGTATCAAAAGCGGAAAGAAAGAACTGACCGCAAAAGTTGACAGGCATACACAATGCACAAGTATATAATACACACACACACACGTATATAATAAAAACCCTCACGGGGGATGATGAGTACTAGAATTATCTGGTCTGGCGAAGAACTTGGATTGGCTGTTAAATACTAGAGTTAGGCACTGAGGATGACAGTTATGTGTTCTGGACTCACTAATTCCTGTTTTCAGAATTTGCAGAGTTGCTGCAGTTTATTTTAAATTAAAAAAACATTAAGGCAAAAAAAAAATCCCACCAGTATCATTCTAATATTTGTTTTTTTCTTAGATTTATATTATACCTATGAGTGTTTTATCAGCATATATGTGCACGTGATGTGTGTGTGTGTGTGTGTGTGTGTGTGTGTGTGTGTATGTGTGTGTGTGCACTCTTGGAGGATATCGGCTCTCCTGGAACTGGAATAATGCATGGTTTATGAGCTACCATGTGGGTGCTGGCTGGTAAATGAACCAGGGTCATCTGTGAGAGCAAGTGGTCTTAAATGCTGAGTAATCTCTCTAGCCTTAATTTTAATATTTAAATAACTTTTCATTAACCGTTTTTAGCGTAAGATGTATCAAACACAATTCTAATCACGTTATGGAATGAGCTGTGTATGACTATATTAGGAAGAAATGTACACGTGTAATTGCAGGAGAAAAGGTGTTTGTGCCATCCCCTTCAACTATAAGACTGTTGAGACAATGGACTCCAAGGATTGGAATTGTGGCAGGAGTCTTCTGTTGGGAAAAAGAAAAGGACTAGGACCGTGGTGCCAGCCAGTGGGAAAGTTAGGGCAGGATTTCACACAGTTCTGACTATGATGAGTGGGACTACTTATGATGACCAGGACTCCTTACTTATACACATCTCATGACCTTTAAAAAAATCTGAACCTTATGTTAGTAGTTGAACCTCTTTACTCATTCCTCTTCCCGGTGTGACCATATTGAGTTAATCACTTTCACTGCTTTTTCTTGCTTGTCTTTTTGACATATTGAAGATAGGTAGCTGAGCCTAGCTTGTTGGAGCTACCAAGGTCCATGCATAGACTCTTAACAGTTACTGTAAACAGGGAGATTAACTTACCAACTTACACATTTAATAACGGGAAGCTGATTTGAACTAATGATACCAGAGTCAATTATTGAAGCCGCCATACTTATGGCTACCTCAGAGTATTGTGGGGAAGTACTGGAGTGGACATTAAGAAGCTGTGATAAGTGCTGAACCTCTTTAGTCAGTTACCATAAAAATATTGACCCAAGCAGAATACTCCGTGCATTCTGAACATTTATTGCTATTCTCTAGTTTGCCTGGCCTTATAATACAATACAAATACACAGGTCATCTTGGCCCTAAGCTGACTAGTCTCATGTTCACATTCTAGGATGGAAATGCAGATGTCAGTAGTTTAGTTATAAAAGATGGTGTGGGAGCATAGAGATGGGGGACTTGGCTAGCATTCTGCAAGAAGTTCAGAGAAGAATAGACAATTAGACATGAGGTAAAAGATTATAACTAGAAATAAGATGAAAATGAAGTGGAATGGAAACGAGTCACGGTTATTTCAAAGAAGCAAACTTAATTTTAAAAGAAATGAGAAATCCAGGCCAGAGGCAAGGTGCCTCTGTGGATAAAGATGCCTGTTGTGTAGGCTAAAAACCCAAGTTTGATTCTCAGGACACAGGAGGTAGAAAAACTGACTTCCCATGTTGTCGTCTGACCTCCACACTTGGGTGGTGGCATGCCTGTGCCACCCCTCCCACATACCACATATGTACACAAAGTAAATATTTTAAAAGAAAATTATCCCTGAAATTTCAAGAATGCTGCAGCAGTCTAATTATATCTGAAGTTCAAACATCTTTAAAAGTTTTTTTTTTCTTTTTATTTTCAGTTTTAAATGCTGAGACAAAGATAAGTAAAATTGACTTTTGCTTGCAGGGTCAGATACTACAAAGAGATCAGATGAAATAGACTCCTGGGTGTTGTATGGATGGTATATATTATGAGCCATGTTTATATGGTATAGACACTTGTGCTCCAGGCTCCTTATCAACCCTCTTTCTCTTTGTTTCCTAAGTTACTGAGGCATCTCAGGTTTTCCAATGACACACAGAATGATAAAGTACAAGTATCAAATTAATTTGGTGAACAATTAATCTGCAGGTCCCACTTTACTTTAAAATGAATGAAAATTTCATTCTACTTTATTATATATTCAAGTACTACAAGTAGAAAATTGTAAAAGTCAGTTCCTACCTTTAGAATAAAAATTGAAACCAGGTATAATGGCACACACCTTTAATCCTAGCACTTGGAAGCTGGAGGCAAGCAAATCTCTATGAGTTTAAGAACAGTCTGGCCTACATAGAGAACTCCAAAACAACCAAAGCTAATAATAATAAGACCCTGTCTCAAAACCAAACCAAACTGACTCTGGATAAAGGTTTTTAAGTGTTTGTCCACCTAAGACTTGGCAGGAAAGATCTCAGGTTAAACACGGGTAAAAGAAGATACATATGTTGGCCTGATCATGAGTGCAGACTGCCCTGCACTTATAAAATTTAAAGAGGCCAGAGGGCAACCTATTAGTGTTAAGTGTTCTGTCTCGTTTAGTACTCTTGAGGGAAAGGAGATGTTTTCTATAGCTTGTCAGTCCCCATTCCTAACACATGACCCAGCAAGTATGATTCATTGGACAACTGTAGATGAGTCATAAGGAAAATAGGTGTTTGGGGTCCAGCCAGTTGTCTTTGACTCAACATGAGTTCCCTGTTGACTCTAAATGACTAAGTTTAGTTTTAAAGAGGAGAACATGGGATATAGATAATATTGGTGAATTTTCATGTGCTATTTAAGGTCACTGAGAAGCTGGCTCTGGAAATGGGATTTGGTCCTCCCACTTCAGACCCAAGCAAGTTCATCTCCAAATATCCTCCAAAGCCACTGTCCTGGCTCAGGTTGATCCCCTGACTCTGTGACAGGAAAAAGGAGGACAATTAAACAGCACAGAAATAAAGCCATAGTGCTGTCCTTAATGTCAGCTAAAAATGTATATTATTGTCAATAGAAGTTACTGCTTATCTCGCAACATAAAAATATTAATAGTAAGAACAGATAATATGATGCTCACTTATGAAGAAGATGGGACTTTCTACCTAGAAGCCTCTCAACCAGTAACTTTATTACAATAGTTGGGACAAGAATTTTCTTTCTTGATCTCTTTGGAAAGTAGTTGTAGTCCTTTGACTGAGAATGGTCCTATAGGCTCATGTAGTCAAATGTATGGTTTTCAGTTGGTAGACTGTTTAGGAAGGATTAGGAGATGTGGCCCTGTTGGAAGAGGTGTGCTGCCCTGGTACCATGCCTGGCCACTTACCACCATCCTTCCCACCATGATGATCTCAGACCAACACTTTGAAACTGTAGGTCATGGTGTTTCATCATAGCAATAGAACAGTAACCAGGAACGGTTAATGTAGATTTGAGAATGTTTTGCTATGTGCCTGTTGTTTCTTCCTATTTGCTACTTGTACTCATTCAAAACCAGGGACACACCTAGACTGGCTCATTCTTTGTACTGTAAAAATGCTAAAAGGAAGGTCAAGGAGGCCAGGTCACAACAACTCTGGTCTCAAGGAGAAAACAAAACAATATAAAAAGAACATAAAGATAAAACACCAAAAGGAAGATGTAAGGTTTCTTGGGGACTGGCCCAACTATGCCACTCCTAAGTTACATACGTGGAAATGATATTAGGAAACCGAAGTCTGGGATTGAATGATCCATCCTATGCTAACTTATCTCCTCTCCCAAGCTGTCAAGTATCTCAGGACTTTTCTCAGGATGATGGGTTTCTGAAGAACGTGGATTCCTGGATGTGTACAGCTGGCTAAGTCTCTTTGCCAGCTTCTTAACAGGTCTTAGCAATGTCCTCCAGCTTTCTCATATGGGAACCTGAGGCTACTCAAAGAGATACTTACTTGTATGTAAGCCCTGGTATGGGGCTATCCAATTTTCTTAGGGTTTTTAATGCTGTGAACAGACAGCATGACCATGACAACTCTTATAAAGGAAAACATTTAATAGGGACTGGCTTACAGTATTGGAGGTTTAGTCCATTATTGTCATGGCAGGAAGCATAGTGGTGTGCAAGTAGACATGGTGCTGGAGAAGGAGCTGAGAGTTCTACATTTTGATTCCCAGGCAGCAGGGAGAGAACCAACTTGGGCTTCTGAGACATCAAAGTCCAAGGTCACAATGACACACTTCCTCCAGAAAGGCCACACCTATTCCAACAAGGTCACATATCCCAATAGTGCCACTCTTTATGGGCCAAGCATTCAAACACACCTCTCTCTCTCTCTCTCTCTCTCTCTCTCTCTCTCTCTCTCTCTCTCTCTCTCTCTCTCTCTCTCTCTCTCTCGCTCTCTCTCTCTCTCTCTCTCTCTCTCTCTCTCTCTTTGGTTTTTCAAGACAGGGTTTCTCTGCATAGTCCTGGCTGTCCTGGAACCCACTCTGTAGACCAGTCTGGCCTCGAACTCAGAAATCCGCCTGCCTCTGCCTCCCAAGTGCTAGGATTAAAGGTGTGCGCCACCACCGCCCGGCTTTTATGGGGCCATTTCTATTCAAACCACCACACCATTTATTCTTGATTTTCTCTTTATGTAACTGAGGAAGGAGATGGCCCAGGGGTCTTAATACAAACAATAGGATCAATATCCCAGTCAGTGAGCTACCAAAACAAAGAGCTAGATTCAATGGCTAAAGGACAGACAGGATGCCTGAGAAAGCATTTGCAGCAGCAGGATTTCTGGTCCTCGATGCACATAAGTTGACTCTGAATGTATGTACTCTCAATAGTGTGAATGAATACTTAATTCCAAGGGGTATTGGAGGGCTGGATGGCAAGCTATCAGGCTTTCCTCACGGAAGGCACTGAGGTGATCTCTAATGTCTACCTTTCTCTCAACCCAGCTACTTATCTTTTTGATGAGGAAAATCCCAAACACTCATACTGTGAGGCCTTGTTAGAAACCTGTGGTGCCAGACCTCACCTTAGAGGCCAACCCTTAGGAAATCTTGATCTACAGCTGTTCACTGATGGGAGTTTATACAGAATGGAACTCAGAGTCTGGGGTATGTAATAGTAACCAGTTGAGACCCTGAGTTAACACCACTGCTCAACTGGAAGAGTTTATCATCCTAACAGGGACTGTTGGTAAAGGAAAATAGATAAATACTTATACAAATTCCAAAAACACACACTTGATACTGCCTTCTGGAGGAGACAGGATTACTGACCACCTTGGGGACATCTATCAAACACTCCAAGATGATCTTGGAGTTCTTATATGAGGTTCTGCTTCCCCAGGAGGTTGCTGTTGCACACTGCCAAGAATACAAAAAGGAAGGGGACTGACGATCTTGGATAACCATCTAGTCTGAAGTGCCGCCAAAGCTGCAGCACTTAGGGTAGCAGAAATGCTTTCTCTTTTATTGGAAGACTCCTTCCTTCTCCTGAAAGTCTGCATTATAATCTCCCCTCAAGATAGAGGAGGCCCAGGGACAGGGTTGCAGTTTGGATCATCCTGGATGGTGGCTCACTGCTGATGGTCATCTGTGGCTACATCAGTCCCTATAATGGAAAACCTTTAAAAATCTCTTCATGAAATTTACCAGGGAAGAAAGCAATGCCATTCAATTGAAAAGATATTTACAGAGAGAGGGCTATTGGAGGTTATACCTTTAATAGTTCAGTGCTAGTTCTGCCAAAAGTAATTCCTATAAAAATCACATGCTTCCCTCTGGAATGCAGACTCAGGGAGGCTACCCAGAGGAAGACTGGCAGATAGATTCTACCCATTGACCAGAAGAACATAAAAATCTGTTTACTACTAGTAAAGCTTCACTAGATAGATTGATGCTTTCCTTTGCCAAACAGAAAGATTGTGGTAAGTGATCAAGACCTGCTCAAATGAAACTACTCTTAAGTTCAGAATGCCTAGGAATGTACAAAGTGATAAACCATTCTTCAAAGCAAAAGTTATCAGGGAGTCTTTAGAACGCTAGGGATACAGTTTAGTCTCCCCTGTGCCTGGCACCCTCCATCTTCTGGGGAGGTAGAGATAACAAATGACCAACTCATAACACAGTCTCACTAGATTGGTGCAAGAGGTCCAAATGTCCTGGGCAAAGTTACTGCTGTTACCGTTTGTGTGACTAGGGAATATCTTTTGGCCATTATACTGACTCCTTTTGAGGCTTTATATGCAGACTTTTTATTTTGAGGGACCTGCTACCTGCCATGAGATTATCCAGCTGGTATCACACATCACTCATCTAGCCAGCACATTCCAACAAATACTTTCAGAGATTAGGCAGGAAGCCTATGAAAAGAGAAAGATAAGGCGTGTCCCATTTTGCCTCGAAGACATAGTCTTGGTCAAAGTCATCAAGGAATCCCATCCCTGAGCCCTAATTGAGTGAGTTCTTACTGTCCCATTCAGTTCACCTCTAGACAACTACCCCTCACTCAAAATCCTCATAAGAAGTTGGCCTCCCCTCAAGTCTTTTTCTAAAAAATGTTCAGGTAGAGCTGCACAGATGGCACAGCAGTTAACATTTACTTCCCTTGCCAAGGACGTGATTTCAGTTCCCAGCACCCATTTTGGGTAGCTTAAAACCACCTTAAATTCAAGCTCTGAGGGATTCAACAATCTCTAAGAGTACCTATACTCACTTTTTTTTTTAAGAAATTGGAAAATGGGAAAAGAAGAATTAAAACAATTTAAAAATAAATATCTGGTGGGGACTGAGTGAAGCCTGTTGGAGAGGGACAGTGCAGAGATGCTCTGAGTACAGCTTGCCATAGCTCATCATAGCTTCATTCCTTCTCACCAGGACATTCCTCTCCTGAGGGACTTACGACACTAAATCAAGTTTCTGTGTTGCCTTCAATCTGTCTCATGCCCAGCTTCCTTCTCTCCCTGTACTATGACAACTCAGATTTCATTGGCAGAAAGACAATATCTAGGACATCTTTTAAAAAATAACCTCTGTTTTTTTCCCCTGTTAGTGCTGTGGAGAATACTCTGGAGCAGGCAAGAAACCATTATGCAATTGTTACTGACACAAACTTTATAAAATAGGCTTGTGTACCACAATGGGGGAAAAGAGTGTCTCAAAAACCAGGTGCTTCTGAAATTCTCCTGCTCACAGAAGCCATGACCTACCTATTTCCTTTGCTTCTAGTATCATGACCACTGCTCTCTCCTTCCAGCTTGTTGTGCTAGCTAGCATTCTTTTATCTACAGACCTTTGGCCCTTTCTCCTTTTCCTTAAGAGTTATTGCGTTCTCATCTGGAAGATCTGATTGGACAAGGGATATGGCATATCCATATCTTTTGGTTCTCAAGAGTGTCTCCTTTGATCTAGTGATGAGGGTTGTGACTCGAGGTGCACAAATTAGGGACTGTGACCTAGAGCCCAGAGCAGAGACATGAGAGAGGATAGCACAAGTACGTGAACTAATGTGACAAGAGAGGTTGATTCTGGGCTCTTCCTGGAGTTAAATGCTTTGTATAAGCTAAGAATGTAGTGATTTACAAAAGAATAAATACAACTTCAGGGCTAAGAGCAGTTAATAATAACAATGTATAGCACTGTAGATATAATTAATGTCACCAAGTCATAGACTTAAGCTAGTTAAAATGAGATAGTTTTAACACACACACACACACACACACACACACACACACACCTTGAAATGATTAAAGGAAAGACAAAAAAGACAAATGAAATATAATTTCCAACAAAGTTCACCAATGCCACAAAGAAAAAAAGAAAGAAAGAAAAAAAGAAAGAAAGAAAGAAAGGAAGGAAGGAAGGAAGGAAGGAAGGAAGGAAGGAAGGAAGGAAGGAAGGAAGGGAGGGAAGGAAGAAGGGGTTTCTGAAATGGTGAGCTGCTGCCTTAAAGCCATTGCATGAAATGCTTCCACTAGTGCACTAAAATGTGCCTTGCATTGTGAAGGTCTTTGTTCTGTTACTATAAAAACTTCATGGAACCGTTTCCAAATCAGGACTTGGAGCTAAGGGTAAACTAATCTGTGTTTCCTGGCCGGCCACTTGAACTTGGTTCCAGAATAAACTATGTTCTACCCTTTTAGGTTCTTACCCTTTTAGTTTTCGGATGGACATAAGCATTGTCAGACCAACAATGGGGTGGGGGGGGGGGGGAAGCAGAGAGAGAGGAGAGAGAGAGAGAGAGAGAGAGAGAGAGAGAGAGAGAGAGAGAGAGAAAGAGAGAGAGAGAGTTAGTTTGAGAGCTGGCAGTCTAAGAAGGTAACAGATTAAATACCCTAAAAATGGATTCCTATTTATCTTCATTCAACAGGTTATATAAGGAGAACAGGGTTAAAACAGAGGCTGACAGGCATTCAGACCTTGGTTCTGCTCCTTAGTGTTGAGACTTGTGACATCTGAGCCTCTCATTAGCAAACCTTGCATTCTTACCTCGTTATGTGAATGTTTGGAGTCAGATGAGATGCCGAATATTATTAGTTTCTAAATGTTATCAGCCTTGTGCTCCTGCAAAGGCTATCAGAGCTCAGAGAATTAACAAAGAATACAGAAACATTAACCATACATACAGACAAACCTGTTAATAACATGTACATGAAAATTTCTTTCTATAATAAGGACAAATGTACTTATAGAATATAGAATATATAGGTGCACACATTACCTATCCATCCTGTCCCCCCTACTAAATTAATCCTTTTTTTAAAAAAAGTCAAAATATTGCATTGTTCTCTCTCTCTCTCTCTTGTAATTGATTTTTCCAATTGAATCAGTGATATCAGTTCTGGGAACTAAACAAGGGTCCTTTGCAAGATTGGCAAGTGCTCTTAACCACTGAGCAATCTCTCCAACCCCCCAAATCATTATAAATCAAGAAGAGTCTTTGGTATGGTAGTGCATGTCTCTGACCCCAACAATTGGGAGGCAGAGGCAGGAAGACTGCAAGTGAATGGCCAGCCTTGGTTATACAGTGAGATCTTGTCTCAAAAGGAAAGTGGAAATGACAAAAGTTGCATTAAGTATAAAAGACTACACTGTTACCTGATTGAGGGACGTACAAGTGCATAGTAAAATAGGTCGAGGACATAAAAACAGGTAAAGAATATCAATATACAGGCTTTTCCTCCAGCACTATCAGTGGTAAAAATCATTTACTTACTTTCTTACCTATTGATTCCTTGAAAACAGAGTTTTACTCTATAGCCAAGACTGACCTCAAACCCAATCCTGCTGTCACCACCAGTGCTAAAATTACCAGTTTTTAATCCCAGGAATCAAGAGTCAGAGGCAGGGTGATCTCTGAGAGTGCAAGGCAAGTCTTGTCTATACAGCAAGCTACATGTTGGACAGGACTACATAGAGAAGCACACACACATACAGAGAGAGAGAGAGAAAGAGAGAGAGAGAGAGAGAGAGAGAGAGAGAGAGAGAGAGAGAGAGAGAGAGAGAGAGAGAGAGAGAACCTTACTAAAAAGGCTAGTCTCCATCTATCCATCTATGCTATTAACTACTGGTTGCACACAGAAACACTTCCTTCATAAATTCTAACAGATGGCTGTTGATGTGGCCTTCATGACCGTATGTTTTGCAGTAGTTTTTACTAACTCATAGTAAACTGTTGTATAAGTGTAAAAAATAAGTCTAAAAATGTGCTTTTGAGCTACTTAAGGAGTCATGCATATTGGGATAGAAGATGATTGAACTGTAGGTTAATAGACTCAATACCATATGACCGAGGGGTAGACTTTGAAGCTGCCAGTTTAGCACAGAGAAAATTAAAAGTAATGTGCCATGAGGTGGGTATGATACGGAGAATAAACTAGTCAGCATTTAAAAGGCTCCCAAAGAAAAAAGACACACTTTCATGCATTATATAAATACATATTTTTGTATTATATAAAAATAGATGATACTGCCTGACAGGCAAAACTACTGATTGGTTACTGCCCTTTTCCAAAACAGGTTCTTCTCTTCATCCTCACATGTGCCCATGGGCTCACACAGAAGAGATATAAACACATTCTCATGATAGCAGATTAGGGGTGAGTGATTTTTGTGTATTTTTCTTGTTTGGTAAAAGGCAAGGGTCTTACAGAGCAGGATATACAGAAACAGCAAGCTCACTATCAGAATACAAAGAATGTATATGCACATGAATATGTGTGCTTGTGTGTCCCTCTAGGAAATCACATAGGAGATGAACTCAGTTTAGTTTTGTTGGACTGCTGTTGCTTCAGAGTATAGATTTAGCAACTACATTTTTAAAAAGAAAAAAATTTTTGAATACAGATAGTCAAAAGGAAGAGACTGTCATCAGTTAAACAGCTAAACAAAGACTAAGTGTAGTATGTAAAACCATTTCATCGGATAAACCCTTACTTTCCAAGAAGCTTCTGCCACATTTGAGTAGGAGGATGTTAATGTTTTAATGGACTAGCCCTTATAGGAATATAACTCTTATTTTAGGAAAAACAATTATAAAAATATGGAACTCAAAAGTCATAGTCTAAGGAAGTGTTATTTTGAGATTCATTGGGCATGAAGAATATCATTAGTAAGAAATAAGAATCTTAAGACTTCAGTCAAAATTTTTTTGAGTTGTGTCTCAGTAGTAAAGTTCTTGCCCACAATGCTCAAGACTGTGGGTTTGATCCTCAGTATCAAAATTTAAAACAAAAATTATTTTTTTAAACTTCTAATTATGTATACATGTGTGTGCATGTCTATGTGGTGGTATGTTGCATGTATGAGTGCAGGTGCCTCTAGAATCCAGACAAGAGCATCAGATCCTGGGAACTGGAGTTACATGTGGTCATGAGTTACCTGATATAGGTACTGGGAACCAAACTAAAGTCCTCTGCAAGAGCAGCAAGCACACTTAACTGTTAAGCCGTCACTTCAACCCAATTATTGCATTTTCTTTATCTCAGAGGACTTATTCCTAACTATAAATCTTCATAGTAATCAAAAACACATATGTTTTCCCATAATAAGATAGAGTTGACCATTTTATAGAGTGAGTGTGCACATTACATAGATTATTCAGCAATATTACCATGGTGTGTTGTCTTGTTGAATGTTCGGAGGCAATCTCAAGGTCTTGCTCCACCAGAGAACCACAGCCCCAAGATAATTCTTCAGTACCCATATCAGTTACTTTCCTAATGCTGTGATAAAACACTACAGCCACAGTAACTTATAGGAGCAAGTTTATCTTGACTTATCAATTCTCAAGAATTCAAGTCCAAAATGGCAGGGACAGCATGGCAGCAGGCACAGGGTGGCATTAGGAAGCTCAGAGCTCACATCCTCAAGTGTTTCTCTAGTCCAAAGTCCCATCATTTTCCACATTCACCATTCTTCACAGCAACAGCTGACTCTCTGATAGCAACTTCTGTATTAGTTACTTTTCTGTTGATGTGATAAAACACTGAGAAGAGGCATCTTAAAAAAAAGAATTTGGGTTATAGTTCCAGAAGGATCAGAGTCTCTGATGGCACAGTTAGGCTCAGGCATGGTGGCAAAAACACAGTGTCTAAAGCTCCCATCTCAAACTGTGAACGTGAAGCTGAGGGAACAACACTGGAAGAAGATGATGCTTTTAACCTCAAAACCCACTCTCAGTGATGTACTTCCTGCCAAGACTGAACCTTCTAATGCTCCCAACAGTGTCACCAATTGGAGACCAACTGGAACACTGGAGCCTAGGGCAGACAGTTCTCATTCAACCTATTTGCAACATCTTTCCTAAAACTTAGACACTGAAACCTTATCTTTAAGAAAGAAAATAAGAAATGTTTCACTAATAAGAAAAACATTTTAAATTGTCAGGTACGTCAGTCAAAAGTGCTTTGTTCATCTAAGACCAAAGAAGCCCTCAAAACCAACTTTAGAAACTTTGAGAAGCAGATGGAAAAGGGAAACGTTTAAAAGCATGAAAACACATTGGATAAGACATTTGGTGACTCTTCTTTTTGAAGAACAACTGAATACAAATTCAACATTATTCTAGCCAAAATTCTAGTACCCCATGGAGTTTTAATTTACTCATTTAGTAAGTATGTACCAGACTCTTGGTATGAAGTCATTCCATGAAAGAAATTGTGTCCTAGCATTTCCTTAAGAGAGAGGAGTAGCATTTCTAAACAATAGATTATTTTCTTATTGGTGCTATCACCTATATCTTTGAAGATACAATGTGGTGACAATGATGATGGGATGGTTTTATCGTCCCACAGTTCTATAGATAAAGACTCTAGCCTAAGTCTCACAGTTCTAACTGAGTGTTGTCTGTACATGTTCCACCAGGAAACTCCTTTTTCTTCTCTTCCCAGTTTCCAGGTTTCATCTCTTCCTTCAGTGTAGCCCTCTTCCACCATTTTCAAAGCCAGCAATGAAAGACCAGTTCCTTCTCACTTCTCTCTACATCGCCTTCCAGTGAATTACTTCAGGGAGGGATTCTCCATTCTTATTGACTCACATGATTATATTGGGCTGACCTGGGTAAACCCAGGCAATGTCTCTGTGGTGATTTGAGTGAGGAATGTCCTACCTTAGTCTCTGGTACTTTGAAGGTTTGGTTTCCCGTTGGCAGAGCTGTTTGCAGAGGTGGTCCTCCTTTGCAAGAAGTGTCACAGGGTCAGCTTTGAGACTTCATAAACTCACCCTACTTCCAGTTCTCTGCTTGCTGCTTGCAGTTGGGATGGGATTTCGTCAGCTTCCTGCTCTTACAGCCATGGCTGACGTTTGCCTTCCAGCCTCCCACCATCCTGGCCTCTTAGCCCTCTAGAACCCAAAGCTAAATTAAACTCTCTTCCTGATTCTGTGACCTTAGCATATCTATAAAGTCATGCATGGCAGCTCCACACAGGTTCCAAAAATTCAGACATGAGGATCTTTGGGAGGAACTTTACAATGTGCAAAACAGGAAATTATGTTTTCCCCATTTTCCTTCTTCCTAGATTGATGTCTTGTTAGAATCTGAAAACTCTGTTTCCCATGAAATTCCAGGAAGGTCAAGTAATAAATATTACAATGCAGCCTGAAAAATGTCCAATTTCAGGTCAGACAACTGCACTTTAAAAAAATCTAACATAGGCCTCAATGCAGAGACATCTGGAAGACAGGAATTATAAAAAAATTAAAGGGTAGAAATTTAACAGAACTCCTGTTTTGTCTGCTTGTTGGAGCTATTCTTAAGAGAAGCACTTTTTTCCCTGAGGGTGGACTAAGGACAGGCGGGGTGCTAACTCGGCAGCACCACACCTGGTTGCTGCCATGGCCCCTCCCTCCCCTCCCCTGGTGCTCCCGGACCCTCAAGGCACAGGTGTTATCTTCTATCATTTTGGCCACCAGTGATTTTGTTTGTTTGTTTGTTGTTATTGTTGTTGTTTATAGCAGATTATCCTGATATCATTGTGGAAGCATGTGTGTCATTTTGTTTTTTCTTGGAAGGTTGAGGAATTCTGAGGTTACAGTTGAAATAATGAGACGTGCAATGCAAGGCATGCGTGCTTTCTCAAAGACAGCGTTTCTCAGACTCCGACCTCTCTTGAACCATTATTCCTACAGGTCCCCTGGCTGTCATGTCCTCCTCAGGACAACAGAAGCTTTGCAGTTCTCCCCCCCAAATTGATCCACCTGACCCCCAGGCCAATGTTCTCACAGCCTGATTCTACAGTTCATTCAGGTATAAATCCCATTTCAGTTAGCTCAAGGGTCTAGGTATCCACAACGTTGACTTCTGGGCCTTCAGTATGTTCTAAGTACCTGGCGAGGAAGGCTCAGCTCAAGGTATGCCTCATGGACTCCTGTGTCCTCTGTGGCTCTGAGCTCGATAAAGATTAGAACAGAAAAACATCTAAGGAAATTCTCAATCAACACCCAGAGAAGGAGTCCTACAAAATCTCTGGTCATTTGTTCATGAGGATAGCTTCAAGACTGTGTTGAAGGGGAATCTGCAAAATTCTTGAGGATAGAACTCAGGACCTTCAGATTATGAGACTGACTCGCTACCTGCTGCACTAAGAGGACCACAAGGGGTAGCCTCTCTAGCTGTGTCTTAGAAGAAATAATCACTGTTTCCTACTTGTCAGCCATCCTACCCCACCCTATCTCTTGAAGATTCTCACACATACACAATGAAACCATGGTGTACGGTGACTGAACAAGGATGCCTAGACTCTGTTCTCTTACAGTGAGCTAAGTTACATGGCTGGTAATTAATCCAGAGTCTCGCACAGTTTCTTTGAACAGAGACAGATGTTATAATTGTACAACTATGCTGTAGAAATGGTTAAGAGCACACACTTCTCACAAAGAGGAACAGAGTCGGTTCCCAGTGCCCAGTCAGGCAGGTCACAAACACCTGGACTCTAGCTCCAAGGAAGGGGATGGCCTCTTCTGGTCTCCTTGGGCATCTATATCCACATGCATGAATGCACACATAACAGAATTTTAAAAGTTTTAAACCCAAGATAAAAAGATATATATTTTCTTTATATTGTATACATGTGTGTACATTTAAGAGGATAACTGGTCTAATTGGTGGTGTGGGTTTGTTATTTTTGTTTTTGTTTTGGGATAGTAGTATCACTTTGGCCTGTGGCTTTCTGGATAGGCTAGATGAGCTGGCCAGGGAGTCCCTGTCTGTGCTTCTGGAGAGTATTACAAGTACAGCCCACCATACCTAGTCTTTATTTTTATTTTTATTTTGGGTGGTCAAACTCGGCCTGCCAAAAGGAGTTACTAGGCTGAGTCCCACACTCCCCTTCCCTCAGGCTGATTTCCTGCTTCTTGTCCTTCCGAACACCTGGCCCACTCTCAGGCAATCTGGTAGAAGAACACTTTTCCCATGCTCCCTGAGCACAGCTTGTGAATGTGAATAGAAGAGAGTATGGTGGCGTGTGCACCTAGTCCATGGGAACTCTTGACTGAATTCCCAAGTCATTTCCCACCATGGACTAAAGTCTGGCTTTTTCACAGAAATACTCATTTTTGACTGACGTCCTAAAGAGTTCTTAACCTGATGGATATGTCATTTAGATTTTTTTTTATATTTGTGTGTGTGTGTTTAATTTTTGTTTGCTTTATTAATCTAGCTAAAAAATAATATGGCCCTATCACAGGGCACTGAGATAACGAAAGGCAGATCCCTTGAAGGTAGTGACCAGATACCAGGACAATGGAACCTAGAATTGGGGAGGACAGGACATAAACAGGGAAATACTGGCATTCACCCCTTCTCTCTCCTAGATTAGTGACTGCTCTAGCCTTTGAGCCAGTCACCCCGCAGGATTTGGCTTTTCTAATAGGTGTTCATTTAGCTTATATTTGCGATTTTGTAATCTGAAATTGAAATCCAGAAAATCACCCAAGCCAGATCAGCATGGTCTGATCTGCATACTGCATCTTTAATCCGGTATGTGTGGCTTCTCTTGTTTGTTTTTGCTAATTCCTCTTTTCAATTTTAAATCAACACATAGAGGCATTCCCTTTCTATTCAGAAATGACTCGACAGAAGAAACCCGTTGCCTTCATTTCTTTTCACACTGCTCAATATCATAACCCTGGTTACAAACAGGTCAGCGACACTGAAGTAGTTTGTGGATTCCCCCACGCCTGGTGATTTACAACAGGTCTTCACTGTCTGGGGTCTGGAGCCCTGAAGTCTAAACCTGAGGTGTCCACAGTCCCTCCCAGACAGGAACCAGGTGTTCCGTTCTAGGGTGAGATTTATCAAGTATTTTAGTGGTAATGAGACAGCTCAACTGGAATTAAGCAAGTATTTTGGATGCTCAATTTACTATGGATTTGGAGGTAGTCAGAACTGTTTTTTGTCATCTAACACATAACAATGGTATCGGAATATCAATTCATAATTTTCCACCCACGGGGACCAGAGTCAACATTTTGTGGAACTCTGCCCCCAACTTCCAAAGAAATTATCCTGTTAACACGCTCCAATTAAGCTCCCTGTGCCCTAGAGCCTCATCCCGGCAGAAGTCAGTAGTTTTGAAAGGGAGGTAGATGACGCTTTCCTGGGTTAACTTCAGAGAGGATTGTAAGGGCCTCGTCAGCTGCTCACGCAGAGGTTTTCTAACTTTGGAGAATTACTGGATCAATAGCAGGGACAGGGCGTTGGTGAAAGGAAGACCCAGCAGAGCTCTTGGACTGGCCGTCAGAGACCTCCTCCCCGAGGGTCCTGTCAGCCTGGCGGTAAAAGCAGTTCGAGTTTAGAGTGGTTCAGTGTAGCTTGTGACTTCTCAGAGCTGTGCCTCACGCCTCACGCCTCACGCCTCACGCATCGCGCTTTTTTAAAACCCCCTTTGTCTATGTCTACTTTTGTGGTTGTTGCCACAGCAAGGCCTCCAGTTAGGGGACTGGAGCTCTGAGGATCCCTGGAGAACAGGACCAACGGTGTCTTTTCACCAAAAGGTCCCCGAAGAAAAAAGGACTGGGAGGTGGGGGGCTGATGGCACTGCATTGGCCTCCTCGGAGATTGCAGGCGACTTCGAAATCACAGATATTCGTTGTCACCAAGGTACGCATTTTCTGGGCGATCCGAAAATACTCATTTCAGAATTTCAAGTTCTCAACTCCTTCGCGACTTCATTAAAGGACAAAATGTCACCGGCGCCCATCCCAGAACTCAGACGCCGAGGACCTGAAAGCAAGATCTTGCCTCTTAGAGTTTTTGCTGAGACAGCCTTGAAACGCCGGGGAGCGCAGGCGTCCCCAAAACTTCTGGAACAGCTACAGGTCTAGTGACAATGGTAAATCCTAGTTCAAGCTGAGCGGATCTTGGCGTCGCTGCGACCCAGGACAAGTGTGGATGCGCCGAGAGGACTCGTCTTTGAGCCGGACTAGGGCGCTGGTCCTACACTATTCTCATGCAGCGACTCCGCGGACCGCGATCGTTCCAGGGAGATCACGTCCTGCTGGCCCGGAACAACGCAGATCTTCTGGGAACAAATACACAGCCTATCCGGAACCGCTGGTCCGGAATCCCCGCGTCTAGAGAGCAGCCCAGTAGAGAGGCGCGATCTGGAGGAGGCCTGCCATCCTCTGTGTTATCTAAATGTTTTTGGAGAATATATTCTGAAATTGATTAAAACTGGGAAGACTTCAAATAGTCACTTGTGGGTAAGAGGGAGAAGTGGGCTGTAGAACTCCGTCGCGGCCAGAGGGCGGCTTGCAGTTTGTGCGTCTACCCAGACCAAGTTGAGGAATGAGTGAGTGCAAGGTGACATTTGTTCCTGTGATACAGAATTTTCTTTCTGCTCACAGAAACTTTCTACTTAGGATAGGGCGAGGTTTATAAATTTTTACATCTTAAAGAAAAATCTTAAAATTTCGAAAAACAAAACAAAACCCTTTCTCATTTGACAACTTTATCATTACATATCTGTAGAGGTCGTAGAAGACAGTCTTTCCGTCTGGCCGGTTAGCTCAGTTGGTTAGAGCGTGGTGCTAATAACGCCAAGGTCGCGGGTTCGATCCCCGTACGGGCCATGTGTATTTTAAGCTAATGTGTTTTGCTTTCAAAATAAAATAAAAGATGAAGCGAATCTATCTACTCTGTATACCTGTGGATACTCTGTATAGCTGTACAAGGCCTACCATACCACCTTGACTGTGTTTCCTTTTGATTGCCCTATGCCATCTAGCTGCATTCTCATTTTGTAGTTTAGTGTCCTGAAAGCACAAAGCACACTTCAGACTTCCTAGAGAACCAGACGGAATCAATCGAGTTCGGAACCCCAAGTCCTTCATCAATGTCTAACTGCTTAGTGTGAGGTCCAAAGCATCTTCCAGCTTGAGATCTTTCCTGACAGTTTTCTGAACCTGAGCTTTGTCCTTCCCAGCAGTCCCAGGGACCCAGCAGAGGTCTGTGTTGTGACATTTACCAGGTTCCTTTCAGTGAGCTCCCCGTTACATTCTAGAAGGGAAATATCAAGACAATGTAATGCAGTAAGTAAGATGTACTCAGATATTTCTCCGAACTTTAGGTAAAGTGCTGTGGGTTGAATTAGGGCTTTATACGCTAGGCAAGCACCATGCCACTAAACCACAGCCCATTACTTGGGTACTTTTAAAAGTCTATACAGTGGATTTGAGAAGTGTGCAGGCAAAAAAAATGTGTGTTGTGCTCCCAAAAGGCACACAAATCTTTGGAAGGCATGCTTTGTCTTCTCTGAGCAGTGGTTATGAGGCTTCAAAATCAGGATGGCAATGAAGAGTATATATAGCCAATAAGTACGAAGGTGGGGAAATTCTGAAAGACTGAATTCAAAAGCAATGGGAGTGAAGTGTCTTAAGAGATGGGAATTTCCATTCCACTCATCTGAGGTGAATAAAACAGTGAGCCAAAGTTTTCTCAGACCCAAACATCTTCAGAAGTTGAATGGACAGTACAAGTTATAAGGGATGTTTCTAAGACTACAGTTTATGAAATCTTAGCTTTCAGGAGACAGAAAATAAAATTAGCCACAGCTGCCTTCTATAACTGTGAAATAGTTGAGGTTGCACACAACAGGGTCCATTTAATTGCTAACTCTATTCTCAACACTCAGGTCTCCTCTACGGGCTTCACTTGGCCTCCTGATCCTGGGTGCGTGCCTAGGGGTAGAGTAATGGGAATCTCTTTCTCCCTGCTGTGACATTATGTAATGGTTGTGGAGGGCCCTCCGGAGAATCTGCCTTTGCCTATTCTTGGCTCTGCTGAGTCCCTTGAACTGACATGTAATCACAGGCTCTCAGTTTTTTGTTATTGTCTTTGTTTTTTTTTTAAGTGGCAGTCAGTTTCTCTGAAATTGTTTACTCTTGAAACATCACAAGCAGAACAGCAATTGCACAATGTAGTTCAGGATTCACTTGTTAGCTGAGTAAAGAGTGGATGACTTCACATTTGGTTTTGTGCCTCAACCGCAGCCAGGCACCTTCAGTGCACCGTGCTGAGAAGGTGTCTGCCCTGCTTCCTCCAGCACATAATAATAAGAGCAGATAGTTATTCAAAGTGTCCGATGTGTCTTGAAATCCTCCCTACACATCTCCCCAAACAACCAGGATCAGTTCCTGATTTCAGTGTGATCAGTAACTGTGTGTGTGTGTGTTTTACCAGTCCTTCCTTGTCACCCACTGTCAGCCTGCTACACAAGTAACTAATTATCCCTGGTTGGAAAAGGAAGTGCCCTTGCCCTCTCTAAGGTTGGACCTCAAGAACTCTGGTCAGGAGTTTGACAGACCTGCAGCTTTTAAAAAACAAAGCATCACTTGGATTTTTCCACTCTAGCAGCTAGTGCTGCATCTGAAGCATTTCACACCCAGAATGATGGCGTCCACACCCCTCTGGGATTCATCTAAACCAGACCCTCTGAGTTGAGGGAGCAGGTTCACTTGCAACTGTCCTATGTCCCTCCCTTACCTCGTGTTTCACTTCTCTGGTACTCTCTTCTCTCAGGAGTCTTTCCTCCCTGCTCTCCTGGGAAGGAAAGTAACAAGGAGGTTCTTCATTCACTGACTTAATGAGTGAATGAGCTCGTAAAGAATCCTCGAGCTCATTCTCTGTCCACACCATTCTGTCAGACATTCTGTATCCTCTGCTTCCATCTGTGTCTACAAGACTAGAGACATTCCCCTTGAAATAATTCCACAATCTAAGGTTTTCAGTTCCATATGCCCTTAACTAATTGAAACAGTTTGTTGAGTTTATTCCATGTAGTTCAGTTGAATTTTGGCAACAAAACGACTTGTCCACACCTGCACTTTCGAGATGCAATGAAGGCGCAGGTAGATTGTTTTTCACAGTCTCAGAGTTGGAAAGTGTCAAGGCCTGAATTGGGAAGCAGAGGTTGAGAATCAAATACTGAGCTCTTCCTCTGCCTCGACTCCCCTGTCTCTGCCTGGTCTGCACAGTAACTCACCCATTAACACACCAGATATCTAATCTCCCAACCTCCATAGCCTTGATTTAGACCAGGTTTCTGGTAACAGTCTCCTGCCCCAAGAGTTGGACTCTGTCACTGTGGGTCGCTGCCAGAGCAGTTCCAGACCAGGAGGAAGGCATTTAAACCCAGGCTGCAGTAGGGTCAGGCAAACGCACCGGCTGCTTCATTTTCCAGGAGGGAACTACTGCCTACCATCTCATTTCAGATTCCACAACAGAAGAATGCTAATCCGGGATCTGGATATTCCATGGGGAATGTCCCGCGTTAGAATGTCCACTCAAGAGACCTCGACTCAAGAGGGTCCACTCATAATGTTTCAGCTGGTGAGGTGGAAGTGTCCTTGGTGGGTGCAATGGTTGCTTTCTAACCTGTCTAGGAATGTCACGAGGGAGCATTTTCAGTTAAAGCCTCTGGCAGGAGGCAGGGCAGAGTGGAGGGCACGCCACACTGCCTTCTGAAGGTAAAGACAAAAGGGCAAGGAAGGAGGGTAGAGCACGGGCACTCTGAACGCCTCGAAGGGAACGCTGTAGACACTGGAGAGCTTTTCAGAGAACCCGGACAGGAGACTTAAATGGTACAGCAACGTGATTCTCGGTTTTTACACAGAGCTTAGAAATGGGAAACCGAGACTAGTGGGAAGGGGGCCACGTCCCACTGAGGCCCAGTAGAGGTTTGTCCACATGATGTCGGTGGTGGCAGTGCAGGGCTATGGGAAGCTCCCTTCCGGTAGGGCTCAAAACAACCTCCCACCAAAGCAGTAGAGTTGGCAAAACATGGCCAAGGAAGGTTCCAGAGAAGTTATAGCAGGCACAACGTGGAGGTTTAACGGTGACGTTCTACACCTGCACAGAAAAAGTTCTTGCTCAACTTTGTAAACGCTTACAAGCATTTGTTAGATGAACAGAACACAGAAAGCTGAACGGAACCTTAACGCTTATACCTTTTAACATGACCAGCAAAGAGTAACAACGTAGTCCAAAACAGACATCTCTTACATAGGATCCAATAGAAAACTTATTAAGGTGACGTTTATAAGAGAATGACTACGTTCAAAAACTGTGGAGGATGTGGGCATCGATCCCACTACCTCTCGCATGCTAAGCGAGCGCTCTACCATTTGAGCTAATCCCCCCTTGTACTTTCATTTATGGCTAGTAATTTCTACTGTCATTCAAACAACTTATTCGATATGGCTAGAATCCAGGAACATGATGTTATCATGTTACCAAGGCTAAAAACACAGCCTAAATCCGTGTCTCCTGATTGTAGGGAATGAACTGAAGGTCTGAAAACAGGAGAAAGTAAGAAAAAAAAAAAACCAAAACACTATAATGTTTCCGCCCGGTTTCGAACCGGGGACCTCTCGCGTGTTAGGCGAGCGTGATGACCACTACACTACGGAAACACCTTAAAATTGTGTAATTCCTAGTTTCCACACGTGCGTTCAAGACGTGATTAGCAAATGGCGTAATGTTGAATTTTTTTTTTTTGCATATGTATGTATCGCAGGGTAGTTAAATCAAAGAAACTAAAGTAGCTGTCCCTCTCCATCCCTAGCCCTTAGTGACCCCGCTCTACTCTGCTAGTGCCAAGTGAACACTCAGATTGCCCAGGACTTGTAAGCGAAGTCCTGTGGTATTTGTCCCTCTGTGCTGGTTTACCTCACTTAACACCATGTCGTCAGCTTCTTCCTTCCAGAGACTGCAAGTGACAGAGTCTTTTCAGAAAGGGCGGAGTAGCTAATGTTCCATGTGTGTCTGCTGTGTTTTCATCTGTCCATTGATAAACAGCAGCTTGCTTTTGTATCTTACTGGAATAATCCTGCTATGAATACAAACGTGTGAGTGTCTCAAAAGACACTGCTCCATTTTCATGAATGTTCGGAACACAGTGAATGTCTCAGAACACTTTGATTCCAGTACCGTGGCCTCATGCCCAGTGGAGGGCAGCTTCTGGGGCTCTCTTCTCATTTTCTAAAGAAATTGTTATGCTAGAGCACTAGCTGCTCTTTCAGAGGACCGGACTTTGAATTCTAGCACTACAGGGAAGCTCATAAGAGTGTCCAGCTCCAGGACTAGGGCATCTATTGCCCTCTTCTGGCCGCTTCTGGATACTGCATGTAAAGACCCATACACGTAAGAAATAATAGTTTTTCCTGTGGATCCACTCATCTTTCCCTTCCTTTGTGTCAGCCAATGACACACAGAAACCCTTTTACCAGGGACTCCCAGTGACCATACTGGGCCGAGACTCAGGAGCCCCTCCTCCTACCCCATCTCCATCCCTGGGGCCTCTTGGTGGGGATCTAGAGTCCCTTAGCTCTTTCCCACAGCCCCTCTTAGTCTTTCCTCATAGCGCATCTCCATTCCCTTGTGTCAGTTATGGATCAGAAATGCTTTCTACCATGAACTTCCAGCAAGCACACTTAGTTGGGACGCAGGTAATTTTCACTCTCCTTCCTGCCCTCTATTCTGGTCTCTCCAGACCTACTCTTAGTCCTGTAGCAGGCTGCCGGCAGGAGCCCCTCCTCCTATCCCACCTCCACCCTGTGGAGACCGGTGCCAAGCCCGGTGCACTAGCTCTTTCCCTCCCTCTGAGTCTTTTCCTCATATGAGTCTCTCCATTTCTTTGTGTCACCCAGCTACAGGAGCTCTCTCTCTTTCTCTCTCTCTCTCTCTCTCTCTCTCTCTCTCTCTCTCTCTCTCCCTCCCTCCCTCCCTCCCTCCCTCCCTCCCTCCCTCCCAGGAACTCCACGGCCACCACACTTGCCAAGGGTCCAGAGTGGGTCACAACAACCAAAGAACAGAACACCCACCCAATAAAGACAGCAAACGATATCTACACCAAGAAACACCTCAAGTATCATAACTTCTCTGCCAAATGGACAGGCAAGACAATATGCCTTCCAGAGAAGCCAGTACCCCTATTGCAACAGGCCTTGAGAAATGCAATATATCCAAAAAGCATAAGACAAGGACTTTAAAATAATAATTATGAATGTGTTTAAGAACCTTAATCTTAAAAATGATAAGAAAAATGCCTAACTGAAAAGTGCAAAAAGACAAACAGTTGAATGAATGTGGTAGTTTGAATGAAAGTGGCCCCTATGAGCTCATAAGGAGTGGCACTATTTGAAATGATTAGAACATGTATGTGTCCTTGTTGGAGTAGGTGTGGCTTTATTGGAGGAAATGTGTCACTAAAGGCAGGCTTTGAGGTTTCAGAAGCACAAGCCAGGTCCAGTGGTTCACTCTCTCTTTTTAATGTAAACTGTAAGCCAGCCACATCTAAATTATTTCCTTTTTAAGAGTTGCCATGGTCAGGTGTCTCTTCACAGAATAGAAACCCTAAGACAATGAAATGAGGAAAACATTTCAAGACAGGAAAATAGAAATAGAATCACCAAGGAAAACCTACACTGAACTAAAACTGGAAATAAAAATCTTAGGATGTCAAACAGAAACCTCAGAGGTAAGCCTTATCAACAGATTGCAAGGCATTCAAGAGAGAAATTGAAGACAAGGTAAAAATGAAGTCAAAGAAAATGTTAACTATATTTTAAAAATCCAGTTACAAAACATCCAGAAAATCTGACTAAAGGCATAAAAATATTTTAACAAAATCATAGAAGAAAAATTTCCAAATCTAAAGAAGAAGGTGCCTGCCTGTCCAAGTAGAAGAAACATATAGAACACCAAATAAACAGGACCAGGAAAAAAAACTTCCCAGAACACATAATATCCAAAACTTTAAATATACAGAACAGAGAAACAGTATTAAAAATCGCAAGGGAGAAAGATCAATCTTATAAAGACATGTCAATTAGTATAACACTTGACTTGCCAATGGACATTCTGAAAGCCAGCAGGGCCTGGACAGATACCTACAAATTCAGAGAGACTATATCCAGCAAAACTGTCAATTGCAACCAATGAGGAAAGAAAAACACTTCATAACAAAACCAAATTTAACTAATTTCTATCTACCAATTCAGCTCCACAGAAAACATTAGAAGGAAAACATCAGTCTGATGAGATTAACCACAACCAAAAAGACACAGGAAACAAATAATCCCAGTAAATCTAAAGAGTGGAGGAAAACTCGCACTACAACAACAAAATATCAGAAATCAATAAGCACTGCTCATTGATAACAGACTAGCAGATTAGATTCCATCTTTCTAATGAATGTAAGAAATAAACCTCTTCATCAAGGATAGACAGCATCTCATGGTAAAAAGAAGGAAAAAGGTATTCTAAACAAATGGTCCCAAGAAGCAAGCAGGTACAGTTATTTTAATATCAGACAAAATATTCTATTCAAAACTGACCCAAAAAGATAGGGAAGGACACTACATACTCTTTAAAGGAAAAATCCACCAAGAGAATATTGCAATTGTAAACTGTTATGCACTACACAAGGGTACCCAAGTTCATTAAAAAAGAAATACTACTACAGCTAAAATCACATATTTGTAACCTACAGCAATAGTGGGTGACTTCCACTCCCAGCTTTCCTTAATAGACAGGTTACCCAGACAAAAACTAAGCACAGAAATATTGCAGTTAAATAACATCATATGGACCTGGAATATCAAATGGACCTGGAAGACATCTACAGAACATTCCAACTAAACATTAAAAAACACATTTTCTTTTTACCACCTCATGGAACTTGCTCCAAAATTAGCCACATACTAGGACACAAAGCAAGTCATAACAGATATAAGAAAATTGAAATAACATTCTACCTCTTATCTGACCACTATGGATTAAAGCTGGATATCAATAGCAGCAGAAAGTATGCAAACTCATGAAAACTGAATAACTCACTACTGAATGAAAAATGAGTCAAGACAGAAATCAAGTAAGAAATTAAATCCTTTTTAAATTGAATAAAAATAAAAACACAACATACCCATTCCTATTGGACACAAAGAAGGAGGCTCTAGGAGTCAGGTTCATAGCACTAAATACTTACATCAAAAGACTGGAGAGATCTTATAATCATAAGTTTGTGACATAGTGTTCTCTAAAAGCTCTAGACAATGACTACAAGGGACAACAGAGAAGAGAGCAAGAAATAATCAAACTCAGAACTGAAATCAATGAAATAGAAACAAGCAAACAGACATAAAACATCAATTCAAAGAATTAATGCTCAAAGAATCACTTCTTTGAGAAAAATCAACATGATTGACAAACTTTTAGCAAAATTAAATAAAGTATAAGGAGAAGATCCATAGTAATGAAAGTAGAAACTAGAAGGGAACATTACAGCTGACACTGAGAACATATCAGAATGTTTTCTGTCATGATCCAATTGGCTTCATCCCAGAGATGCAGGGGTGGTTTCAATGTGTAAATCAATAAGCATAATCCACTACAAACAGATTGAAAGTCAAGAAATACCATCATCTCATTGGATGTAAAAAAAAAAGAGCTTTTGACAACATTCAATACAGCTTCATGATAGAAGTCCTAGAGAGATTAAGGATGCAAAGGTCATATCTTTATATAATAGTAGCAACTTACAGCAGTTCCACAGCCAACATCAACCTAAACAGAGAGAAACTCAAAGCATTTACACTAATATCAGTAACAAGACAAGGACGTCCACTCTTTGGCAACCTATTCAATACAGTATTTGAAGTCAAGAGTATTAACAAAAGTGAAAGACATCAAGGGGATGCAAATAAAAAAGGAAGAAGTCAAAGTATCTTTATTTGTAGATGACATTTTATACCTAAAATGTTCTAAAAACTTCACAAGGAAACTTCTATCACTGATAAACACTTTCAGCAAAATAGTGGAATATAAAATTAACACATAAAAAGCATAGTCCTTCTACATGCAAATGACAAGCAGAGAAAGAAATAAGGGTAATCGTACCTTTAACAATTTCTTAAAATCTACCCTGGGATGACTCCTAACAAAACAAGTGAAAGACATGTAAATAAAAACATCAAGACACCGAAAAAAAGACATTGAAGAAGAGACTAAAAGATGGAAAGACCTCCCATGCTCATGGATTGGCAGGATTGATATTGTGGAAATGGGCATCTTGCCAAAAGCAATTTACAGATTCAGTGCAATCTCCACCAAAATTCCAACACAATTCTTCATAGAAATTGGGGAAAAGCAACTATCAGTTCATATGAAAAGAAAAAGAAAAAGAAAAAAACCACTGAGCATAGCTAAAACAATCCTGAATGATAAATTAAGCATTGAAAGCCCCACCACCCAGATTTCAGCTTGTATAATGAAGCCATGGCAATAAACACAGCATGGTGTCCACACAAACCAGATGTGCTGATCAATAGAATCAAACCGAAGACTTGCACGTAAATTCACATACCTATGGACAACAGATTGACAAAGAATCCAACACAAAATGGAGAAAAGACAGCATCTCCAACAAATGGTGCTAGTCAAACTTGAAAGGTGCATATACAAGAATAAAAATAGATCTACATCTATCATCCTGCACAAAACTTAACTCCCAATGGACAAAGGATGTCAACACAAGACCAGATACCTGGAATCTGAGAGAAGAAAAAATGGGAATTGGCTTGAATGGATTGGCTCAGGAAAGGATTTTCTGAACAGGACACTGACAGCAAGGCAGTAAGATTAGCAAAATGGAACTTCATGAAGCTAAAAATCTCTGTACAGCAAAGGACATTGCCATTTGGCAAAACAGCAAGATTAAAAGATGTGGCTAGTTCTTTACAAAGTATACATCTAGGAGAGGATTAATATCTAATATACATAAAGTTCTAAAAAAAAACCTGAACATCAAGAGAATAACACAATTAAAAATAGCTACAGTACTGAGCAGAGAGCTCTCAAAAGATGGAATACAAATGGGTGAGAAAAAAAGAAATGCTCAACAACTTTAGCTACCAGGGAAATGCAAATTAAAACTTCTTTGAGATTTCATTTTACCTCAGTTAGAATGGCCAAGATCAATAAAGCAAATGACAGCTTGTGCTGGTGAGGCTGTGGGGAAAGGGGAAAACTACTCAGTGTTAATGGGAGTACAAACTTGTGCAGTCACTGTGGAAGTTAGTACAGTGGTTCGTCAGGAAGCTAGGAATAGATCTACCTCAAAATCAAGTTAATGCTGGACATGGTGGTACATGCCTTTAATCTCAGCAGAAGCAGAAGCAGGACAATCTCTGTGAGTTTGAGGGCAGTCTGACTGTCTACATAGTGACTTACACAGTCAGGGCTATGCAGAGAGACCCTGTCTCAAACAAACAAACAAACAAACAAGCTAATAAGATCCAGCCATACCACTCTGGGGCATGTCCAAAGGACTAACCCACTACAGAGATACTAGCTCATTCATGTTCATTGCTGTTTTGTTCATAATATTCAGAAATTAGAAACAGCCTAGATGTCTATTAACTGATGAATGAATAATGAAAATGTGGTACATTTATACAGTGGAATATTATCCAGCTGTTAAGAGAAATTATATTCTGAAATTTGCAGCTAACGGGTATGCTACAATCTGAAAGGAATCAGGCAAAGGAGATCTCCCAAGGAAGGGCAAATAGAATATAGTGTTATGGAGGGACAAAGAGAAAAGCAGGACAGAAAAGGAGGATAAAATAAGTAATTTGATGGAAGAGAAGGGTAAAGGAGGGAAAACAGGGATGGACAACTAAGAGTAAAGGCCTTTTGAACGACCATAGGGAAACCTACTACTATAGAAGCTTCCTAAAAATATACATATATGAAAGGACTCTAAATGGAATCACCAATAACAAGAGAGACAGTGCCATAACTAGACATCTAACCACATCAAGTAAAACCTCCAAGGTCAGGAATAGGCTACATCTTGTTGAGACATTGGCCTAAGAGGCCCCATGGAAACCTCCAAGCATCATGGGCTATTTCTAAGACTACTGGTTTCTCCCCATAATCTGACGGTTAAGTCATATTTCTGAAGAGAATGCTTTTGTCATTGAACATAGAGAAGTTGAGGTGATTTTGAAAAGGAGATATGTTTGTCCTGTCAATGGATATTTCACCCACTGCCAGCCTGCTACACAAGCAACTAATAGACCCTGTGTGGAAAAGAAGGTCTCCTTGCCCTCTCTGAGGTTGGACCTCAGAGCTTTCTAGTAGGAGATTGACAGACTTGCAGTTGCACTGAAGAAACCTTTCTCATCAGCAACTTCACATTACAACTGTTGAGCGTTAGTCTCCAAGAACCTTGTATCCACCTGCAGGCTTAAAGAACAAAGCGTCACTTGAATTTTTCACCCTAGCAGCTAATGCTGCGTCTGAAGCATTTCATATCCAGAATGATGCTGTCCACAACCCTCTGGGATTCATCTAAACCAGACCCTCTGAGCTATGGGAGCAGGTTCACTTAACAGTGCCCTGTGCCCCTCCCTTACCTCATGTTTCACTTCTCTGGCATTCTCTTCCCTCGGAGTCCTTCCTTCCTACTCTTCTCTGTTCCAAACAACAGAGGATCTCTGTTCATTGACTGAATGAGTGAATGAACAAGTAAATAGCCCTTAAGCTCATTCTCTTGGTTGTATTCTATTCTGTACATGCTATTCTGTTGTACCCTGTGCTTCCATTAGTGTCTACATGTGATAGCTGGTCTTGGTTGTCAGCTTTGCTGTATATGGAATTAATTAAAATCCAAAAATGGCTGGCAAACCATGAGGGATTTTTGTTTAGTTATATCATTTGAAATGAACTTCTGGTCTGAATCTTTGTGGTGGGAAGGCCAACCTCTAATCTCAGCCTCACCTTCTGCTTGTGGCCTATATAAAGGACATGGAAGAGGGAAGTTTTTCTCTTTGCCTGCTTGCTCTTGCTTTACTAGCAAGCACATTTCTTCACTGGCACTAGAGCCTACTTATCAGGGATTCTGACATATACTGAAGACCAGCTGAGACATCCAGTCTTGTGGATTCAACTACTAGATTCTTGGATCTTCCATCCATAGGTACCTGTGGTTGGAATAACTGGACCATAGCCTATAAGTTAGTCTAATAAATTCCCTCTCTATATATAGAGAGATATTAATTTTATGAGTTCTGTTACTCTAGAAGACCATGACTAACACACTATAAAAGTGGAGGCAATCCTCTTACAACACAATATCCTGTGTCTTCCAGTTCCATATGCCCTTAACTACTCTTAAAGATTTGTTGAGTTTATTCCACATAGTCCAGTTGAATTTTGGCAGCAAAAGTGTCAAAGGCAAGCTTCAACACCACAGGGTAAACCAAGGAAGGAAGGCTAAGCATGGAGTTGGGAATTAGTCATTCAGCAGAATTCTTCTGAGGGAGTAAAACTTAATTTTCTGGGGCCAGCAAGAAAGAAAGGGGAGAACAACTCTCTCTCTCTCTCTCTCTCTCTCTCTCTCTCTCTCTCTCTCTCTCTCTCTCTCACACACACACACACACACACACACACACACACATTGAAGGAATGAAGTAAGACAAGCTCCAACAACTTTACCTTTTCCCCCTTAACCCTTTTATACCTGCTAAGACAAAGTTTTCTATATAAGAAGAAAATTACCTCACAGCCACAGGTTACTTATTCTCTAAAAACAGTCACCATAAAAACATTACTCAGAAACATATTAAGATCATTACACAGGAGGAAATTATAGCAGGATGACTAATTATGTATTCTTCTTTTGAAACTCACCTCTAACATTTTCCGACTTTCTCTCCACAAGTTCATCATAACCCCAAAACAATAATTCTTTTTTTAAGATTTATTTTTAATGTATGAATACTCTATTGGCATGCACACCTGCATGCCATCATCAGGTCCCATTAGAGATGGTTGTGAGCAACTTCGTGGTTGCTGGAAATTGAACTTAGGACCTCTGGAAGAGTAAGCAGTGCTTGTAACCACTGAGCCATCTCTCCAGTCCCCACAATAATCCTTTTGTCATCGATTAACAAAGTTTAAGCAAGCCAGTCTCCTGTAGCAAATTCTTTCCTGTGCTTAGCTGATGACAATTTGTATTTACCAAGAAATAGATCATGTCTACCTTACATCTTTGTTTTGAAGTCTTGTTCAGCTAAACTGGCTAATCATCTGTTGTTCTCTGTTCTTTCACTCATAATAAAATTGCCTACTCTTCATTTATGACCTTTCTTTTTCATGGTGCACCTTGAAACTTGTGACCACATCCCTAGATCACAAGATCAAGGGACTGAGGCCCAACCTAGAATGAATGTTTTCTTTGATCATTAATTTGTCCTAAGCTTATTTTTCTTGCTACTAGAATTATGTGCTTGAAATGCATGAAAGCTCACTGTATTATTATTAGCAGCTTTTGCTATTCTGTGAGGAAGGAATTCTATTCTTGATTCTAACTTTAAACTTTCTATAAACTACCCTACCTTAACTCCCTAAAATTATTTAAATCAAACTTTCTAAAACTCCTTAAATCAGGAATTCCATAAAATCATTAATTCATCTAAACAGCATTATCTCAAAAACGTTCATCTTCATGTTGATCTTCAAGAAACTTGCCCAACAGAGTGGGCAATCTTAACCCAGGAAGTAATCACACCAGACTATAGGCAGTGGGGATCTTCCCATGCCCATTCACACTATGCCAGGTATATGAGGAGCACAGCAATGGCAAATATGAGAAGGCAGATCAGTAGCAAGAAGCAATACTGGGATGAGGCAGCTGAGTTGGGAAGTATCAAGGCCTGAACTGGGAAGCAGAGGTTGAATATCAAATAAGGAGCTTTTCCTATGCCCCAACTCACCTGTCTCTCCCTGGTCTGCACTGTAACTCACCCGTTAACACTCCAAATACCGAATCTGTGGACCTCCACAGCCTCGAATTTAGACTGGGCTCCTGGTTATAGTCTCCTGCTCCAGAGCTAGGCTCTATCCCTCTGGAACTCTGCCAGGGTGTTTCCAGACCAAGCTGGCATTTAGGCGGTAGGAGAAAATTCTCCTGCAAAGAAAGAGTAACTGAGTCTGTTCTTGCCATTACAGTTTCTAGAGGCAAGTGAGCAAATCGGTTGTGCAGCTCTAGACCCAGAGGCAGCGGGCCCTTTGCCCCGACTAGCTTATGCGTGTTCCAGCACTTCGGCAAGCAGAGAAGCCTGCAAATGAGCCGTGTGTCCAGACGCTGTTTCCTTACTTGTATAGGTTGGAAGATTCCTCACCTTGAGGAACCAAGTAAATCTGCAGATTCTGTCTCTGAACCTGAACCGGGAGTCCGCCCCCCACCCCGCACTGCCCCTTTCCCCCTCCCCACCAACCCCAACATTCATTTATTCTCACTCTCACCCAGCTGTGGCCTAAAGGTCACTTCCCTTGGTCCTCAACTGTGAGGCACTACTAACTAGGACCAGGCAAGGCTTGCACGCAGCTTCGTTCTTCCAGAGGGAGGTGGTGGGGAGTGGAAAGGAGGGGCAGCGGGAGAGGGAGTGGGGGCGGGCAGTTCACGATCACATTCCGGAGCAGAAGAAAACTAGTGGGGAATCCGGATAGTCCACAGAAAGCCACTCGAGTTAGATGGTCCATCAATTAGGTTAAAAAGCGTCCTCTTTAGGATGTTCCAGCCACCTTGATAAAGGTGTTCGTGGAGTCGCGGGCAGGTAGCAGGGATAAACCGTTGGATTTTGTGTACATAAAACAGCAATGTTTCCGCTCGGCTTCGAACCGAGGCCCTCTCGCGTGTGAGGCGAGCGTGATAACCACTACACTACGGAAACACAACAAGCAAGTTTATTTTAACTTCTAATTCTACAAAGCAAGGCAGATAATGTACAAAGTGTGATGCACAGGTTATAGATCCATACTAATGGAAAGAACCTCAAGGAACGATCACAAACCAGAAATAAAAATCACGGAAAAGAAGAGGCCAGATCCTGGCAGAGGAAGGAACAAAAAAATGTTCCTCAGGCAGCGCGTTGGAGAGGAGAGCGCAGCGAAGTTTGAAAAAGCGCGGGTGTAGGGATTTCCGTATTAAGACGCAGCGCAGCACCGCAGGGGAATCACTTGCGAGTAAAACACACAGAGGGCAGGAGGTTGGGAGAACCTGATCACCTGGAGACACCTCGAGGAGAACGTTGTAGACTCTGGAGAGCTTTTGAGAGAACCCGGACAGGTGGCTGAAATAGTCACAGCAACCCGTTAAGGAAAGATTCTCCGGGGTTGTTTGTTTGTTTTTGTATTTGTGTTTGTTTTTTTACAGAGCTTCGACATGGAAAATTGAGACTTGTACGGAGGGTGCCACATCCCACTCAGGCCGAGTGGAGGTTGGTCCATGTGATGATGTCGTCAGTACAGGACCGTGGGTAGCTCCCGCGAGGAGCAGAACAACCGTCCAGTAACGCGGTTAAGTGAGCAGAGATGTGCGAGGAAAAGAAAGATTACAGAGAGGCGGGCAAGAGAACATAAAGCACGGCGAAGTTTACGAGGGAAAGCCTAAACTTGTTTGTACAGAAGAGGTTTTGACCCAGTGTCTGTTGAGTAAAGGATCAAAACATGACGCTCTGAAGCATTTGTTAAATGAACACGAGAGCATGACGTGTATTTGAGAAACTGGAAAGTGAAAATGTGAAGCACTAAAGTTAATGCAAATAATGTGAGAAGAAAGCATAAGGCTAATGAGGTTAGCAATTCTTAATCCGCGATGTGTGGAGTGACTTGGTACGCAAGATAATACAATAGCTGGAGGATGTGGGCATCGATCCCACTACCTCTCGCATGCTAAGCGAGCGCTCTACCATTTGAGCTAATCCCCCAAGACGAAGAAGTGCTCTTTTGGTCTTTCTTTTATGCGAAGTCCCTCCAATGGCCCTCACACAAGATATTTGCTATGGCTAGGGCCCAGGAAAACATACTGGCCAAAACTAAAAAACAGGGTCGAATCTGATGTCTTCTAACTGCTCAAAAGTGTAGAGAGTGAACTGAAAGTCTAAAAACACAGGAGAAAGTGAAAAAAGCAACCATGTTTCCGCCCGGTTTCGAACCGGGGACCTCTCGCGTGTTAGGCGAGCGTGATAACCACTACACTACGGAAACACCCACTGGCAGCAAAATTTCCTAGTTTCAGGACATGCATTCTAAACATAGCTAGTAACAGACTTGGGGTTAGTATTTGTTGTATTTACTTGTATTATGGGCTAACTAAATCAAAATAACCAAGGTTGTCACGAAATTCCCAGGTAAATGGTCAGAACTGGAAAATATCATCCTTAGTGAGGTAACCCAATCACAAAAGAACACACTTGGTATGCAGTCACTGATAAGGGGGTATTAACCCAGAATCTCGGAATACCCTAGACACAATTCGCATATCAATAGATTTCTAAGAAGATGGAAGGAGAGACCCCTGGTCCTGGAAAGACTGGATGTAGGGGAATACCAGGACAGAGAGGCGAGAGGGGGGTGAATGGGGAAAAGAGGGAGGGAAGGGGGCTTATGGGACTTTCGGGGAGGGAGGAAACGGGAAAGGGGAAATGATTTTGAATATATATATATATATATATATATATATATATATATATATATATAAACTTAGAAAATAAAATTTAAAAAATTAAAAAAAAATAACCAAGGTTGTTGTCCCACTCCATCCGCAACCTTTGGTGAGCCACTCTGCTACTGCCGCCTGAGCACTGAGATTGCACACTGTCAGAGAATTTGTCCCTCTGTGGCTGGTTTACCTCACTCAACTCCACGTTCTCCGCTTCTTCATTCTAGTGGTTGCAAATGACAGAGCCTCTTTATAAAGGGCTGAGTAGCTAATGCTCCATGTGTGTCTGCTGTGTTTTCATCTGTCCGTTGATGAACAGTAGCTTGATTTCGTATCTTGGTTATTATGAATAATCTTGAATGTGAAGACACCAGTGTCTCGGAAGACAAGAACTCAATACCATGAACAGAGCAAACATGAGCCCATGAATGGCAATGTTCTCTATTGCTAAATTTCTAAAGGAATTATCATACTAGTACCTCTAATGGCTGTAATAATTTAAATCATCAAAATTGTGCAAGCATCCTCTTTTTGCCACACCTCACTGACTCTTTTCCATATCTGAGGATGGATAGCTCTTACTGTAGGACAGGAGTGAGGTATACTCATTGGGCTTTGGGTCTCATTTTCCTGGTCACTCATGAGTTGGCCACATTTTCATAGACTAGTTTATTCTTTGTCTTCTTTGAAAAATGCCTAACCTGATTTTTTCCTCCATTACGTCAGGCTATTTGTTTTCTAGCTAAGGTGATTTGTGTGTATTTGGGCATCAACTCCAATGTGATGTGTGGTTTTCCATGCTTTCTCCCACTCTACACAGTCTGGGGTTCCGTTGCTTATATCCTTTGCTGTGCAGAAGCTTGTGGCTCTGGGTAAGGAGCAGTGGTTTCTGTCTTTGCTTTAGTAGCCTGTGCTTTTAAAAGGCATCAAAAACCACAGACAGACTTGTACAATGGTGCTTTGCCCTTGTGCCGTCTTCTGGAAGTTTCATGCGTTCAAGTCTTAGATTTGAGTGTTTAATAATACATTTGGTATTCCCCTTCTGGTGTGTGAGATGTTCTCAGTTTCATTCTTCTGTATTCAGATATCCAGATCCCAATACGGTGTATTGAATAGAGTATTCTTTCCCTCACGTGCCCTCACATTTTTGTCCTCTTTTAGGTTTTGTTGTTTTGTCTTTAGAAAGTTTCACCCTATACCACAGTCTGGCCTAGAACTCACTGTAAGTCCAAGCTTGGTCAATCCTCCTGCCTTAGTCTCCTGATACTAGGATTGCAAGCATGAGTCAGTCAATCGTAGAACACACACACACACACACACACACACACACACACACACACACACACACACTGGCTGTTTCTTAACCGCTTGAAGAATGGATTGACTATATAATCATAGGTCTATTCTGTTTCATTGGCTTACATATGATATCAGTACCATAGTGTTTGAGTTACCATAACTTTGTAGGATATATTTATGAGTCAGATAGTATGATAACTCTAGTTTTGTGGATTTGGGAGTTTTTTGTTATGTTTTTGCTGAAATGCTATCATTTCTTTCATTGTTTTCATATCCTTTTAAATGTTTTATAGTTTTCAACCTGCTGGTTAAATGTATTGCTTCTATTTTGTAGCTACTGTAAGTTCTTTTTCGGGCATTTTGTGGCTGGTGTTTAGAAATGCTGCTGGTCTTCATGGTTGTTATTAGACTTTACCTAAATCTGTCAATTCTAGATGTTTTGGATCCTCGGACCCCACTTGAGATTGCCCTTCTGCTACCCAGCATGCACTTGAGCTTTTTAAATGAATGCTTTTGCTTGCTGGACTCCCAAGTCTCTCTCTAAATTATTTTATTAAGGAGACCAGGAAAAGAGTCTGGCCTCCCTCATAAACTTGCCCTATTCCAGCACCCAGATCTGCATTCCCAGAACTGACTGAGGCAGGAGAATATGAAATTTGATACCAGCCTAGCTTTACAGTGAGACCCTATCCATAAATAAATAAATAAATAAATAAATAAATAAATAAATAATTGGGTCTGGCATGGTGGCACATGCCTTTCATCTCAACACTGGGGTGGCAATGACACAATGGGAGGCAGAGGCAGGTAGATTTCTTTGAGTTTGGAGCCAGCCCAGTCTTTGTGGTGAAGTCCAGGTCAGTCAGAGCTGCATAGTGAAACCCTGTATCAAAAATAAATTTAAAAAAGAAAAAGGTTTTAATTGGCTCTATTACCAGTTTGAGAGTGAAGCACAGATCACTGTATAAAATATATGAGTTTACTGGCATACAGAACTGGGATATTCAATGCCATAATTGTCTATGTAGTCAGCTCCAGGATATACAGTCATGGGGCTGTAATGCATATTTCTCCAAATAAATAAGTGAAGTAGAAAAATGATGTAAAAACAAGAATGCCTGTTCCCCTAAGCATGTAACCTGAATGCAACAGCTTCCCTGACTATTTGATAGAGCCACGATTAAGCTTTTCCTTCCGTAACTGAAAGTTCTAGCATGGCCTTTCATGGTGAACTTGGTTTTTTGTGTCCACATAGTCTTTACTTCACAGAGGAAATGAATCCAGTCAATGGAAGCATCCTGAAATAGATTTCCACTAACATACAGCTTGAGGATAATACTTGAGGTCAGTTCACATTTCAGGAGAATCAAAATTGTTCCCTCTTTCTAAACTGAATGCAGGTGAGCCTGAGAACTAGGCGAGGATGGAATGGAGGACTGTGCGTGGTGCAGGGGAGGCCGGGAAGGGGGTGGTCAGGAGCAGAGGGCTGGGAAGATTGAGGTAATTTCTCCTTCCACATTTGCTAAACATGTCTGTCTTTATGAAGGGGTAACACCATCTCAGTCAGCCTCTGAGGCCATGCAGCATTAATACAGAGGTTCATCTAGGAACAGAACAGTGTTCTAAAACTCAATGTAGTCCCTGAGAGGAACGTCACAGGGTAAGCTGCATTTTATCATGAGTCTTCCCTGGGGAAGGTGGTGATATCAGGACTTGCCCACTGAAGTTTCACAATGGCCAAAGTCTCAGACTTAAAAGTCAAAGATTACATTAGGAGTCGTCCTAATGAGAATGAGGAATAGGAAAGTAAGTGTCAGGCTGTCACTCAACATCCAGGGTATTGCTTTAGAGATCCAAAGATGGATGGTTTTTTTGAGGCTCACCCTGTCTCCTTTCAGCAGGTATTTACCTGTTAGAGATTTTAAGACAGCTTGAGGAATAACTGTAACAGGACACCTGGTACCAATGTGTTTGAAAGCAGAAGAGACCACAGGTGTGAACTCATAAATGCTCTGCCCCTGCACCAGCCACACAGGGGCTATTAGGTGGAAGTGGGCCACTCAAACAATGGCACTAACCTTGGGATTTGTCCCCAGGAACACATCTCTGCTTCCAACCTTGCTTTTAGTTATACACTGTCTTAGGGTTACTATAGTTGTGATGAAACACCATGACCAAAGAAACTTGGGCAGGAAGGGTTTATTTGGCTTACAGTTCCACATTATAGTTCATCATCAAAGGAAGTCAGGACTGAAACCCAGACAGGGCAGGGACTTGGAGACAGAAGCCATGAAGGAGTGCTGCTTACTGGCTTGCTTCCTATAGCTTGCTCTGCCTGCTTTCTTGTAAAACCTGCCTGGAGATGGCACCACCCACAGTGGGCCAGGCCCTCCTGTGGTCATCAATTAAGAAGATGCCCAACAGGCTTCTCTACAAACCCATCTTATGGAAGCACTTCTTGAGATTCCATCCTCTCAGATGACTTCAGCCTGTGTTGACATAAAACTATGCAGTGTATTCACTAATGATACAATGTAGAAATCTAACATACTGCGAAAATAAAAACAAGTTTCTCAGAATTTTCAGATTTCTGGCATGTTGTTTTTTGAGAGTCAGGTCAATGTATGCCAGATAATATCAGAATATTTACATTGTGACATTTAAACCATACTCTCTGAACATTCCTTATACTGTATAATCCAAACTGCTAAGACAGCGCTTTAATTAATAAAATACATGAACTATTTGTTATGGTTTACATATGCTCAGCTCAGGGAGTAGCAAGATTAGAAGATGTAGCCCTGTCGGAGTAGGTGTATCACTCTGGGTGTGGGCTGTAAGACCCTCATCCTAGCTGCGTGGAAGCCAGTATTCTGCTAGCAGCCTTCAGATGAAGATGTAGAACTCTCAGCTCTTCCTGTACCATGCCTCCCTAGATGCTGCCATGCTCCGTCCCACCTTGATGATAATGGACTGAACTTTTGAACCTGTAAGTCAACCCCAATTAAATGTTGTCCTTATATGAGTTGCCTCGGTCATAGTGTCTGTTCACAGCACAAAAAAAAAAAAAAACCCTAACAAAGACAGTATTATAATAAGTACACACACACACACACACACACACACAATAGTAAGTACAAAGAACTACATCATACAAGAACATTCAATGAAAATCACAATTTAAAATTCAAATCTTCCAATTTTTAAAACAAACTTGAACTATACTGTCCTACAAGGCCACAAATCAGTCAGAAGAGAGAAAACCAGCTCAGAGGTCCAAATTCCAGTCTCCTTTTCTGCCCTGCCTGTGCTTGGTTGAAGGGGCTCTAGCAGTCCAGAAAGCTTTGCCCTTTTGCGTTGTTATAAACTGTTACATTTCTAAAGCTAGCCCCCAAGGTATATTCCCTTATTTGGCTAATGTATCTAATCAGGATGTACCAGCTCACTCTAGCGCAGACTCCCTCCTTTTCTCCTTAAAACCCACTCCTGCTCTTTTGCTTTGCTTGCTTGCTGCTGCTGCTGCTGCCGCCGCCAACTCCGATGGAGTCTCATTTCTCTTGTCTACTTGCCTAACCAGGTGCCCCCACCTCCCCCACTAAAGCCGCTCTCTCTGTCGGTTATGAGCAGTGGTAGCTTGACTGCAACAGTTGTTTATCAAAGAAAATTGAGCAGGATGAGCTGCTGTTTTTGTGTTCATTCTTGGAGGGGAGGCGTAAAACAAAGCCAAGAATCCAACACATGTACGCTCTCCTTGCAAAGTGGGGTACTGCCTTCAGGAACCTTTTGCACCTCCCCTAACCTTCCCGGTATGCAAGTCGTAACTGAGTTTTTTGATGAACTTCACAGAAAGAAACTTTCTGAAGATTTTCTTGACATGGGTGGATTACAATGATTAGATACTTTGTCAATGATCTTCTTAATGTTGATGACATCTACTGGCCTTTGGGACATTTGCCTACCCTCCAGCTTCCCAGCTTAGTTGATGTAGACAGTCTTTGGTTTTTAATCCTTTTACAGGTATTTACTAAAGGGTAGGAGAGGAGAGAGTGCTCTGGTTCCATTGTGGAAATCTGGACAAATACAGGAGTTGGTTCTCTCCTTCTACCAGAGAACAAACTCAGCTCATCAGGTTTGGTGACAAGTGCCTTTACTTGCTGAGTCCTTTCACTGACAAACTGAAATCCTTGACCTCGGTGAGAGGAACCTGCAAACAGCTTATTGGAAATTTCTACAGGTCTAATTTCTGATCAGGAAGCCAGGAGTCTGAAACTAATAGGAACAATCTGCCTGTTATCTCAGCACTTTGAGAGGGAGGTAGGATTGAGAATTCATCCTGTCCACATAGGCACGCCAGAGCCAGTCAAGGCTACACAGTGAAGCCTATCTTTAAGTAAGGAAATAAACAACAGAAAACACATTTCCCTTTGGCCTGTGTACCCCACTGACCCTTGGCACACAGCCAGTCATCACTAACTTGAACTTTTCATCATGTAGATCAGAGGATTGGGACATAAGGTTCCAATACTGAGTTATGAGAGAGCTAGCCTAGGAATCTTTCAGCAGTAAGCAGCTTAAATGAAGTGGTTTATTATCACACCCACAAACCTGGAGACAGAAGTGATTGTGATTATTGCATGGTCTCCTGATGTCATTGGGATCTATGCTCCTCCTGATGACCTGAGCTCCTAACACTCACACATCAGTTCATAACTGTCAGCATCAGGGGATGTAATATCCACTGTGAGGATAATCACTCATACACATAAGAAAATTTAAAAAAAAAATCAGTCAAAAAAAAGAGCAAGGCTAGGCAGTAGTGGTACATGCCTTTAATCTCAGCACTCAAGTGGATAAGATGACCTGTTCTGTGGTCAGCCTCTTTCCCCAGCCATCCCCATCATTACCCAATGGGCACATGAACAAAGTGGCCATGGTGGTCAAGATAGAGGTTATGCTTGGGCTCAGCAACATGGATTTCCACTCACCAAGGCTGACCTGGCTACAGCTGCTGCTGAATGCCAGATCTGCCAACAGCAGAGACCAACACTGAGCCCCAGATATGGCACCATTCCTCGAGGTGATCAGCCAGCAACCTGGTGGCAGGTTGACTACATTGGACCACTTCCCCCGTGGAAAGGACAACATTTTGTTCTTACTGGAGTACATACTTATTCTGGTTATGGATTTGCCTTTCCTGCATGTAATGCGTCTGCTAAAACCACCATCCATGGACTCACAGAATGCCTTATCCATCATCATGGTATTCCACAGTATTGCTTCTGACCAAGGAACTCATTTCACAGCCAGAGAAGTGCAACAGTGAGCCCACGATCATAGAATCCACTGGTCTTACCATGTTCCCCATCATCCTGATGGCCTTTAAAAGACAGTTATAGCACCAATTAGGTGGCAGCAGCATGGAGGGCTGGGGCAGAGTTCTTCAGAAGGCAGCATACGCTTTGAATCAGCATCCAATATATGGCACAGTTTCTCCCACAGCCAGGATTCATGGATCCAGGAATCAAGGGGTGGAAAAGGGAATAGTTCCACTCACTATCACTCCTAGTGACCCTCTAGGAAAATTTTTGCTTCTTGTCCCCACAATTTTAGGTTCTGCTGGCCTAGAAGTTTTGGTTCCAGAGGGGAGAGTGCTCCTATCAGGAGCCACAATAAGCACGCCATTGAACTGGAAGCTCTGACTCCCCCCCTGGTCATTTTGGGCTTCTAATGCCCTTAAACCAACAGGCTAAGAAAGGAATAACAGTGTAAGGAGGGGTGATAGATCCAAATTACTAGGGAAAATTGAACTGCCTCTCCACAATGGAGGTACGAATGATTATGTCTGGAGTGCAGGAGATCCCTTAGTACTACCATGTCCTGTGATTAAAGTCAATGGGAAACTACAACAGCCTAACCCAAGTAGGATGACAAAGGACACAGACCCATCAGGAATGAAGATATAGGTCACTCCTCCAGGAAAAGGGCTAAGACCTACTGAGATGCTTACAGAGGGGAGAGGAAATACAGAATGGGTAGTAGAGGAAGGTAGTTATAAATACCAGCTAAGGTCACTTAACCAGTTGCAGAAACAAGGATTATAATATGAATGCTTCTGTTTTATTTTCTTAAGAACACATTTGTCTTTCTTCCAGTTTCTTTGACATCAATTGGTATTTAAGTTGAGACATTGAAAGAATGTTCCCAAGGGACATTGCCTCATTGTAAATTTACAAATGCGTTTGAGACTGTACAAGGAATAGTTAGTTTTAGCATGTTAGGCATATTAATGACCTTGTTATTGTTTCATGTAGACTTGAGATAGTATTTGTGTCAAGTTGACAAGAGGTGGATTGTAATGTCTATTCCTGGTTGTCAAGTTGACTATGTCTGGAATGAACTACAATCCAGAATTGGAAGGCTCACCTGTGATCCTGATCTTGAGGCTGGGAGATATAAGTTTCTGGCCTGGATCTTGGCATGGAGACCTTGAGGCATAGTGGCTATGAATCCCAGGAGATCAAGGTAAGGAGATCTCTGAGTTCAAGATCATCTGGGACAAAGGAAGTCCCAGATCCAGGCATGGTGGTACACACCTTTAACCTGGGCCACACCTCCTGCAGGAGACCTACATAATAACATTGGAAGAAGGAAGACCCTCTTTCATCTGCTTACCTTGTGGGACTGAGCAACTGCTAGATCCTTGGACTTCCATCAACAGTTGTTGCTGACCATTGTTGGGGACTACAGACTGGAAGTCATCAACAAATTCCCTAACTATATAGAGATTCCCTATAAGCTCTGTGACGCCAGAGAACCCCGACTAATACAGGAGCATTGGGACCATATCTGCTAAAGTGACTGAGATTCATGGGTGGAGGAGAATCATTCCTGTGCTAAAGTAACTGAGCAGCATGTGTGGCTTCAAAAGAAGTTGAAGTTTACTGAATGAAAAACTAAAAAGCATATAAAAATAAATTATTTTTTATTTTCAAATATAAAACTCAAACTGGACCACTAATCCAATTCCTGTTAATTTAGCCCTCCACCACAGTGAACAAACACCACAGACCACTACCCTTGGAAGGCAAGTACACTCTTCCAGCTACAAACTGTAGGTGCCCCGAGAAAGAGGCAGGCAATCAGAAATCAAACAAAATGCAATAGGCACCTACAGTGGTCTTCATCCTGGATAGGACGAGTAAGGTCTCAGCTTGGCACTTACAGGGTTTGGTCAAAGTAGGTAAAAGACACCAACAAAAAGGTCTTTTACCAGACTCTTGGGTCTGTGGAATAGAGAAAACATCTGCCTAGATGGTTACACTCTGCAGGAGGCAGATTAGAATGGGGCAGGGCTGGTAGGTATTTCTTCTTCCATCAGGAGTCCCTTACTGGCTATGGGTCTTCCTTGCTCTCTGCAGGTAGAGGGGCTCCAAAGATCCTGGCAAGGAGCCCTCTGTTGGATCGGGCCTGGTCCTGGACGGTAGCCAACCGAGCTCTTTCCCGCCCTCCTGGCCGTGCTGCTTTCCGGGCCCTTAGCTCCTGCTCAGTGGGACGCTGGGTAAATGTCCAGGAGCTATTTGGTCGTGTAGCATCCCCATCAGCTGCAAGGAAGCGTTGTCCCTGTTCTACATTTCGAAGATAGAAGTCAGTCTCTCGCTTTGCTTGGGCGACCTCTGCTCTCAGACGCTGCCTTCGTACCTGGCGCTCAAAGGCAAGGTGTTCACTGAGGTGGGACCAAGTAAAACGATGCAAATACTGTAGGCAGAAAAACAAGAAAAGGTAATGATAGAGACGACTAGAACGGGAGAAGAAACTGGAAGCTGCTTAGAGCTAGCAGGAGGGATGGGGTGCCTGGGCTAAAGCTGGAGGGAAGAATGAAAAAGAACTGGGGCAGAGAAACCTAGAACCTCACCTTGAGGTTCCACAGGTCATAACGGAAGGGGCTGCGCTTGCGGGCACCCATGGGCGTGTTATGTAGACTGGCTGCCACTCTCTTGGCTATGCGCTTGTCTCGGAACTCCACCCAGCCTTCGGTATAGTCCTTGCTGTATTTAGCTCCCTTCTTTCCTCCTGCTGACGCGGCTGCCTTCTTTTTGCGTTTCACAAAGTGGTCTGTGGGCCAAACACAATGAACATCCTGGTCAAGCACCCACTGAGACACATCTCAGTTTGGCCAGAAGTCCAAACCTGCTGGTTTAGGTGCTGCTTTACAGTTGTTGATGGAAAACGGCTGTCTGTAAGGTGCAGCTTCTCCTTTCTTTTAACTCATTCCTCCCTTCAACTGACAACTGCCCGAACATAAGAACGGGACCAGTCCCCACCTCCATTTCCAAATTGTGCATATCAAGAGGTGGAAGAGGCTGAAGGAAGATAATCATACAGTTTCTGGGACTATTTGAAAATCAAGGGGGCTGGAGTGGCTCAGTGGAGGTTCTGAGTTCAGTTCCCAGCAACCACACGGTGGCTCACAACCATTTGTAATGGGATCTGATGCCCTCTTCTGGTGTGTCTGAAGACAGCATACAGTGTATGCATATAAAAAACAAGTAAATAAATCTTAGGGAGGGAAGGAGGGAGGGAGGGAGGGAGGGAGGGAGGGAGGGAGGGAATGAAGGAAGGAAGGAAGGAAGGAAGGAAGGAAGGAAGGAAGGAAGGAAGGAAAATCGAGGGTATCTTCCAGGCCTTATTAGTGCACTCTCTCTATCCACTCACCCTCTCCATTTTCCTTCCCCACCCCTGCCACCTGAAGAACGGGAGTGCCACATACTTAGAAGCTAGTAAGGGAGCCAGAGCCTTCCAAAAGCCAGCACCCCACGCCTCATTCATGTACAGCCAAGAAAATAAGTCGTGACCGCCTGTCCGCATCGCCACCCTCTCCTTTCGACGCAGGGCTTACCCTCCGCCTGGAAGAAAACGCGTCCCACCTCGCCGTAGGCGCTGAGCAGGTTGCGTACGTGCAGGGGCCGGAATCGCGGCGGGACGTGGCCCAAGTACACAATACCAGGAACAACCTTCTTCTTCTTCTTGCTGCTGCTGCTGTTGCAGGTCGCTTCCTCCGGCTCCTCTGGCTCCTCCGGCTCCTCCTGCTCCTCCGCCACCTCTGCATTCACCTCTTCCTTTTCTTCCATCGCAGCCTTTTGCTCCTCCACCAACTCTCCAGCCTTCACCACGGTAGATATGGGGAGCACGACAGCCGTAAGTCTGTCGCTATTTGATGACGCATATCCTCCGAGCCAATATGCGGTCCGGACCAGGAAGTGACGTAAATCCTGGGTGCAGTTCTACGGCGGGACGGAGGCGGACCTAGCGGAGCGGGCCCAACAGACTAGACTCTGGAGAAGGGGTGGGAGCCGCTGGAAGTGGGCCCTGGTAAAATACCTCCGTCGCGGCAACCCTCATCTGAAGCAAGCTCTCACGGAATATTTTTAATTTTTTAAAAAATGCGTATGAGTGATTTTTGCCTCCATGCACCAAGAGCGTGCCCTGGTGCCTCTCGCGGGACTTTTGCAGAACAGTGTCGGGAGAGTGTGTTGTAGAGACCAAAACAGCATTTTCTTCCGGGACGGTGGTGCAAGGAATAACTCACATTTTTAAAAGTTTTATGAATTTCAACTTGTAGACTTCAGTCTGAACTTTGAAGTTTTAATTATTTGAAGTTTCTACTGAGTTTTAACTTTTTAAAATTAAAGTTTTGAATCAGCTTATAAATTTGCACGTAAACGTTTGGAATTTTAATTGGAGTTGCGGTTTTAAAATTTTAAACGCGCCTTTAGTAATCTTACATGTCACCTTGTGAATATTTAAATCTGTAAGTATGAGTAAAAAGCTTGTTTGACTACTATTGTGTTCGAATCTGTTGCAAGTTAACGAGCGAAGGGTGAGGGTAGCAGTTCTCGGTTCAGCTCGCTGGCCGCGCTTTGGACAGTGCCCCGTGCAGCCTCGGAGCGGCCGCCAGGGGGCGCGGTCCTCACACCAGCTGACTGCCTGCGCCGCTCAAAGCTCGGGTCTCGCTCTTGGCACCTACACCCCAGGGCCCAGCGCGGTGGCCGGCCACCCCTATGCTTAAGGCTCCTAAGAGCAGCTGACCACGCTCGAGCGGTGCTGCTAGAAATGAGGTACTAACCTTCCCTCCTGTTTTATGGACAGAGCGCAGGATGACCCCCTGAGGACTTAAGTTTTTCCTAGCCAAGGCCCCACATAATTTTTTTATCCTTCATCATCACTAAAATTATAGAAGATAAAAGACAGGGCAACTGTGTCCGCAGACTCTGGGCGTTATTTGTAAAGCTGAGGTGCATCTGAGGACCTGATTTTGGGGACTTTCACTGAAGAGAACTTGCTGTTGGTTACCCCTGCTCCTTTTATGAAAAGCGAATGTGGAGGGAAAAGATCATTTAATTTTTAACTGACTACTTCACCAACAATGGTGACACTTGAGAGCGTTTTACAGAGTTACTTCAAAACATTGAGAGCTGGGTGAGGGGCACATGTAAAGAAGATACAAGAGTGTGATGGCTAAGGGGCAACGCCTGATGATTTCTCTACTTTGTGCGTGCTTGAAATTATTGTTAATGAAATATTCATGCACATTAAATGCCAAGTAAACTGGAAATAGTGGCAACCCTGTAATCCTCAGCTCTTGGGAGATGGAGAAGAAAGTAAGTTTCAGATCAACCTGGGCTGCAAGAGAGACCCTTATGAGCATAAGAGGATCATGAAGAATCACTGAGTGGTCAATGAATGAACATGCGAAAGAGTCGTACAAGGCATCTTTTCATCGTTTCCCCTTCTCATGACCCAGTCTGGATTTTGTGAAAAGTAACTGTTCCCGGCAACGCGAGAAATAGCGTAATCGTTTTGTTTATTTATACTATACAGCACCTGAGGTTACCTTAAATCCTACAACTGAGTCTTTTAAGTGATATTGGCTCACTGGGAATTCTTGAAAATTCTAGGATTCTCACCATGGTGATGGCTTTTCAAAAAGTCACTCCTTCGAGTCGGATTCGAACCAGCGACCTAAGGATTACTAGGTTAGTACTCTACAGTCCTCCGCTCTACCAACTGAGCTATCGAAGGAAGACAAGCACCCCTTCTTTAACATTTCTAAAATAGTTGGTGGACTTGTTCTGATTCATCTCGAAGTATAAGGAAATGTTCTTGGAGCACTAGGATATTGTAAAACTAATTTAGCTAGTGAACACTCAACAGGTGTTTAAGAACAGGTTTAAGTTGAGTGCTTTTAGTATAAGTGTTTTACATAGATTTCCAAAAACTGCTCCTGAGAATGTTCACGAACCCTCCCAGACAGGACCATCCACTCACCACTTCCCTGCTGTGCTGTCTCAGCACCTCCTTTACTAAGAGTGAGTGAAAATGGCAGTGGTAACATAGACAAACAATACCATCCTGAAGCAGAGCTATTGCCCACTTCAAGGAAACTCGTGATTCTCCTTTCTGAATAAGGAAAACCCAGGGGTAGACATAAAACGGAAGAGGCCTTTGACAAGTAGGAAAGGAGTAGTATTTTCCACAATTGTAGTGGGGCAAATAAATGAAACATGTCACACACACACACACACACACACACGCAAGCAAGCAAGCAAGCAAAATTTTTAGCTATTTCATTTTTAAGTGTGCTGTCATGTTCGGCTAGAATACCTAGGGTGCCATTCAGTTTCCTGATCCTAAGACAGAAAATGAATCTGTTAGGAAAAACAAGAAGCCATCCAGGGATATTTTCATGGGATATATGAGTTATGAAAGATTTGGATATTATAAATTATGACATGTATAAAAATGTTTCTGGCGCGTTTATATATTTTTTGCAAATGTTTGAAGATCTCTAACATCTTCCTTCGATAGCTCAGTTGGTAGAGCGGAGGACTGTAGAGTGCTAAAACCGTGATCCTTAGGTCGCTGGTTCGAATCCGGCTCGAAGGAATGATCTTTTGAAAAGGTCTTACCACGGCAAGAACGCAGTGAACCAATGTCACTTGAAATACTCAATTGTAGAATTTAGGGTAAAATAAACAAAACTCAGGTGCTGTACAATACAAATAAATAAAACGATTAAGGCATTCCTCGTGTTGCCGGAAGCAATTACTTTTCACAAAATCTAGACTGGGTCATGGGAAGGGGTAACGATGAAAAGATACCTGTGTATATAATCAACTCTATAAAAGATCGTTTAAAGATCTAAAGTACTTTGTGGTCATAAAAGTTGACTCCCTTCCAAATATGAACCTATAAGATTGTAAATCAGTACTGAAGTTACTGCATTTATATACTATCTTTTGGTGGTATAAATGTCATTAAAAAGCACCTCCTTCGAGCCGGATTCGAACCAGCGACCTAAGGATGTCAGCAACTACCTACAGTCCTCCGCTCTACCAACTGAGCTATCGAAGGGAGGCTTATAGTGTGTCTGACTTATGAAATAGTTGGGTATTTTGTTCTATTATCTTATTTATTTTGAATGCAGGCAACCATCAGGAAAGTCTGTTAAGGTCTTCACTGACCTTGTCCTGTCTCTGTAGGGCCTCTTCTCTCTATTAAAAGTAAGAGCAAATGGCAGCGATACCATAGATGAACAATACCATCCTGAAACAGAGCTATTGCCCAGTTCACCTTAGAAACGCAGAAAATCAAGAGTGAATGCAAAAGCGTTGAGACACGGAACTTGAGAAGCTTTCGATATGTGTTTTAGGTTGGTTTATGTTGCTGTGTTAAAATACTATGACCAAAAGCAACTTAGGGAGGAAAGGGTTTATTTAACTTAAAACGTCCGTCACAAGAGAAGCCTGGGCAGAAACTCAAGCAAGGCAGGCGCTTGAAGGCAGGAAGCGAAGCAGATAACATGGAGGAGTTCTGCTTAAAGGCTTGCTCACCGTGGTTTGGTTACCCTGCTTCTTAACGCAGCACCACTTGCCCAAGGGTGGCATCACCCACAGTGGGCTGAGCCATTCCATATCAATCATTAATTATGTAAATGCTCCCACAGACTTGCCTACAGGCAAATCTGATAGAGGCATTCTCACAACTGTGCCTCCCTCTTCCAAATGACTAGCTCGTGGCAAGTTAAGAAAAACTAATCACAGTATTTATTTAGGAGTGCCCTGGTCCATGTTATATTGCACAATTATACTGGAGCAAATAAATATAACGTAACATAGCATAACATATACTTCAAACTTAATACATTTAATCACTCCATTTTTACGCTGTGATGCTTGATTAGAAACACTTATGGTGCCACTCAGCTTCCTGGTGCCTAAAACAGAAAAAAATGAGCACCATGAGAAAGCATCGGAAGCCATACAGGAAGGCATTTATTTGTTGGAGTTTATAAATTTTAAAGTTTATTAATTATGAAAGGCTAGGAGCAGAGACTGCATAGGCAAAGAGCTGGAGAGCTGTAGGAGCTGGCACAGTCTAGGTGCACCAGAAAGCCTCTGAAAAAGAAAAACCAAAACACATACCCAATAACAAAATCGGAAACTGGAGATGTTTACTAGTTCTGCCTAGATTCTCCTGCTTCAACCACGTCCGTTGCTGGGATTCCAGGCGTGGGTCTCTCTCTAAACCCGTCACCTGTCATTTTGAGAGACTCCTCCTCAATAGACTCCGCTGGTAGTGGGGAGGAAAAGAGGGGAACAGGGACCGGGTCCCTCTTTTATAACCTTACACCGACCTTTTCTCAATACGACCGTCCCAGATGAAACGACCACACAGTTTAGGTATGCGTAGAACCGTCACAGGTGGGGCAGAGTGTAGTGGGAACAGACTACGCAAAGGAACTGAACTGGTAATGGCTTTATCTGGGAAATGGTACGTTACATTTTGCTTTGGGGTAAGCTTAACCTAGCCTCATAAAATTTTTGCTAAATGTCAAGACCAAGGGGACCCCACTGGCTGTCGCATATATCTAATTCCTGGTTAAAAAGAAAAGAGAAAGCCAAGTATTGTGAGTAGAGGACAGACACATTGTACTCATGCAGTCAGTCCGAGAGGGAGAGCAGGTGGGAAGAGGTTCCTAGGATAGGTCTAAAAGAGCAGATACCCAATCAAAACACAGCTCCTTCGAGCCGGATTCGAACCAGCGACCTAAGGATAACCTCCAAGGAAGGTAAATTCCACCTACAGTCCTCCGCTCTACCAACTGAGCTATCGAAGGATACGGACGGGATATACTTAGTAATATTATATGGTCTCGATTTTGCTTTGTTGGTGTTATAATTAGGTGTTCTCAAATATTGGACATATTCTATATAGTGATGCTCACAGTTTCCTGAATATATTTTATATATTTTTTATATATAAATATATATTTATAATATATAATATGATATGTAAATATATTATATATAATATATAAAAATATATTTTTATATAATATATAAAATATATTTATATATTATTTATAAACCCAAAAAACTAGTAAGATTCCCTGTCCTTGACCCTCTCCTAGATGTTCTTTAGCTGCCCTGTCCTTTCTGATTACTTCCTTTCTCTTAGACTTATTTAATGTGCTGTATAAATGATATGGTTGCGATTTGCTAGATAAATGATATGGTTGTGTTAAGTACAAGACAATTGGGGAAGCCAGTTGTGGCTTGTAGACAGCCATGGCCAGTGTATTTTGGTGCTAAAACTTCAGCGTGAATTTTTAGATATTCCTCATCTTCGACCACAACTGAGCATTTGGGAAGTTAACAACCAATCCAGTATTACTGGAACCCCAAAATTTGTTCCTGCTGAAAACCTCATACTGCTCGTGTAGTCGCGCAGCAGATGGATCTGTGCCTGTTGATCTAGACAGGATCCAACTTGTTGATCCTGTTCTACACCTACACTCCTCATAGTCATTTGAAGGATAAACAGAAGCCAGACTGGGCAGATTCTGTCCAGTAAGAAGGAAGAATCTAGGCAGTGGTGAGTGTCAGGTCAAGTCTGACTATATGAGAAATAACAGTGGGTTTCTATATATAGTTTCAGCATCTGAGATTTAAAATCTCTTATGTGGAGGGAACTTCTTCCTACAGAAAGCCATTCTCTTTTTGTCAACCCTGACTATAATGAATAAGCAAAAGAGAAAAGCAAGTGTTGAGGGTGGTCTAAAGCCCCTGGAAAGGCCTCCTATGGGCTCCTTGCACAGATCAGAGACATGGGATGGGGTTCGGGGATGCGTGTTTCTTCTTCTTTTCTTTCCTTTTCCTATTTGTTTATTCATTTATTTCTTCTTATTTACAGGACCTTGTTTTCTAGCTCTGACTGGCTGGTATTCATGAAGTAATCCAGCCAGGCCTCCAACTCAGCCCCCCAGCTACTGAGATACACCTCCCCACAACCGGCTCTAGAATCACTGACTTAAATGTTTCACATTTGTTCTTTTAGTTTTTATTATCTTGCTCCGATTTTATTGAGTTTTTAAAAATAAACATTAAGCCCACAAGCAGAAGAAGAGGCAATTGGATTGTGCTTGTCGACTAGGGACCTCACCACAATCCCATCTAGAACCTGAAACCACACCTGATACTGGCACTCCATAAATCCAAAAGGAAAAGAGCTAATATTTCTTTTCCCTTTTTGCAAAGATTTCTCTAGGCCAAAACCATATATGTATCCACTTCTAGCCGAAGGTAGTGGAACGTTCCTGAAAGAAGTCTGAAGGATCATGACTTTGGGGTCATCTTCGACTACACAGTGAATTTCAGGCCATTGAGGCCTAGCTACATGGCTCTACCTCAAAATTACCAACTTCTCGATATTTACTTGGGAAAATTAATTTTTAAATTCCTCGAAATAGTGCCTGTAAAAACCAAAGGAAAGAGAGATTAACCAGGAGGGAAGCTTTCACTCTTGGTCATGTGGCCTCCGGCAGTGGTGAGAGAGAGAGAGAGAGAGAGACAGAGAGAGAGAGAGAGAGAGAGAGAGAGAGAGAGAGAGAGAGAGAGAGAGAGAGAGAGAGAGAGACAGAGACAGAGACAGAGGGAGAGAGAGACAGAGAGAGACAGAGACAGAGAGAGAGAGGGAGGAAGAGAGGGAGAGAGAGAGAGAGAGAGAGAGAGAGAGAGAGAGAGAGAGAGAGAGAGAGAAGAAGGAGGAGGAGGAGGAGGAGGAGGAGGAGGAAGAAGAAGAAGAAGAAGAAGAAGAAGAAGAAGAAGAAGAAGAAGAGGAGGAGGAGGAGGAGGAGGAGGAGGAGGAGGAGGAGGAGGAGGAGGAGGAGGAGGAGGAGGAGGAGGAGGAGGAGGTGGAGAAAGAGAAAGAGAGAAAAGCAAGACAAAGGACTGACCTTGAAAAGCGAGCCTTCTTGAGCCGTAGAGATCAAAGAGTCGATTTCTGGAACCAGTCGTAAAAGTTAGAGGACGTGAGGGATGTGAGGATTGGTGCAGATAAGGAGTGAGCCAAAGTCGAGCCTAGGGAACTGTATTATTTTTCTCGGCCGAATGCTTAATTCTCATCTGTCACCTGGTTTCTGTGCACAGGGTCCCAGCATTAGCTTTTTGTCAATCCCAGAACCATTGTTCCAGTGATCTCCGGGTCCTGGCCCATTTGTATGCACCCCTGTGCGATTCTCAGAACTGGCAGTACTGTCTTTCATCTACACAGGGCTCAAGTAACCCCGGGACTCTTTCGTGACCACCAAACCACAATCTCACACTTTTAGCTTCCTTTTGCTACGTAAAACAAGATGGCCTCAAAGAGAGGCCAATTCCCCTTCCTTAGGACTCCTGTCTTCCCCTCCCTTGCAGTTCTGGGATTATAAAACACCACCCCTAACCCAGGAAAAATCGTTCTTAAATACTCTATTTTACCTTCTCCATTTCCGTTTTTATCACCTTGTCCGGATTTCATTGAACTTAAAAAACAATCAAATCAAACACACTAACACCTCCTCTACCTCACTCCCATTCCCATAATCTCTATTTGATGAATTGAAAACACCAGCTAGCATTGAAATACATCCAGATATGTAAAAGGGGCAAGGTAGCAGACTCTCACTACCACAAGGGGAATTAGCTCAAATGGTAGAGCGCTCGCTTAGCATGCGAGAGGTAGCGGGATCGATGCCCGCATTCTCCAGTTTTGCATCTGTCTGTTTCTTTTCCCATCATACCCTGCTAAAGCAAGAACAGCCAACTCCGTCACTTTTAACCTCCATAGTTACATTTCAAAGTTCTCTCAGCAACCCGGAAGGTTACTGTTCTCCAGGAAATGGCCGTGTTCTCTGAGATTTCTCTCACGGCTTGGAGCTCTAGAGTTTTGTTACTGTCGAGAGAATTTGCAAACCTACACTTCCAGTAGTTGTATACACTCTTTAATGTATTTCCTCTTTTCCTATCAAGTTCTCACAGCATTCCCTTTGTTGAGACGGGGAAGCATAGATCATACATAGCTGTGTTTGAATCTAGGTCGTTTACTTTTGTGTTTCAGTTCAGTTCAGTACTGGAATATCCCGGAATACAGTCCAAGATATGGAAAGAAATGTAGGACTCTGTGTGGGTTGTACTTGATATTAATCTCTCGTTGACACTCTTGCACAGGTAACTGATTTTTGAGAGCAGAAGTAACATAGTTTAAAGGAATTAGCCCAAAATTAGCAAATATGTGCTACTGATATGTGAGATTTTCTTTGAACTAAATCTCCTCTTGCATTTCTCCCCTAAAACTGCCATTTCGTTTCCAGCAATGCTATTTGTTTTGTTTTGTTTTGTTTTGTTTTGTTGAGAGAAACGCTCTAGCAGCATTTTAAGAAACACCTTAAAATCACCTGTATAACTTTTGAAATTCTCATCGCCTAGGTTGTAAAATGTCTCCAGGTCATTCTGACTTACACCAATTTCCCCCCAGCTTCTTGAAACAAACAAACAAAACCGTCATAACATAGTTAAACCTAGAAACTTGAATGAACAGGATTTCCCTCCTGTCAAGAGGCGATAGGAAGATGCCGGCTGAGAAACTTGAGCCTGAGGGCCAGCTGCTGAGAACCCTGACCACTGGAGGGCGCGCGTGCCCCACCGATTACCCACAGGCCCTGAATTCTCTCTCGGCCACAGGGCAGGTTGAGGGAGCTCACCCGGCCCCAAACCTCGTGTCTACAGAACCTCCCCGGTCCCTTTATTCAAGGGCACAAGAATCTCCGGGGTGAGGTTATGTGATCTGTGACGTCAAAGCCTGCTTGGAAGAATTAAAAATCTTCAAAGAACACTTTTTAAAACTTACGGGGGATGGGGGAACCAGGAAAGGGGACATTTGAAATGTAAAAAGAGAATATATCTAATTAAAAAAAAAAACTTACATTTACTTCTTTGAACATCCAAAGTAGTGTTGGGCTCACTCGAACACGGAAAATGCCGCTCAATTCTCTCGGAAATGAGTCCCCAAACGCTAAAAGTTACAGGTTCCTTCGAGCCGGATTCGAACCAGCGACCTAAGGATATCCAGGAGTACCCATCTACAGTCCTCCGCTCTACCAACTGAGCTATCGAAGGACCCACGTGTACATGCTTCCCTACTTGGGATGCCATCTCTGCGTGAGGTTAGTTTAGAGTCGGTATCAATCACTGGGCAAGTAACAGCTGCCTCTTACTTTTTAGCTTGTATTTATTCATTCTCTTATCTTATTTCAGAACCAAATTTCTGCAACTTGGCCCCAGAAGGAAACTTAAATTTGAAAACCAAGAAAACAGAAGCAAAATTATTAAGAATTTTGAAGGGACCAACTTTTATTGCGGTGAATTTAAACAGCTTGTTCCCCCCACCCCCACCCCCCACCCCCGTTTATCAACAAAATTTGAGACGTGTTACTCTGTAGTTGCAGCAAAACTCTATGGTTGGTTCGGATGTGGTTGAGTACACTTTTAATCCCAACACCAGGGAATCAAGAGCAGTGAGAGGTCAGTGAATTCCAGCCTCAGTTTGGTCCACATCTTGAGTTCAGGGCCAACCAAAGTGAAAGCCTGTGTAAACAAACAACCAAGCAAACTGTCTTAGTCAGGGTTTCTATTCCTGCACAAAACATCATGACCAAGAAGCAAGTTGAGGAGAAAGCGGGTTATTCAGCTTACAGTTCCACATTGCTGTTCATCACCAAAGGAAGTCAGGACAGGAACTCAAGCAGGTCTGATGCAGAGGCCATGGAGGAGTGTTCCTTACTGGATTGCCTCCCCTGGCTTGCTCAGCCTGCTCTCTTATAGAACCCAAGACTACCTACCAGTCCAGGGATGGTATCCCCCACAAGGGCCTCCCCCCCTTGATCACTAATTGAGAAAATGCACACAACTGGATCTCATGGAGGCCCTTCCCCAACTGAAGCTCCTTTCTCTGTGATAACTCCAGCCTGTGTCAAGTTGACACACAAGACCAGTCAGTACACAAACAAAGATGAGAAGGGATAGGGTAAGATAAAGATAAATAAAAATAAGACTATGGGAGGAGAAACATACTAAAACGTCCTTTAACTGACATTGGTCTTTGTCCATTGACAAGGAGACCACATTAGCTCTTAATTTAAAAATGACTATCAAGATGAAGTTAATATAGTTTTAAATTACCAGTCTCCATGCTGGGCTCAAGTAGGATTCCAATACAAATTAATTTGATAATATTAGAATTCCTTCCAGCCTCCTCGAGATCACGAGGAGCTCCAAATGGTTCTTATTCATGACAGACACATCTGCCATCAGAAATCTGTCTTACTCTGCTCCAGAATCTATTAAAGATCATTGCTTTGCTATACGTTGGAGTCACACACATAGGCAAATAACTCCCCACTCGGAACTAGACCACTAATGGACTAGCGGTGTCCATTCCCCTGGTACAATGAAAGAGTTCTCTGCTGTCGTTCAGTGTTTTGTGGGATTTTGTTGTTCTGTTTGTTTCCCCGAACAAGAATGAAAAGCTGGCTATTAATCACTTAGCTGAGCGCTAACCTCTTCATGTCTTCCAGAAATAACAGAGTAAATTATAACGTTCTATCTCTTTCCCAACCCCAGCTGATTGAATGGGTTATCTTATTTTAGTTTATTACAGATATATTTAATATTGTCCATTTTGTCAAAATACACGTTTACAGGCTCAATTCCATGATTGTTGTTTGATCTCAAGTGAGAACTTGCAAAAATAATAAATTCTTCAAAGAATACAACTTCTCCTCCGCCTTCTCCTCCTCCTCCTCCTCCCCCCCACCCCCAGTCCCCACCTCCTCGGCTTTACATTATTCACCAAAGCATAAATCGAAGGGTGACCTCACTGTTACTACTAGAAGAAAGCAGGCCCCTGAACAACAGCCCTATCCCTCCATGAGACTCCTGTGTGGCGACTTGAGTGGAAATCCGTCCCACAGAACAGATAGTTTGTGTCTTGTGTACCTCAATCCAGAAGACTGTCCAAGAGGTCGCACCCAACCCGATTACATCCCGCACAGAGGCTCTCTTGAACTGTGATCCGAGAAGGCTGAGGACCTTCATTACATGCTGTTACTGTCTGTGGTCCCCTCTGCTGCCTGCTCAGATAACTCTTGAGCAAAGGATTTCCTGTTTCCTTCATCAAAGGTCCAGTCTGTCCCGCAAACTGCACTAAGTTCCGGCACCTCTGTATCCTTTTTGTGTCTCTTAAATTGCCAAGGCTTTCTAAAGTATACACTCGCCTGCACAGATAGATCAAACACTGCCTGATCAGGCTAAATTGATCATAGTGACTGTCTCCACTGGGCCCTTCATCCAGAATCTTGATAAATTCAGAAGTATTCCTATGCATATATAATCCTGCAGGCAGACCCTCAGATGATTGTTTTCTGATTATTTTTTTTGTCATAACAATTTCTCACCAAAAAAGTGTGCAAACTGCCTGTAGATGATCTGTTACTAGGAAAGCTCACATGAGATTTTTTTTTAAAAGTCAATTCAATAACATTTACTATGTAATGGTATCCATGTTAAAAGGCTTAGTTAAAACCCTTAAGTTAGGTAAAACTTAAAAGCCTTAAACTTAGTTTAAACCCACTGTTGATGTTTGGTTCCCAGTTTCAACATCACCAAATCTAGGAAATCCATCCTGATATTTTACAATATATGATTTTGTTTACCAGACTTGAGGGGATAGATGCCGTTTTTGGATAGGTAGCATATGAATTGTTTTTGTTCTATGGATTAGCTGGAATGTGGAATGGCATGACATATAAAATGGAGAGGCAGTACCATCCAGGTACTTAGGTAAAGGAAAGAGGAAGGCGAGGATAGGAGAGGGCAGGGAGGATGACTACACTGGGGGTGAGGGGTGGCTAAGTGCGATCTCCATTGCCTCCTGGCAGATAATAATACGGTGCTGAGAGCTCTCAGGTTTTCAAAATGATGCAACTGTTACCACCTAATCAATCCCCTTCACTTTGATTACATATTTTGGGTATGAATTTGGTCTTTCCAATTTTGAAAACAATTGAAAAAATGCAACTAGACCATACAGTTATATTTCTTGTCACAAATTTATTAAGTCGACATTCTCAACTTAATGAGAATTAAACTCTACCAGGAAATCCTGACGGACACGCCGATCGGATGGATTACCTCTACTCTGCCGTAAATCAACATCTGTCAACAGAAGTCTCCTCACAGAGCTTGTCTGCGTTATTGCCCCTTCAGGTCTGTTCTTAACACAAAGAGCAAGAAAGCGGGTAGAACCAACAGGTTATGGGAACCACGGCAGAAAGCCTCTGTGGGTCACAGAAAGGAAGAGCCCTGGATGATTGACTAGTGAGGGCAGCATCGCTTGTCAGGAGCTCTGGAAAAGCCATTAGTGAACCAAGAAACATTTTGTGGTTTATCAAAAAGAGAGAGAGGAAGAGGAGAAAAGGAAAGAAGGAAAGGGGAAGAGAAGGGAGGACGAAGAACAAAGAGAGCCGAAAACAGAAAGAAAAATGAAAAGAGAGGGAAAAAAGGGAAAGAAATATGGACACCACTGGATGAGAATAGGAAAAATGAAAATGTAGAGCATAGGCTAATAATTTCCAGCTAAACTTTTATTATTAGAGTTTCGTCTTTTCTTACTTAGAAAACTAATATGAACAACTGAATAAAATCTAAAATCATGCCTTATGACGATAGAGGGGGGTGTGTAACTCCTAGTCTCCTATTAACAGTAGAGAAAGCCACCAGGCAGGTGCCCGGCTAGCTCAGTCGGTAGAGCATGAGACTCTTAATCTCAGGGTCGTGGGTTCGAGCCCCACGTTGGGCGCAAGTAAATATTTTTAGTTCAATGTGTATTTTTTCATCACTATCGAATCAAGCAAAAAACTATTTTAGACCTCGTAACTTTAAAAAAAAAAAATCCTAATGATGGCATTACAACGAGCAACCCTAGTTGCAGCACATATCTGTACATCTTTTGCAGAATTTAATACTGTCTTGGCGTAGAGCTCGCTGGTCTAGAGAGACTGGAGGGAAAAATGAAATTCATATCTGAAAACGACCAGTTTTAATTAGAAGAGAGTTCAGGTTACAAACCGAAACCAAATACATAGAAAGAACACTTACCTGCAAAAATTCCAACCAAACGAAAAAGTTGTATATCATTAAAAGTTTGAACTTTCGAAGGTTCTGTGATGGGAAACAATTAAAACTTGGGCTCGTCCGGGATTTGAACCCGGGACCTCTCGCACCCTAAGCGAGAATCATACCCCTAGACCAACGAGCCAGATATAAACTTATCTCTTCGTTTTCTTAATCATTTAACAAGCTATTTTTATAGACGTTTAATAAATATAATTTATACTGTCTTTAATTTTCGGTCCTTTAAGCCAGATTACTTGACTTTCTTAAAGTTTCTTCAGTAAATATCTAAGAACCATATAAACACCTCTTGACCCACCCTTATAAGAGAAACAACCGTGGCGTTTATTAAAAATACCGAAAACAAAATTTCTTCTCAGGTTTACTTAGTCGGTATCTGGAACCGCAACCCAAAAGGCCCAATTTCTGACCAACTCTGAAACGGAAACAGATATCATTGAGAGGCTAACGGAGAATCCGCCTCCAAACTCACTTAAACCTGAGGACTTCATCTTGGAATTTTCCCTCAGACGATAAAACGTAAGATGAAAAATACACTCGCCTAGATAGATAGACAACCAGGAGTTCATGAATAAGCAGGAAAAGATCAGCCGTCCTGGAATGTAGAGGATAGTAAGATTGGGATCCTGAAAGTAGACAGAAGGAAGATGTATTTGATGAACAGGAAAAACGTCTGGAAAAGAACGGAGCGGAGGGGCGCCTAGTTTCACTGAACAGGAGCGACATTCTCACAGGCTAAAGCAGATTCTGTAAAAGGGCTTAGCCTTTTCTTACCTGAGAAATCAAAGGTAAAGGAAAGAAAAAAGAAAAGTCTCTCTAGAGGCGTGGAGTTCCCGCCGCGAACTCGCCCCAACAGAGACACTCTGGGTAGTGTTCACTCACACTAACCTTGCATAAGAGTAATGGGATACTCTATTTACAGACCATTCCGAGGACAGGGTATAGGAACTCAAAAAAACCGATGAGGTTTTTTGGTTTTTGTTGGTTTTTAAGTCTAATGTATTTAGACCCAACTCACGTGATATCTGTATTGTCCTACCTGTCTGATATGAAGCTATTATTGAGCACTCTGCTTAGGGAAAATGAGTCTCTTTACAACTTAGATTAGGGAGAAGAACCAATTGCAAATCATCAGATGGAAGTTTCAGGAATTGTCACCTATCCGCAGACATTGGACAATCCGAAATTTTATTCAGTTTTCACAAATTCGGCGAGAGGACCAGACAAGAACAAAAAAAAAAGGCACAGCTGGCCCGTACGGGGATCGAACCCGCGACCTTGGCGTTATTAGCACCACGCTCTAACCAACTGAGCTAACCGGCCAGATGAGAGGACGCGAAGCCAAAATAGCTATAACAACTTTATTCATTATTTCCTTGTTCTCTTGGAAATTGAATTACATATTGGGTTATATATACGGGCAGATTAATTTGCCCTTAACGAATTAGACTTTTTCCCTGTTCTCAACTGTATATTGATTTTTTTGCTCTATGACACGGAATTAAAGACATTCTGTCCGTGTTTCTGCGTTTTCAAGACAGTATTACTTCTGCCCTAAAAGGCCGGCGGTACACCACAAATAAGCATTCATTCTTGAAAATGAACCTTTTCCCAGAATGCTTCGATTCTCTCATCATTCATGGGGTGTGTTTTCCTACGATCTTAGATCAATTTATATCAGTCAAAGTGATATTAGCACCTTAAAATACCTTAAAGCAATCCTAGGTCCCTCCCTATGAATATGTGGCTCTATTAGCCGCAGTTAAAACAAAAATACTGTATAAATAAATGTAATGCTTGACATATTACACAACGATTTGACATTTTAAAATGTAAAAATTATTTCTTCTGGAGCAAAAAGGAACTGGAGATGCCGGGGATCGAACCCGGGGCCTCATACATGCGAAGCATGCGCTCTACCACTGAGCTACATCCCCAGCCACTGTTAGAAATGCCTTGAGAATCTCCCCAGTTTTTGGAATCGCTTTTTTCCTCCAAAAACTCGGATTTTTTAGAATGTTTTTGGTTTTGCTTTATTTCTTTACAAAACTAAATCCTGAAATGGTAAGAGAGACAGTAGTCACAGACTTTTCAAATAGGAGAGACTTTTCTAGTCATTGGATAGTCACTTCACTACCTGTCCCAAAGAAACACCTAAAAATCCAACAAGGAAAAAAGAGTCAAGCCTTGGGTACCCTTGTTTAAAGCTTTTTTCTTTTGCATTTCTTTAAAAGCAGCTAAAGTCAACCGATATTAAATAAACAGTCGCTTCTGCCCCTCATTTCACGTCCACATTTTGTAGCTGAAAGCAATTCAGTTTTTCCCTTACAAGCTCCAGCAACAGATCCACTTACTTTTGAAAGTGGATTTGCTTGGACCCAAATGTGGAATATTGATACTGATCTGGGAAGCCTATGAATAGACTGTGGGTGTTGCCAGAATACAATGTATGTGTGTGTGTGTGTGTGTGTGTGTGTGTGCGTGTGTGTATAATATATATATATAGTATATATATACTATATATATATAGTATATGTGTGATATATGTGATATATATATATATATATAGAGAGAGAGAGAGAGATATCACACACACACACACACACACACACACACACACACACAAGGGGCATGTCTGTAGTAAACCACAATGTTCATCGTCCTCAACTCCCCGAGGAGACAGTTTATAATCTAGTGACCATGGTTCCACCCTGTACATGTAAGACAAGCTTTTTTTAAAAAAAGGGGGAAGGGGCAGCAGGGAGGGGGTGACCATTTTTTTTTTTTACAAAAACACCTAAAATATCTAATAAAATAATAAAATAATAAAAACCACCTAGTTATTAATTTCCAGCTAGCAAAGGAATTGATTTGATCATTGTACCACCTGACCTCAAATTTGCTATGGACTGGAGACCCTTCTGCTTTAGCTTCCCAATCCTAGGATCACAGGCATGTTCTACCCTGTACATATAAGACAAGCTCTTTCACAGAGCTACATCCCCAGGCCTGCCACCCACTGATTCTTATGTTTCTTCTAACTTCAGCTTAATTGTTGCAAAGGTAATATAAAGAGAAGCCTGCTAGTGTCCTTCTAATATGGGGTTGTTCTAGAAACCAGAGTACAATCATGGATTTCTTCGCTTTTGCTTGTGTAAAAGCCTCTCCTCGAATGGAATAGCTTCTCCCCTGCACTATGAACCGAACGCTGGACTCCTGTCTCTGGAGAGGGAAAAGCCCTTGGGTCTGCTGTATAGTTTTGGCATGAAATCAAAGCTCCCAATGTTCATCAAGAATTACTCTTGAAGAGCATTTCTTCCTCCTGAAAGCTTCCCCAAGCCTGTCTCTTCACAAGTTCCAGACTCACCTCCCTGATTTAAACTATGTGCTCTGTGCCATTTTAGGGGCCATGCCTAAGTGTCTACAGGAATGGGTTAAACTCTAGTTGATCTGTGTCCCCATGAACCTGCTCAACTCTTCTATCGCTACCATGCGTGTCTTGATGATTGATCGAGCACACAGCATTACAGTGATACTTGACTATTTCTCTCACCATGGGTTCTGTACTTATAATTTCCTAAAGAAAGGTGGGGTAGCCTGAAGTGTACAGAGAAAGTTCCAGTACTGCAGTTGGATCTAATCCTATGATTAATTTAATCATAGTCACCAGAACAGAGAGACAGACAGACACAGAGACAGAGAGATGGAGAATATCTGAGTAGGTGGAAGAAAAGCAGTAATGACTCTCCTGAAGAGCTCCATAGTTGAGTTACTGAGAGGAAGGGACTTTGTCTTTAGTGGGATAAAGATGCCCCTATTCCTAGAAGTAACACTCATTCATTCTCAGGCTGTAACCAACCCTGACAAAACAATGTGTGTGTGTGTGTGTGTGTGAGAGAGAGAGAGAGAGAGAGAGAGAGGGAGGGAGGGAGGGAGGGAGAGAGACTTGAAGTTGGGGGGACTAGCTAGCCTGAGAAAAGGGAATTATCATGAGTGGGAGGGGTGGGAAGGTGAGAGGGTAAGGGAGAGGTGTGACTATCAAACTACATCACATATATGTTTAAAATGTCATCATTAAACATTAAACTGCATAATTAATATAAGCTAACAAAACATTTTTACCATACATAAAGTTTTTATTGACAATTTTGATTACAGAAAAATAAGAATGTGTATTCCATGACCTCTTTTATGTAAGATGGTGGACAGTTAACATAATTACCAGACACAATCTGGTTTTCCATGAGACAGCCATGGAGCACTTTCATCCTGAGTCCCGCGTTCAAAGGTGTGGACCACCACAACTCCAGAAACCTCATTTTTGCTGTCTTTGAATAAATTAAGAAACGTGCAAGATACCATTGTGAACCTATTAAATTTGAGTGGTTACATTATTCTGCAAATTCAACAACTGTAGTTTCTAGCATAAAACTGGAATGACTTTGATTCCAGGGGGTAATGATGAAGAAGCAGGCAAGGCAGTCTTGAAAGTCAGGGTTTCCATACCAGCAGAAACTCTGAAGGATGCAGACATTAGATAGCATTGTTTGCCACAGTGTGTGACTCCATATACGCGTGCATGAATATACAAAGATCATATTCCTGACACGGGAGGAATGCCTGATCTGAAATAATCAATACCAATCATATTACTAGACATTGTATACACATATTAAAATCTTACCCTGTACTGTACAAATGTGTGTCAATTAAAAATAAAAAAAAAAAACAATATTTCCCAAAGTGGGAATTTTAAGTTAGTCTGTTCAAGATTTTGATGATTTCAGGAGCTCATCCTGTCTGTAAATTCATAAATAACAGCCTGCTTTATTTCTACTTTGAGTATTTGGGTGTTTGAAGTGAATTCTGCTGAGTATCCAGTAGTTCTGCCTGATCCTGAGGTATTGGCCCTGGAGAAGGGGAAACCCTTTATGTATTTGTCTTTGTGCTTGGCCCCACACCTTCTCTTCTGCTGACACAGTTATTGTGACCCCGGTAAATTACATCCCTCCTTTCAGAACACCCCATCCTCCAAGGGCTTCCGAATTGGCTCTTAATGACCTCCAAACACTCTTTCTGCCTCAAGACAGAAGCAACCAGCAGCCCCACCCACTAGAACACAGTAACTAGAAATATACCAAGCAGAACAACATTAAATAATACAAAGTCTCTGGAAATATTATTCACAGATATTCACAAGAAATTATAAATTATAGAAAGGTATTCAAAGTGTTTACTCAAATAAAGAACTATTCCATGTTTACAGACTGGAAGACTCAGCATTATAAAAAATTATGTAGCCTACCAAATTAATCTATAAACTCAATACAAATCCAGTAAAAGTTCCACCATGTCTTATTCTAGAAAGAACAAATGACTAGGATTGCCAAGACATTTACAGGAAGAAAAAGCTAGTAGTGAGATTGGCTAGCACTATGACAGAAGGCAGAGGCATCTTGTTTTGAATTATTACAACCATTTCTATTGCTGTGGTCATTAAATAATAGTACCACAAGGCTAGGCAGATGGACCATTGAGAAGATGAGAACAATCAGAGGCCCACACTTACACAGAACCTGGACTAGGAAAGAGCTAGGATGCAGGCTGGGGAGAAAGAGAGGACTCTTGAGTAAATATTTACTCTTAAAACAAGCAGCTTTAACTGAATTTCTATCTCCTTCCTTTCATAAAACTCAGTTCAGGGCAGACTAAAGGTAAGTGTGAAAAGCAAAACTCTGAACTTACAGGGCGGTAAATATTATCTTTAAATTCTGGGTATAAAAAAATTCCCTCCACCTTCAACAAGCCCAGTTATATCTGGCTTTATTTTTCAAATACAGACATTCACAGTAGGACTTGGGGGCTGTAGGCAACACTTTTTAACAGTTTCCAAGCTCCTTTCTCCACAGCCTCACTGTAGAAGTCAACAAAGGATTCTGTTGCTGCTGTGAAAAGGAAGTCACAGAAGTGAACGTGTCTCACCAACCAGATAAGAGCTTTTCAACATTAGACGATTCTCCACAGAATGATTGGCAAAAGGAAAGCAGGAAGCTTTTGTCTTGTGAATGGCAGCTTTATGACATCATAGAAAGCCCAATCATTGTTACTTGAGGCAGTCCTGCCTGTGAAGTCTTGTTCCTGTTCTGTAAAGATTCTATGCCAAAGTTCCTAAAGCGTGAATGAGTAACCGAGGACCTTTCTTGGGAACCAGCGATCATATAAAATTCAGACAGAAAAATTCCATTTCCACCATTTCAATTCATCGTCTGAGGTACACTCAGTGGTACTTCCCCACTCCGAAATCAAGTGTCCTTATGTATGAATAATGTAACTTCAAAAAGAAATAAAATTCTACGATTAAAGAAGAAAATGATTTTTAAAAAATAATTATTTTAGAAGGCTGGAGACATGGCTCAGCCGTAAAGAGCACTGACTGTTCTACCAGGTGTTCAATTCCCAGCAACCACATGGTGGCTCACGACCATCTGTAATGGAATCTGATGCCCTCTTTTGGTGTGTCTAAAGACAGAGACAGTGTACTCACATACATAAAATAAGTAAATTTAAAAAAAATTAGTTATTTTAACAGCAGGGTCACTAACAGCACACACCATTTTACTTGGCATCTCCAGTGTTTTTTTCCTGGGACTGATGTGGAAGCATCCTGAGTTTTACAGGATTGTTCCAGCATTTATTTTGCCCTTCCTCTCTCTTCCTCTGGATAGCTTTTCTCCCTTCTTTTCAGGGGCCTTTTTCTTTTCTTTCTTTCTCTTCTTTTCTTTCTCTCTCTCTTTCTTTCTTTCTTTCTTTCTTTCTTTCTTTCTTTCTTTCTTTCTTTCTTTCTTTCTTTCTTTCTTTCTTTCTCCTTTTTGGCCCGGTGACCTTTCCTTTTGGTGATCAGCACACAGCCACTCAGATCTCCTCTGTGGCTTTAGCCTTCTTTGCTTTACCATTCTTGATATCTCTATTTGCTTTCCTCTTATGTATGGTGGGAACAGTATTTGGCAGTTAGCTTGCCAGTCATACATGCTTCTGTCTTTCTCACACACTCCTGAGAAGAGTTCTTTATCAAGACACAAAACACATAAGACACCAAGGAATTGGCATGTCTAACATTTAGAAATAAAATTATACTAAAGTTAGTAACTGTGTATATTAAATAAAATATTAAGAAATAACCCCCTTCCTAATCCTCTCAGATATGACTAAGCTCCGGCTGTCAAAGCTGTGGGCTATGACTACTCCCAGGCCTTGGAGGCCTGACGGCCTATGCCCCAAACTGAGTGTCAAATAAATTCTCTTTCCCCTAAGTTGCTTCTTCACAGGTCACTGAAATAAGAAAAGTAGCTAGTAATTCATAAGGTAACATTATATTTCCTGGAGTTGTTTTAAAAGTTTAGATTTAGGCTGCCAATTTGTATTCTTTATTGATTATTGTATTCTATTACTGATTACAGCACACCTGGGTCCATTTTGATCATATTTCAGGTTAAAGCAATTATCAAAATGTCGTTAGAGCTGTTATTATCAGGCAAAGATATTTGTGATTAGGCTGATTTTGAGGTCTTGCCCGGTTTTTTTGTTTTGTTTTTTGTTTTCGAAGCAAGTCTGTCTGACTCAGGTGCCCAAGGACTAAATCCCATCTTCTTCAACACTCACTCCCTCCCAATCTCCAGCAAATGTGTGCAAGGCACCAGTTTTGCTCCCCTGATGGGAGACCGTTCTAATCTTTCTCCATCCCCGGGAACTCTGCACCTCCTCAGGGTCCTTTTTATCTATTCCTTAACTTGGGGATCTACCCTCATTTTTGGTTTGTTTTAGACAGTTTCACTCTGTACTTTAGGGTGGCTTTGCACTCACAGCAATCCTCCTGCCTCAGACTCCCAAAAGCCAGCGGTTACTGGTGTGAGCCACGGATGCGCTTCCGGCCGCTCGTGTGAGGATGAGGATTCTCAATTCCCAGACAGAAGCATAAGATCAGTTGCGGGAAATCACATTTCAAGCTGCACTCAGGAAGCAAAACAGAGTAAGTGATGAAAATAACAGAGAATTATATTTCATGATATAAGAAAAAGTACCACAACTGTTTCCGCCCGGTTTCGAACCGGGGACCTTTCGCGTGTGAGGCGAACGTGATAACCACTACACTACGGAAACTTGTTAGCAGGACCTCTTCGTATTCAGCAATTCTCTCAATATGGTTTGCTTCTGTTAGGTTCTATGCATGGTGACACGAGAAAGTGTCTACTGTATTTAAATCTAAGAAACAGGACTTATCAGAAAACTAGGAGCTCATAATTGGGACCTGAAACTACATTATCATTATACAACGGTCTGAATAGGAAAGACTAAGACAAAGTTCAGTAGTTTCTCCAAATTACCGTTGTTATTAAAATTAATCGCTCTAAATAGATTTTAATAGCTTAAGGGGTTACTTCAAAATCATCCTACAGCCAATATGAACTGGTGAGTCACCCTGACCTAGGGATCACGGCTCCGCATATACACCGGTGACGCCATCGCATGGACCGACGTGGAATTTGCTCTACAAAGAAGTGATGAGTTACGGTAAGACTGTGTGGCAGGAGGCTTGCTATGAATTGGAACAGACTGGTTACAGAATGAAAAAGTCTCAAAACACAACGACAATAAGAGTAATGATATCGGTGTGATCTTTTTGTTCCTTGTTTTGCTTTGTTACAGGCAAACTCAGACAGGAATGGATTTTCTTCATTAAATTTCCATGAATCCAGAAAAAGGTACGAGTCGAGCCAGCCAGGAGTCGAACCTGGAATCTTCTGATCCGTAGTCAGACGCGTTATCCATTGCGCCACTGGCCCCGTACACGTAAGCTCTTGGGTGGGGCAACTAACACTATTTCGAGGTTTGAATTTGTGCTGCCCTCCTGATTTACGTTTGACTTAGGATAATAGATTTTAAATTCTCTTTTATTTTTATTCCTCTTAGGTTTGTTTCTGCCCTTCCCCCCAATAAAACGGCGGCGAGAGACGTCCTTACGTCATCTTTCTAATCACGCTCTCATTCATTCAACCAATATTGCTGGATACTCGCGAGATTAAACAGTAAAAAAAAAGCAGAGTTCCCCGTGCCCTCGAGAAAATAATATGGTAGTTCTGATACAAACATTGACGCTCTAAATAAAACTTTGATGGATTTAGAGGAAAAATAATACAGAAAGGGAAAGTGAAACATGTTACGGCATCCTCTGATATTTTTTCTTGTCTCCCTGTAGGTTGTTTGACCTCCGACCCCAAACATTTACCAAACAAGATCGCAACAGGCAAGTTCTCAGCATGCTGCCTTTATGAGAATATGTCAATTCTGGTACATATTTGGTTACTTTCTAAGCAAAGATGGTTTTCATATGTGTGTTTCAGTCTTTCTGTATTTTTGAAAAGGCATCTTTATTCTCATGCACTGTAAATAAATCAAGGACTGTTGAACAGAATTTAGTTGCTTTATGTTGAGACTATACATGTTGAGGTTAGAAAACTAGTTTTGGTGCATATAGTTTCAACAACCCTTAATGTGCATGCACGTGTGTATGTTTTCCACATCTAAGCATTAAGGGAAGTCTACTTAACACTTTCTGCTCAAAAATAGGACTCTTTGTCATCAGGTTTTGTACACAGACTGGGAATTTGGTTATTTTCCACTCCATCGCAGAATGGTGCTATTATATATAAAGACTAAAGAGAAAGAAAATATTTCAAAAAGAAATCAATTACATTGAAGTCTGTCACCAACACAAAGTCACAAGAGACGTGATTACAATCCCAATATTAAGCAGGTGGAGACAAAAAACGTCAAGGTTAACCTCATCTTCTGATCAGTACTTCGCTAGCAAGCTCCAAGCATCGTTCTACCTGAACTCTGTCTCCAGCCATCCTAGAAAAAAAGCATGCACTTTTATGTGCTTGGATTTCCAGTAATGAAGCAAAATCTGGTGCCTCCAAGTCCTGCCACACAGAGAAAGAGAGCCAGAACCTAGGGCATCTCTAAAAGTCCATTCTGTCTGTCCAGAATGGCTTTAGCCCAGATGACTGTATGCTCTGTCCACACACCCTGTTCTTGTGGTTTAAATCTGTAAATAACTCCCTTTGTTTTTCAGTGTTTGAAGGTCTTATTTGACTGCCTCGATTTACTAAGCCATGCCCACTGCAAGGTATTGTTTTTGACGGGATTAAAACTTATGCGGCTATTCTACAGAATAGCCTAGATTCTAAGTGGACCCACTGTGTCCTGCTACATCAACGTTTAATTACATTACCGGGCCATACAGTCTGGTCAAGCTAACATATTAAGCGATAGCTGTGATGAACTCTCTCCCTCTGAGTCTCAATGTATTGTTCTTTGGTTTTGCTCCAAGGGATAAGGAAAACTCTACCTCTCTTCTTTAATGTGAGCAGTATGTGACACAGAGCTCTAGATTTTCTTTAGTCTCAGATGTATGGAGCAGAGTCATTATGAGGTTTCTATGAACCTGCCTTCCTAGTCATAGTGGAGGCTGCGTGGAAATAATATTCACTCTCATATTTCTGTTGCTTGCTTGTTGGTTTTGATTTTTTGAGACAGGGTCTTCTGTTGCAAGACTGACCTCATGGTCTCGACAGTTGAAGCTGACCTTGAACTTCTCACTCTCCTGCCTTCACTTCCCAAGTGCTAAGATTATAGGTATGAGCTCAACTCACACATATCTGTAAAGGATTGATCAGGGCTTTGTTATCTTCTTAGATATTCCACGCAAATGTCATAAACTTCAGTCAAAGAAGAAATACCAACCTAATACAATACCTCTTTGGTTGTCTGGTATCGACCACAATTTAGTTAAAGCTATAGTGTGTGACTGAGCCTTTGAACACACCATTAGCAATATGATGGCTAACTGTAAGATTAAGATGCAGGGGTTGGAAAGATGACTCAACAGTTGAGTTCTATTCTTTCAAAAGACCTCAGTTCCCAAGTTAGGCAGTCAGTTAGCTACTGCCTGTAAGCTCCAACTCCAAGGGATTTAACTCCCCCTTCCAGACTCAAGGGCCAGTTTTTAGACAAGTACATTGGTGTGTGATCACCCGCGTGTGTGTGTGCACGCACGCGCGCACACACACACACACACTCTTAAAATAAAAGAAACAGGTGAATGTAAGAACTCTAATACCCACAGACTCTCACTGTGCCCCTCTCTTGTCATCCAATGGCTGTCTGTCTTGGTTTAACAAATCCTTCAACTGTCGACACAGTTTAGAAATATTGAAATGTTGAATTTAGTATCATTGCTGGGCCAATAGGTCTAAGGAAACCCAACCAATTGTAACTGCAGGTTTCATTTGTGAAGTTACTTTCAAAACTATGGCAACAGTTTGTAAACTTGTTTGAATTGTACTTCAAGGATGGTTTTATTTTAACAGAAGACTGAGTAGGTTGGCAGCAGGAACAAATACACAGCACCAGGGATAATACAGAAATTTTGGAAATGCTCTTTACTGGACAATGCATTAAATCACTCTTTGGACAAGCATTATAAGAAGCCTTTCCCTCCGCAGACATCACACACGGGCATCTCCTTTATCCCTTTCCAAGAATGGGCTGTTAATTATGAAGGCTTGAATTTTTTAAGGCTTGAGTCTGAAATTCTTTTTGTTAATTCTAGAACCAAGACAGAGGTAGGTGAAACCAAATTTTACAGAGGGAAAGAACTGAGGACAGTTAAAGGATGATCAAAATCTTAAATTTCAGTTTACCTTAAAAGTCATAAAATAAAAAGCTTGCTTGCTTCATGGACCCGTTTGGGGGTTGGGAATGTTCTGATCAACATAAGTGTAACTAACACACACACAGTGTCTTTATGCTCCCCGCCTACTCGCTTTTCCCTTAACGCCTGGCTGGTACTTTTTTCAGTATGATAAGCTAGAGAGGTCTTGTCCTTCGAGGGAACTTCCTTCTTGCGCATCCAGCCTATAGTAGTAATTTTCCGGCCCATCCGGACCAGGACTCAGTTTTCCTAGAGCTGAGAGGTTTCTTAGGTCTTCGGAGCGAAGCCGAGAGCATTTTTAAGATTTGGGGAACTGCCTGGGTCATCTTCAATAAAGAGGCTGAGAATACATCCAACAAATGTAATGTTCATTCCTTTTCTTTGTTGATTTGAACCGCAGAAAGCGTGCCGGCTCCGTGGCTTAGCTGGTTAAAGCGCCTGTCTAGTAAACAGGAGATCCTGGGTTCGAATCCCAGCGGGGCCTTTTTGTGGTTTTTCCGCTGCTCGATGAAATGGTCTGTTCGAGATTAACATTAAAATCATCTTGCACTACCCGCCCTTCTCCAAAGTATTAACTCAGATTAAGTGAGGTTTAATTTACAAAAATAAATAAATAAATAAATAATAAAACTGAGGTTATTTCATTAAGAACACATATGTACATTTCTTGGTGTTACTACATTTTTGTTCCACATAGTACCTTTCTCCCTTAGCAAACACAAAAATTATCAGGGAATACAGACAGTAAACAAAATACTCTGCAAGAACTATATAACACCTCTGGTTGTTTTATTTTCTTTCTCGGGAATTCTTGAATGGGTGTACTCTCATAATCTGCCCCTACTAGTTTGTTTCTTTTACTTACTTATTTTTTAAATCCATTTTTGAAATGACTAGCAAGTCTGTTGTGGAAAGCCCTACAGCACCTCTGACAACCATGTAAAACAAGCTGTAATTTATTTCAAAGCTCTATGATGCTCAGAGATTTGGGGAAAGAAATATCTGAAAACCTATCCAGGAGAGCATCCACACAGTCACCTGTCACAGAGTGAGTAACATTCTGAACACAGAGACTTGAAGACAACTTAGCAGTGAGGAATCTTCCCCCAAATTCTGAAATATGAGGAAATTAAAAAGTCTGGAGAAAAATGTCACTTTTACTCTTAGCTGAGTGTTCTCACCAAGACCCAGGAAACAGAAACTCAGCTGCCAAGCCCCTATTCAATTCCCAAGATCCACAGGATGAATGCCAAGCCCGGTTTTATGACTTGTGTGGAGACAGAGCAGCCTGATTCTCTGAGGAACAGCTTAGGAGGCAATTGCACTTTCTGATCCCCGTGTTGAACAGCAAAGATTGTGAGAAGGCAGCTTTCTGATTCACAAGATTTTTCCTCTCTGCTCACAAACTCCCTCTCTCCATGCCCTCCAGTGCTGGCATATCGCTGCCCCCTTCTCTTACCAAACCTGCCTCATCTGCACCACACAAAATGCAGAAACTAGGCACTCAGGTACTGTTTTTATATGGCAGGTCTAATAAAAAGATCAGCGGCATGGGGTATTAAGATCACAAAAGGTTGACCAATTTATCCAAATAGCCCGCCTTCTCTTTAAGAGTAACGGTTGTTTTTTTGTTTGTTTGACTTTGTTTCTAAGCATCTGTCAATAGGACTGCCTGCCAATTCTGATCTTTACCTAATTACTTCGGTCAACCACAGCAAGGTGAGCTCCCTCAAGCATTTGATATAAGCCAAGTTCTTGCTCCAAAAGGAGTACAGGACGGTCTATCGTGAGCAGATTATGAGTGACCATGGCCTTGGAGCATGAATTCAGGTTTCTCTGTATAACACATTCTTCTGAAAGTGGATTTTAATGTTTTACAGTCACAGAAAAGCAACAACAAAAGTCATTAACCAATGTGCTTACCACAGATACCTTGGTGTACATATTGGGTAAACAGATTATATCAAAGGGTGCGAGGGATCTCTGCCATTGATTTCAAATACTATCTGATGACAATCTTAGCTTTGGGGTTGATGAAAGACAAAGCTTTTCTATGTTAATACATTCAGTAGTCAATACAGAAACTGGTTGATAAATGGCTATTAAGGGGACTAAAGACAGTCCAAAATCATTTTGGTACTTGATCTTTAACATGCCAACTGCCCAAACCATGAGTACTAATCATAATCTTCCACACAAATACGTGACTTTTCCCGTACTGTTTGTACAGTAGGAGTGCCAATGAACTTTTCTAACAATGTATATGCATTTCTTTATCATAATAAAACTACCAACACTTCATTTTTCCTCAAATTCACCAAAAACCACCCTGACCTGTGCCTGTGTGTCTTGTTTACAAACTAGGAACCTCAACTAAGGAATTGCCTCCATCAGACTGGCTTGTGGTCATGATTGCTTAGTGGTTGATATGGGAAGGCCCATCACATTATAGGCAGTGCCACCCTGGGTAGACGTTTTGGGGAACAAGGTGATAAGCATCCTTCATCCATGGCCTCTACTTCAGTTTCTGTCTTCAGGTTCAGGTCCTGATTTCCCTTGATGACGAATTGTAATCTGTAAACTGAAATGAACCCTTTCCTCAACAAGTTGGTTTTGGTTAGCATTTTATCAGAGCAACAGAAAGCTAACTAGAACTGTCTTTATTTCCAAATGTCCCAAATTAAATTATTTTCTTAGAGGTTCTTTTCAGTATTTCTGTTCGGCTTTGTCTGGCTGTAGTATCTAGTAACAACTGGCTTGCCTCGACTTCCTGAGTGATGTACAAGGTCTGGTTTGGCCTAGCTGAGGATGACCTTGAACCTCTGACCTTCCCACCTTCACTTGTAGTAAGTTTACAGGTGTACGGCACCATACCCATGGCATATCTTTGTAACAGTCTGTTCACTCCTCAAGCTGGGGCTGAACCTGCCCTGTTCTCTTGTATCTCTAGAGACAAGCCCGTCCGTGCCTGACCATCAACTGTGTGATGGTTAATTTAAAACGTCAAGTTGAGCAGCCATGGGATCTCTAGATTTCTAGGACTTACATAACTGAACTAAGTCGATTGCCATCCCTAATGTGATGGGCTTGATCCAGTCTTGGTCTGAATGTGGGGATAGTGTGGTGGGTTGGGGATAAGTAGCTTCATGATCTGACCATCTGCTCTTTGGATTTTCAGTTCTTCCCAACTGGATCGAACCATGCCACTGGACTTCCTTGTTTTCCAGCTTGCAAACAGAAGGTCATGATAGTTCTCAGCCTCGATAACTGTGTGCTATGTCTTCACGATAAACCTCTCTGAACATTTGTATCTGTGCAGACATCAGTGATAATAAGCCAGGAATTAAAGAGTTAACATTCATCTGAATTCTTATGTAACAGACAAGCAGAGACAAAGAAAATAATAAAATCTCTACTTTTACTTTTGAAGCTACCTTGTAAGTACACAGTGCTTCCACTGTACAGATAGAGTAAGAAAGAGAAAATATTAAATATTTACTGAAGAAAGAAAAGAAAGTTTGACTAGACTTTAAAGCAATTAGGTTTTTTAAAAAAAAAAACAGTTGTCAGGGGTGGGATTCGAACCCACGCCTCCAGGGGAGACTGCGACCTGAACGCAGCGCCTTAGACCGCTCGGCCACCCTGACCCACAGGGAAAGCGCTCCATCCTGATCTTACTTCTACCTTAAAATTATACTCTCCGCTCTATAATTTCGTTTTGCTTTGATTTCACCTAGGACTTGGGAACTCTTCGCACAAACTAGTCTCTGCTTCTAAACGAACTTCCTCCAGAAGCAACTAATAAAGCTCAGAACCCTTCGCCTTCTGGGAGGCGGGAAGCGCGGCCGGGACTGCAGCTCGGTCTGCTTCAGGTCCGTAGCAGTGCTCCCTAGCCTGTCACTCCGCTCATCCAGGGCCCTCGGGAAGGCGACATCCCCCAAGCACACCCACTGGCCAAAGGCAAAAGCTTCTTCTCAGGGACCAAAACAAAACTGAAAACCAGAAACTGTTTTTCTCCTAAACCCGCCCAACGCACACTATAGCAATCCTCCACAACAAAGGATTTTCCAAATGCAAATCAAATGTAACCGGATGACATAATTTTTAAATGTGTTGTTGTTGTTGTTGTTGTTGTTGTTGACAGTCTCAACCGCCCTGGGTCCTCACTGGAAGTCAGAGAAACTGGAGCTCTGGTTTCAGTCAGCTTTAGATCCAGTCAGCTGAAGAACCGCAGACAAATCGCTCTGGCTTGGTGGGCTTTAGAAATTGTTCTACCCGACTCTGCATTACCCTTGGTTTTAGTTTTTGAGATTTAAGAATTTCATTGTTGTCCAAGCCGGCCTCAACTTCCGGAGCACTGAGCTCACAGGCTTGTATTGCCGAGTCTAGTCTAGAAACTGCTTTTTTCTTTCTTCTTCGTTTCCTTTTTTAATTTTTTCTTATTTCTAAACAGCTTCTATTGTGTAAATTTCATTGATGAAACACTGCTTAGTCCCTGACACTGTGAATACAATTTCCAGCTCTCGATACCCAGATAGATGCTAAATCTGAAGTTCTGCTGTTTAAAACAAGATTATAGTTAACAATGTGTCACATACTTGACAATCGCTGAGAAATTTTAAAGATTCTCACCACAAAACTAAAGTGTGTGAGGTAACAGGTGGGTTTGTAACTTCATTTAGCTTTTCCACAAAAAATCAGAATATTTTCTACCCCTTAAGTATATATTATCCTGACTTGTCAATTTTAAACGAGTTTAGGGAATGCCCCATACTATGTGTCTAACAGACCCTTCACACGATTGTGAGGCAGTGTGGTCTGAGTACTGCTTGGGTTAAACAAAATATAGTATTTTTATAATTTTTAGAGAAACGCCCCTCCAATATTAGCAAAAAGTTAGAAAAACTCATAGGTAATGCCTTTGATAACCTTCTAGGAGAGCAATTCTTCCCTGATCAATTAAATCAGAATGTCTGGAAGTGTTACCTGATGACAAGTTTTTAAATTTATCATCATCATCCTCATCATCATCATCAACAGGAACTCTATATCACCCTGGCTGTCCTGGACCTGTCGGGGATTAAAACTTACTGTGTAGCTCAGGTGGGCATTGAATTTGTGGTCCTCCTAGCTCCATCTCCAGAGTGCTGAGATTATAAGATTCACTATGCCCAGTTCTGAGATCCCTTTTCTCTCTACCCTTAGATAAATATGTGGCCTGCAGGTCCTCATATTTTGTGCGAAGTTTTACAGATACATATTAGGATTTACATCACACGTTAAACACAGTGATGCAATTGTCTACCTTTCCTAGTTATTTAACATATTTAACGTGTGTGTGCGTGTGTGTGTGTGTGTGTGTGTGTGTGTGGGCGACCATGATCTACGACAAACATGTGGATATCAGAGGACAAATCATTCCACCATGTGAGTCTGTGGCATTGAACTCAGGTCATCAGGCTTGGCAGGTAAGAGTCTTTATCTGGTAAACCATCTCACCAACCCTCCAATGCATTTTTGAAAGGATGTTTCGACTATATTTTCTGTGGATTTTTACAAGTAAAATATTTGAATAAAATGAACACATTTATTTATTTACAGAGATAGGGTGTTAGTTACTATATAGCTTAGGCTGACCTTGAACTGATCTATAGTTCAAGCTTGCTTCAAATATATGACAATTCTCTTGCCTCTGACTTCTGAATTCTGGGGATTACAGGCGCATGTCACCATACTCAATTAAATTAATTCTCTTAAATCAAAGTTAAATTATACTCTTCTCCTAAGAGTACAGTATAAGACAAGCTGCATAGGGTGGCTAGCATTTGAGATAAAAAAGAGAAGAAAGACACTGGGCACTGGGGACCTATGAGGTGATGGAGGAAAGAAGCTGCAGTGGTTTGAATATGTCCCTCAATTGTCATTTGTTTGGAGACTTAATTGTCCAGAGTCATGTGTGGGACAGAAGCAGTGCTAGGGATAGAACACGGGACTGGTGCATGGTGGGCCAGAACTCTACTGTGGAGCTGCCTGCACGCTCTTGGTACATCTGGCAATGTGGTGGGGTTTACAAAGTTACCATAGTAGGGATAGAAATGAAGTGACTTTGAAACAAGGCTGAGAGCAGGAAGCCATCAGCACAGTGGCCTCTTTGAAGGTAGTTTGATCTTCCTGAGTAGCTCCCATCTCTGCCTGTTCTGGCAAAACCCCCGGGCCTAGGCCTGGGACCATATAGAACAGCCCTGCTGTAACAGCACTTTCCCAGGCAGCGTTCATTCCTGTGTCAGTTTAATCCAGTCCCTCTTACTGTGATAAAGAAAGAAAAGTTCAGAGACTGCCTTCAGCAAACAAACATGCGTTTCTTTCTCTTTCTTTATTTGGTAACATCCATTCTAGAAGCTGGAAAAATACGGTAGAAGTGGAAGAGATTAGATGCACACACAGGCCATTGACAAAACAAGTTCCATACAAACAGGAGGACACTGGGACACACACAAATAGGGACAAACTATTCAGCTGTGTGGCACATCATGGTGCAACTTTGGGGACCAGAAGGCAGGATGCCTGGTTAGGCTGCATTGAGGAAAGGCACAGTGTGGAAAAGGATGGCGGTGGAAGGGAAGGGAAGGGAAGGGAAGGGCCTGTGAGGTGGTTAAACATTGCAGTGAGGTCCGAGGGAGCATGCAGCGCCTGATAAAACAGTGATGCTACCTAAGCGTGCTGAATCAAAGCTGGTCGACGTGCTAGGCGTGGTGGATACGGCTATGTTTCCAGCACTTGGAAGGCAGAGGCAGGAGGATCAGGAATTCAAGGCCAGTCTAAGCTACATACCTCTATCTTAAAACACACACACACACACACACACACACACACACACACTCTACCTAGTGGAGTCAATAATGTGAGGTTGGATTGACCTTTAGGGAGGTCAAAAAAAGAGGTGTGTATATATATGTGTGTGTGTGTGTATGTGTGTGTGTGTGTATCTGTATGTATGTGTATATGTGCATATATGTATATGTGTGTATATATATGTATGTATATATGTGTGTGTATATATAATATATAATATATAACATATATTATATATATATTATATATATATAATATATAATATATATATATTATATATATATTATATATATATATAATATATATATATATATATAAAAAAGACCTGGAGGGTTTGTTTAGAAATTTCTCCTCTATTAGAACCCTGTCTTGTTCTCCAGCCCTATTCATCTCCACTCCTCTGTCTCTTGCTAGCTTGCTCACAGTGCTCTCAAACAAGCAGGGCCAATCTCCTCTATCCTATAGAACATGACATAGAAAATTTAAGATACAGTGTTTGGACACATCCTGAAAGAGAGGACAAAAGACCATAAAAGCCAGGGTAGGGAGGATGGCTGAGCAATGCTCTCTTCTGGGCTCTTGTAATCATGATTTCACAGGTGCTAAAATAGGCCCTGTTAACAGTTAGCCTTGATAGGGGAGGGGCTCATGCAGCCCTGACCCTCCCAGCTCAGCTATTGGCTGCTGACTGATTGTAGGAGAGGTGTGTTCAGTCACATCTGCTCTCTTGAGCTCAGAGGATAGCTCTAAATCCATATTCTCATGACAGCCCATTAAACTCAGTGGGCCAGGTTTGAAGCAAGAAGGGGGTATTGATGAGGAGAGGGGAGGAAAATAAGACAGAATAGAGGAGAATGAGATTAATTAGAATGCATTTATACGTGTATGAAGCTGTCTAAAAATTTAATTAACAAAAAAATGAGATATAACTGAATAACTCTAGGGACAGGATAAGTGTATCTAATTGGACCAAATTCACTTCATTTGCCTGTCACATTTCCTCAAAGTCCCTTTATAGGATTTTAGCCCAATACCTTCCTTTCTTAGCATCCTGTGGTTTGGTTTGGTTTTTCCTTACCTAAAACCTGTTGTTCCACATACCCCTATTCCAGATGTTTCTGCCATAATTGCATGCCAACCTAATTCCACTTGGTCCCTCAGGTGATTGTGTCAAGTCCTCCTGTATAGGCTCTGGCCTGAAGCAATATGAGCACTGGAAATAGTTTAGGATTCAGCTCTCGCCCTCCCCAGTGTTAGTACAGAAACAAACTAGGATGGCCTTTCCCCTGCCCTGTCTGGCAGCACCTTCCCAGTGTGAATTAATCTCCATCCACCAGGAAGAAGCAGGACTGCGAGAAGCCGGCAGTCGAAGCGTCAGGACACGAGGAAGCAGTCAAAGGAAGGCCAGGTCATGAAGCTGAAATATTTGTTACGGTGCCGCTTGGCTAGGTGAGAAAGGAATCAGTTTAGAATGGAGAGTATCTCTGTCTCCCGAAGCAGAGCCTTCCCCAAGCGGGGACAAGGGAATGTTGTCCTGGACAGTAGCAATGACTGTGATTTTCTCAGGCCCATTGGCAGTTGGACAGATGGTCAGGGGCTTTTTACCACAGGACCACAGACAAAAGAAGGGGCGGATGGGGCCAGAGAAAGAGATGCTAGGGAAAGCATAGATAAGCGATCCGTCACTCATGTTGTAGAAGGAAATGTCTCCTGATTCATAGTCCAGAAAAACCCCAACTCGGCGAGGGGGCCCTGCTAACCGGAGAGGGGTCCGGAGTGGGGTGAGGGCCCAGTACCCATTTCCATACAACTCCACAGCCCAGAACCCATTATCAGGAGTCATGGGGTCAAACCCTTTCTTTACCACATTCTCCCTACATACACCAATTGCCCAGTCAGTTCTGTCTCCCACCTCCACCTCCCAATAATGTCTCCCTGAAGTAAAGGTCTCACGGCCCAACACACAGGGCCAGGAGTCAAATCTCTCTGGTCTATCAGGCAGGATCTGACGTGAATCTTCCAATCGAACCGACTTTGAATTTTCATACAGGAAGAGGTGGGGGTGGGCTGTGTCTGGATCCAGAGTCACGTCAACTGGAGGCAAAGAGAGACTGCATCAGCATGTAGGGTATCAGGACTACTCGACCTATCCCTCCTTCCCAGAGACATGGAGCAGAGTTGCAGAAGCTATAATAAGAGTCCCTGTAGCAAGACAGCTATCAGGCCACTCACTAGCTGTCCTTCTCTCCAGCCCCATCTCTTACTGGCAGCTACAGAGTGACTTAAGAACTGACTACCAAATTGGGTATTGACAAAGGAGCTTTTCTGCTAGCTATCATCGGTGGTTCTCAGGATGCCTCACAGAAAGCGCTGAGACCATTCCTGTCACCTTCCCTGTTTCTATCCTATTACTAAGGAGGTTGTCAGAGTGCAAGCCTCACAGGGCTGTGACTCCCAGGGTAGGGCTTCAGAGGCAGTGAGGAGCTCAGAACCACTACTGACCTTCATGCAGTGCAGTCTTTTTGCATCCTGGAATGTAAAAAAAAAAGAGACTATCAGTGGTGGGTTAACAGGTAGGAGAGAGAAAATCTTATGGCTCAAAAAGAAGAAGGCCACTTACTGAGTTCTTCCAGAAGTCTCTCTGGAAAGCAAACAAAACTATGTCAGTGGCTTTATATATATATATAATGGGAAAGAGGAAGGAGGAAAACCAGAATGAGAAACACATAAAGGGACACTGTTTACTCTGTGGTGTCCTGGTGACACGAACACTGCCTGCAAACCAGGAATAAAAATGCCGGCAGCAAACTAAAATAAAGTATAAAAATAAAGACCCCACCAGAATATTTCTAAGAAATCATCTGGAAGTTCCTCCTGGTTTAAGATTTAGGAGTAGATCTTAATAATGAGATTCTTCCTGGGAAATAGAGTTGGACTGGCCAGAGAGCCTAAATTTGGACTGTGAAAGAATATCAGGTCCACAATGACACTTGGAGCTGATTCTGACTCTGCCTGGGGCACATGCAGTTTTCTTCATATTAGGTACTTGTCACTTTTGAAGGTTTATAATTCCTTCCAACCTCAGACTTTTAAATTCCAACATCTTCCTGTTGGAAGTCATCCAAACAGGCCTGAATCCAACCTCCCTGGAACTGTGACACAAAGCCTTTGGGGACACTGTGACTCACCTTTAGAGCCAAATTCCTTCTTCCGCAGACTGGATCTTTCCTTGTATAGTTTCCAAATGAAAAATATGGACCCAATGGTGAGAAGTACTAAGGCCAGTAAGATGATAGCCACAGCTACTATCCAGGGAGTCAGCCTTGGCACGAAGGGAGCTAAAAAAGAAAACAAAACAAAAACAAACAACAAACAAACCAAAAAGGACATTGGTTGGGAAACTGAGTAATTTCAGCTTCTCTCCGGGTACCAAAGGAGAACAGAGATGGGGGTGCTCTTGGTGTTCTCCCACCTCCTACAGCAAGAATTGCTCCTTCATGCTAAGCTTTTCAGAAAGATTTGACCCTGGACCAAAGCAAGCACTGAAGAGCCAGTTGGGGTAAGAACATGTGAAATAAAAATTTACAGCAACCTCTTGTTAACTATCATTGAGGTGGTTGAGGTAAAAAAGGAAGAGGAAAGGTGACTGCATGCAAGATAGAATGGAAGTTATTGGCCAATAAACAAGGAATGATTCCTGCTAAACCACAGGTAATAAATTGGAAATGATGAAAGTTCTTGGAGGAACTTGGTGGTCTTTGGCAGCCTTTATGGAGCTCCACTGTGGAACAAGGAAGGGAGGAGAGGTTCAGGACACAGTCAAATCAGAAAAATAATTCTCCCTGCTTATTGAAGGAGAAGGGTCCAGTCAGGAAGGACCCCAGAGGCAAAGCTTCTCTGTGACCTGTTTCTCTGGAATAAACTCTGGAATGTTTATGAGACTGGCATGGAGGTGTTGTGTGCAGACTAAGGCGTAAAACCCAGGACCTTCTGCATACCATGCAAGCACTCTATCACAGAGATACAACCCAGCCCTCAGTATCTTTATTCTAATTAAGTTGGTAGGGCTTCCTCAAGTCAGCAGGCCAGAGCTATAGGGGAAGATGTAGACAATTTTGCCATGATGTCCTTTCTGAGCAGGGTCCCAAGTCATATTGACCTGAGTCTCTGACATCTTGAGAACCCAGTACTAGTTCCACTGACCTGGTAAGGAGATCTCTACGTCCTTCTCCTCGCCCAGGAGGATATTCTGGATGCAGCAGGACACATTCTCTATGGAGCTGTCTCTGATCATCAGCGAAGCTGCCACAGTGAACAGGCCTTCCTCATCATGCTTCTTGGACTCTGACGTGGACGGTAGCATATCTCTGCTGGCTGTTCTCCACTGCACCTGAGGCTCTGGGTACCATCTGGAGGAGGTGCACTCCAGCTCCATGTCTCCATTCTCTTGAACCTTCATACTGATGTGAGGATCTGAGCCCACAGCTATTAGAGAGAAACTGACCTTAATCTTTCAGTGGATGCTTTCCTGGGAACATGATAATCTTCATTGAGAAAGACAGACAGGAGGCAAAAGTAGACTGGGGCTGGGTAGGATTCCTCTAATCCTAACCCTTCTGTATGAAGACTGAAGGATCAATAAAAACAATGTCTTATATTAGAGATGAAGCCTTATTGAGATCACACCCTTCAATATAAGGAAAAAATCTGATGAGTGCACATGGAGGTGCAACCATCAAGAACAGCAAGAACAATGGCTAAAAGGTACCTTAGGAGCTCTAGAGTCAAGAAAGACCTCTGTGGTTAGAAGTGCATAACGTGATTTGGGGGATGAGATGACTATGGTTAGAGTATTTTAGTATGGAAGGAAAAGCATTCTCCTTAGACAGATTATCATGTAGCTCAGGCTGGCCTCAAACCTCTGAAGATAACCTTGAACTTCTGATCCTCTTGCCTCTACCTCCCAAAAGCTGGTATTACAGACATGTGCCACCATAAATCATTTTTATACAGTGCTGGAGATCCCACCCGGGGGCTTTGCACATGCTAAGCAAGCACTCTTCCAACTGAGTCACACCTCTACTCCCCAAAAGACTATATTCTTGAGAACAGAGTTTGGAATTTTGTTTTGTTTTTCCCCTTGAGGTTTGTAGTTGATAATTTAACTTTCTTTTACCTAGGATGCTAACTCGAGAATTTTCTTAAACGGTTTCAACTTCATCTTTCTTCACAGAATTGTGCCCCAACAAAAATCAACACAGGGGACACACAACTGTAATCTTTGCACTCAGGAGGTGGAAGGGAGAAGAAGCAGGAGTTCAAGACCATCCTCTGCTATATAATGAGTTCAAGACCATATCTCAATAACAACAGAGAATGTGATGGTCCAGGCCTTTAATCTGAGTGCTGGGAAGACTGAAGCAGGTGACTTTCTATGAGTTCTAGGTCAGCCTGGTTTGCATAGCAAGTTTCAGGCCAGTCAAAGCTACATAGTAACACCTTGATCCAAAAACATCAATCAAACAAACAGCAACAGAAAATTAGCAGCAACAAAGTTGCTACTAATAAATAAAGCTACTCTTCTCATCTATTTCCCTCTCTTCCTCTTTCCTCTTTTCCTACCTTTTTTTCCTTCTCCCCTCTCCCCTTCCACAGTTCTACAGGATATAGAAAAATTCTGGGCTATAGAAAAGTATCCTTAAACAACATCTCAACAGCTCTTCATATTTCAAACTAGTGTGTATGAAAATGTAAACTCATTTTATGAAAATGGCCATCATTTCTAAAAGATAATCACAGCGAGATTCTAAGTAGCCAAGGTCAATTTTGAACTTCTAATCTTCCTGCTTGTATTTTCCAGTTGCCGGAATTACAGGATGTCACTTCCCAGTTGAAATATACACAAACACACAAGTGTGTGTGAATATATACATATATGTTTATATTCATATATATTATATAATTTTAAGATGCCCTTCCCTAAATATGACACGAATTTAAATATGGCAAAACATGTCAATGTATTTTTGAGCTAGGGATACAGTTAAGTTGGTAGATTCCTTTCCCAGCACCTAAAGAGCAGGTGTGTCATTTGCCCGTAATTCTGTACTCCTGTACATGGGAGGAGGCAAGATAAAAATTGCATGCAGCAGCTCCCACATGGTCTAGCGGTTAGGATTCCTGGTTTTCACCCAGGCGGCCCGGGTTCGACTCCCGGTGTGGGAAGCTCATTCTTTTGAGCTGGTTTGTTCCATACATATGATTCTAGTCCTTGATAAAAAGGACTTCAAAGTGTTCTTAAAATCTGTGGAGTTTGAGACAGAGGTATGTCAGCTCCTTTCTCAAAAGTATCAAGTTAAATACCTAAATGAGAACTAACGAAAGGTAATATACACACTAGTCTAAGATGTTGACATTTCTTTATAAGTATATGGTGCTTTACCATTAACAAGGTATTTTTCACTTATCTATTTCCTTGTTGCAAATTCTTGCTGGATTTAGCTTTCTGGTTTCACAGTAGGAAAAACGGAGTGGGAGATTTGCTTGATTTGGATCACTAACAAGAAGGGAAATTAGAGCTCAGTGTATTCTTTCCTTATTATCTCAGAGAGGGAGAAGGAGAGAATACGAGTAATATGAGTAAAAGCATTTTGGAGGTGGATCAAGAACTTTAGCAACGGACCACACTCTGTTGGGTGTCAATCCTTAGGCACTAATCCACGAAGCTGCTCAGAGCATCTAACATGCTCACCACAGCCTACGTAAACGTAAAAACATACACAATTTAAACTGGCATACAAATTTACTGGAACTGGTCCAGTAAATTATGGTGTACCTTGTAAAAGAATGTAATAGCCAGATGTGGGGGTACACAGTTCTAATCTCAGCACTGTGAAGGTAGAAGCAGGAGGATTTCCAGAACTACATAGCAGATATTGTCTCAAAAACTAAATTAAATTAAGAATGTTATGTATTTCTCAGAGGGAATCATCCTGTTCTAGAGGGGAAAGTGCAGAAGATAATTAGAATAAGGTATCCGCAGAAACGAATCTCGTTCTGCATCCTGCTCCTTTAGCTGAGCTCCTTCCCACTCATCTCCCACTCTGCGGCGGCTCCGCTTTTTCAAACTCAAAGTGATTTGGAGAATGAACTCGATGGTTCCCAAAGTGAGAGTCTCCGCGAGGAGTGACGAGGCGACGCATCCCCTCTGTACCCACCAGCCACTTTGAGATGTACAGCGGCCTCCTCGGAGTCGTCGTTGTCATTGAAAGAGCAACGGTACTCCCCCTGGTCCGAGACCCTGACACCTCGGATCTGCAGAATAGCACGGCTCTCTAGGAGCCCGGCTGTCACCAGCGTCGCCCTCCCGCGATACTCCGTCATCTGCTGGCTCTCCTGCTCCCGGCCATCCCGGTATAGAAGTACCGCTGGCGACCTCGTCTGTCGAAACCACAGAATCTCCATGTGCTCTGAGCTCGCGTTTGGGGAAAAGCGACAGGTCAGCTTGGCATCTGAGCCCACTAGGGCCAGCACTGGTTCCTGAGGTGCGGTCACATCGAAGGGAGCTGCTGTAATAAACAAAGTCAGATAGGAGGACGAGTTGGGATGAAGGACCTACAGACCAATCTCCTAGTAAAGTAAGGAACTCGGGGTGGCTACTAGTCCTTTTGTTCTGTTTATTTTTCAGGCTGGATCTCGTAAATTCCAGGGTAGCCTCCAGCTCACTATGTAGCCTTGACCTCCTCGATCCCTTGCCTTCAACTCTCCAGTGCACCACCACCACACCCAGAGTTCCAATTCCTTTGATTTAAAGGAAAAACAACTAGGTGCTCCTTGTATAGCTCGGGATGCCCTGACTAGCTCTATGAAAACCAGGCTAGTTTTGACCTCAGAAAGATCTGCCTCTGCCCACTTAGTGCTGGAATTGCAAGTGTGTACTACCTGAGTTGCCTTTGAATTCACTGGATTGCGGTGGAGGTCCCCACCAGGACCCAGATATTTATAGGGACTTTCCAACTTTGCAAGAAAGAAGGCTAGAACAGAGAGTTACCCGAATCCAGCGTGGGCAGCTGTAGGACCACGACGGTGAGCAGACAGACCAAAAGGCAGGAGTTGGTGGGAACCACCATCTCTGAGCTTGTTGGGGCAATGGAGTCCGCCAAGAGCTTCAGGCTGGGAGAGAAATGGTCAGGAGGTAACTATGGGCTCTGCAAGCGCCCTGTTCTCCACCAGTCCCTTCCAACCTGGAGGGCCCTGTATTTCCCCTGCAGGGTAATTTTCAGTCCATGTTACAACAGCGCCTGCCCATCCCCTTCTGTAAGTCTGGTCAGGAAGGTACAAAATAGCAAACTCCGTCCTCCAGTCCTCGATTGCCTCCAGAAGTGAGCTGTGAGGCACAGCTGTAGATAATGAAGAAATCTCCACATTTACAGCAACAATAAAACAATAAAATGAAATCGTATCGAGTGCGATACTTTGTTATTTATGTTTAGAAGTGATAATGAAGAGAAAGGCACGGAGGTGCAAATGTAGAACATGACATGAAATGGAGAAGGACGGGAGGTGGTGTTTCACACCTGTAAGTCCAGCAGCACTCAGGAGGGTGATCTCTGGGAGTTACATAGTGAGGTCCATACAATCTTGCCAAAGCCTGAGAGAGAGGGGAGAGGCGAAGCTGAAGAGCTTGAGGAACAGAAAGCCTAGGACAGAGAAGAGACAAAGAGAGCTGTGCTATTTTGTGGCTTGCTGAGCTGAGAGTGAAGCACCTTACCGACTTTGAGAGTCCCAGAGGAAGAGGAAGCCAGAGCCACACTGACCAAGTGAAAGAGGCTGTTTGTCACCCCAGGGCCAAAGATAGCCTCAGAAGGAAGAAGGCTGTGCGCTGTTAGAGAAGCCTGCCCCGAGATGGCCAAGTGTATTTACTTGGGGTGGGGGGGAGGGGCAGCTTTTCAAACATGTGGACTACAGGTTGGTGGTCGGGTAGTTCAGTAGTTCCTCCCCTAAGAGAACAATGTATGCATTAAAGAGCCGGACTGAATATAGGGAACAGGGACAAAAAGAAAGAAGGCTTGAGTAACTGAAATGAGACATGAGGCCATCAGCCTGTGAATTTACCTCTGTGGCTTCAGCTCTTTTAAACAATGTACATTCAGGAGTCAGGAGGGTCATTATAAGTTTAAGGCCAGCCTGGGCCACATAGCAAGATCCAGACTTGCAAGAGCTACATATGGAGAACCAAACAAAAGAGAGTGTTTGCTATTTTTAAGAAAAAGACCAATGTTACTAATACCTTGTTTGAATTATGCTGAGTTGGGAGAGTATTTGACACAAACAGTATTTGACACAAGCTAAAGAATAGGAGCCCAGAAAGTAAATTACATTGTCATTACAACTGTGAATAACTAAAGAGTGAATCCACAATGACTACAGCTCTCCCTCTGTGATCTTTTTCATAAGACAGCTTCAGGAGCGGGGGTGTGGGTGGCAGAATTCCACTGTTTGCCTGCCTTCGAGGTGTATAACTGCATAGCTCCCAAGGACCTTGAGCTAAACCCTGCCAAAGTCAGTCATGAGATCAGCAATTCCTTATTTGGTTTTGAATTTCCATTTATTGAAGAAAAAAATGGAAAATAAAGAAAAACAGTTTTATAAATGAAATCACCATGAGCTGATAGGTATTGTTCTGGTATTTACTTTATATTTATGTACATCATAGAAACAATCAGTAAGTTTTCCTGCACAGTTCATAGCATAGCTAATAAGTATATATTTGCCAAGATTGTGAGATTTTTAGTTCTTTTTCTATTATAAAGAATGCACTTGGCATTTGGTAGAGCATTCATCTAGCATTCATGAAACCCTGAGTTAGATCCCAGCTTAAAATCAGGTGTGGTGGCTCATTCTGGTAATCTCAGGTGGAAATAAGAAGGATCAGAAATTTTAAAATAATTCTCAAATTTAGGAAGAGTTTGAAGCTAGTCTAAGCTACTTGGCACTCTGTTAAAAAAGGTTCTATACAATATTCTTTGATAGCTTGGACGGTAGAGTGGAGGACTGTTAGAAACATGACATTGGAAATCCTTAGGTCACTGGTTCAAAGGAGAGTTGTTTTGTCACTTGGATGGATCCACTATCCATGTTTGTTTGCTTTACTGCTCGGAGCAAACAGTAAGTATCAGTAAATGGGTGTTTGTTTGTTTTTAAAAGGGTAGGATAAACTTTTTTTTAATGTACAGTAAAACTGATATGCTAGTGCACGCTTCTATTCCTAGCATTCAAAAGGCAGAGGTAGGAAGATCTCTGAGAGTTTGAGGCCAGCCTGATCTACATATCAAGTTCCCGGACAACTAGAGCTATGCAGGGAGAGCCTGCCTGCAAAAAAGAAGTTAAAAAAGACAAAAAAGAAGAAATAAGAAGAGGAGGAGGAAGAAGAGGAGGAGGAGGAAGGAAGAAGAAGAAAATAGAAAAAGATATGCATATATCTTTGTTTATAAATATGATAACTACCTGATACTCTGTTTGATCCAATCCCATAAATAAAGCCATTGAATCAAGGGGCATAAACATATGTTATCAGTGACTTTTCCTATAATATTAAAAGGACCATAGCATCCACCAGAGTGTCCTTCAAGCCTGCAAGCAACAAGAGGTATTGCCTAACATGCTTATATAAAAATTAGTGAAATTTAGTTTTATCATCATCATCATCATCAGTAGTAGTAGTTGTAGTAGTAGTTAGTAGTAGTAGTAGTGGTGTAAAGCCTTTGTATTATAGCAATACTGATCATTTTTCATGGATTAGCCAACCACTTGGTACAATCTAGTCTGGAGCCATGCAGGCCAGTTGCTGTCTATTTTGATATTTCTTTCTTGTAGACTTTTTTTTAGAAATTAAAGCTAATAATTGTATTATATTTGGAGTCTGAGAAGATGGCTCAGCAGTTAAGAGCACTGGCTGCTTTTGCAGAGGGCCCGGGTTCAGCTCCCAGCACCCACATGGTTGCTCACCACTGTCCATAATTCAAATTCCAGGGGCGTCCCAGCTATCCACACACAGGACAGACTTACATGCATTCACATAAATTAAAAACAATTTCTAAAGTAAGTGCTTTACATTTTTGACAACATTCCTTCCCATTTTATTTAATTTCTTAAAATTATTATGCTTAAGACCAACGCTAGCTACTCTAATTGGCCCAATTGGCTGCCCCGATGCATGCTGTTCCCAAGCATGAATCTGATTTTATTACTGTTTTGCTTAATAGTCTCTGCATTTTAAGGACTGGCATCAGGACTTAGAATGTGACAATCCCTGTATGTCTGAATGTCAACTGGAAATGTCACACTCATCTTGACTGTACCTACAGGAAATGTATATCATCAAAATATCAGTTTCAGAACTTTAGTTCTGAATTCTTGCCTCCTCAGTTGTGGGTAATTTGTGTTTCAAAATGACTTATACAAGAGATTTAAATGTTCCATCCTGGCTTACCAGAGAGAAGAACAGAAATATTAACAGTTGGGCTGGAGAGATGTTTCAGCAGTTAATAACATGGACTGCTCTTGTAGAGAACCTTTGTCAAGTGGTTCATGACCACCTGTAATGCCAGCTCCCAAGGATCCGACACCTCTTTGGACTGCTGGAGCATCTGCACTTGTGTGCACGAGCCCACACTTGGGCACACACATATACACACAATTAAAAATAAGAAAAATAAATCTTTAAATATATTACTGATTACTAAATAATTAAGAAGGGATTTTGTCTGTGTAGTTTCATCACTTGGGACTTGGAACCATGCTGAAGTCAGAACCTTTAGGCTCGGTAGGAAGAGATGTAATTAAGATGACTATTTGTAATAGACAGGAGGCTGACGCAGGAGCATTGCTCTGAGTTTGAGGGGGGTTTTCCTGACCTACAAAACAAGACACAGATGAGCCAGGCTCCACAGGGATTCTGTGTCTCAAAACAAGAACAGGAGAAAGACAGATAGAAGGGAGGGAGGGACAAACACTGCGGTAGTCCCGGGTGCATTCAACCTGTGACCCACAGCCTCATGTAACAAATCTCTCCAGGGTGACTGTGAATGAGACTCAACATTGACTCATACGAGATCATTTTGTGTGTGTGTTTTTTCCCCTCCTCCAATGTGTACTTTGTAGACAACAAAGATGTTTCCATGGTAAAAGGTTGAAGAAAGGTAAAAGCCTTTCTCTTTCCTCTTCCTACACTGTCCCACTAGCCGGCAAAACTCGGAATTGGTGTGGTTATTCAAAGGACCTCCTCCAGATAAGAGTGCTGATCTTCTCTCTTCCAGAACATTCTGCCCCCTCTTGTCTGTATGGTAAATTCCTCTTCCTCTCTCAAAAGTCACCTAAGGGTGGTAATTTCCACAGCTTCTTTCAAAAGCAAACAAATATAACTGTACTTTTTCAGGCGGCAGGAGAACTGGATCTTATGGCTCAGGCTGGCACCCAGCACATTATACAGCTGAGGATAACATTGAAATTATCCTCCTGCCTCTACCTCCCAAGGCTGAGATTATAGGTAGGTGATTATAATAAGTGACTGGCTGTTCATCGCTTTTATTTTATTTATTTTGAGGCAAGTTATCCCAGACTTGCCTGAAACTTACTATGTAGTCTAGGATGGCCTTGAAGTCATGGTGATCCTCCTGCCTCAGCATTCTGAGAACTGGAATTAATGGCATAAGCCATCATGGTCGTCTGTATAATTGTTTTATCTGTTACTTGTCTACATGTTTCTGAACACAATAACTCATTTATGCTTTTATTTCTCTATATAACCATTTATATTTTGGATGCATTTTTTTTTTACTGTGTGTGTGTGTCTATGTGTGTGTGTGTGTGTGTGTGTGTGTGTGTGTGTGTTATTCTTGAATCAGAATCCTCAGGTGATGAGGCAGCTGTTTTCCTCATACCATCGCTACCACTTAGTGGACCCTGATTACTGATTAAACCTTGTCTCCATTTGTCTTCACCAAAAGCAGACCTTGACACAAAGATGTGGATGACAGTAATTTACTGGGAAGTGACTTCAGGAAGCACAGTGAGGAACTGAAGAAAGGAGACAGGAAGAACTAACAAAAGGCAAGTTTACTAGGTAGCTGCTGTGAGCTCAGCCTTGCTGGGGTCTCTCAACACAGTCTCACTATGTTACCCTGACTGCCCTGTAGTTCAATATACGGATCTGTCTGGCCTTGAGATCACAGGATCCATCTGCCTCTGCTAATTGATCTAGGTGCTAGGATTAAAGGCATAGGCCACTACCCCTACTACCAGGGACTCTTAAGTGACTAAGTGGGACTAGAAACTCCCCATCTCAGAACCGAGTGGAAATCTTGCCCTTCATGGGGGCTTGGATAGTGATGTTTTTCAGAGAGATGCCTGAGCCCCTGGTACTTGTCCAGGCAAACTGGGAAACAAAGGGACGGCACCGTGAAATTCAAAAGTTGTGAGATCCAAAAGACAACTTTTTGCCTTTAAAGAAGTTGAACACTATGCTATCAATTGTTGGTATCCTTGGGACTTATCGAGCCTGCTCACCACTGTCCTATATCAGCTCTGGGTCTCTGCTTCTTTTCACCCCTGCATCTCCAAATACACTCTGCCTGAAATCCTCCCTCCCTTACTGCCAGCCAGAACTACAGTGCCTCCTAGTATGCTAGGGAGGGAGAAATGGGTCAGCTAATGTTGAGATCAACTTCCAAGAGACAGTTTGTGTCCTACAGCTTCAAAATAACAATTTCCATCTTGTTCCTCTCCACCCTTTTCTCCAAATTGCTGTTTTTATCTTTATTTTTTAAATTATCATGCATCCTGAGGTTTAAGAAATTGTGGGAGGTTAAAGTTAGACTCCCTGTGAAGTCCCACACTCCATTATGTGCACCAGTTCTGTGTAAGAGTGGGGCTTATAAAAGGCTTATTGTCTGTAGAACAATGGAGACAAAGAGGACTCAGACTCTTCCAGGCCTCTTTCTGAGTATTCCTGGAAAACGAGCAAGACTAATATAAATTATCAGGTGAGTTAAGTATGTGGAAATCAGTGGAATGGGTTTAAGACGAGTTTCTGGGAATGTGTGCATACAACTTACAATGAAACCACTGTCTGCTCCTGTGAATGTCTGTTTGCAGAAAAATTATCATAGTGCATCATGCTCTATGTCTCAGCTTTTCTTCTTAGAAGGCTGGGGGAAGTTCCTCTTGGCTCCAGATGTCAAAAGTTTACTGTATCTAAGGACTCAAAGCGAGGAGCCAATTTGGGGTGGGTGCTGCAAGTGCTGGGAGACTGGTAGAGAGTTCTGACTGCCTGTGGCTAAGAACCTGGGGGCTGCAACCTGTGCTGTAGATATCATCTAAACTGCTAAAACAACAATGTACTGAGAGATGCTGGTGTGTGTGTGTGTGTGTTTGTGTGTGTGTGTGTGTGTATGTGTGGTTGGCAACTGGAAGAAGCCTTTACATAGGACTACAGCGGAGAGCCAGCTCTGGAAATCTAGATGTCTAGAGGAACAGGACCTGGTGGGGCAGTAGGTCCTCACCCCTTAAGGATCATCGGGTTGCTTGCACAGAACCTTGCAGTAAGTTCCTGTGAGAGTTTAGCCTGTTGGCCAAGGTCTACCAGCTGTCCAGCTAGGGTTTGTCAGTGTCTATGGGGCCTGGATTGGAAACTGTCACCTACAGAAGCCTGAGGAAGTTTTTTGTTGTTGTTGTTTGTTTGCTTGTTTGTTTGTTTTCAGATACTCAAGTGAAGATGGGGTTCTTGGTTTCACTACAGCAATGGATGAGCTAGTGTGAGCCAGAGGGGAGAGATGGTAACATAGATCAATTATTTTATTACATTTTATTCTTATTGATTGAATTTTTGTGTGTTGAGGGGAGGTGAAGATCAGATGCATGTGGAGGTTAGAGAACAACTTTCAGGAGTCAGTTCTCTCCTTCATACGGGTCCCAGGGGCTGGACTTGACGAGGTCCATCTGGATGGTGAGTGCCTTTCCCTGCTGAGCTTTTAGTAGAGACTTAATAGAAAGGGAGGCACCCCGAGAAAGGAAAAGACACTCCCAAGTGTGAATGTGGAAATCTCAAAGAAAGAGTTACACTTATGTGTGTTACCAGTCGCCATATATATAATTTTAGTTGCTTTCAACTTACATCTCACAAGGTTGCTAAGAAAAGTTTCTTCCTCTTTCCTTTCTCTCTCTCTCTCTCTCTCTCTCTCTCTCTCTCTCTCTCTCTCTCTCTCTCTCTCTCTCTTTTTCTCTCTCTCTCTCTCTTCCACCCTCTCTCTGATAAATGAAGTTATAGGTGGTCCCTGTGGTATCTTGGATAGGATTTCCATTTAATATGGTAAAAAAACATGGGCCACAGGATTTGAACAAGGGGCCCAGGACATGTCCATTAATGTAAATGTGTATCTTAGGAGATTCCTAGAAAATTGTAGAATTACAGTTAGGAAAGGCCATAAATGCTGAAGTCTAAGCATGATATAGGATATTTTATCATCCTAACTTGAAACATTTCTATAAAAAGGAAATGTAGTCTCTGTGTAGACTTCTTTTGCAGCCAGTGTAACCATGCATGCTGGAATTCTTGACTCTCAGCTGGCAAGAATAAATTTAATCAGACTCTTTGGTGAAGGGCTTACTGTCTTTCCATGGACAATGGGAGGAGAGGGATGTCTTCTTTTTCAGTTTTCTTGGCTAAGATCCTGGGGACTGCAACCTGTGCTGTAGATATTATCTAAGCTGCTAAAACAACAATGTACTGTGAGATGCTGGTGTGCGTGTGCGTGTGCATGTGTGTGGTTGGCAACTGATAGAAGCCTTTTCATAGGACTACAGTGGAGAGCCCAGCTCTGGAAATCTAGATGTCTACAGGAACAGGACCTGGTGGAAAAATAGGTCCTTACCCCTTAAGGATCATCAGGTTGCTTGTGGTAAGCTCTTATGAGAGTTTAGCTCCACCTCCAGTCAAGTTGAGATTGAAAATGTTTTTTAATTTGTAATAAAAGTTTACAACTTGAATTTTTCAAAAAAGATAATAAACTGAAAATATCTACTAATAAGGGTCTTAAATAATAATAAAATAAAACAAAACCTTAGTTTTGAGGCTAGTACCTCAGGGGTAGGGAACTTGCCAAAGGCCCTGGGTTCAAGCCCCAGCACAGCAATGAACGAGCATGGTTCACCTTTCTCTTCTGGCACAGACCCAGTTATATTTAATGTTTGCCTCAAGCATAAATGTTTTCAAATGTTCTTATCTCACAAGCTTTTTGTACTCTTAAAAATAGCTGAGGACTTGAAGAATTTTTATTTATGTGGGTTGTAACTATCAACATATAACAGGAATTCAAGTAAAAAACATTTTAAGGATATAAATAATACAAAAAAGCACACGTTCCAGTGGTAGCATAGTGTCAGTCGGTGTCACTTAACAGCTAGAAAATTCTGGGGCCTACATAAAATGTGCAAAGACATGAACACCGTTTTTAGTGGCAATGAAGAGTTCTGACTTCATGGTTCCTCTTAAATAATCTTGGGCTGAAGCACACTTTTGGGAATCCCTCTCTCTGATGATTCCAGAGGAAGACTATAAGACAGTTACTGTGGATGAACAATGAACACATTGGGGGAAAGTAAGGCAGACAGACAGAGGTACTGAACTAGTTATCAGAGGACTTTGCCATGCCCACAGTCTCCTCTGGAAGAAGGAAGGCCTTCCAGAATTATGGACCTTGGGCACAAGCTACAGACCTTTATACATACGCATTGACTAGTCATTGGATGCCGCCCCTAGCCTCCTGTGGGAGGTATGGAGGTCCTTGTGCTCGAAGATAATCACTAGGGGATCCAGGAATGTTAAACACGCAGGGTTGTCCCTTCAAAGGAAGGGATGCATAACCTGTTTTCTACCAGGAAAGCAAGAAGCAGATGTGGTTAGTAGCCTAGTCACCTTGGCAATATTTGTGTGGTTGAAAAGAGCACACAAGACTCTCTCAGACCTTTATGTTGTTGCTTTAAAAAATAAAATCCCAAACATTCAATTTACCAAATTAAGACTCAGGAGCCAGACACTGTGGTGAAAGCCTGCCTTCTCAGAGGCAGAGAAAGCACCTAGATGACCTTCCTACTCCACTGATGTCTCTGAAAGAAAAAGCTCCTTTTCCTCGATGTCTTAAAAACCCTTCAACTCAAACACTCTCTTTACTGTTTCCTTATGCTCACTTCCTGTCAGCTGGTTACTTGCTCCGTTTCTTGACCTAGGGTTGACTTCATTAGCTCTTGGATTAAAGGTGTGTGCTAGGACTGAGCCACACCACAAATACATGTTTACAGCTCCAGGATCAAAGACTGAGCCGTGCCACAATTAGAGAAAGGTTTTTACAGTTCACAATCTTGAGGTTTACAATGCAATCGAATATTCAGTAACATTATCATTATTATCAGTAGCTTGTCATTCGACAGAACCCATCTTTATAGAAGGTCTCACAAGTACTTTACAAAGAGTTTCAATGTAATTGAAGTTTTCCTGTGTAATTAAGTTTTACTATGCACAGTAGATTGAGTTAATTATCACCAGCAAATTTTTTCTCCAAGTTCTGCTGTGCATAAATATGCCTAAAATAATTTACTCAGGGTCAGACTCTTTAAGTTTGAACCAACACTGGCCACTGAATCGAGTTGTGTACCATGGGTCATCACATTGCTGGTTGTGGTGGTACCAGAGACCTTTGTAAATACCCATTCTTGGGCATGGAAGCTTTCTTTGGCTGTGACCAATTCCACAGCATGGCCTTAAGCCTCCCAAAACTCTGCAGAGGGTTGATGGTGTAGCTTGAAATGTAAAGGTTGATCTGGGCCCAGCTGGTCATCCACCTTAGTAGAAGAATGGTAGTGGAGTTATAGGTGTCCATGGAAGGGTGCAGGTAGAGAGGTTAAGGGCTTTCTGCAGGAAATAGTTTGAAATGATGGAAGAGAGATCTTTCTCCTGGATTCTCAGACTTTATACTAGTTGTAGCAGAAATGGTCCCCAAGTACTATCTCTTTTAGGAGACTCTGTTCCAGTGTAGGTGAGAAAGTCACAGACCACCACACACATAAAACCAAATTGAGTTCTTTATTTCTGGAAAGCCAACACCCCATAAATACTCTTGATGATGAAGCTCAGGTATACAGGGTTACAAAAGCCAAAAACCTCACAATCTCATCAATAATAGATGAAGGATATAGGAACCATGCAACGTCTCTGTTGGAAAAGCACAGTTGTTGTATTAAATATTAAATCTCAATCAGAGGTTTCTACACCACCTTTGATCATTCATCAAAGGCATATAACACAAACACACACACACACACACACACACACAAGCCTTTAAAGCCCCAGATCTGGATATATAGAAAAAAGACTTGTTTTACATTGTTTGACAAATGCTACCATGGAAAGTTTTTCCCATTACAGTTGTCAACATTCAGCAATCAGTATTAGTGAGCTTCCTGCTGCTCTAACAAAATACCTGAGACAAACAACTCAAAAAGAGAAAAGATTTTGGCATACTTCATCAGTCAAATTTCTTAGCCCTGCTGTTACCTTTGAGTAAGACAATCACCATGTCTGCAAGGACATAAAACTGCTTAGCTTGTGTCCAGAAAGCAGACAAAGGTTAGAGGCTGTGAATTCCTTCAAAGTTATGATCCAGTGACCTACTTACTGCAACTGGGCCTTGCACACTGTAGATTCCACTATATCCCCAGAGTCTGGAGATGCGGTTTTCAGCACAGGAGCCTTGGGGGACATTGCAGATCTGATACACTGCAGTCCGTCCCCTGCCAGGCAAGCTAGCTGCAGCACACCAACAGGAACAAGGGCTGAGTGATGACACTGTGACAGGAAGGGGGGGAGGGGAAGAAACTGCAGTCCTTGCACGAATGTGATGATGCACCAAGCTACAGCTTGAGTCATGGTCTTAGGTGCTTTTGACTGTTAGAGCGAGTCAAAGGAGGGAAAGGCACCAAATATACCACTGTATTTCTCTGAGGCTAGGCTCAGCATTTGGTGTAGTATGTACTTAAATCTCTTTCCCTTAAGGTCATAAAACATGGGTGTGGGGAGAAATGGAGTCTGAGAAAAGGAACACTGACATCCATTCTAGGAATATGCCAAAGCATGACCTAGTTCTCATGACAGACAGTCTGTAAGCAGAAGAGAAGCTGCGCTAGCAAGGAGTGCCTAGGTATGAGCATGGAGGACAGTAGTTAGTATGGAGGTGTCTATAGATAATGGTGTGTGAAAGGCAGCTGATGGTGCCTAGGAAACAAGAAGCTAAGGCTCATCAAATAATGTTGCCAAAGTGAGAGTGGGAAGACACAACAGGAGGAGCACTTTTTGGAGCCACTGAAGTGATGCTGACCACGCAGGGGCTAGTCAGGGTCATGTGGAAGATGCAGACTACCGAAGTCCTGTCCAGAATCTTTCTACCACCTCTATGCTGGAAACCCTTCCCCCTTCCTGCATTTCCCAATGTCCTGACAGCCAGTTCAACAGAACCTAAAAGGAGAACTGAATCCGGTTACCCTGTAAGAGATAAAAACATCCATCTGTAGAAGTCCCGGTACTTCCTGACTTACTCTTGGTCTGCTTTCACCCCACTTTATATCCCCATTCCACTCTTCCCTAACTCATTTATCACTGTGTGTTCTCAGACTAAATTCCCAACCTCCTGAAATACAGTTGGTGTAAAGCTCATTACTAAGTCCCCCACAATCTGCCAATGCAGTTTCCCCCCCAGTTTTCTTAAACCTCACCCTGTCCAAAATAAGTCACAGGGTTTAGAGAGCAAATGACAGCTTCAGCCTCAGGAGAAGAGGACAGGAGAGGATGAACAGCAAACACCATAGGACGGAATAAGATGTCTGATTAAGAGGTCCTGTAGATGGACTGTGTTGTCATGTGTTTAGAAAGGAGACGTCCAACATCTTGGCAAGCCAACAATAGTCTCCTTACAGGTCCTGGGCAATTGTGTTTGTAATAGCGTTTTTGTTTGTTTGTTTGTTTGTTTTTAAATTAGGCCAATTGAAGTTAGTAGGAGTCAGTGACTTAATCCCTTGAAACACTCTGCTAAAGATTTCTATAAAGTATTCCTCATTTCTTCCCCCATGTAATGGTGTGTGTGTGTGTGTGTGTGTGTGTGTGTGTGTGTGTGTGTGAGAGAGAGAGAGAGAGAGAGAGAGAGAGAGAGAGAGAGAGAGAGACAGAAAGAAAGAACAAGAACAAAGCCCTATGTTGGGGAGAGACACATTCAGACAGATACAGAGGGACTGATTCACAAGACAAGCCTACTGGCAGACACAAGTTCAACCTCCTTCAACAGACAGGAGGGAGGGAACACAGGGAGAGTTAAGTAGAGTATTTACACCTTGACTCAGTCTTAGCTAAATGTTATTAAAGGCCAGTGCTTTGATTTATTTTCTTAGTACAACACCCACACATTAATGGTGAGTCGGGTTTATTATTTATGAGCTCAGACCAGTGCACTCAATTTCCTGTATCTTTTCAAGATTATAAGTTCATTAATTTGATGGAACACTCACACAACCTCCAAATACAGAAAGGGTCCTCAAGAAAGGTGTCAAGTTTAGTGCTTCTGGGCCTTTATACACAGGTGTCCGTTCTTGGGGAACCCCTGCACTACAGATCCTCTGGGTCCTCTGACCTCCACCACCACGCCACCCACAACACACACAAAATAAGTTAGAATGTAATAAAACATTAGACTACAACAGTTGACTTGCTGAAGGCAGTTCTTTAGAATCTTTCGGATAGTTTCTAGGTAACCTGGAGGGGTTTTAGCTCTTTTTGCTCCTTTCACTGATAACCCGATCCTAAGAATGTCCAGGTGCCAGGTCTCTGCACCAGGAATGTCTTTCCGGAGCTCCACAGGTCGGCACTGGCGCGTTCCTTGCCGCCTCCCATGGAAACCCTCCACTTTGTGGCTGACCGCCCTCCTACTAGGCAGGTCTCTCACCACCACCACCACCACCCCCCCACCCCCATCCCTACCCGGCAGCCTAGCTGCCATGCTCTCATTCACCTCCTGTCACCCATTTATAACTCATAGCTTGGACAAGGTAAGTATCAGGCCATCCATAATCTCCCGTGGCTAAGAATGTCTCACACCTCGACTTCAGTAGTGTCTTACGTGGTAACCTTCTTACTCAAGCCTCTCTGGAGCCAGAGCAGCTGGACTCGGCGCTCTTAGCTGCGCGATTAGCTGGGTGGGACCTGGGAATCAATTCCGGAAAGACTGCTTTTGATTGGCTGTAGCTCCGCTGGGCTGAGACTCAGCCCATTTTGTCTTTTAAATTGCTGTTTCTTACAGAAGAAGCCGGTAGAGGTCTGTCTCAGGCCAAACACAAAGTTGATCTGAAAGAAAGGATCTGGAAACTGTCCACACGTGTCCGCGACTCTCACTCTGAGAAACACTATCAGAATTTTTTTAGTTAAAGTAGTTATTTGATTGACTGAAGGGTAATTGTGTTGTTTTAAAGAACCCAATCACATAGCATCTGAAACCTGTAGCAGGGACTCCATTTCTGCTGTAACCTGCATTCCTGATCTCCCCACTCATGTATTTGGTAAATGAATAGATTAATGGCTGTCTTATGTTCTAGAATGATAAATTGCAATGCAGAAGTTAAAGATGAAAGAAGCCCTTTCCTCCCCAGTTTGCTTTAGCGCATAGTGATCACAGCAACAGAGAAAACAAACTTGCATGTCAGACTTAGTTTAATCCCAGGCCTCAGAGGAGAGCTAAAAAGCCGCACCTCTGGGCCTACTCTAGAGCCAGATGCTTCTTAGTTCCTGTGATGCATCTCTCAGATTTCCCTATTCAGTTGGTTTCTGCAGTCAGAAGTGATTCAAGAGGACTGTGCAGGGACAGTGTACTGGAACAGATGCTGGAACAGCTTCAGTCTATTTCTTCTCTAGGGTGAAAGTTGTGGAACTGTCTTTGAGACTCATGAGAAGGAAACATTACTAAGGATGAACAGTTGCCTGATTTATTCGTACATGTTCGTTTTTGCCAAAGTGTCCCCACATTCTAATTTGTTCTAACCACATGGACCACTAATGTTTCTTCATGAAGTCGCTTCTTGCTCTGATGCTCCTCTGTTTGCTACACTCTGCTCCCCCAGCTCTCACAGGCTGGTTCTTTCTCAGTCCACAAGCCACGACAAAACCATACCTTCCCCCAGGAAGTCCTTCGAAAACTCCCACACCTCCTCTGTCCACCCCGACCCTGCCTCAGCCTTCCAAAGGACCTCCCTTTCCTTTCCCTAGTCAGTGGTGCTCCTGTGCCTGAAGCCTTGGCACAGGATAAATGCTAAATGGACTGAGTAAGATGAGAATGGCAGGCAGAACAAAGCAGGCAGGGCTACACCGTTCAATATTCTCTTAGTATCAGGCACAGACCAACCTACAATCAAAACTTATTAACTTTAGGTTTCAAACATCCCTTAAAAATAAGGGATGATTTCTGGAAAAGGCAGAATGTGTTAACAGGCTTAGGATATTGCTATAAACAGGAGACTGATCGTCTTGATTAGTGTTTTTATTGCTGTGACAAACTACCATGACCAAAAGTAACCAAGGGAGGAAAGGATTTATTTCAGCTTATACATCCAGATCACAATCCATCCTGAAGGGAAGTCAAGGCAGGAACTTTAGCTGAGGCCATGGAGAAGTGCTGCGTACTGCCTTGCTCTTCATGGCTTGTTCAGCTGCTTTATAATATCTCCCTGGACCACCAGTCTGGGCAATACCACCCTCATGGTCTGGATCCTTTCACATCAATCATTATTCAAAAAAATGCTCCATGGGCTTTGCCCACAGGCTAGTCTAGTGCCAGGCATTTTCTCAATTGAGGGTGCCTCTTCTCAAATGACTCTAGCTTGTGTGGGGGAGGAAAAAAAAAAAAAAGAAAAGCGAGAGACCCTGGCGCGCGTGGACGAGGGGGGAAAAGGGGGCACGCGCCAGGCTGGGCTGGCGGCGCATGGGCCTCACTCTCGGGCCAAGGTAGCGTGCATGTCGCAGAGGACACAGGCGGACACGGAGCCAGCGTGGGGTTTTTGGGGAAGCAGGCAAGATGCACACGTGCCTCAGCACAATGGGGAGTGAGTAGTCACATCGCCGGCCACTGGTCTCTGCGCGTGGGCGTGCTCGGCATTCAGAGAAATGTCACGTAGAAGGCGGAGCCATTCTGGTGTGGATTTCTCTGCCTGTTACCTGTGCTCACAGACTGTCTGTGTGGCTGAATCTCTGACGGCGCGCACCAGGTAGCTGCGCATGGCGAGTTTTAATAAGAGGCGGCCCATAGCTTTGATGTTTTATTATTAAAAAAAATAGAAAGAGGAAAGAGGTGGACAAGCTGCCAGACATTGAGCTATTGGTATATATAGTATACCTATGATACATGCAGTTTTGCTTCCCCCACCCTACTAACTTGGTACTGGGTATCCATCCAGAGCCGTGCTCATTCTTTACCACAGTAAAGGAAAAGTCCAGAAAATATATTCTACCCCTAACCCTTGTAATTGTAGAGAAATTATTATGTACATATTAAACAAAAGTCATATCCCATGTTTACTAAAAGACCAGAAACCAGACTGCTAGTATAGACAGTAAAGTATTACCTTACTGAAGAGCCTTAGTAATTTATCTGCAGTGGCAAAACCAGTCGTCAGGTGATTTGTGGGGTTTTGTTTGTTTTAGGTTTGTTTTTATTAGGTTGATTTGAAGTGCCAGGGATTTGTGTGTCCTGGACACATGTTCGGTCATCAAACATTCTTCAACTTGAATTGTTGGGTTTTCTTGGGATAAGTAACTGCTGAAGTTTAAGTAGGTTTTGCTAGCTATGTCCTGATTGTCTCCAGGCCCAAATGTAAGAGCTCCTTTAAAATAAAGATTTATTTACCTCTAAAAAAAAAAAAAGAAAGAAAGAGGAAAGAGATAGAAAGACAAAGGAAGAGGAGAAAATAGATAAGAAAAGCCATGACCACGTAGAAAGGGGAGAAAATGGAGAGACAGAGAGATAGACAAAGAGGAGGGCTGGGGGAGAACAAGCGGGGGGGGTGAGAGAGAGAGAGAGAGTGAGCGTATGCACGCACACACACACACACACACACACACACATACACACACAATGCAGGGAGAGTGTGGCTGCAGGCAGGTGACTGCCGAGGCGGAGTCAGGCTAGAACCTGGGGCGTGGCCACAAGTCTCATTAAGGTCCCACAAGCTTGTGTCAAGTTCACACACACACACAAAACCTAACCAGAACACCAGTGTATCTGTTCTGAGAACTCAAGCACGGTGGAAGTTGTAAAACCTTAGTTTAAGAATGGGGACATAGGTCAGGAGGTCTGTGAGGTTAATATTTATTTTGTAATAAGGCATTGCATTCTCTAGTGTACACTGAAGTCCCCTAGAACCTGTATGTCCTTTGATAGTCCAACAAAGTAAATAAAAAGGAAGATATGACAAAACAGCTATCTTTTGGGAAACCATTCATTAAATTTTTTTTCAAAAACTTAGATCACTCTTAATATTTAATATTCTTTTAATAAAATATATTTTACTTTAGAAATTGTATTAGTCAGCATTCTCTAGAGTAACAGAACTTATAGGATGACTGTCTCTCAATCCAGCTAATTCAACAATGTCAGGCTGTGAACTGAAAGTCCAAGAATTGAGTAGTTGCTCAGTCCATAAGGCTGGATGCCTCTGCTGGTCTTCAGTATGTGCTGGAACCCCAAAGAAGAACGGCCCAATGCCAGTGAGGGAATGGATGTGCAGGTGAGGGCAAGCAGAGAGCAAAAGTTTCCTTCTTCTATGTCTTTATACAGACTTCCATCAGGAGGTATGTCCCAGGTTAAAGAAAGGTGTGTGTGTGTGTGTGTGTGTGTGTGTGTGTGTTTTCCCACCTCAAAATATGGATTAAAGGCTTGTGTCTTCCTGCCTCAAGCTCTAGATTAAAGATGTGTGTCTTCCTTCCTCAAAGGTATGGACTAGAAATAGATTCACCCACTTCAAACTAAGTTAAAAAAATCTCTCTTTACATTTCTAGATTATAGATCATTCCAGATGTAGTCAAGTTAACAACCAACAGAAACAACTCCCTACACACCCCCAAGACAGAGTTTCTCTGTATAGCTTTGCCTAGCTTAGAACTCACTCTATAGACCAGGCTGGCTTTGTACTTAGAAATCTGCCTGCTAGCCGGGCGGTGGTGTCGCACGCCTTTAATCCCAGCACTTGGGAGGCAGAGGCAGGCGGATTTCTGAGTTCGAGGCCAGCCTGGTCTACAGAGCGAGTTCCAGGACAGCCAGGGCTATACAGAAACCCTGTCTCGAAAAACCAAAAAAAAAAAAAAAAAAAAAAAAAACCTGCCAGCCTCTGCCTCCCAAGTGCTGGGATTGAAGTCATGTACCACCACTGCCTAGGTCAGAAACAAGTTTTTAAATAAAACATACACACTGTTCATGTGAAACTACAGTTAGCTTATTATTGGTTTAATATAAATTAATACATATAGTTGTTTTTCTGTTCTAAACTTCAAATGTCATAAGCAGCAACAGACACTAGTTAGGCATGAGAGTATAATCCTGTAATCCCCACAATGAAGAGATAGAGTGAAGACAGGCATAGTGGGCACACCTTTAATCCCAGCACTCAGGAGGCAGAGGCAGATCTCTGTGAGTTCAAGATCAGCCTTCTACACATAGTGAGTTCCAGGACAGCCAGAAATACACATGAAACCATGTCTTGAAAAAACAATAACAAAAAGATGGGGAGAGAAAGTCAAGAGCAGTGCTACACAGTGAGAGCATGACTCAAGAGAAGAGAAAAACCAAAACAAATCTCAACAGGTACTAACCCAAAAGCACAGAAGCTGAATCTTTTGTATATATCATAAGATCATAAACTGGACACGGTTGTGCTTGTTTTTAATCCCAGCACTCTGGAGGTGGAGGCTGGCCTGGTCTACACAGTGAGACCCTATCTTGAAGGGGGAAGAACTTGATGGAAAGGAAGACATCCTGAGCCTACGGAACTTTATCTCCAGTAAATCTGAGTCATGTGGACCTGGCTGCTTCGCATGGACCTCAAGCCTCAAGCCATTCTTACTGAGCGCAGACATGGAAGTGAGTATTTATTGTATGGACGTCTGAGCCAGTTTACACCCAGATCATCACTATGATTATTTCCTCTCATGTGTAGGTCTACAGATACACACTCCAGACATACTGTATGATATATCTTTGGCTTTGGATATCAATGGACCATTAGCTCCTACCTACCCACAGCTGTCATATAGGGTTTACCCCGGAGCTCTCCAGTCCGTTTCCTCCATCTTTGGCATCAATTTGTCTTTATCTGTCTCCTTCTTCTTCAGTTCTCTCCTTTTATATCCTGATGAACCCTGTTGCTCTTGCCTAACATCCACTGTGACCAGTGCATCATGTTAAAACTCCAAGTTTTCTGCCCTTCTCATACTTTCTTCTCAGGACAGAGCTGTATCACAGCAATAGTCTCCTAAGATTGGGTCTACCTAGACCCATAGTTAGAAGAAATGATGTAGTGATCTGAGGCCTGGGCCTGAAGTATGTGTGAAGGCAGCAGCTGGAAGATGCTCCACGTGACCTGAAGGACACAGGGTCTGGTCTCCACCAGATGGTATTGTGCTGAGAGCTATGGCTTCCTTACAAGGCTCTGAGAAATTGGTCTTGTCCTATATAGGAATAAGCCACCCTCAGGTATTGTAACTCCTTGTGCCCCTGTGAGTGCTGGACAGACAAACAGGGGACTGTCATCAGAACCGAGCCTAAAGAAGGGTCTTAGGGGCCCAGTGAAGGTCACAGGAGGACATGTGTAGATATGTGATCTGTCTCTCATGTTGTAGAAAGAAATATCTCCACCCTCACAGTCCAGGAAGATGGCCACACGGTGAAGACGCTCTTTCAGAGGTATGATCTTTTCTGGGGAGGACAGGGCTCGATACTGGCTTCCAAACATCTCCAGGGTCCAGAAGCCATTCTCAGGAACCAACAGGGCCTCCCCTTTCCTTTCAACACTGTCTCTACAAACACCAATGGCCCACACCATTACATTTTCTACCTCCACCTCCCAGTAATGCTTCCCTGAGGAGAAGCTCTCCTTGCCCAGGACACATGGACGGCAGTCAAATCTCTCAGGGTTGTCAGGCACACTCTGCCTCGAAGGGCCTCGTAGTACACTTCTCTGGTCATGTGACAGGAAGAGCTCAGGATGAGCTGTATCTGGGTCCAGGACCACATCAGCTGTAGAAAAAATGTCTCAGGCTTAGAGCTGAGATCTCAATTTCCAGGATATGCACAACCTCTCTTCCCCAACTCCCAGACCCCCAAGTCCTGGGACCTGATGTGGAACTCCTCTGTGTGATGGTCTTTTCAAAGAAGGTTTTATTTTTTATTTATTTTTTTTTTTTTGACCCAAGGAAGCTCATGACGAAGGTCATTTGTTTCCTATAGAAAAGTCCAGGGTTCAAAAAACTCAGAAAGCTCAGCCAATGAACAAAAGTGAATTGTCCCCCTTTTCAGCATTTTCAGTGTTCACCATGATAAAAGATCTCATCCAACTTGGCTTTGACCAACAAGACAGGGTGAATCTCTCACTTTCTCTAATGATGAGTCAATTAGAAAATTAAATCTGAATCTCACTACAGAGTGTCCTGGCTAGTACAGGATTACTTCACTGGCTTCTACATTCCTTCAACCAGATGACAACTGATTTAAATGACTGATAAGGGTACCCAAAAAAGATGAGGAAGGAGAACTAATGTTTCCCAAAGCCAAGAATGTGCAGCAAACACAAGAGGAAGAAACTTTCAGTCAGGTTTGAGGCCACTGTAGAAATACAAAGTTATTGCCAACCATTTTCACTATGGCTTGCCTAATCAGTCTACTTTGCTTATTATGTTAGAATAGTACCTTCCTTCCTCCAAGTTGGTATGTCTGATTGTGACAACTTATAATTGTGTGTCAAGTTAGACTGTGACAACATTGAATTTCCTTTTAAGGAGGAACAGTTCTTATCCCACGGCATCTGGTGAAGCCTGTATTCTTGTTGATGAAACATGAAAAAATAAATAATGCTCAAGAAGAAAAGGCAGCTATGCTCCAGGCTCTCCCACTCATCTGACTCGATGAGTATTAGTGGTCTACTGGGAACAGGAAAGCATTTCTGGACACCTAGTTATTACATCCCTCGTCAGCTCCAGGAAGAAGATTGCCTTTTTGCCACAAGGATCTAAGTGTTCATTCTAATCACCTCCCAAGTAATAAACACCCAAGACAGTGCTGTCTTCTTTCAAACTGACTCAGGATCCAAGAGCAAGAGATACTCTTGGGAGAACTATTCTGTGTGGTAGACCTCTGCTACTCATGGATTACCTTCTTCTGAATTAAAAAAAGAAAGAAGGAAGGCAGGAAGGAAGAAGGAAAAAAGGAAGGAAGGAGAAAAGAAGGAACTGTGAGAAGTATACTGAAGGGCTGATAGAAAGCTGTAGGGATTCCCTGACCAAGCTGGAGTCCAACATTGGTGGGTCATGGCCAATGAAGAACTCTCAATCCCCTACTTCCCCACTCCAGGGTCCTTGAGTCTTTTGTTCATGTCTTCCCTTAGTAAGGAAATCTCAGTGTACAAGAGAATGCCAGAGACACTCACCAGCATGTAAGAGGGTTCGTCTCCATCCTGCAAATGAGAGAGGTAAATGTCATGAGGTCATGGCTAAGCCAGCAGAACACAAACTGCAGAGAGTAGTTCAGGGAAGGTTAAACTTACGCAGTTCCTCTTGAAGTTGCCCTAAAAAGGAAGCAAAGTACTGTACTCAGTAGGCAACTGAGAGAATTTAGATTTTTCTTAAACAAAGCAGGGCTGGCTCTTGCTACAGCACTAAACCCTTCATTCCCACCTGAGAGAATTAATCTCAATTGGTACATTGACAGGATTTGTGGAAACAAATCTACGTTTGTCTGTGAGAGATGTTCTAGGTTAGTTAATGAATTTGATCATGGTGACTCAGAGGGTAAGGGAGTTTACTGCAAAGCCTGAGTTCACTCTTTAAGACCCACAAAGGAAAGAACCAACTTCTACAAATTGTCCTCTGATTTTTACATGCAGGCAATGATGTGTCATACTCCTCCAAATAAATAAACAAATAAATAAATGTAATTTTAAAATTTTTAGGGTCTGAAGAGATGGCTTAGGGGTTAAGAGCATCATCTGCTTTTGCAGAAGACATAGGTTCTATTTCCAGCACCTACATGGTGGCTTACAAACATCTGTAAATCCAGTACCAGGCTATCCAATGCCCTTTTCAGACCTCTGAAAACATTTAGGCAAAATATTCATTTACATAAATATAATTTTTTCATTTACTTAGTGTGTGTGTATGTGTGTATGTGTTTGTGTGTGTGTGTGTGTTTACATGTAACATGTTACAGGTGTGGAGGTCAGAGGACAGCTTATAGGAGTTGGTTCTTTTCTGCCATGTGGGTTCTGGGTATTGAATTCTGGGATGTCAGGCTTGGTAGCAAGTGTCTTTACCTGCTGAACCATCTTGTCAACCCCTGTCATATAACTTTATTGCAACAATGAAAAAAGTGACTAATACAATATCCATTCCTGAGAATTGTCAGAAACCAGGTGAGTAAACAGTATTAGGATTTTCTTTGTTTGGCTTTGTTATTGTTCAGTCATTCAGTCCTGCTTGGAACCAGTGATGCAATGTTGGCAGACTGAATCAAAAGATCCAGAAGATTAAGTGTTAGGATCTGAGATTTCTGAGCACTTCTGCTGCTGTCCTCTGTCTAGTTCAGAGGGCGGCGTTCTTTCTTTTCTTTTCTGTTTCATTTTTTTTCCCAGATGTGGTAGGCTGATTTTGAACTCACTATGTAGCTGAGTCTGCCCTTAAACTGAGGGATGGTGAACTCTCCTACCCTACTCGTTTACCTCCTGACTTCTTTCTCATTTTCCTAGTTCCTTACGTGCAGTTTCCTTCTCTTCATATTCAGCTTCTTTTTTAGCTGACAGAATCGATTTCTTCCTGCGGTGTTTCCTGACAAGGCAGATGCTTCCAGATGTGAGGAGGATCAGCATTACTACAGGCAGAGTGACAGCCATGGCCACCATCCACAGAGGAAAGCTGGGCACAAAGGATTCTAGAAAGTGAGGCAGAGAAGGGCTGTGTCTTGAGAGCTAGAACGCTAGGGCTAAGAACACTCCTTGGGGGAAGTTTACCCAAAGAGCTCTCTCAGGTCCCAGACCTGGGGTTTCTCCCTCAGGAACAAGGGTGGGAGAAAAATGAGGGCTTTTTACTGGCTGACCTCTGACTGCTTTGCCTGGGGCTCTGGGGATTAAAAATGCAGAATCACTCAGGGCTGCTATGGATGAATCTCATGGATGAATCCCATGGATGCATGCCATGGATAAAACAAGGCAAGCAGGCTGCTAAACCTCTACAGGTGCCACCTTGCACAGGTCCCCAGCATTCAGGTCCAGGCTCTTGCAATGCCTTCCTCCTTGCTCTGCTCTTGCTGCATGTGGTCTCTTCTCAACAGAGGGACAGCGATCCAGTTCATTACACATTAAACCCATCCCATGTGCTGGGTGTGGTGATACATAGCATACGCCCAGCTCTGAGGAGGCAGATTACTACAAGTTCAAGTCTAGTCAAGTTTAAGTAGAGAGACCCGCCTATTCTCCTGTCAGGTCCTCCCAAGTGTAGGGGCTACAGGTATAAACCAACATAACCACTATCCTTTGCTATTCTATCCCTGTTTATCACTATTCATTCACACGGTTGGAACTAATTGATTTTCTTGTTGCAAGGGATATGGCCTCAGTTCAGCTCCAGTGTCCAGCTCAGCAGAGCCAAAGACCCTTCCCCAGATCATCCTCTAGTCTCCCATCACTACTTCAGACGTCAACCTATTAGTTGAGGAGCCTATCATTTCAAGACATATCTCCAGGGGCAGGGGACTAACCTGGAATGAGAATCACACTTTCCATCTCCTGGCTGAGCAGAGTGTTGTTGACAGAGCAGGTCATGTTCCTTACAGAACAGTCCCTGATGATTATAGTCATGGTGACTATGAAGAGGCCTTCTCTGTCAGCTGTATACTCCTCCTCCAGGGCAGGTACAACTTCATCATAGGGGTCTCTCCACACAGCTCGGGGCTCTGGGTACCACCCTTCAGATGTGCACTCTAGCAAGATGCTCCCATCCTCAAGAGTCTTCATTTTAATAAGAGGCTCAGAGCCAAGGCCTGGGAGGAAAGACCAGAGCTCAGCTAAAAGAGTGTCTAGTTTAGTTCCAGTACTAGGGAGGCAGAAACAGGAGGATCTCTATGAGTTTGAAGCCAGCCTAGCCTACATGCAGAGTTCCAGAACAGTCAGGGCTACATAGTGAGATCCTATCTCAAAAAACAAAGAAACAAACAGAATGGCTAGGCTAGGGCTGTAGCTCAATAGCAGAGTGCTTCTTGTCTGGCATAAGCAAGGACTTGGGTTTGTTCCTCAGTATCATAGAACAAGCAATAGTATTTCAGTGAGCGTGTCTTAAGAGATCTGCTCTTAATGGTAGAAGCCAAGAAAAGGGAAGTACAAACTGGCTGGACCTAGGGACACTGAATATGCTCCTGCAGCCTCTGTGGCAGTGAAAAGATAGAGGGAGGATGAAGCAGGAAGGAGGAAAGAGATGATGGGTAGGAAGAAAGGCCTTGATGTTAGAGAAGGGACCAATGTGCCACCCGAGCTGGAAGCTCTTCAAGAGCAAAGGATTCCATCACATTCCCCACTGTGCTCTGCTTCAGGGTTCATTACAGCCTAGATATCTATGTTGTCTCCTTAAAGGCTTGTTGTGTCGCTGTTTCTGACAGAGACTCTATTTGTCTCACTTCTAAGTAGGTATGTTCAGTCCAACTGAAAAAGGTCTACTTAGAGCTTCACTTTGTACTCTGCGGAAAAATGTCTCAGTTGCTTTAGCCTTGTGACATTCTAGAGTAATAACAAGAATTTATCAGGATGCCACAATCTTGATGAAGCTTTCTTACTTTAAGACACTGTTCTTTCTAGCTTTTGGGGTTTCCCATCTCTCATGGCCAAGTGGCGGGAAGGCAATGGCTCACAGGTGTGCACTAACCACAAAGGCTGTTACCACAGAGCTGAGTCTTGACATTCAGAGGTGTTTGTCTCCTAGAGACTCGCTTGGGTAGGTATCTATAGGACTCCCCCAAATTTACCTATTAGGGAGATACGAATGAACCTGATGTAGTCAAAACAGTATCACCATCCAATGCATGTCATTAAAAGAATATCCTAGAAGTCTTCAGCTGAAGAGAACTTTAGGCATAACAAACCTTTAGAAGTGTGTTGTGGGACATTTCTGTCACTTTAGGCATGCCCCTCAAACTTTTATTGACTAGTTGCTTTGTTAAGCTTACTCAATATATTATACCAAAGAAAGGAGAATAAATCATTCAATAAACTGAAGTCCCATGCTCTATTTTATTTTTTGTTGTTTGTTTGAGATAGGACCACAGTCTGGCCTCAGACTCACAGAAATCCTTCTGTCTCATCCTTTGGGTGCTGAAATTTCGAGCATATTCTACCACACTGGACTATTCAACTTGATTTTTCTGTTTGTTTTTGAGACAAAAATCTCATGTAGCTCAAACTAGCCTTGAATTGGCTATTGACATTGAACTCCTGGTCCTCTTTTGTCCAAGTCCAAGCGCTGGAGTGGGAGTGTAGGTATGTGCCATTATGTGTGGATCTTCAATTTGATTTTGCCCAGGAAACAAATCCATAGATGCCCAGCCTCACTCAGAAAACTTGATGTGGAATAAGATTCAAAATAACTTGGCCAGCTGGATCTATATTTGAGAGACCCTGTCTCAAACAAGAACAACGACAAAACAAACAAAAACAAAAAAACTACAACTCCCAAACAACCACAACAAAAATAAACAAACAAAATCCCCACAAGACTTGGCAATCGGAACAAAATAATTTTATAAGACATTTCATGGGGTTCAGAGACAACAGACTTAAGGATGCAATCACTGAGCCAATCAATCCAACAAACAAAATATGAATGAATGAATGAATCAAGAGCTGGAGAGATGACTCAGTGGTTAAGAGCACTGACTGCTCTTCCAGAGGTCTTGAGTTCAATTCCCAGCAACCACATGGTGGCTCACAATCATCTGTAATGGGATCTAATGCCCTCTTCTGGTGTCTCTGAAGAGAGCCACAGTGTACTCATACACATAAAATAAATACATCTTAAAATAATAAATCAAAGGGTGCTGGGGAGATAAAGCGCTTGTTGTAGTGCTTTGGATCCTTGGAGCCTCGGCAGTTATGCAAAAGCTCCGGTGTTCTCGTCTATAACCCCAGCCCTGAGGCAGAGGATGAGGAGACAAACAGATCCTGGCGGCTACTTGGCCAGCCAGGATAGCAGAGCAGAGAGATCAAAGTTCAACAAGAGACCCAGTATAAAAAACTAAGTTGGAAAGTGACTGAGAAAGACACCTTTGGCTACTATAAGCATACACACAGGTAAGAACATACACCCCATCTAGTTAAACACTTGTATAACACTCTAATTCAGAGCAAGGCAAGTCAGTCCAACATGCTTACAGGGAAAGGATTGGGGTTCCTGGAACCCACAAGCACCACTACCCAATCCTGAAGTTCTGCTGTGAAAAGGATCAGGTTACAAGGGTCAGGAAACCTTCCTCCCTTAATATTGTATGATATTAAGGAAACATGGCTTCCTTTCTGCATGCCCAGTTTAATTGCCATTTCTATCGTAAAGCTTTGTAAAACGCTCCAGGTACTCTGTTCCTCTACGGGGCCACCAGTCTTAGTACATAATTCTGCTGCTTTACTTAATATTGACATTATCTGTTTACATGTCAATTGATTTCTCTACAATTATTACGAGGATAAATGAGGAAAAGGGCAAGGCAAGGTTAGCGGAGGATGGTGAAGTTTGTGATACAGTTGGTAATCCCAGCACTTGGTAGGGAAGAAGGAAGATCAGAAGTTCAAGGTCATTGTCAGCAACAAAGTGAGTTGAAGCCTGGTCTGCACTATAAGATTAATATTAACCAGTGAAATGTCTATTGTGGTTTGGGGGGCAAGGCTTGTCTATCTTAGGTACCCCTGCACATTTCTAACAGTGCCTGTCACTCAAGAAGCCATGGCCACAGCTTAGCAGAGCTCATTCAGGAGGACTGAAGAAGCAACCCTCCCTATGTAAAGGAGGGTACAGGCAAGAAATGTGCTAGTCTGTGATGAGCCTGCCTGAATTGAGGAGAGAAATTTCCCCAAAAAAATCACACTGGGAAAAGTCAATAGAGGAAAAGAGAGTAACTTACTTGCCACCATGAGCTTCATGATTGCCTGGTCATAGGACCTTCCTTCCTGGAAGTAACAGCGGTAGATGCCATTGTCATAGGCGGTGACATTGTGGATGATGAGCGCAACTCTTCCTTTGCTGATGTCTGTGCTCATGAAGGTGGTTCTTCCTTGGTATGCCACCATCTGCTCCTCTGGTCTCTCTTGATGGCCTCTGTACACCAACACTGCAGGGGAGAAACGCCACCGGAACCACCGTACCTCCATACCTTCTGCATTTCTCTCTGGTGACAGGTGACAGTGTAGTGTGGTATTCTCTCCTACCATGGCCAGGATGGGCTCAGCCGGTCCTATGGCAGTAAACTGGGCTATTCAACAAAGGGGGACAATCAGACAGGAACTATAGCTGTTAAGCTTACTTAACGAATGAGGTTTGTTGTTGTTTGTTTTGATTCTGTAGTTTCCCAAGAGTGAACTTTTTAGTGACAGTTTTGTGTCACAATGTCATACAAAATAAAGGTTTGGGTACACTCACACCACTTAAGCTGTGGTCTGGACACTTGTCCTGGTTAGCTTTATCTGTTAGTTCCACTTGACATAACCTAAAAATATCTCCCAAGAGAATCCAAATTGAGAAGCTGCTTAAGTCATCGGCCTGTGGACGTCTTTGTGGAAGATTGTCTCGGTTGCCAATTGCAACAACGTTAAGGCTGCCCACACCATTCCCTAGGCAGGGGGTCCTGACCTACGTCAGAGTCTGACAGAAGCCAACCAGTAGTATCTTCTATGGACTATCCTACACTTCTTTGGCAATGAAGTTAGTTCCTTGGTTGGAGGTAATGTTGGGTGTGATAACAAGCAGGTCTGCCCTCAAGTTCCTTTCTTGACATCCCCCAGTGATGGACTGTGGCTTGCATTTGTACCTAATTAAACCCTTCCCTTTCCTAAGTTGCTTTTTGACAGGGTATTTATCACAGCAACAGGAATGAAACTAGAGCAGATACTTTTGAATCATTCCATGTAGGGCCCTAGGATATTCTTCATCTACTGTGGCCTAGAGAAATGAAAAGGTTAGACAGCCCTGGATTAGACAAGTTGTTTCCAAGGCCACAGGGGCTTCCTAGTGGGCTGGTAGCTATGGCTGGTGGGCAGCATTTCAGAGAACAATCCAGGGAGGCTGCAAATATCTCAGGAACAGAACACTACCGATGTGTGTGGTGCACACCCACAATCCTAACACTGAGGAGATGGAGGCTGGAAGATCAACTCTTTAAAGTCATCTGCAGCTTCATAGCAAGTTCAAGCCCAACCATGAACAAAACCAAAATAAAACCAGAACCGACATGAACAGAACGTGGTAATCACTCTGAGCACACAGTGTAGATCCAGTGCTCAGAAAGACTTGTTCTTCAGCCCAGTGCCTGAGTGTGGCACAGACCCAGAGTTCAAACCACAGCCCAACACGATAGGCAAGCACTCCACCCACACTCCACGGAGTGAGCCACACTCCTAGCCCCCTTGTTTTGCTTTCTGAAACAGCATCTTGTTATGTACACCTGGCGGGCCTTGAACTCTTGGCAGTCTTGTCTCAGCCTCCTAAGTTTATAGGTATGTACCACCACACCTGGCAAGGTAAGCATCTAAATATTACTATTTGATGATATGGTGTTAAACAAAACATATCATTCAAATCTACTTCATCTATTTTTAACTCTATTGAATGTTGCCACTTGGACATTTTCATTGATCTCCTTGATGTGCTAGCTACATTTCGGTAGGGCAAAATTGGGATAAATCCAGTGTTCACATTCAGGAGGATGAGCTGACACAGCTGCAGTCCCTATTCCTGTTTCTGTCCATCAGGAGAACTGTGGCCGTTGCTTTCTGAAAAGCTGATAGGAGCAAGAAGCCTACAGCTGTACCTGAGACCATCACAAACAGGCTGAGAACCAAGAAGAGGAGAAGGGAGGCTAACAGGCAAGGATGCAGGGAAGTAGCAGGCTCCATAGGTCTTCAGGACAGAGTCACCTAGGTCACGTGTGGACAGAAAACCTAGAAGTACAGAGGATAAATCACCCACAGCTCTCATGTACATCACACCTTTTTGTCCCTACGCTGGTCTCAGGAGCACTCAGACTTCTATCTGAGATGCCTCTTTCCCCCTATGGAACCGGTTATACCTTAATAGGTGGATTCACCAAGCATTCTATTAAACAAACAACATAACACCAGGCAGGCAGTTTTCTGCTGTCTTAGGCTCAGTTGTCTTTCCAGAGTCCAGTTTCTTCAGCTGTCATTTGATATTCCACCCCCCTCCCTCCTCCTCTTTCTTTCTTCTTGGGCCCCTCCTCCTCCTCCTCCTCCTCCTCCCCTTGCTCTCTCTCTCTCCAACTCCCTTCCCTCCTCTTCCTCAACCTCCGGGTCTTTCTCCTACTTCTCTACCAAGTTCTTCCTCCTCTTTCCTTCTTCCCTCCTCCCAAGCCTTCATCCCTCCCTCCTCCCCCCACCCCTCGCCATCCCTGTACTCCCTCCTTCTGGTGAACCTCTGGTAAAACTGGGTAGGTGAGACTACCCCTCCCTCCAGGTGTTCTTTCCTGAGTCAAAGATCCGGCTTTTCCCTCCTAGCAGTCTGTGTTGTGCCCCATCCCCGCTCCTATGGCCCCTGCTAGGACTTGAAGCGCTCCCCGCCCCCTTCCCTACCTTCTAGAATTAACTTCGTTTGCTTTTCTTCTCTGACTCTCAAATGATTATCCTGCCTTTTCTCTACTCTCCCACTCGCCGCTGGGCACTGTCACCACCAGAGAACAAACTGCTACAGTAGAGAGGAAAGAACTTTCCGCTCTCCATTAGTCGCAAAGTGCGGGGACTCGCGACAGCAGACCTCGGTGGACCCACTCCAAATGTGCAAGTATCACAATTTCCATCGAGCAGTTTAGAGCCCGGGATTGGCCTGCCAGGAGTCACCAGCCAATAGTATTCCTGTGCCTTTCTGTCACTTGTTACTAGGTCGCATACATAGAAACAATTCTTTCTCCCTCCTGTCTTCCTTTTCTTTTGCCCCTTTCTTCCCTTCCCTCGTATTCCTTCCATTTCATCTGCAACTTTCTTCCCCTCTTCCTCCCACTTGAGAGATCCTGCCATTGGGCCTGTTGTCCAGAGGCCTCATCCCTGTGTGTTGAAGTGTGTGTGAAGAAGGGAGGTAGTGAGCCAGATGAAATCTGGGTGTGCTGACTCACACCTTTAATCCCAGCACTCCGGAGCAGTCAAACTCTCTGAGTTCAAGGTCAGCCTGGTCTACACAGTGAGTTCCAGGACAGCCAGGGCTATCTATACACAGAAACTCTATTTCAAAATCCAAAAAAGAAAAAGAAGGGTGGGAGGGGAGAAAAAGACTCAAAATGGCCTGTAAAAATGGGGTTACACTTTCTATGATCTTAGTAATGCTCTCATTCCCTTCAGACCCATGTATTGGTCTGCTGTCTTAATTCTACTTCTTCTTCCTTGCAGTAGACTACTCTTAGCTGATTATTTAGCTGATTATGAGGATTCTTTTGGTTGTCTTCAGAGGCCTAAGAGTCATCAAGAGGTGAAGCTCTTCCTAGCTAGAAGCAGCCAGATCAAGTTGATGCCTATTTCCTAAATGACTGTAAGGTAGCTAGTGTGGTAACAGCAAGTTTGGAGGTCACTGAACCTTCCCGTCTCAACTAGAGTTGCACTCAGTGCTATAGATGCTGGGAATAAAACCCTTGGGCCTCTGGGAAAGCACTAAGTGTTTTAACCACTGGGCATCTCTCCAGCCCACTGGAGTCTTTTTAAAAATGAAGAACAAAGTCTTAGTACTGTCTACTCCCTTAAGAGTTAATCAAGCCAAGCATGACTTTAATTCCATGCCTTTAATTCCAGCACTCAGAGACAGGCCTGTGAGTTTGACATCAGCCATGGCTAGTAAGACCCTGTCTTAAAAGAGTTAATCCAAGAATGCCTGGCAATCATCTGGACAGGAAAACCCATCTCAGGAAAGCTGTCTGTTGAAGAGACTTAAGAAATAGTATAAAAGCTGCCTGAAAAAATAACTTGGTATAAAGGCCATCTCTTCATTCCTGAGAGTAATTTCTTCCACAATGGTCTGTCTACTATCATCTTGCCAGTGCTCCTACTTAACCTTGCAATAAACTCCATTTTTCTTCTACGCTACACTTCCTATTCACATCTGAATTCTTTTGGAGAATTCACAAGGCTCAAGGGAGCTAGAGAGTGTGCAGAGAGAGTCACTAGCAGCAGAGACAGCTCACTAGTAGAGTACTTGCCTAGTGTGTCTGAGTCTATTGCTTTAATCTCCATTATTGCAACAAAAACTTCCATAAGATGACTCATTAAAGAGATCTGTCACTAAACCTGATAGCCTGAGTTAGAACTCTGACTCATGTGGTAGGAAAGAACTAACAAAGCAAGTTGTCCGTTGTCTTCAGCTGAAACTGTGTTTCCAACATGCTTACTATTGTATTACGTCTATTTAATGAGTCATAGCTTTTGATCATCACTAGAAATAAAAGGTCTCAGATGTAATGTAGAATACATAAGGCAAATACATTTCAAAGTTGGGAAATAGGCCTCTGGGCATGTCTGTGGGAAGTTGTCTTGATTGTGTTCATTGAAGTGGAAAGACCTGCCCACTGTGGGTGGCACCATTCCCTATACAGAGGCTCTGAGACTATGAGAGTGCAGAAAGTTATTTGAGCACTGACATGAATGCATTCCTTGTTCTGTATTCCTAATTATAGATATGATATGATCTGCTCCCTGAAGCTTCTGTTGCTGTGACTTCTCGGTGTTGGACTATGAATTAAGACAAACCCTTAAGTTGTTTTTGTAAGGGCATCTTATCATAGAGACAGAAAATAAACTAAGACAAAAGTTAAAGGTAAATAAGAATGATATTCTTCCCTGCATTCTTCCTTTCTTCTCTCTCCATCTCTAGGCAATGATTTGCCACCTATACACTGTCTTTCAATCACTATCCCTTGAAATATACAACTGTGAAAGAAATAAGCATCTTGCTTCAGGGCTTGTTTGATAAGGGTTAGGGCTTAAGAATCTGCAGGCCCTGGGTATCTGAAAATGAGGACCCAGAAAAACTAGAGATTATGAAGTAAAATGTCTTGAATTCTTCATGTTGGCCTCTTTGAAACCAAAAGAAATAGAATACAAAGGTGTGCCTGAGCATGCCGACTTCCACTGTCTACCAGAAACGACTCGTCTGAGATCAACCCAACTTTTTGAGAATTCTGTTGCATTGATCAGTGCCTAACAGGAGTGGTGCTTGGTAAAATGCTGGTGTGGGTCAATGAGTAATATTTTTCTTCCCCAAGTGAAATTTTAATGTTTTTACATTACATTTTTATAATTCAAGAGTGTAGCTTGAAGTATTTTGTATTTAGGAAGATTTAGATTTATTTCATTTATTTGTAAAAAATGGTTTGTTTGCATGTGTGGTTGTCTATGGGACCAGAAAGGAACATCGGATTCCCTGGAGTTGGAGTTGCACAGTTATAAGCCATCATAACTGGGAAACAAATCTGGGTCTTAACCATTGAGCAATAGCTCCAGATCAATGTATCGTGTCTGTTGAGATGCAGTCTTACGGAGCACAAGCCAGCCTTAAACTCCTTGAAGAGATCTTCCCATCTCTGCCTTTTTGTTTGTTTTTTTCAAGAAGCCAAAAAAGAGGCCTGGCTGTCCTGGAATTCTCTCTGTAGACCAGGCTGGCCTCGAATTCGTAGAGATCTGCCTGCCTTTGCCTCACAAGTGCTGGGATTAAAGGCTGTGACACAAGTCCTGGCAATTTACAAGTTTTTATTGTGAATATTTTCAACCAATAACAAAAGTAAATAGACATGAGCTGATTTGTGTGTTAATTAGTTCAATTTAGCCATTTTCTAATATGCTTACAGCATGTTGTGTATTAGAAATTGATTAGATGTTTACTTGTCAATTAAAAACAATAAATGTTAGGGTTCTGTCTAAGCTCCACCCCACCGTTACCTGACAACAGCCAGGTATGCCCCTCCCCACAGTTACCTGGCAACAGTCAGGTAGGCCTAGCCCACTATAAAAGGGGCTGCTTGCCCCTTCTCTTCCTCTTATTCCTCTTGCTCCTCTCAGCCTCTCTCTGCCCCTCTTGGGCTCTCCTCCCCTCCCTCCCCTCTCCACGTGGTTATGGCCGGCCTCTACTTCTCTACCCTCTAATCTCTCTGCCTTTCCCTGCCTCCACTACCCCATTAACTCCCATCCTCTGCCTAACTCTACTCTATACAAAGTCTGTGTGTGTCTGGTCCCTCGGAGGAAGAGATGCCTTAGTGTGAGCCCACTCCTTCCCCCACACTGCCATATACCAGTTTCTCTAAAACCTCCTTCTCTTTTTAGGATCATAACATTGGTGAGCCAGTCAGGAGTATCACAAGGGCACCGAGTGAGGATCATCAATAAATATATTGTCTTAGGATTTCTATTACTATGATGAAAAAACATGACCAAAGTAACTTGGGGCAGGAAAGAATTTATTACAAGCTTTCATTTATACATTGTAGTATATCACTGGAGGATGTCAGGACCGGAACTCAAACAGGGCAGGAACCTGGAAGCAGATGCTGAGGCAGAGGCCCTGGAGGGTGCTGCTTACTGGGTTGCTCCTTGTGGCATGCTCCGCTTGCTTTCCTGTAGAAACCAAGACCACCAGCCCAGGGATGGAGACCACCCACAATAGGCTGAGCCTTCTCCCATCAATCATTAATTAAGAAAATGCCTGTGGACAGATCTTAAGAAGGCATTTTCTCAGTTGAGGTTCCCTCCTTTCAGCTGACTCTAGCTGGTGTTAAATTGATACAAAACTAGCCCCCACATGTAATCACAGTAGCTTGATAGGATGCTTCCCTAGCATACAGGAGTCCTTGTGTTTAATCCCCAGAATAAATAACAGCGACAACGATATCAGTTATCAGGACATGGTGGAGATGCCTGTAATCCCAGCATTTAGAAGCCAAGGCAGGAGGCTTGTCATGAGCTGGAGACCTGCCTGGGCTACAGAGTAAGACCCTATCTCCATAAATGTAAATACAAATTATTAAAAATACTTCCCTCCCCCCTTTTTTTTCCTGCTAACAGAGCCCAGGATGGCCTCTAGAACTCCTGTCGCAGGCTCTGAAGTTCAGGGATTGCAGATGTGCTCCCCACTCCCAGCTTTTAATTCTCTCCTACCCACCATCAGGCCAGCTCCCTAAGATTGGACTGTTCAGACATGTGCTTAGTTCTCTTTTCCTCTTTGTGTGATCTATTTGATAGAAGGGCTCTACCACTTCGAATCACAGGATGACTACAGAAATGACTTCAAGCGGTTAAGTGTAGTGAAGTTCAATAAACTGCTCCAATATTTTTATGTTATTACTTATGCCTTATTAGCAACAATATTCCACAGTAAGGACAAAGAACTAATCACGGTAATTCTTTGAGTTGTTAATGTGAAGAAAACTTCAAGTGTAAAATACCCTACTGGTGTTAATGTTGTCCAGAGAATTCCTTCTTTCTTTTTTGTAGTGCCTCACACATGATGGATGCCTTAGTTTCTCTTCTTGTGGTAAAATATTCTGACAAAGGCAACTTAACAGAGAGGGGGTTAATTCAGTTTGCAATTCCAGTTCGAGTTATAGCCCACTGATGGCAGGGGAAATCAAGGTATTAAAAGGTTGAGAAAAAGTGTTACATTGTATCTACTGTGAAGAGCAGAGAGCAGTCTGCAGTCCTTCAATGTAGTTCCTTCCTGGTGTTGTGGTGACTCCAACCATAAAATTATTTTTTGTTGCTACTTCGTAATTGTAATTTTGCTACTGTTATGAATCGTTAATATCTGATATGCAGGTTATATGATATGTGACCCACCTGAAAGGGACCCCAAAGGGGTCTCAACCTGCAGGCTGAGAACCTCCGGCTTAAAGCGTGACAGTGTAGCAAGAGAAAGGCGGAAATACCAAGATTAACATAAGAAAGAAGCCAGTTTGCCCTGATCCTCTTATCCGGCTTTATCCAGGGTACAGAACACTTGCAAGTGAAATGCAAATGAAAGGGGCGGGGACCACGTAGGTCCTTTAAAAGACTGCCCTGAAAGTCAGCTTGCTTTTGATCTTTCCTCTGCTTACTACTCCACTTTCACTTGGGGGTACTTTTCCTTTCTCACTAAGCCGGCTCTATTTCTGTTTCTAACCACGTGTCTCCCTGGCTCAGCACGATTGATACTCTTTCCCCACATCCTTCTTCAAAGTCTCAGACCTCATCGTCTTCAATGAGACCTTCAATGTCTCATTCCTCTATGGAATGCTTCATTTCCTCTCCTCCAGGTGGCTGCTGGATCCTTCAATTTACCTGCCCTGTTGTTTTTCTCTAAAGAGCTAATAAAATTGTCTTCGAGTATTCTTCTCATCTAAAAGTTATTTGATTAATGGGACGAAGACACAAAAGGAGGGTCTGTTTCCCTAGTAACAGTAGTGCTCAGCTCCGTCTCTCTTTCATACAGTCCTGGGCCTAGTTCATGACTCAACCCAACTCAACCCAAAGAAGAAAATTCCTGAGAGTCATTTGCATGCCAACCTGATCTAGAAATTTCCTCATTAACACTCCCCTGATCGTTTTAGAGTATATCAAGTTGACAGAACAGACCATCATAGCTTCTTTATCTCCAGCCCCAGAGTTACCTTTTCCTTTCAATCACTTGCCCCATTCTGCTTTTCCCATCTCTCCCTCCTTCTCGTTCTTTCACGACATCTACCACTGCTCTTTCCTTCTTCCTCTTCCCTCCCACTTGTTGCCATCCTCTTCCTCCTATTTAGTTATCTCTTTCCTTGCTTGACCCCTACTGTGCTCCCCACCCTCCTCTCATCCTCCTTACCCTCCTCCCTCCACTTCTGCCTCTCTTTTCAAAAAGTGCATCTGGGAAGTTGTTCCCTCCTCTCAACCCATACAATGCATTGTACCAAATAGGACCCCAAAAAAGGATTCTTTGTCATTAGGAACCTCACAGTAGAGTAAGACCCTATGAATTGTTTAAATTCCATAAGGAAAGACTCAGGAGTGAAATTTTATACTAATTTGGTCCCAGCCTCCATCCTGTTTAACATTGATCTTTCTTTATCAGAGGACATTGGCTTAGTCATCTCAGGACTTTCCCTCAGAATAGTACAACAGTTTGGGAGACAAAGACATGGAGGAAAATCGCCAGCCCTAATTGTTGCCTGCCCGCCCTGGCATAAGCCTTTACATCCCTGTGTTCTAGAGTCTGAGCATCAAACTGGACACACTCTCAGTTCTATAATCTCACATGGTGTCCTCGCCCAAACCCTCAGCCTCACAACCAAATTCCCACTCAGCAGAACTGGGGAACATCACAGCTTCAGAGTTCAGAGTGCTTCAGGCACTCCCCAAACCAAGTCTGCAGAAAGTGAGGTTCTGAGCTACTCGGTGTGGTCTTATGAGGGGAGGAGCAAAGGCAAGGATATACAGCAAGTGAATGAGGGTTACATGCAGTAACAAAGGCAGGCTATACACCAGGTATATCTTAGCTAGGCTCTAGCACCAAACTAACAGGAACTTCTTTTTAACTGTCTTGGTTGTAAACAGAACTCTTATTCTGCAAAGTATCTTCTCTGTTTTGGTCTTACAGCAACCTGTGAAGTATTTATTCCAGTTTTGGTCTCAAATCACTAGGCTGTAGGGCTAGCTCCCAAAGAGCTGATATTCTCTCCTGGCTTCCAGAGGCACACATGCATTGCACAATTAAAAATGAAAAGTAAAATTTAAAACTGTATTATTAGAATTCCTGGGTATTGGCCAGTGAGAGACAGAAGCCAGAACCAGAGGCTGGGAGCCTCTGAGGGTCCAGCACACACGACGCGCACCTGTACACACCCAGAAACACAGACAGATGTGCCTTCCCCCAGCCTTGAGCGGGCTAATTCAGATCTTTTTTTGCCACAGTCACCCACCCAGGGCGGAGCCTCCCCGACCTAGGTGAAGTCTATTGTTCTTCCAGGGCGGAGCCTCCCCGACCTAGGTGAAGTCTATTGTTCTTCCAGGGCGGAGCCTCCCCGACCTAGGTGAAGTCTATTGTTCTTCCAGGGTGGAGCCTCCCCGACCTAGGTGAAGTCTATTGTTCTTCCAGGGCGGAGCCTCCCCGACCCAGGTGAAGTCTATTGTTCTTCCAGGGCGGAGCCTCCCCGACCCAGGTGAAGTCTATTGTTCTTCCAGGGCGGAGCCTCCCCGACCCAGGTGAAGTCTATTGTTCTTCCAGGGCGGAGCCTCCCCGACCCAGGTGAAGTCTATTGTTCTTCCAGGGCGGAGCCTCCCCGACCCAGGTGAAGTCTATTGTTCTTCCAGCGCTGCAGCTTCTGGCACTGAGCCAGCTGAGCAGCTGAACCTGCTTTCCTGACCAGATCCTGGCATGTCGGAGGATGGGTTTCTCCCCTTTAAATTCAGAGTTATCTGTTAAACATTGGGCCTTGATCAGAACTCTTTCTTAGCCTCGTTATTCTTCTCACCCGTCCATCCGTTCTCTTTTCAGCCCCAGCTCTCCTTCCAGGTGTACCCAGTTTGACTAAAGTTGCTGGACAGCTACAGACGGACACACAAAGCAATGATTTTTCAAATCAGCTTTAGTAACTGAAGTATACCAAATCTAGAATAGTGCCTGGCATCAAGTAGGTTAACAGAACATATCTGTAAAATGGAAGATTGGATCCCTGGTCTAAAACCACAAAAGCTCCTCTGTTTTCCTGATAGTTAGGAAACTACAGTGGCCTACGTTTCCCCTCAAAATTGAAAAGAACATTTCTCCCAAAGCAAATTACACTCCCAAGGTAGTTTTCACATTCTGATATGTTTACTTTTAACAACACAACTCTAACTCAATTAAGAAGGAAAGGGGGGTGGGTTTGGAGCAGAGCATATTGTATTATCACTATCCAACAGTGACTTCAATAGCTCAAGAGTAGACATTCCATGGGGTCTTTGACCAAGCCTGCTCAGTCAGTCAACAGGTTCTCCAGTGCAGGAGCAAGGATTAAAAAGAAAAAAGACGATTAGACAACATTATAGCATGACCCCAGTCAATTCTGAGACTGAAGCCGGGTTTAATAATTTCCAATCCACTTTTATACCATTTTAATTACATGCAGGTATCAAGATCAATGGCAGTACAATGAGGAACAAGCAAGATGGTAAACATAAAATAGTCAAGGCAATAAGCAAAGTAGGTGACAGTCGTTTCCAAGGGCTTGTCAGAAGGACCAAAATACCTGAGCCTACTTCCTTGTCCAAGCCCAAAATCTTGCCTGAAGCCTGCTTCTTTTGTTCCACCCTAAGATTAAAATTCCTGCCTTAACCTACTTCCCTATTATAGCCTGACGGTTAGATTCTTGCCAGAACTTAACTTGCCCTTATCATGCCCTAATGTCAGATGATTCCTGCCTGAAGCCTTGTCCTTGGCTAATGTCAGGCTCCTGCCAGGTGGCACGGTACCCCATAAGGCTCTCTACAGGTCTTCTCTCAGGATTATGAACTAGTGCAGGGGTGGTCAGTTGGAGGGTGGGAGGTAAATCAGACAACCTGCCCCTCGTATTTTGGTCTACTGTAGGCTGCAGCAGTAGACATAGAAGGGCACAGGACTCCCACCGTCTCGAGGTTGTGGTTTGATTTGAGGATTAAACTGCCATGAGACAGGCTAAAGAGGAAAAGCCTAATAGAAGTTTAACTTTTTTCTTTTACATTTATCTATTTTGTGTGTGTTTCTGTGAACCCACACATGTATGTGCACCATAGGACACATGGAAATCAGAGTACGACCTGTGGGAAGATGTTTTCTCCCTGCATCTTGTCAGATTTGGAGATCGAGCCCAACATTTCTACCTGCTGAGACATTTCTCTGACCGTTACACAAGATTTGGGGTTTTTGTCTTGTCTTGTCTTGTTGAGACAGGATTGCTTTACATAGCCCCAAATGTCCTGCTACTCACTACATAGACCTGCTACTCAAACTCAGAGAAATCTGCCAAGATCTGACTTCCTTCACCTCCTAAGTGCTGGGAATAAAGGCACATACCACCACGCCACTACACCCAGTCTGACACAAGTTTTCTGTGTCACAATAAATGTCATTTTAAAAGGGGGAGTTTCTGATATGTGGAACAGACCAGGAGAACAAAAAGCAAACTGAGATATTGTTCCATAAATCAGAGAGACTTGGGCCAGGGTGGCTGCAGGAGTAGCTTTGGAAATAGGTTTAACAAGGCTTATTTGTGCAAAGTACTTTGTGCCTCTACTTTTTTAATCTTTGATGATAAGAATGAGAACAGCTCTCAACAGGAAATTTTATTGGTTTACAAAAAGAAATATGTTCATAGTCAACCTTTTTGCTTGCTGCTTTTCAAATGCCTTTAAACTCAATCTGTCCATCTGTCAGACCTCTGCAGGCAGCAAAGAGGCCCCAGGCAGCAGTTCAAACTGGATGAAACCAGAATCTCCCGTCCTGCTGCATCTGAAATCAGAGTTCTGGAGATGCTTCTGATACCAGGGTACAGCAGGTAGGTGTGTCTCTAAGACATCTTTCTCTAGCCTGGGATCTGGAGCCTTATTTTTGTAAGGAGTTAGATATTAAATATTTTCTACTGTTGTATGGTGTGGTCTCAGATGAAGGTGGATTTGGCTGTGGCAACAAAACTTAATGAATGGGCTGGAGAGATAGTTCAGTTGGTAAAGTGCTTGCCATGCAAGCATGAGGACCTGAGTGTTTGATCCTTAGAACCCACATCAAAAAGCTAAGCTCTGTGACACAAGCTTGCAATTCCAACACTGGGAAGATGGAGAAACGAGGCTCCCTCCAGGTCACTGGAGCTCACTAGCCAGCCACCTACCTGATCTTACTTAGTGAGCCCTATGCAGTGACAGACTCTGCCTCACAATAAGGTGGGCAGTGACTGAGGAATAACTCCTGAGATTGTGCTCGACCTCTACACACACACTACACAGACTACACATACACACACTATACACACTACACACACACACTATACACACACACCATACACTATACACACATACCACACACACATTACACACACCACACACTATATACACACTACACACATATACCACACACACACTATGCACATACTACAGACACCACACACACATACCACACACACTACACACACACACCACACATACACACAGTACACATACATAACACACACACACCATACACTATACACACACTACACACAGTATGCACACATACCACACACACTACACACACACACCACACACATACCACACATACACTATACACATGCTACAGACACTATACACACATACCACACACATACTACACACACACACACCATACACTATATATATACTATACACACTACACACACTCCACACTATACACACACTATATACACATACCATACACGCATACTATATACATACTACACACACTACACACACACCACACTATATATACAGTACACACACATACCACACACACATACTATACGCACACTACACACACACCACACTATATATACAGTACACACACATACCACATACACATACTATACGCACACTACACACACACCACACTATATATATAGTACACACACAGACCACACACACATACTATACACACACTACACACACATACTACACATACTGCACATACACTACACACACCACACATATATTACACACATACTACACATACATACTACACACACCACACACTATACATGCACTACACACACTACACACACACTATCCACACTATATATACATTACACATACTATACACACATACCACACATACACACCACACACACACTACACACAATGCACACATCACACACTATACACACCCACTATACATGCACACTACACATCCACATACCACAGACTATATACACACTACACATACCTACCACACATACATACCACACACACATACTGCATACACTATATGTTGGTACCAGAACCTCTGAAACCTGTGACATCACATAGGTGACAGTGCGCCCTACACACCTGTTGCCAAGGCAATGGCCACCATATTCCCAGAATCCATGGGGCTCACATCCCACCTTTACCTGTGACCACAGCACCATCCATATATAAGGGGAACACCCTTCCCTCTCTCTCTCTTCCCCTCTTCTCTTTCCACAGCCACCTTGCCCTTTCCCCTCTCAATAAACCTCACACGGAAATGTTTGGCCTGGTGTGGTCTTTCTGGAGTCGCCACCGCCGCCCGACAATCCCAACGCTATATACACACACATACTACACATACACTACACATACACTACACACACACTACACACAAACTACATACATACACTACACATACACACTATACACCCATACCACACACACACTATACACACTACACACACACACACACACACACACACACACATATACACAACCCCTTAAATATGAACTATACAATTTCATGTATTTTGTCATGGAACAGATCATTATAATGCACAGCAAACCTTTTGAAATATAAAATAGCTATGAATGCTGCAAAAATAAGATGCTACACACAGCTCTTCCACAGTGTGGGAACCTTCTGTTTGATCCAGCAACTTTGGACATCTGAGATCTTTCTAGAAACAATGTAAAATTGGCACATACACACATATTATTTTTCTTTCCCAAAAAAGGTAGTCTTTGCTAGATGTGGTGGTTCACACCCATAATGCCAGCACTTGGGAGGCAGAAGCAGAGGGATTACTATAAGTTGGAATCCAAGGCCAGCCTGAACTACAGTGTGAGACTTATCTCAAGAAACAAAACAAACAAACCTTGTCATGATGTTGATACCTGCAATTCCCAAGTAAATCTATTTCACTAATATTCTTCTCATTATAATGGATATTGGAAAGACTTGTCCCAAAGGGCAGACTGTAGTATTGAAGATTATTTTAAAATGCCATTTAACAGATTTAACAGGTTAATCATAATGGGGGTTATTATGTGAATCAAGTTGCTTTGTATCATCAAGTTCATCTCCATCCTTCTCTTGTAAAGAATTTCTTCCCCAGGTTCCTTTATCCTTTGGCTTCCAGTTAGGCCTGGAGTGATTAGCAGGTGGGAGTAAGGTAGAAGAAGCCGGGACAGCTCTCCAGCTCTTGGATCTGAAGGCATCTTAGTATCCTTAGGGCATCCCATTTCAGAGACAGTATCAGCCTTTCATTGCTACTGATCTGTGTGATATTCACTTGTGAGTCTCCCATCCCAGCAGCCAGTTAATTTTTCTTTCCTAGGACAATGTCTTTCAAATTTATCCTAGGCCATCTGCTTCTTGAAAGTGATCTTTTGTATAAAATCATGCCTCGGACCAATTCTCTCAGGCTTTTTAGTTTAACATTTAATTTTCTGCTCTACCAAGGACAACTTGCTCTTGTTTGCTAAAGAACGTTTACCAAACACCTCTGAAAATACATTGGAGGTCAAAGAAAGCTAGCTTTATCCAACTTGGGAGACAGGGGAGAGTACTCACTAGTAGAAGGGCAGGGCATCTAGATTTGGGAGGGTGCAAGGGATTCAGACTCTTGGGACTGCTGTTGGTCAGGAAGTGAGGCAAGGCCTGCCTGTATAGCCCTGAAATTGCTTTTAGAAGATGAAGATGGAGATGTTCATGGGAAGCAAGCAAGGAGTCAGTGATGTTGGGGAGTTTTTCTTATTTGTGGGTGTGAACTATCCTTTTCCCCATTTCCCTGTCATAGACATAATTATGGTGATGCTTTGTCTCCATTTGTCTAGTACAGAGTACATAATGGCCTTCTTTACTGATTGTTCAAATTGGGAAGAAGTGCATTCAATTGTTCCAATTTTTAGCTGCTTGTGGCCAGATTTATGTTTCAGCTGACCTCATAGACTTATGGTGAAGACTTGATATAATTGTATGATGCCATTTGAGAGTTTAGAGAAATATACTTGACATTCAGTATCCATGCTGTCTATTTTTCTGTTGCTACTAAAGCTACCTACAGAAGAAGGAGTCTATTTTGGCTTATCATACCAGGGGATTAGAGTCCTTAACAGTGCATGACATCAGGCAGCTACAACAGGAAGCTGAGAGATCACATCTTTAAATGCAAACACAGAACAGAGAGAAAACTGCAAGTGGGGCAAAGCAATGGTATTTCAGAGCCCACCCTCTGCAGCAACAGACTTTCTTATATGTCTTCCAGAGCCGATGTACCACCTCACCAATGAATGTCACCAATTGGGAACCAAATATTATAATACCCAAACCTATGGAGGACATAGCTTGTTCAAAACCCCACAGTGCCTAAGAGCATCTATTTCTTTTATTGATACTGATGTCAAGAAAAGACCTCGATGGTGCATGAGGCTGCTTGTATTAGCTCATAGGAGTTAGTTGTGCAAATATCATTCCAACTCAACATTGGATGACATAAGTGACTTAGGTCTGGGGTATAAGGAGGACACTGAGGCATATTGTCCTTTTGGGTAAGAGGTTTATTAGAAGAGATACTCACATTGTTGTAGTTGCTTTTCTGTTGGTGTGACAAACATCACAGCCAAAAGCAACTTGAGTACACAGGAGTTTAATTCAGCTTACAGTATTGTAATTCATCATGAAGAGAAATTTGGGCAGGATGTGGAGTCAGGAAAGGAAACAGAAGTTCTGTAGAAACAACTGTTTACTGGCTTGCTCTTCATGACTTGCTCAACCTGATTTCTCATACAACCCAGGACTGTCATGTGCACAGGGAAGGCACTGCCAGTGTTGGACATATCATCAAACAAGGAAATGCTTCACAGATATATCCACTGGCCAAACTAATCAAAGGATTTCCCTGATTGAAACTCTCTCAGCTTTGGGGGGATGTCAAGTTGACAGCTGAAGCTAACCAGGAGAAACACCATGGACAAACAGCTGTAAGAAAGAGGAAAGGTGAACAGGACTGTATCAATATATGTATAGCTTGAATCCTCTAGGTAAGAGGATTTGCCCCTCAGAGATTAGCAAGCACTTAACCAGCATTTTGGATTTTGCCCAATAGTGGCTGCTAAACATTTGTCAGCATACTTCTGCTTGGGAATTGTCTGGAGAGTGAGCTACCAATGACAACATAAATGTGACAACAGACTGCCACTTTACTCTTTGACTTGATGACAATGAGAAAACATGTTTATCCCTGACTCTCCAACCCCTTTCCACTACTCCAATGACTGACCAAGTTCATTATAACAAGGAAATACAGCCAGACACTTAGCTTCTTACACGGGATCAGAGACAAGGTTTTTAATATATTATTTTAAAGTCCTTTACAATTCCCAGTAGGAATCCTGGGCTATCTTTCTCCTCCTCCTCCTCCTCCTCCTCCTCCTCCTCCTCCTCCTCCTCCTCCTCCTCCTCCTCCTCCTCCTCCTCCTCCTCTTCTATCTGGAAAGTGAAATTTAATTTTTATTTCGAGAAAGGTGACCGTTTTATGGCTTCTGTTCACAGTATCAAGTGGTTCACCACTATTTATTTCATCTGGAGGATAAAAATCCTCGGCTTCTGGGGCTTTCCTAGGCAGGTCCTTTGACCAGCCGGTCAGGAATCCTCGCCTGACTCAGGCAGACAATTGTTGTACCCAGTTCTGTACAGTGATTTGGTCTGGAAGGTGGTCGGAATCTGATAACCGTCGGCTCCACGTCAGACAAGGAACAGTTTCCTGTACAGAGTTCAGAGCCCACCTTTGATAAAGTCCTTTGAAAGACAGAACGAAGGAAAAGACTTCTTGAGATTTTTAATTACTGCTTCCCTGAGGGAGAGTAGAAGCTAATTACATAGATTTGACTAGACAGCAATTAGCCAGACCTGTCCAGGTGACCTCGTGGCGCAACGGTAGCGCGTCTGACTCCAGATCAGAAGGTTGCGTGTTCAAATCACGTCGGGGTCAGTGTTTTATACTCGGTTATCAAAAGCTGTAGGGAAAAGTTCTTCCTCCTTCCAGCTTAAGATGCCGAATTATTGTAGAGTTATTAGAGAAGAAAGAATCCAGGCGGGTACCCACAAATAATTTAGTAGCTTGAAATTCGCTACCCACTCTTGTTCGTTTTAACCCCAGATGCTATTCTATACTTGCATCGTCTCCTATCTCAACCGCTAGGTTTGTAGAACTTTAGATTTAGGCCTTTAACTCCAGTTGGAATGTATGACCTGGGCTCATGAGATTCCTGCCTCAAGTTAGCTTTTCTGCACCACAGCGTCACAGGATCACTGATTTTTCCACCTCTGCAAAAACTCGAATGGAGTCATTTCTAAAGGCATGGGACCTGAACGCAATTAGGCCGCCAAACTCTGAGAATGAACCATTAAAACTTGTGAGCTACGGATTCGGTGCCTCCTCCCCCCACCCCCCCGACTCCACGGACTTAAATAAATCTTTATATTTAAAAAACAAAAGTGCACAAATGTGCCAGTACTTACAGCTCTATGGCACCAGATCCACCGGAGCACCAGCACGTTTATTTCTTCAGAAGACTTTTAATTACGTTTGTTAGACCCGAGGGGGTGGGGGAAACATTTCCAAGACTGGCTAATTAAGGACGCTTTATTTAGACTGGTCGGACAGCTGCCTAAACCCTAAGTCAGGATTTTAGACAGCAGTCCCTCACTGGCTTTTGAGGTTCCTTTTCTGGAAAAGGGTTAGGGTTGAAAGAAAACTGCTGTCGAGATAATTGGCTGTTTTCATCTGAACAGAAGAGTGGGGAGGGGAGGGCCTCAAGGCTCAAGGCTGCCTAGGGTGTGATAGAACGCAGCTGTCGGGGTAACTGGCTGTTAGAAAGGAGGCAAGAAATATAAGTGCAAGACTACTTCACGTGGAAGGGGAGTCATCAAGGTAACTGGGAAGTCACATTTGCATAAGGCAAAAGGCTGATCATATTTGGCAAACAGAACTTTAGCAAGGCAAAAATGTGGGCACACATCATGAGGGTCCAAGTTGCGTCTAGGTTGAAAACAGAGTTTGCAGAATACTTAAGAAATAGAAATAGGCTTAAGAAATAGAAGAAAATAGAAGAAATAGAGGAAAAAGGCTTAAGAAATAGAAATGTACTCACGTAAGGTATGGAGACTTACTAACAATAACTTACAACAGTGTGGTTCCAGCAACGTGGCTCCTGTCTGGGTTTCACATTTTGTACTGATGACTTTTAAAATCAGGAATTTGATCTATCAGCAGATGATATAAATGAGGTACCGCACACAGCCATTTTTGTTTTTGGGTTTTGTTTTGTTTTGTTTTGAGACAGGGTTTC